>CM056059.1:294036598-295236598 GCA_029574335.1 Rana kukunoris | reverse complement strand
CGTAGAAGTTGACCTATATGAATGGGAAAAAGACCTAAGGTAGAGGAGTTAGGGTGGAAATACATAGACAATGACTCACTTTCTCATTTATTTTGTGTATAGTATTGTGTGGTATATATATATATATATACATATATATATATATATATGTACATATTGTATATATATGTACATATTGGTGCTAATGCCGCGTAGTCACACGATTGGAATTTCGGTAAGATGGACTTTTTTCATCGGAAATTCCGATCGTGTGTGGCCCCATCTTTTTTCCATCGGTGTTTAGAAATAGAACATGTTTTATTTTTTCCGATGGAAAAAAACAATAGGAAATTCCTATCGTCTGTGTGAAACTCCGACGAAGATTCTCAATTGGATTTAGGCCTGGACTTTAGGCCTGGGCCATTTTAACACATGAATATGCTTTGATCTAAACCATTCCATTGTAGCTCTGGCTGTATGTTTAGGGTCGTTGTCCTGCTGGAATGTAAACCTCCACCCCAGTCTCAAGTATTATGCAGACACTAACAGGTTTTCTTCTAAGATTGCCCTTTATTTGGCTCCATCTATCTTCCCATCAACTCTGACCAGCTTCCCCTTCTCTGCTGAAGAAAAACATCCCCGCAACATGATTCTGCCACCACCATGTTTCACAGTGGGAATGGTGAGTTCAGTGTAATGTGCAGTTTTAGTTTTCTGCCTCACGTAGCGTTTTGCTTTTAGGCCAAAAAGTAAAATTTTAGGCTCATCTGACCAGAGCACCTTCTTCCACTTGTTTGCTGTATCCCCCACATGGTTTCTCACAAACTGCAAACGGGACTTCTTATGGCTTTCTTTAACCAATGTCTTCCTTCTTGTCACTCTTCCATGAAGGTCAGATTTGTGGAGAGCGTGACTAATAGTTGTCCTGTGGACAGATTCTCCCACCTGAGCTGTGGCTCTCTGCAGCTCCCCCAGATTTACCATGGGCCTCTTGGCTGCTTCTCTGATTAGTGCTCTTTTTGCCCTGTCTGTCAGGTTAGGTGGACGGCCATGTCTTGGTAGGTTTGCAGTTGTGCCATACTCATTCCATTTTCAGATGATGGATTGAACAGAGCTCCGTGAGGTGTTCAAAGCTCGGTATATTGTTTTATAACCTAACCCTGCTTTAAACTTCTCCACAAGGCTCTAATGTCACTAAGGTTCTCTAACAAACCTCTGAGGGCTTCACAAAACATCTGTATTTATACTGAGATTAGATTACACACAGGTGGACTCTATTTACAAATTAGGTGACTTCTAAAGACAATTGGTTCCACTAGATTTTAGTTGGGTGTATCAGAGTAATACAGGGAACGGAATACAAATGCACACCATACTTTTCAAATGGGATTATTGTGGTGCCAGCAAATAGGAACCAAACACATTTATAAAAATACAACATTTTTTTATTAGTTACAAAAAATAAAAAATAAATATTTTTATTTATTTATTTATTTATTTATTTTAACTAATAAATTTTTTTTTGCATTTTTATAAATCTATTGTGTTTGGTTCCTATTTGCTGGCACCGCAATAATCCCATACTCCTCCATTCCCTCTGCTAACCTTATTAAGGGATGAGGTGCCGTATCTATATTTTGGACTATCCACCACTAGTGTTGCTCACGAATATTCGCATTGCGAATATTCGCTACGAATATTGCATATTCGAGTATTCGCGAATAACACGAATATCGCGGCGAATATTCGCTATTTCGAATATTCGAATGTTTTCAATTTTTTTTTTAGAACAGATCACATCCTAGAGATCCCCATCGACGTCTAAAAGCATTGCTGGTATGATTAGAGACCTTGGGCCGAGTAGCTGCAGCGCTCATTTTATATTGCCGAAAAATCGCAATGCGATTATTCGGCAATAGCGATATCGCGCGATTATTTTATATTGTAATATATCACGAATATTCTGAGCCAATCAGAATGCTCCATTCCGCATTTCTCGAAATTTCGCAATTATTTTGTATTGTAAAATATCACGAATATTCTGAGCCAATCAGAGTGCTCCATTCCGCATTTCTCGAATATTCGCAATTATTTTATATTGTAATATATCACGAATATTCTGAGCCAATCAGAGTGCTCCATTCCTCATTTCTCGAATATTCGCAATTATTTTATATTGTAATATATCACGAATATTCTGAGCCAATCAGAGTGCTCCATTCCGCATTTCTCGAATATTCGCAATTATTGTGTATTGTAATATATCACAAATATTCTGAGCCAATCAGAGTGCTCCTTCCGCATTTGCCGAATATTCGCAATTATTGTGTATTGTAATATATCACGAATATTCTGAGCCAATCAGAGTGCTCCTTCCGCATTTCTCGAATATTCGCAATTATTTTATATTGTAATATATCACGAATATTCTGAGCCAATCAGAGTGCTCCTTCCGCATTTCTCGAATATTCGCAATTATTTTATATTGTAATATATCACGAATATTCTGAGCCAATCAGAGTGCTCCTTCCGCATTTGCCGAATATTCGCAATTATTGTGTATTGTAATATATCACGAATATTCTGAGCCAATCAGAGTGCTCCTTCCGCATTTCTCGAATATTCGCAATTATTTTGTATTGTAAAATATCACGAATATTCTGAGCCAATCAGAGTGCTCCATTCCGCATTTCTCGAAATTTCGCATTCGCATTCGCAATAGCGAAAATTCGCAATAATTTCATTTCCAAAAAATATCACGAATATTCGTATTTAGCGAATATATCTCGAATATTCGACTATATATTCGAGATATATCGCGAAATCGAATATGGCATATTCTGCTCAACACTATCCACCACCTATCGACACATACTTTTTAGATATTTATTTGTAAAAAAAATTGAAAATCATTTATAATTTTCGTTACATATCCCAATTATGTTCCACTTTTTGTTGGTCTATTCCATAAAATTCCATAAAATCCCAATAAAATACATTTGCAAATGTGGAAAATTGCAAAGGGGTATGAATACTTTTAAAGGCACTGTATACCCTGGTATGGAAACGTATAACAAGTTAAAGCGTAGAGCTACGTTGGATAGTCATTATGGGGTTAAGAAAAGTTAAAACTATAACATTTCTAGTTTACAAGGTGTTTAGCAAAAGAACAACGTTACACTGCCATGGGGGCAATCCGAAGCCTTACGTCAGGTTCTTTGAATGTGCATTGTATCTAAAAACAGATGTTAGAAGCATGTGTTAAGTTAGTTTGCAGCAACTAGAAGTAGCAACACTGATATCTCTGCAATGACAGGTGACAAGCAGAGTTAAGGTGGGATTTACCTGACACTTCTAATAATGCAAGATTTCTTCATTATTCATATATTATTCCGGTTGAAAGAATGGAAAATCCCACTGAATGCACGACTAGTAGCAGTTTGTTCCCTTTGGGCTGGAAGCTTGCTTTACTTTTCAGGAAGTAATTTAATGTGACGACTTGGCATCAGTTATGTATTGTTATATATATATATATACAGTATGTATACACATATTTTTATAAATATATACACACACATATATATATATATATATATATATATATATATATATATATATATATATATACACATATATATATATATTCATTTATAAAATAAATTGAATCTGAGAATGCTCAAAATAGAGTACTGCACCAGATCTAATAATATGCTACCGTTACCGGCTATAGCTGCTGCCTTAAACACAGGTTTATCTACAAAACCAATGCAGAAAATGTGTATCAAAAACAAGGTCAATATAAATACGCAAATATATAAATATATGAATATAGATCAGGTAGCGCTTTAGCATATATATACAATGGCCCGGATTCACATACATCGGCGCATATTTATGCCGCAGTAGCGTATCTCTTTTACGCTACGCCGGCGCAGCGCGGTGAGGCAAGCATGGAATTCACAAACAAATGCTCCTAACTCTGCACCGGCGTAGCGTATATTTCATAGGCGTAAGCCGGCGTGAGTGGAAGTAAGTAGAAGTAGACGTGATCCATGTTAATGAAGCATGACCTCATGCAAATGATGGGCCGGCTGCCAGACAAGTTCTTAAAATGAACTGCGCATGTGTCGGGACATGGACGTATCCCCGTGTGCATACGCACAACCACGTCGGAACAACTGCCTAAGATACGGCGGATCATTGTATACGCCGTGAACGTAACCTACGCCTAGCCAGACCCATGTCGGCTCATATTCACGGACGTCCAACGTAAAATACGTAGGCTTGTGTTCCCTGGTCCATACCTTTGCATGGGTTGCGCCTCATCTATGGGGCATAACTTTACGCCGAACGTAAAACTTACGCAAACCACTTAAATCATGCGCCGGGCGCGAGTACGTTCGTTAATCGGCGTATCTCCCTCATTTGCATATTTGAATAGAGAATCAATGGGAGCACCACATGCGTCCAGCATAAATATGCGCCCACTTTACGCCGGCCTAGGCAAGTTACGTCGGTGGGATGAAGTCAGTTTTAAGGCGTATCTAAGTTTGTAGGTTCGGCGCACAGATACGACGGCGCATATTTGTACTTACGCGGCGTATCTGGAGATACGTTGGCGTAAGTGTTTTGTGAATCCGGGCCATAAACTTCATCTGATGGTGAAAAGTCCATGATATGAAGTCACAATGTTTTTAGAGGTATAATTAATATAGGATAAAAGTCCACTTCATCCCAAAGAAGAAAGAAGCAGAAATCTTGCTGCAGGCATATATGTCACCTCCACGCGCATGCTCAGAGAAAAAAAGGGGGGTTGTGCAGATAGAAGCCCCTTCTTGTCTAAACTCTTACCCCAGAAATTTAAACTGCTGGCACATGAATATACATGATCAGGCAGGTGTCTCAGCTCACTCCCAATTGGTCAATCAGACTGCTCAATGTTCAGATAAAAGACAAAGGTAACTGATATAGTGTAATCCTGCTTAAACATTTATTTAAAATACTTTTAAAATTCCATGAAATTATACACTCACAAACGAATCTGATCACATCAGCAAGAACCACAAAAACAGCACGTCAGCTCAAGGAACACTTGGCGTCTCCTGTGCCACGGAATAGCTGCTTCTGTTCAGATCCAGTCTGACGGCTCTCAGTCACGTTACTTGGCTCCACCCTGACTAGTTTCGTGTCTCAGATGATGTCAACACAACAAAACTAGTCAGGGTGGAGCCAAGTAACGTGACTGAGAGCCGTCAGACTGGATCGGGAACGGAGGCAGCTATAGGCGTGCGCACAGGGTGTGCCAGGTGTGCCCAGGCACACCCTAATCACCCTGTGCACAACAGATTCCCCCTACTGACCTGGCTCCCCCTCCTTCCCCTCACAGCACTGCCGGCTTCCCTCCTCTCCCACCTGTTGTTGCTGTGGATGTTTTAGGATAAGTGGGGGAGGGGCCAGTAAATATGCAATTTACCGGGCCCTTCCTTTTCTAAATGAACATTGTGAGTGATCGGTAGAGTGTGTTTGAGCTTTGGGGTGCACACCCTAATGCCAAATGCTGCGCACACCTATGTCCGTGGCACAGGAGACAGTGTGCGGTTGGAGACTCCGAGTGTTCCTTGAGCTGACGCGCTGTTTTTGTGGTTCATGCTGATGTGATCAGATTTGTTTGTGAGTGTATAAGTGTATAATTTTATGGAATTTTAAAAGTATTTTGAATACATTTTAAAGTTTTTTTTTTTATATATTTTTTGGGGATATTTATTATAGCAAAAAGTAAAAAATATAGGGCCAGATTCTCAAAAGAATTACGCCGGTGTATCTACAGATACACCGGCGTAATTCGAAAATCCCGCCGGCGTATCATTGTTTTGTATTCTCAAAACAAGGTACGCCGGAAATAAGGCTAGGATCCGTCTTGCGTAAGTCACTTACACCGTCGGATCCTAAATGCAATAATACGCCGGCCGCTAGGTGGCGTTTACATAGATTTCAGCGTCGAATATGCAAATGAGCCGATACGCCGATTCCCGAACGTTTTTGCGCCGCTTAGCCGTAGTTTACGTCGTCTCCGTAAGCGTAAGGTTACCCCTGCTATATGAGGGGTAACCTTACGTCAGTCCGTCGTATGCCATGTTAAGTATTGCCGTCGGGACAGCGTCAGGTTTTTCCGTCATTTACGTAACTCGTCGCGAATCGGGCTGTGCTTTAATTACGTTCACGTCGCAACCAATGTATTTGCGGCGTACTATGGAGCATGCACACTGGGCTACGTTTACGGCCGGCGCATGCGCAGTTTGTTCGGCGTGGAGGCCCGCTTAATTTAAATACAAGCCGCCCCCTTTGATTTACGCGGGGATACGCCGGGCCATTTACACTACGCCGCCGCAAATTACGAAGCAAGTGCTTGGAGAATACGGCACTTGCTCCTGTAAGTTGCGGAGGCGTAGTGTAAATAGGATACGCTACGCCCTGCTCGTAGATGCGCCGATCTAACAGAATCTGGCCCATAGCTTTTTTTTCAAAATTGGTGCTCTTATTTGGTTTATAGCACAAAAAAAAAAGGGCAGAGGTGATCAAATACCACCAAAAGAAAGTTCCATGTTTGGGTGCAACGACTGTGCAATTGTCAGTTAAAGTGACGCAGTGCCAAATCGCAAAATATGACCTGTTCATTTGACAGCCAAATCTTCCAGGGCTGAGGTGGTTAAACATTGGTGTTCTGCTTGGCCATTAATTTTAAATGATACTGCAATGCAACTCCATACTGCAACTGCACTCCAATTCACTGCAGCACACCACAACAACATACAAGGTGCATTGCAATAAATGCAACCTACATTTGATGTTTGTGTCTCGATGCCTTTTTGTCTTTCTGCAGTGATGACAGATAAATGCTCGCTGCCACTGCTCTGTAGACACTGCTTCTATGCTCTTTTTTTTTTTCTGGACCTGGATCTTCTTTCTTCAGCCATTGGATGGTCAATGATGATGTTATTCTTTTTCATGCAAACTAAAGTTATATTTTAATTAATTAAACATAAAAAATAAATACTGGCGATACTATCAAACCTTTGTTGTATTAATAGATGTTACCTGTATTATGAAAAAAATAATTGGTAATAAAAAAAAATACTCGAGAAAGGAAACATATTTTTTGGGCAGAAGTGACATACAGTAGGATTGGTTTACTAAAACTGCAGAGTGCAAAATCTGGTGCATGTAGCCAATCAGCTTCTAACGTCAGCTTGTTCAATTAAAGAGGGGGTTCACCCTTAAAACCACTTTCTCCCATCCCATCCAGCATACTGGCGTCAGCGCCAGTATGCTGTCTTTTTTTTATTTTTATCGGTGTACTTACTTCTTAATAGATAATTACATTTTCGTCCTACCGCGGTATATGGCACCACTATATCGCGTCACGCCTTCCGAAAACAGCCGACTAGCACTCGGCTGTTCTCGGCGCCTGCGCACAGACGGAGGAGCTGACTGCGCAGGCGCCGTATACAGCCGAGTCCTATTTCGGCTTTTTTCGGAGGGCGTGACGCGGCTTTATACGGCGCCTGCACAGTCAGCTCCTAGGTCTGTGCTCAGGCGCCGTATAGCGACGAGAACAGCCGAGTGCTAGTCGACAGTTTTCGGAAGGCGTGACGCTATATAGCGGCGCCATATACCACGGTAGGACGAAAATTAAATTATCTATTAAGAAGTAAGTACACCGATAAAAAAAAAAAAGACAGCATACTGGCGCTGACGCCAGTATGCTGGATGGGATAAGAGAAAGTGGTTTTAAGGGTGAACCTCCACTTTAAAGGAGTTGTAAAGGTACAATTTTTTTCCCTAAATAGCTGACTCTCCTGCAGTCCAAGGGAGGGGGCGAGCACGACACTCCACACCAGGGAGAAAGCCTTGCATTACTGTGTGGAGTTACAGACAGTAGAACAGGAAGTGAGGATTTCTCAGAAGAAATAAGGATATTTAAAAGCAAAATGGAGGGGTGAGGTAAGTGAAGGAGGACTGCACTAAGGTAAAGGAAGCTATTTAGGGGAAAAAAATTGTACCTTTACAACCCCTTTAAGCTTTGACAACAAAAAAATCCTGGAAGCTGATTGGTTTCTATGCAGAGCTGCACCAGATTTTGCAATGCCCTGTTTTAGTATATAAACTGAGTTTTTCCTACCCAAAACCTATCCTATAACTTTGTTTTTGTTTTTTAAACTTCCACTTCAAACATATTCTTTATATAATATAATATATCACCTAGCTATTTTATGTAATTAGCAACTCGACGATTTTAAATATAATAACATTTATATGTTGCTTTTTATCTGTCGTGTCGCTAGAATAAATGCGTTTGATGCAAAAAAAAATATTGTTTTTCTTTTCTTTTTTTCAGATATTTAAACTGATAAATAGGGAAACTAATAACACCAGCCATAATAGATACTGTAAAAAAAGAAGATGTAAACCACCAAATTTTATTTTTGATGTCACAATGTAGAGTATAAGATTTCCTATCATCTGTGCCCAGTCTTGCCACACAGAGTTAATCCAGCTCTGAGTAATCCTCTTTTATTGTTCAGTGAAAATTAACAGCCTTCCAGATAAAAACCTGTCTAAATAAAAAGTCAGTTTCTCTCTTCTTGCTTTGAGTGACAGGTTATTTACATATTTAGCTTGAACATGTTTATCATATGTTATCGTTTGCGAGACGTCTGGCAGGTGACTGGGAGGGCGGCTCCTATAAGAGGGCGTAGTCCAATGCTGACACAGGCATTTGGTTCCCCACACGCTACCGACCTCATGCAGCACACTCGGAGCTCTCAGGTTATCCTCTTTTCCCCCTCCTTCCTATTCATACCTTGTACTTTCACCCCACCTTAATATTCTCTCTTTACCAGTCCCAGCTCTATGCCCCCCTTTTTTTATTTTTATTTTTATTAATTTTTATTTATTTTTTTCCTTTTTCATCTCTCCCTTCTATCTCTTTTCTACACCCTCATATCCCTCCTATACATAACCTTTTCTTTTTCCCATCCCGCCCCTTGCAGCCATTAACATTCACTGATCCCAGTACATACATCACATCATGCCTCATGCCTGTGCCACTTGGGTGCGTCCTGTTTGAGGGCCCCGTGTCCCCCGGTTTCCAGCCCCAGCCCCCGCCAGGGGCTGCCCCAACCCTAGGGGACCGTCAGGAGCTTCACCCCAGTGCCAGCCGCATTTGGCCACCTGGTGAGTACCATCTGGGACCTTGACATGTTCTCGGCCCCCAAAATGTTGAATGCCCTGGTATAACCAGTTATGTGCTTATGTCATTACAGATAATAAATGCAATGCATGCCTGCTCCTGACGAGCGACCAATAGTCGCGAAACGCGTAGAGCTATCTACCTCATGCATCTATGTATATTTACAGAAGTACTACACAATGTATCATCTTCAGATGAGCTGTTTATGCCATGTTTTAATTACTGCAGTACAGTTTGTTGTACCTTTTTGTCTGTATATACTTGGGTTACTGCCTATATAAACCTTCCCCCCAACCAATCTGTGAACTACATATGTATATCTATTTTCTTCCATAGTGCAATATAGTCATGTACGGTGCATTATGTGAAAGCAATAAAATATTTAGACGTATTCCAGATTTATTATTATTTACTTTTCCCCCAATTTATTGCAAACCTTTCCCGCACATGCTTCATTTAAAGTCCTGCCTGTTCCTTTCTCTATACAAATGCAAGGGATGGAGGTAATTAACCCATTACCTCATTTAAAGTCCCAAAAAACCCTCTCCCCCCTTCCTCATAGACCATATGTTATGTTATGTTTATCATAACATGAGGTGATCCAAAGTTCATTGTATATTACCAGGATGTGTAATGTGGGGGAGGGGTGGATTTATCACTTTTTATACTTTGGATCACCTCATATTATGATAAACATAACATAACAAATGATAAACATGTCCAAGCTAGATATGTAAATAACCTGTCACTCAAAGCAAGAAGAGGGAAACAGACTTTTTATTTCAACAGGTTTTTATCTGGAAGTCTATTAATTTTCACTGAACAATAAAAGAGGATTTGTCAGATCTGGATTAACTCTTTGTGGCAAGACTGGGCACAGATGATAGCAAATCTTATACTCTACATTGTGACATCAAAAACAAATATTTTTTTGGGGTTTACATCCACTTTAAACTGATAAATACGAAAACTAATAACACCAGCCATAATATATACTGTAAAAAAATAATTAAGTACAGTCGAGTCAGTTGCTGCATTTGTTTTGAGTTAATTATATAAAAACAAATATATAGATATAATAAAATATAAACTATAAACATGAAATCTATGTAATGGAAATCTGAAATCACAATCAGGGCAACATTTATAGAACTATCGTTTTTTCCCTGATTTTTAAATCTCATTTAGCCAGCCACCGGTAGCTTGTTTGCACAGAATAGCTTGCTGTCAACTGACCCTTAATTATACTACTGGATAAAATGTGTAGTACCTTTATAGTACTGCACATAGATAAAATAATGACTTCAACCTGAATGTATATATATATATATATATATATATACTGTATATATTATTGTGTGTATTTTTTTCTTCTTGTGTGTGTATATATATATATATATATATATATATATATATATATATACACACACACACACACATTTTTTTTTCTCTATTTTGCTTTTCTTATTTTCCTGGAAAGAATCTGTTACAGCCATTAACAAGGCAGTGATACTTTGGAGCAACCTACTTAAAATCTTCCTCCAGGGCAAAAATGTTTATGGCATGGTTTAAATAAAACATACTATGTGTTTTGTATTAACATACGTATTATTATTCCTGTGGCTGGAGCAGATATAATTCCTGACACTATGCGCTAAACCTCATGCAAAATTCATAACACTTCATTAACGTAAAAAAATATGCTGGTTTAATGCACTAATCTTTTGCTAAACGGGCTATCGTTTCAAAAACTAATAAGAACAATTAGATGGCTTGAGAAGCAAACTGTATGCAGACATAAATCCTTTCGACTTTTACTGAACACCTTCTTCAGAGGTTATTTCTGAACATTGAACCGTATGCCCAACTTATACTTTTCACCGTGTTTAATTATTATTTTTTTTTATTTTTTTTTGATGTGTGCTTTGGCATGTTTGCCCACAGTTGGCATTGGAGAATTCAAGCAGACGTCTCATTTTAACGCAAGGACAGGAGTGGGATATTCTGTATCAGAAAATTCTAGTTTGTATTTCTCGGAAAACTCACATCTTAATTTACATTTTATCTTTACAAAGAAAAAAATATATATAACTGATTTGTAATTTTTATGTATGGATGGATAATAAATACTATTGTAATTAGATTCAAATTATTGCAATTTTTTTTAAATTATCTTGATTTTTCAGCTTTAAATTATTATGATAATATAACATATTTTAGAATTTCAGAATCCAAAAACAAGTGCTCGTTTTTAGTATATACAAAATATCTAAGATATTTGCATTCTTAGAACAGTGAAAACAGCTAAGAGAAACTTACTTTCCTGAGATACATAGGGATAGTTTCAGTTAAAAAAATAAATATAATATGCCCACTAACACACAGCTCCTTTCTCTAATTGCAACGTAGAGAGCGACCTGACTCTCCAGTAGTCCAAGGGAGGGGGCGAGCACGACACTCCACACCAGGGAGAAAGCCTCACATAACTGTGTGGAGTTACAGACAGAAGAACAGGAAGTGAGGATTTTTCTGAAGAAATAAGGACATTTGAAAGCAAGATCGAAGGATGAGGTGAGTGAAGGAGGACTGCACTAAGGTAAAGGAAGCTATTTAGGGGAAAAAATTACCTTTACAACTCCTTTAACTTTTTTCAGATTTGTATAAAATCTTCATTTTAGAAATAAACATTTAGGGCCAGATTCTCAGAGGCGCTACGACGGAGTATCTCAGATACCCCGTTGTATCGCCGTTTTTTTTGTCGGGTATCTATGCAAGTGATTCCTAGAATCACTTTGGCATAGATACGCCTGAACATCCGACAAGTGTAATACCATTACACTTGCGGATCGTAGTTGTAATGACAACTCCGGCCACTAGGTGGCCTTTACGTTGTTTTCTCATTTGCCTATGCAAATGAGGCTACTACCCAGATTCCCGAACGCTTTTACGCCGCCCCATCGTCGCGTACGTCGTTTTCGTCCGCTAATATGAGGATGCCGTCGGATGCCATGTTAAGTATGGCATCGGGTCAGCGTCGGCTTTTTCCGTTTTACTAACTCGTTCGCGAATAGGGCATTGCGTAGTGACGATCACGTCGTTTTGACGTCGGTTTCAACAACGCTTTCCGACGTGAGCTTGCGCATGCACAGTTCGATCGATTAATTTAAATACAAGCCGCCCCCTTTGAATTACGCGGCCTTACGCTGGGCCATTTACTCTACGCATCCGCAAACTACGGAGCAAGTGCATGGAGAATACGGCACTTGCTCTGTTACGTTGCCGCGGCGTAGTGTAAATGACTTACACTACGCCAGCGAAAATATATGAGAATCTGGCCCTTAGTACAGGATGCTTCCATGTCACTGTATTTGCAGAATATTCAGAGATTTCATACAAGACAGCTCATCAGCAACTGTTCACTTCTAGGCTGAGCCTCTCTAATTCATACCTACAGACACGTCCAGGTTTATTGTAAAATACTATGTTGCGCTATTACATACTCATCTGAAACAAAAACATTTTGGCCCGGATTCACGTAGGACTTACGCCGACGTATCTCGAGATACGCCGTCGTAAGTCCAAATGTGCGCCGTCGTATCTCTGCGCCGATTCCCCAAGCTAGATAAAAATAGGCTTCAGCCTCCCGACGTAACTTGACTACGCCGGCGTATCATAGGAGCATAGTTACGCTGGACGCATTCGGCGTTCCCATTTTAAATATGCTAATGAGTAAGATACGCCGATTCACAAACGTACTTGCGCCCGGCGCATGTATTAAGCGAATTTGCGTAAGGGTTACGTCCGGAGTAAAGTTATTCCTCATATAGGAGGCGCAACCCATGCAAAGGTATGGACCAGGGAACGAACGCCGTTGATTTTTACGCCGTTTACGTAGTACCTTAATAGGGCTGTGCGTAGGTTACGTTCACGTTGTAGGCAGTGTATTGACATATCTTAGGCAGCTATTTCGACGTGACTGTAAGCATGCGCACTGGGATGCGTCCAAGAGACGACGCATGCGCAGTTCGTTTTTAGAACCTCAGCCCATCATTTAAATGGGGTCACACTTCATTTAAATATATCACGCCCACTTCCAGCCCACTTCCACCTACTTTGACTTATGTTGGCTTACGCCCAATGGAGAAACAGCAGCCGTTGTATAGTGACGGTTTGTAGGCGCTATTTTTAGCGGACTAGCGCCTGCAAACCACCCCAGTGTGAAAGGGGTCTAAAGGTACAAGGGGGCAGATTCACAGAGAAATGGATTATCGTAGCGTATCAGAAATACACTACGCCGCCGTTTTTTACCTTGCTCTACGTGGAATTCAGGTAGATTTTCTACGGTAAACGACGGCGGCGTAGTGTATTTCTCCCGTCGCAATCCATCTGCGCGAGTAGGGGGTGTGAAACATTTAAATTAGGCGCGTTCCCGCGGCGATCGATCTGCGCATGCTCCGTTCGCAAATTTCCCGCCGTGCATTGCGCGAAATCACTTTGTGACGTCATTCGTTGTTTATGTAGCGTACTTTACGGGCGATCCACGTCCCGACGAGTTACGTAAACAAAAACATTTTTTAAATAAATTCGAAGCGGGAACGACGGCCATACTTAACATGGGCTACGTAAAGTTAGAGCAGCAAAAAGCTGCTCTAACATTACGTACAAAAAAATAGACGAAAACGATTGCGACGACCGCTCGTATGTTCGTGAATCCCCGTAAAAACACATTTGCATATCCCGACGCATCAAAACGACGCGAACTCCTCCCAGCGGCCGCAAATAGATGGCAGCGTAGATCCGAAGGCTTACGAAGACGTAAGCCTCTCGGATCGAAGCCCGAAGCCGGCGTATCATGGTTTGAGGATTCAAACTAGTGATACGCCGCGCGAAATTTGAAATTACTCCTGTCTAACCCCAGTTAGACAGGCGTAATTGTTTTGTGAATCTGCCCCAAGGTCTTTAACAAGACGTAACAAGACCTTAGTGCCTTTATGAGCTATGAGCAAGCACTAACTAATAGTGTGAAATGCGTCAGCTGTATCCCCCTGTATTTTGCTGTGATGTGTGGTGTTTAAAAACTTTTACCAATAAAAGGCAACCGAGAGGTTTTTCCAGAGTGCGGCTGTCCAAACATTTCTTTCTTAGTGCCTTTACCCTGCAGTAATGCGTGGATTCTGCCGAGAAAACCGGTCGTGTGTACACTTTTCGCCGAGAAAACTGCCGAGGAACTCGTCGAGCCAAAAAGAGAGCATGTTCTCTATTTCCTCGATGGGAGTGGGAAAATTTGGCTCGACGAGTTCCTCGACAGACGAACAAGGAACTCGACGGGGAAAACGATGTGTTTCTCCCGTCGAGTTCCTCGGTCGTGTGTTCACACAAAGCTTCCCTCGGTCGTGTGTACGCGGCCTTAGTGTTATCGCTCTGTGTACTGACAAGAAGATGGGAAAATATTTTCATCTTACTGATCTGCCATGAGAGACGTTTTGAAGCTCTTCTCTTTCACTGTACTTTCATACTATATATGTAGAAACAAACACGTGTGTTTGAGCTTTAGAGGGCACACCCTAATGTAATAGGCTGCGCACACCTATGGTTCAATGTAGTTGCCGGCTGTGCATTAGGGGCGCTTGGGCACTGCCCCGATCCATGTGGCCGGCCCCCTTATCTACATACAAGGATGCCGGAATATGGACTGCAATGGCAATGGTTTTTGAAGCAGCTTCAAAAGAGGTTGGGCTCTGGGTGCCCGAAGCCCACCCAGTTGTGTGACAATAACGAATATACATTCATTATCTCTGCACTGATCCTCCTCCCGGCCAATCGGGAAGCGGGTCTGACACCCATCACCTGATTGGCCAAAGGGACAGGCGATCTTATTGGACAACATAGCTTGCGGGCGGGGTGCCATTAAGAGCTGCTTGCCGCTGGGGGGGGTGGGTGTGCGGTGGAAGGTGCTGTATTGCAGCCATGCTGCTGGCCCTCGGGGGGATGGTGGAGAATTGCGGTGCCGCTGGACACCCGAGGGGGATTCTGGAGAAATTCCATGCCGCTGGACGTGCGGAGGGATGCTGGAAAAGTGTCGTGCTGCTGGCCCCTACCAAAAAAAACATCATGAGCCTCCACTGGTTCAATGCATTTCAGCTTGTTTCCTATAGAAAGCAGACACAGCCTTAGTATCAAAGCCTAAACCCTACCAGCATGCTTCAGAAAAGGACCCTTTCTCTCTGGGTATAAGCAATGGTCTGAAACCATTGACTTACCCCCTGCTTAGTCATAACTAGAGTTCTCCAGCCAGCAAGGAGCACAAACTTTGCCAACTGCAGTACAATAGGTCTGGTTTAGCAGCTGTGTTGGACCTCTGAAGGAAGACCACTGCTTCCACAAAGAGAACAAGGGTCTTTCGCTACATTATGCTGGCGGGTGACAGGTTTTTCTACACAGGCTGTGGGCACCTAAACTTTTGTTGCACTTGAAATGTATTTGGATGATTCAAACTCACAATTTAAAAAAAGTTCAACTTATTGACTGAGATTACTTTCTAAAAAAATAGCAAATGAAAGTAAAAATGTGTGCCAACATATCAAATTTAACAGCTGGGCAGAGTTCCACCTTTATATCATAAAAGTGATAAACTAGCAGCATGTACATTGTGCATACATGTCAGTGTTTTTCTTAGAAGGGCTAGGACACAGTCATATATTGGCGCAACGGCCTCTGAAACACGCGTGCAATGGTGGAAGCGACTGAATACCATATCAGTGAACTCGATGTTCTGTGATGTTTACTTGAACTCTACTCAAAGTCAATTTAACGATCTACCAGTGCCTTACCTGGCTAAATATTCACAGCACTGAGTCTGAAGATTAGCCCTTCCAAGGCACTTATCTCCAGGTCATTCATGAGATATTTGACATAAGATTGTTCATAAAAAAAATATGGCCGATAAGGAGGTTGTGACATGCTTGTTCTATGTTTAACACGTTTGTTTCCCCAGCAATAAGGAAATGTTTGTGAGAGTTTTATTACCTCTGAGCTGTCAAGGTAGCAATGAACATCCAGAGTGCTACACTGAAATGTTCACGTATCAAAGTAACAAGGTACAAAATGAAGTGTTTGTTTGTTATGCTACCTGAAGGTATTTGAAGTGCTAGATTCAGGTATAATAGCAATTTTTCATGAACAGAACCACTTAAGACCCGGACCAAAATGCAGCTAAAGGACCTTGCCCCTTTTTGCGATTCTGCACTGCGTCGCTTTAACTGACAATTGCGTGCGATGTGGCTCCCAAACAAAATTGGCGTCCTTTTTTCCCCACAAATAGAGCTTTCTTTTGGTGGTATTTGATCACCTCTGCTGTTTTTATTTTTTGCGTTATAAACAAAAATAGAGCAACAATTTTGAAAAAAATATATAAAACATCTTTTTTTTTCCTCAGTTAAGGCCGATACATATTCTTCTACCTATTTTTGGTAAAAAAAAGTCACAATAAGCATTTATCCGTTGGTTTGTGCAAAATGTATAGCGTTTACAAAATAGGGGATAGTTTTATTGCATTTTTATACTTTTTTTTTTTTACTACTAATGGCGGTGATCAGCAATTTTTTTTCGTGACTGCGACATTATGGCGGACACTTCGGACAATTTTGACGCATTTTTGGGACCATTGTCATTTTCACAGCAAAAAATGCATTTGAATTTACTGTGGAAATGACAGTTGCAGTTTGGGAGTTAACCACAAGGGGATGCTGATGGTGTTATGTGTGACCTAACATGTGTTTACAACTGTAGGGGGGTGTGGCTGTAGGCGTGACGTCATCAATTGTGTCTCCCTATAAAAGGGATCATGCGATCGATGACACAGTGAAGAACGGGGAAGCCGTGTTTACACGCGGCTCTCCCCACTCTTCAGCTCCGGGGACCGATCGCCGCACTCCAGCGGCGATCGGGTCTGTGAATCCCGCGGTCCCGGAGCTTCGGACCGGGTCGCGGGTGCGTGCCTCGGGAGCGCGCCCACGACCCACGGCTGGGAACGAGCACAGCACGTACCTGTACATGCATGTGCCCAGCCGTGCCATTCTGCCGACGTATATGTGCAAGAGGTGGTCCTTAAGTGGTTAAGCATAGAAGTGTTAGAGCCCCTTTCAAGTTTTCATTGCTGTCTGTGTCCGCATTGGTGAGATTTACACCCTTTTTTTTACTGGTGACTCTTGCTACAGAGACAGGAAATGAATGGAAATCCACATTTTTAAGTTCTTATCAAAACAAAAGGTTATGGTAATTATTTACACGCACATGAACTTTAATGGCATCCCAGTCTTAGTCCATAGGGTTCAATATTGAGTTGGCTCATCCTTTTCAGTTATAACAGCTTCAACTCTTCTGGGAAGGCTGTCCACAAGGTTTAGGAGTGTGTCTATGGGAATGTTTGAACATTCTTCCAGAAGCACATTTGTGAGGTCAGGCGCTGATGTTGGAAGAGAAGGCAAATGGAAAGGAATATCTGGACAGCCGCACTCCGAAAATGTTGCCTTTCTTATTAAAACAGGATCACAAAGTACATGTCACAGCAGACAGGATACCAGCAGACACGTTTCACACTATTGTTTAGTGCTTAATGATAGCTTAGTTGGAAGTTGGAAGAGAAGGCCTGGCTCGCAGTCTCCACTCTATTTTATCCCAAAAGTGTTCTATTGGTTGGAGGTCAGTCAAGTTCATCTACCCCAAACTCACTCATCCATGTCTTTATGGACCTTGCTTTGTGCACTGGTGCGCAGTCAGTTTGGGGCCACCCCCAAACTGTTCCCACAAAGTTGGGAGCATGAAATTGCCCAAAATGTCTTGGTATTCTCTATACCTTAAGAGTTCCCTTCACTGGAACTAAGAGACTTTTTTCCCCATCAAATGAAGCCACATGTGTTGGTGGCATAACGCGTAGAGGTTGAGCCTGGCGGTGGGAGCATTCACTGGATTACATGAGATGCTGGAATTTTATATATGCCTGTTTTTTATTTAATAAATGTCAGTGTATTTTATGAAGTGGGTTCTGTGCACTTGTTTAATCTTAATAACCCAGGTACTGCAATATTGGAGGCAGTTTTTTCTCTTTGTTGCCCATGACCTTTGCGTGAGCTGTGTGGAGCCATCTTGGAGAGGGAATTCCATTGCCATTAAAGGAACCTGAACACCAGAGTTTGGTCCATCGGATTGATCTGCTTACATGCTTTGTTGACCCTTAGGCCTTGTACACACGAGGCAATTCATTTGTTCAGATCGGTCGGACCGACCGATTTGAACAAATCTGTCTGATAGGATTTTGGTTTGCTCGCGTGTACACACGAGCAAACCAAAATCCCCGCCAGCAGACGGCGCGCTGACGTGTCGGTGACGTGGCGGTGACGTTGACGCCGCCACGTCACCGCACCAGGAAGAAAAACACTTCCGCACATGCGCCGAATCCATTCGGCGGCGGTGCGGGACGACATGTCTGCTGGTAAGTGTACTAACCAGCAGACATGTCGGGCGGACGGAATCCCACCCGATAGATTTCAAAGCATGCTTTGAAATCTGTCGGGTGGCCAAATCCGTCGGCTCGCCCGTACACACGATCGAATCTGTCTGCTGGGACGGTCTAGCAGATCGTTTGCAGCAGACAGATTTGATCGTGTGTACGAGGCCTTAGGGGTCACCTCGAGCTTGCATTTCACCTGGAAAAGGGATCACGGGTGAAACTGACGTTACACTGTGGTGTCATCTCTATAAAGCACCTTATCAAATAGAAACTTTTTTGATTGCACATGTTATTAGAAACTTTATTATTTATTGCATCGCCTTTTTGTATTTTATGATTGCATATGGATTCAATTTGCACTGGCATATATATGATATACAGTACATATTTATTAACTCATTTATTGTCCCTTTTTTAGTTATTATTTTTTGATTTTGACATAGATCACACCGTTATTATTGAATCACAAACAATGCCCTTCCTGACCTCTAAACTGTTGTCAAGTGGCTTTGATGGGCTAATCATAGGAGTTTTCATATGTTCCAGCCCCTTCCTATAAAAGTGAGGGCTCCTAGAAGTCTTTGTCCAGTGTATGTTGGAGGTGACATGGGGGTTGAATTTGTTTTTACTTTCAGTCAGGTTAAAAAAAGGGGGGGAGGTTTATTGATCATTAAAAGCATTTAAATACTGGGCACAGAGTCACTACAATATTCTGGGGCTTTTTCCAGCAAAATAAATATACTTGAGTGCTGATTAAAAGCTGGCTGAAGTGTCTTGTCAAAATGCGGCCTAGTCAGTGTGTTTAAATACTGTACATGTACTCACTACACTATTTTGGGGATTTTTTTTCATTGAAAATATACACTCTTATGTTGATTTCTTGATTAGAAAATGTCTGGTGTGGGACCTGTTCAAAAATGTGGTGTAGCAATGGAGTTGATTTACTAAAGTCAAATAGACTGAGCACTTTCCAAGTGCAGTTGAAATATTTTTCCTTAGTAAATGTAAATGTGGTAAAGCTTAAAGGGACACTAAAGTCAGGGCTTTTAAAAAAAAAAAAATAACAAACATGTTATACTTACCTCCACTGTGCAGTTCGTTTTGCACAGAGTGGCCCGGAAAGCTGTCTTCTGGGGTCCCTCGGCGGCTGTCTGGGCTCCTCCTCGCAAAAGCTTTCCATCTTCATGCGAGAGCGCTCGCACAGTGGAAAGCTTTTGCGAGCACGCCCCCGTGATACAGCGGCGGCCATAGCCGCCGACTGTATCACTCGGCTCCGCCCCCGGCGCGCCGCGTCATTCGCTCTCATTGACAGCAGCGCTAGCCAATGGCTGCGCTGCTATCAATCCGCCCAGCCTAGCCAATCAACGGCCAGGCTGGGAACCGAAGAGGATGACGTGGACGCGCCCGGGAGATTCGAACGGTCAGGTAAGTACAACAGGGGCTCGGGGGGGGGGGTGGTGCTGTGAGATGTTTTTTTACCTTAATGCATAGGATGCATTAAGGTAAAAAAACTTGTACCTTTACAACCCCTTTAACTTTGTAAAGAATATCCAATCAAGTGCAAGAAAAAAAAACTGCATTTTGCTTGCACGTGATTGGATGATGGAAATCAGTAAAGCTTTACCACATTTTTTAAGCTCTGGGGAACATTAGTGCAAAGCCTATAGCAAAGTAAGTCAATATGTTTTTAGTCACTACAATAGTTTAGAGCATTTGTTTAGAAAAATAAATATACTCTAATTAATTTTTTTAATTTAAAAATGGTTAGTGTTGATCCTATTCAAAATGCTGCCTAGTCAATGTGTTTTAATATTGGGCATGTAGTCACTAAAATATTTTGGGGGCTTTTTCCAGTGGTAGGCGTGAAATGGTATTCCACCACATTTGGGCTTAAAAACCGGATTCAAGGGCCACATGACAAGACCTGGTGGGTTGGATTTGACATATGTGGTATAGATGAGTACAGAAAAATTCAGCCGGGAGCTGTCATTTCGCCACTAATTTAAACACACTTTTTCCTTTGTAAATGTCAGTCTTGCTGTAGTAGGTTTTATACATCACACAGAAGCGCCACTTCACAAGCAGGGTCAGGCTTACCCTGCCCCCCTTCCCCCAGGCATTTTTTTAATGGTGTTTTGCATTTTTAATGTTTCACTTTAACCATTACTAAAATCGTTTCTCCCAGCCAAATGGAATTTTTTTAATTTCTTTTGCTTTGGTACATGTCTCCCATGGCAGTGACCAGCCTTTCATGTCATTTGATTGACTCTCCCTTGCCTATTAGCCCAGAAAATGAGGTTCGTATTTAATACCTGAACTTTAGCGATGTTTGCGGAACCCTGCTAGAACCAAATCCAGGTACAGTGCCTTAAAAAAGTATTCATACTCATTGTCCACATTTTGTCATGTTACAACCGAAAAACATAAATGCATTTTATTGGGATTTTATGTGATAGACCAACACAAAGTGGCACATCATTGTGAAGTGGAAGGAAAATGATAAATGTTTTTCAATTTTTTTTTTACAAATTAATATCTGAAAAGTGTTGTGTGCATTTGTATTCAGCCCCCTTTAGGCCCCTTTCACATGAGCGGACGAACGGTCCGCTAATTACAAGTCCGTTTACGGACTTGTAATGTGTCCCTATGGGAGCGGATCCGTTAGCGGATGATGCATCCGCTAACGTCCGCCTACTATCCGCGTCCGCCTGGATCCGTTTTGCGGACGGAAGAAAACCCTATTTTTCTTCCGTCCGGTGGATCGGATCGGATGCAAACGGACAGACGGTCCGTTTCCATCCGATTCCCCATAGGGGATAGCGGAGGAGAGACAGGGCGGTCCCTGCACAGTGTGCGGGGTCCGCCCTGTCCGCCGACAGCTGAGCAGGACCCCCCGCTGAGCCGACGGACACACACGGAGCGGACCGAAAAACGGACCGCTCCGTGTGAAAGAGGCCTAACTCTGATACTCCTAACTAAAATCTAGTGGAACCAATTATCTTCAGAAGATGTCTAATTATTAAATAGAGTCCACACGTGTGTAGTTTAATCTCAGTATAAATATAGCTGTTGTGTGATGCTTTCAAAGGTTTGTTAGAGAACCTTAGAGAACAAACAGTGTCACGAAGGCAAAGGAACACACCAGACAGGTCGGGGATAAAGTTGTGGAGAGGTTTAAAGCAGGGTTAGGTTATAAAAAAAATCCCAAGTTTTCAACATCTCACAGAACACTGTTCAAGCCATCGTCCAAAAATGTAAAGAATATGGTACAACTGCAAACCTACCAAGACATTACCATCCACCTAAACTGACAGGCCAGGCAAGGAGAGCATTTATCAGAAAAGCAGCCAAGAGGCCCATGGTAACTCTGAAGGAACTGCAGAAATCCACAGGACAACTATTAGTTGCGCACTCCATAAATCTGGCCTTTATGAAAGAGTGGCAAGAAGAAAGACATTCTTGAAAGAAAACAACAATAAGTCCCATTTGCAGTATGCGAGAAGCCATGTGGGGGAAAAGCAAACATGTGGAAGAAGTTGCTCTGGTCAGATGAGACCAACATTTTACTTTTTGGCCTAAGAGCAAAATGCTTTGTGTGGCAAAAAACTAACACTGCACAAAAACCCTCAACTTACCAACCCCACCGTGAAACATGGCGGTGGATCATCATGTTGTGAGAATGTGACCCCAAAATTAGAGTCTTGTGTAAACGCAGGTGTCCCAATACTTTTGGTAATATAGTGTATGTTTCCAGCTGTGTATGAGGATTGATTAAAATAATGGTTAATTTTTAAGGAAAGATCCTATGTGAAGAAGGCATTTAGTGTTTGGATTTTCTCATGTCTATGGCTCACCTTAGAGGGATCAGCAATTGGTTTGTCACTGTCTCTCTGGAGAGATCTAATAAATTCATCTCACAAAGAGAAAGAGGAGGCTTGTATGGAAAAGTCAGAAGGGCAATGAAAGGGCATAAAGTTTAATATCCTTTTGAAGAGAGAGGCTTAATTAAAAGAGGCTCCATTACTACAGGTTGTCTGATAAAACCTCACTTCAATGAGAGAGATAAGGGGTATTTTCCGGGACCTGGACCATTATGACAAAATCTAATTAGAGATTCAAGAGAAATTATATATCAACATTATTATGTGTCAGGCTGATACAATGTATCACACTTAAGTGGAATTTTAACAGCCCTGATCTATCTATCTAAACAGCATGTCAAACACAAATCAAAAGGACAGTCACAGCAATGTGGATGAGCATTTATCTCACAACAACACTCAATGCTATAATGAATATAAAAGCATGGGAATAAGCCAAGAAAAGGCAATATTTGAAGGCACTGAAATAATCAATATAAGGTACCTGCCTGCTTTAACCACTTCAGCACCGGACCATATTGCTGCTCAATGACCGGGCCCCTTTTTTGTGATTCGGCACTGCGTCGCTTTAACTGACAATTGCGCGGTCATGCACCGTGGCTCCCAAACAAAATTGGCGTCCTTTTTTTTCCCACAAATAGAGCCTTCTTTTGGTGGTATTTAAATACCTCTGCAGTTTTTATTTTTTGCGCTATAAACAAAAATAGAGCGACAATTTTGAAAAAAATAAATAATATTTTTTACTTTTTGCTGTAATAAATATCCCCAAAAATATATAAAAATACTATTTTTTTCCTCAGTTTAGGCCGATACGTATTCTTAAAAAAAATTGGAAAATGGAAAAAATCGCAATAAACGTTTATTGATTGGTTTGCGCAAAAGTTATAGCGTTTACAAAATAGGGGATAGTTTTATGGCATTTGTATTAATATTTTTTTTGCTAGTAATGGTGTCGATCAGCGATTTTTATCGGTACTGCGACATTATGGCGGACACTTCGGACACTTTTGACACATTTTTGGGACCATTAGCATTTTTAAAGCGATCAGTGCTATAACAATGCTCAGCATACATACATTAAGTGTCTCACTGGCAGGGAAGGAGTTAACACTAGGGGGCAAGGAAGGGGTTAATCATGTTCCCTTGGTGTGTTCTAACTGAAGGAGGGGTAGGACTGACATGGGGAAATTACAAATTGCTGTTCATACATTGTATGAACGGGTGATAGGTAATTTCCCCCCCTGACAGGACCGGGAGCTCTGTGTTTACACACAGAGCTCCCGGTTCTCGTTCTGTAACGAGCGATCACGGGTGCCCGGCAGTGATCGGGCCCACTGGGCACGCGCATCTGTGTCAGGGGCGAGTGCGGGGCAAGCTGGCTTTCTCCCTGCCTCTTTCGACTTGCTCTTCACCACCACTCTGAGCTCCAAGCCTTGCTTTGGATTCAGTCTCCCTGAGCACTCTGACGTCACACCCGCGAGTCCTACATCCTTCAGTCTTTTATTGAAGCTTGTTCACACTGTCATCTGGCTCCTCTTTCCATCCACGTCTGGCCGGCTGATTTACCACTCATTGCTGGGATTCAGTTGAAGCTTGATTCAGATCCCGTTCCACACAGAATTTGGGCTGTTTTCCTCTCCCCTCCCCGCCCATGTGGACGTCACAGGGGACACATGAGGATTCCATCACTGCAGCAAGCCGTTCTATTGGTCACCTCCATAAGGTATCACTATAGTGCTGAGCAAGCTGACTGTTGACCATCTATACAAAGAAGAATTACATTCTTTTTTTAACATATTAACCTCCCTGGTGGTATGATTCTTTCAGATTTTAGGTGCTGAAAGCGGAACCATTATGTTGCATGGATATTTGGCATTTTATATTGTAGGCCTGTAATTCTTAGCAATAACTCACTTAAATCTGTCCAAACAAGAGTCTAGTAGGCATCTCGGGTATAATAAAATTTGAAACACAAAATCATAAATTATAATACAATAAAACATATAAATAATTATAACAAATAATATAATAATAGTAAAAATTATTACTTTTAATTCTTTGATGACGAATTTCCCCACAAATCACTATCGCTCAATTCTACAAGTGATTCTAATTTATTATCACCGTTTTCTAGCTGGTCTAAAACCACTTTTGACATAAAGGGACATTTTTTGGTTGCTATGGACAATCTACAGTTTCCAGGTAGAAAGAACAGTCTTTATTATATAAAAGTACATGCAGGACACTGGGCAGACCACTAGGGACAAAGGGGGTGTGTTTTTTTTACATACAGTACTGTAATCTATAAGATTACAGTATGCTGTATGTATTGTGTTTAGTTACTTTTTTAAATTTGGCGCCGATCTCCGCCCCCGTGCGTCGTAAAGTCGCAGGGAACGGAGCTCAGCGGCACACAGGCACTGTAAATTGAGCGAGGAGGACACCGCTCGATCACACAGCGCGGTGGCATCGCAGGATCCAGGGACAAGGTAAGTAACTTGTGCCTGTGGACTCTGCGAGGCGATCCCGAGTCTGGATCGGGGTTACCGCTTTTGGTCTTGAAATTACACCCCGAGCCTGACTCGGGAATACCGACAGGGGGGTTAATCTATGACAACATTAAATCGATAAATAGTTCTGCGTTTATGCCTGTTTACTTTGTCCACACAAGACTTGGCCCAAATAGCGCTTTTTTGTTCAGTTGCTTCTGATTGTACACATGTGTGTACAGAATGCCTCCAGGCTGCCATATTGCATTTACCTAAAAAAACAGCGGCTGAAGATTGAAAAGGAAAGTTCATTTTTAATAACTATTACAATATGACTCTTTTTTATTTATTTATTTGATCTTTCTTTTCTCACGAAAGTGGAGTTACCCTTAAAGGTGCCATAGATGTGACATGATGGTTGCCCGATTCAGCTAATTAGAACAGGATTGTATTTCCTATGGGAACTTTCTGACATCTGGAAAGAATCATTCATATTATTCTAACAATTGCTTTTCCAGAAACTAGGCTGGCACCAATATGAATGTTGGCATTTAACCACTGACTATTTTTTATGACCACTCATTCAGCAATTCTTCTTATGTTCAAGAGCACATAATGGGACCCCACACAAAAGGTGATTGGTCAGACAGCAACCACCAGCGCTCAATTGGGAAAGGATATGGTTAGAAAAATCTATACCACCAAAGGTTCACCTAAAGTGGTTGTAAACCCCCAAAGGGTCACTAAAGGATTTTTTTTTAGCTAAATAGCTTCCTTTACCTTTACTGCAGTCCTGTTTTCATGACCTCATTGTTAGTTTTTGCTTTGATGTTGCTGTAATTCCTCTCTGTTCTGGACACTTCCTGGTTGTCTGTTTCCTGATAACCACAGTACTGGGAGCTTTATCACTGTGGTCACTAATCAAGGAGGTGTGATTATTGTGTGTCTAAAACCCCTCAGCACCAATCCAGTTTTGTTTTACAAACCATCACTGCCCTCTATTGGCTCTCTGGCTCTGTGCAGCAGAGAGACAGGAAACAACAGCAAAAAAATAAACAAGAACTGTAGGTGCATTATATGATTGATTTTTATCTATTTTTAATCATTTTTAAAAGGAATCAGTTAACTATTATGTCTCTATACCCTGTAAACAGTAATTTCAGCCAAAAAAAATGTTTTCCTTTACAACTCCTTCAAGCCACGTACACAGGAACGATTTTTCTGTCGGGAAAACTGCCATGAGAGCTTTTGGCCAGGAAAACCGTCAGCGTATGCGCTCCATCTCAGTTTTCCCGACAGGAAGACTGCCGGGAAAAAAAAGAGAACCAACTCTCTTTTTTCCCGCCGTGATTCCTGGCAGTTTTTAACCTGCCAGTTTTCCTATGGTAAACACTGCGATGGAGCATACACACAGCCGGAATTCCCGACCAAAGCTCTCATGGCAATTTTCCTGTCGGGAAAACCCGGGTGTGTGTACGGGAAAAAAGTTACTGAGCAGGTTTTCGGTTTTCCCCTCGGGTTTCCTGGCGGTAAAAAGTCCGCCAGGAAACCTATACGTGTGTACGAGGCTTCACATTTACCCAGTGAAGTGACCAGCCTCAGGTGATACACAGAGATGAAACAAATCTTCTCTTCTCTACATCCATTTAAAGTGAAGAATTTATAAAGCTTGTCTGAGAGTTCTGAAAAAGGGGGCAAAGAGCTGAAATTACATTCTGCAGTGCTCAGTGAGGAGAGCTCTGAGAGCTGATTGGAGGGTAAAGACACACCCCCTCCACACAGCACACAAGAACAGAGATGAGTCAGCTGGAGGTCCATTCCCTGTTACCATTTTACCCTTAGTGTTAGGAAAACATGTCAAAGGTTATTCATGCAGATAGCAGAGGAACAAAGTAGCAGACAGAAATTACACTTAGTGCTTTTAATTGGGACAAGTACACACTATTAAGGGTTTTGTTCATATTTCATGTCTGAGGTTTACAACCACATTAAAAAAGTATCTTCCTGACTGCTGAATGCAGAGCTGAATCCACCACCTTGCAACTCTCTCCACTGGAAAAACCTGAGCTACACTATGAAATGGACAGAAGGCACACTGGCATAATGTAGAATCTTGTATTTATAATACACTATATTACAAAAGTATTTGGACACCTGCTTTTATACGCAAATTAACTTTAATGGCATCCCAGTCTCAGTCCATAGGGTTTAATATTTAGTTGGCGCACTCTTTGCAGCTAATCATCTCTTCTGGGAAGTCTGTCCTCATTTTTAGAAGTGTGTCTTTGGGAATGTTTGACCATTCTTCCTAAAGCGCATTTGTGAGGTCAGACACTGATGGGGACAAGAAGGCCTGGCTCGCAGTCTCTGCTCTAATTCATCCCAAAGGTGTTCTATTGGGTTAAGGTCAGGACTCTGTGCCAGCCAGTCAAGTATCCCCACCCCAAACTCGCTCATCCATGTCTTTATGGACCTTGCTTTGATACCCAATTCCACCTCTGTAGAACTCAGAGGGAGTAGTGCAGAGAGCGGGAGGTGAAGAAGGAGGGGACTTCCAATGGCGGCGCTGATCACAGAATGTGGGAGGGAGCACGGAGCTCGAGCACATGGCTGGATAAGGAAATGAGATCCAGTGATAAGTCTGTGTGAGGCAGCAGTGTTTGGGGAGGGGGGGGCAGAGAACCAGAGCATTGTGTGTAAAAGGCAGTAGTGTGATCGGGGGGCAGAGAGCTGGAGAATTCTGTGTATAAGGCATGTGAACATCATGTTAGTGGTCCGCATAATTTAAAAATGGTGTGTTTAGTGGTCGTGAGGTCCGCAGGGTTGGTGACCACTATAATGGAGAAGGTCTGTAGTCCAGCATGGGAGACAGGGCTGGCAACACTGCTTAGGATGTCTGTGCAGCAAAAAAAACAGCGTTGTTAGGCTACTACAGGAAAAATGGAAATCTGGCAGAGCAACAGGTACATTTCTATACATGTCATGCTTAAACTGTACTTGTACACAGTGCATCAAGAATATCCACAAGGAAAAAAGTGGGGAAGATAGAGGAACTTTGGTGATACCCAGAAAAACACAGTGCATCCTCTCCTAGCTCTGGCTAATATTAGTAATGGCTGTTCTGGATCATTCAAATGTCTTCTTTTCTAGTTGAGCGCACTGCACACAAATGGAGTTTGCATGGCCCAGGGTGGCCAATACTGAGATTAGCTGGAGCCAGGAGGAGAGGATGCAACAGCCTGGGGTGACTGCTAGGGGGTGTAATAAACTGAAATTCAGCCCAGCCTGCAAACGACAGAATGGAGAGAAATGATCGGCCAGCGTTTTTTTTCTGAAGTGGACCCAAAACAGCTGCATCTGGAATGAGGGGACATCCATCATTTCCAACAAGAGGAGCTATGCATCTACTTTTCATTACAGGGGCATTTTTATAAAAATCTTCCCTAAAGATGCTCCTAAGCCACGATAATCTCCGACTGATTTTTCAGACGGAATTCTGTTCAAGCTGTCTTGCATACACACTGTCACACCAAATTCCAAACGTCCAAAATGCTGTGACGTACAACACTACGACGAGCCGAGAAAAATTAAGTTCAATGCTTCCAAGCACGCGTCGACTTGATTCTGAGCATGCGTGTTTTTTTTTCCGTTGGAGTTCCACGATGGAAAAACATGCTCTCTTTTCGAAGTCCGTCAAAATTTTCAATGCAAAAACTCAGATGGGCCACACACACGGTCAGAATATCAGATGAAAAAATTCTGTCTGACTTTTTCCATCGGAAATTCCGATTGTTTTTACAAGGCATCACACACCAAGTGACCCTGTTATTTTACCCGGTAAGAAAGAAGGGGCAGGTTATGACTCTAGGAAATGTTCATATTTTAATAATACAGCACTGTGGATTTAATGGCTCTAGGGACTTTTTGAGGCCCTTTTTACATGGGGCAGTGGAGGTGCGCTGGCGGTATAGCGCCGCTAAAAATAGCGGCGCTATACCGCCGGAATTGCCGCAAGTTTTGGCCGCTAGTGGTGTGGTATTAACCCCCGCTAGCGCCGTGAAAGGGTTATATAGAGGGTCTATAGAGGCGCATTGCGGGCGGTATTGCCGCGGTCTCCCATTGTTTTCAATGGGGAGGAGTGGTATACATGCCGCTCCTCTCACCGCTCCAAAGATGCTGCTGACAGGAGATTTTTTTTATCTCCTGCCAGCGCATTGCCTCAGTGTGAAAGCCCTCGGGCTTTCACATTGAGGTTGCTGGGGCAGGAGTTTTTCAGGCGGTATAGCAGCGCTATTTTTAGCGATGTACCACCTGATAAACTCCTCAATGTGAAAGGGTTCTAAAGCTGATAAAGCAGGGCTCCTCTTCCAGAGGTTTCTAGGAGTCCCTTAAAGTGGTTGTAAACCCCACTTTTTTACCTTTACCTACAATAAGGCTTACCTGTAGGTATAAAGAATATCTCCTAAACCTGTACAATTTAGGAGATATTCCCCTCGCAATGCGCCACTGAGTGCAGCGACGCATGCACAGGGGAGAATCCACGGCGAAAGGACCGGCATCCGCCGATTTGAAATCTCCCGCACGCACGGGCGGGAGTGACGCCATCACCGCTCCAGCCAACCACATCGCTGGATCGGCGATACCCAGAAGACACGCCGAGTGTTCTTTAAGCAATGGCCAGTTACTGCCTCTCAGATAAGTACCCATTGACACTATTGATCGTTTTAGCTATCTGAAGGTACCTGTTGACAATCACACTAATGCAGTGATGGTGAACCTTGGCACCCCAGGTGTTTTGGAACTACATTTCCCATGATGCTAAACTACACTGCAGTGTGCATGAGCATCATGGGAAATGTAGTTCCAAAACATCTGGGGAGCCAAGGTTCGCCATCACTGCACTAATGTATCATGAATTGTAGATAAAGTAACTTTTAGCACGGGTTCCCTGAGACTGGAAAGTTATTTCAAGGGTTCCTCTGTGTTGAAAAGGCTGATAAAGGCTGTGATAAAGGTTTGTGCAGACAAATATCTAGTGAATTTTAATATCAGGAACTCCCATAAGCAGGCAACATTATAAGACCATTCTCGTTTGATAACTGGCCTGTGTATGGGCAGGTTACATTCCCAGTAAATGACTAAAGAACACAAATGTTGCGCTTAGTGTTCCTTTAAGTAATCATCCATGCATGGTTAATTCTCCTAATATGAATTTCACAATCTGATGGCTGGCCGCCCTTGTCCCTTATCTGTTCCACTGTGTTAGTTTAATGTAGGTCTGACAACCGCGACCTCTGCCTGTGTTTGCACACTGCATTTGTTTGCTCTTAATTTCAAGGCCCATTAGATAGAGAGGATAAGGATTTGTTTTTCCTGAAAAGCAGGTAAATGCAGCCACCTCCCCGCTAAATAAAGTGACCACCTGTTAAGGGTATCTGAGCAATATATAATTCAAACTTTTCTGCTTCAAGTAACTAAACCCTGCTGTAAATATTAGACACCAAACATATTTCACCCCTATCTTCATTGCTCTGTCACCTAATCTATCAGGCAGAACTATCTAAGTTCTTATCTACCAATACCTTCCGGTTGCCTTTGGACCACAGCCATAGCCATGGGACACATGGTAGCTGTCAGAATGAAGGATCTGTGTTCAGCCAGAGACACTAATTGGCTGACTTTGCCTAAATCTCACCCTATGACAATGCTCACATCCCTCCATGACTGTAGTCTGGTGCCAGCATTTTAAAGGAGGTTGGTAAGCCTATTTGAATAAACCCAACTCTAGCTTGCCTACCTCTTATTTTTGGCACTCCCCTCATTATAGCACCCCCACCCCACCAACATTTCTGATCACTTCGCAACACATCACATTTCCACCATGTTCACACCCACTTTTAACATTCCCCCCCTTTTACATTTATCTTCTTGTTTGTTTTTCTTTACCTGTAGATTTCCGAATATTTTTTGGCCTTTATCATGAATAGATTTATATTTTTTATTACAGGGCCGTTGTCCTCCTTTGGGGTGAGGGTGACCCTCTTTGCTCGGCTCCATCCGTTCCTCTTTGCCCCCCACGTTCTGTGCTGGGCTCTGCCTGTTTTTGGCAGGTCTCCCCTTTGGCCTGCCCCTCTTCTTCCCCTCTCTCGTTCCCCCCAAGTCCCTGTCCTTACCGCTTCTTTTCCGCCTGTACCCCAATCAAGGGATGGCTCCCGGTGGTGTGGCTCATTGGTTGACCTGGGTTCCTGATTTCCGACATCTGCCTTAGTAAGTAGCATACATCTCAGATTAATGATGACTATACATGAATTATCAGGAACCGTACTTACCGAGGCCGAGATGCTGAGGGTGGCTCACCTTTGTGACCCAGCGCAGTCTGCCCTCTGGATTGTGAACAGAGGAGAGAAGGCACAAGGAGGCACCGGTACCGGAGTGGGTAGTAGCTGAGCAGGTAAATCACTGATGACAGTTGAAGAGAAGGCAACTACTTACTGAGAGTTCGTAGACAAGGGCAGGGGCTGGAGACAAATCCGGGAAACAAGCCATAAGTCAAGGGTTGGAGAAGGCAGAGAAAGTCCAAAGGTTCAGGCCAGGGGTTAGGGGCTGGAGACAGCAGCAATCCATGGTACAAAAGTTCTGGGTGAGAGGAGAGTCGTCAAGAAGTTCCGGGTCAAACAAAGTCACAGCAACGGGAAGAACACACAGTAGCTGATGACAAACCAGCAACCTGTCCAGGGGGAGATGCGCGGTCGTAATTTGCGCACAGGCATGTGCCACTGTACGGTTCTACCATGCATGTGCGCGAATCTGTTCGAAATGGAACTGGTACCCTGACATGAATCAGTCTTACAGTCTTCATTGATATGCATGTGCTTTCTTTGTAGAATCTATGGTCACGCAAAAAACTATTGCTCCCTGAGGAAGACCGCTACTATTAAGGTCGAAACGCGTAGGGGATTTTTACCCCCATAGTGTAATATGTTTACAATACTTTTCATGTCCATTCTTGGTTGTTTTGGATATGTAATTTGTATTTTTTCGATTGATCATTTGTCAAGCTCATGTCCTGAGTTCCGCATATAGTGCTTGTTTGATAAACATATTATTCTAATGAAATTTATACTTTTTTACATATTTTTTTTATATTATTCACATATTGCTGCAACACAAAGCCCCTAGGGGTAATCTTCTTTTTTCTTCCCCCCACCAACATTTGGGAAAGATACAGCAAAACCTTAGATTTAGAGTAACTTGGTTTGAGAGCGTTTTGAAAGACAAGCAAAATGTTGAAATAAATTTTGTCTTGATATACAAGCGATGTCTTGATATACAAGCAGCGTCATGTCACAACTGATTATAAAAAAGTAGAGAGGCACCTCTAAGTGTAGCAATATTGTTACATTTAATGAAGGTACAACATTTAGCAACATATTGCTACACTTATGCCGCGTACACACGACCATTTTTCCTGTCCTGCAAAAAAAATATGTTTTTCTCGACATGATTCGTCGTGATTTCTCTCAAGCCTAACCAGCATACACACGTTCATGAAAAAAACGGTTGAGCAAAGTGCGGTGACATACAATGCGTACGACGGGACTATAAAGGGGAAGTTCCTTTCAAATGCCATCACCCTTTGGGCTGATTTTGGGCTGCATATTTGATTCTGAGCATGCAAATTTTTTCCCCCTCAGAAAAGCATACACACGAGCGATTTTCGCGTCGGAAAAAAGAACGACGTGAAAAACTACGAGAAAAAATAGAACAAGTTCTAATTTTTTGCCTCCAGTTTTCTAGTCGAGAAAAATGCTATGGAGCATACACACGGTTTTCACGACCAATCTCAAAAATTTCAGTTTTCTCATCATGAAAAATGGTCGGGTGTACGCGGCATTAGAGGCACCTCTTTTATACTCTGTAGCTCCTTTTATGGTTACACAACCTATCACATTACTATAATCTTCTTATATGGACTATAGACTGAAGAACTTATGAATAAATGGTTGTGGAATGAATCATTTGAGTTTCCATTATTTTTTATGGGGAAATTTGCTTTGATATACAAGTGCTTTGGACTACAAGCATGTTTCTGGAACAAATTATGCTTGCAAAAAGTGGAACTTCCCCTTTTGGGTGGAGCTCCGCTTTAAAGTGATTTCTTAGCAAAACAAAACACGGATATATGGATAGATGGGGGAGTTTGCTTTGAATTTAAAAATTTAATGAAATTGTGTTTTTGGTTTGTGGTGCTCAGATGCAGTGTAGTTCCACTTTATTAAGTTGCCTGGATCTCAGCTTTAAAGGGGTTGTTTTTCACCTTAATGCATTCAATGCGTTAAGGTGAAAAACCTTTCTGTGATCCAGCTGGCCCCAGAGCCGGTCCTTTTTCTTACCTGAGCACGATTGTTTCAGTGACGTGCGCGAGCCACTGTCTAGGGTCCACGTTGGATAGATTGAAAGCAGCAGGAACTATTGGCTACCGCTGCTGTCAATCAAGTGACACGGGAGTCAGGGGCGGGGCCGAGTTCTGCTGTCTGTGTGAATGGACGCAGCATCTGGATTTGTGAGTGCACCAGCATGGGTGCCCCCAGGGTAAGCATCTCTCAATGGGGGCACCTGATGAAGAGGAGGAGCCTCTTCATCAGGTGCGCCGCTGGGGTACCCCAGAAAAAGAGGATTGGGGCTTCTCTGTGCAAAACCCCTTGCAGATAAGTATGATATGTTTGTTATTTAAAAAAAAAACACAAACTTTTTCAATGACCTTAAGACACTGGATGGACTCTTATGCTACTTACACATGGTCGGAATTTTCGACAACAAATGTTTGAGAGCTGGTTCTCAATTTTTCTGACAACAAAAGTTCTTGTCGGAAATTCCGATCGTCTGTAGCCAATTCCGACCAACAAAAATCCTACGCATGCTCGGAATCAATTCGACGCATGCGCGGAATCAATTCGACGCATGCTTGGAATCATTGAACTTAATTTTTCTCGGATAGTCGTCGTGTTGTATGCGATTCGTTCTTGACGTTCGGAATTTCCGACATTTGTGTGCCCATGTGTATGCAAAACAAGTTTGGGCGAACAATCCGTCGGAAAAAAATCCACAGTTTTGATGTTGGAATGTCTGATCGTGTGTACGCGGTATTTTAAATATGGTGAAATTAAGGGTATTAATGTTTTTTTTTATTTTTTTCTGAGAGTTTTTGATAGTTGGGAGGTATGGTGTACAAGAGGAAAGTGAGATGAGAAGAACAAAAGCAGTTTTCTGCCTGTGGTTAATGTTCTTTTTCTCTGCACTGATATACACAAGCCATGGTAGTGCCAAGCTCTGCACATTCTCACCCCATTTTATGTGTCTCGCAGAAGATCCATGGTATTGCTTTGAATATGTTTAGTCCCTGCAGGCCTGCTTTAAATTTACACAGCATACAGTTACTCGACATCTGAACTTTTATCTTGGGCTGTGGAGATAGCAGCAGTAACACTATTTCAGCAGTTCAGTAAGAATAGGCACTTAAATAAATAATCCCTGCTAGACCTCAGGGTAGTGCACGCCTGCAGCTCATGTGCCAAAATGGCCCTCCGGTATGAACGAGGTACAACCTAAAAGGAATACGAAGCACAATTTTTGTACTGTGTATGTGAATGTTATCAGCTCAACCATCTAATCTTTGTTATTGTTTAATTACCTCTGAGCAAGACTTTTTTTTTTCTTAGAGAATAGGTGCAGGTACTTCCCCCCTTCCAAGTCACCCCTTGTCTCCATCCTCTACTTACCTCTGAGCTAGGGTGACCACATTTCCAAACTACCATTCAGGGACACCCACCCTTCCCAAAAATCAGCTTGTGCTGTAACGAATCACAGCACAGTGATTGGACACAAGAGGCGGGATTTATGATTTCTCCAATCCCAAGCAGGGGGCGGGATTTTGCTCCTCCAGGCATTCCCAGCCAGGGCAAGTACTGTCAGTGAGTAAAGCGGTGATGTGGCAACCTTTTTTGGGGGCATCAGATTCGCTCGGGTAGCTGTGTCAGTTTCATTCTGGGACACTGTATTGTCCTGGAAAGAAGGTGCCCGGGACAGACCTGCAAAATGCGGGACTGTCCCAGGCAATCCGGGACACGTGGTCACCCTACTCTGAGCACGATCCTGTGCATCAACAATAGATCCCCCCAAAAACAATAAATCCTCCAGCAAACAAAGAGCCCTCAGCAACAATAAATACCCTGAACAACAATAGATTTCCCTGTAGCAAAATACCCCCAATAACAATAGATTCCCCCCAGCAACAATTGACCCCCAACATAACAATACAGTACATCTCCCATCAACCAGCATCAACAGACACCCCAGCAAGCAACATCCACAGACCCTTCCCTCAAAAGTAGATCCCCCAGCCACAATAGCTTCCCCATAGCAAAATACCCCCCCCCCAACAATAGACCCAACCTAGCAACAATAGACCCCTGATATAACAATACAGTAGATCCCTCAGCAGTAGGGTGACCACGTGTCCCGGATTGCCCGGGACAGTCCCGCATTTTGCAGGTCTTTCTCAGGCACCTTTATTCCAGGACAATACAATGTCCCGGAATGAAACTGACACAGTCACCCCCCAAGCCAAACTAATGCCCCCCAAAAAAGGCTGCCACATCACGCTTTACTCACTGACAGTACTTGTCCTATCTGGAAATTCCTGGAGCAGCACAGTCCTTGCCCCCTGCTTGTGATTGGAGAAATCATAAATCCCGCCTCTTGTGTCCAATCACTGTGCTGTGATTTGTTACAGCACAAGCTGATTTTTGGGAAGGGGGGTGTCCCTGAATGGTAGTTTGGAAATGTGGTCACCCTACTCAGCAGCCAGCATCAACAAACCCTCCCCTTAACAGTACATCTCTCCTAGCATTTGGCCCCCAGCAACATAAGATCCCCCCAACAGTAATAGATCTCCCCAGCACAATAGACAACTGGCAGTAACAATACAGTAGATATCCCAGCATCAATAGACCTTCCAGTAGCCAGCCCCTCCTTCAACAGTGGATCCCTCCCAGCAATAATTGACCTCCTAGCAACATGAGATCCCCCTAGAAAAAATAGATCTCCCACCAGGAAAAATGGACCTTCCCAGCAACAACTGGAGACCGATGTGTATTCCTCCGTACTGGGAACACACATCGGTCTCCTCAACGCTGACAGGAGGTGGATCTGTGTGTTTACACACACAGATCCACAGTCCTGCCGTGATCGTGGCCGTCGGGCACGCGCGCCCTAGATCGCCGGAAACAAAGGACGTCATATGACGTCCACCCGGATCGGCGAGGGGTTCCTGCAGACGTCAATTCCATATGGCCCGGTATGTAAGGGGTTAATTTGGATTTTCGGACAAATGCATTTTTTTTTAACGAAAAACAGAATAAATAAAAAAAAAATTTGGGAGTAACGAAATAAATTTATTTTTCGGATGAAAACTAAACTACGAAACCAAATATTTCAGTGTGCACATGTCTACATAATATAATCACACAATCGCCCCCTAGCACCCATTAGTCTATGGGAATTGCCTAATACTGAAATCTCAGAGGAGTTAGGCGCCATTTTCAAAGAGAATCTGAGGGGGGAAAGTGAATTCACTCTTCTCCAGGCCACGCCAGTATGCTATGACAACCTGTCATCAATAAACAGCGTTGCGCAGTGGCATTATTGTGCAGGTGCGAGATCGGGAGGTGCATGCTGGGTAGCCAGCTTCACAGAATCCCGGAAATATAGACAGATGCACGCAACCACGATGTTCCCTACCAGCTTCCGAGATCAGGTTAAATGTTAATGATTTAAAACAAACAAGAAGGAACACATTAGTGAAATTATCCAAATGTCAAAGTAGAAGTGGTAACAATGACGGGGTAAGGGGGGGAGCATTTCGAGAAAGAAAATATTTGGTGACTGGAACTCCTCTGTAAGGGAAATGTTTGCTATAATGTTGAGAAATTTAAGACCAAAAAGAGATAGAAAAAAAAAAAAAACACTAATTTTATTGATATTTAAAATTTTATTGGATTCATCCTAATTTACACTTTTCATATTTTTTTTTTTTTTACACTTTCTTTCCTAACACTTTGTATTGCCAGAAATATCATCTCATGCTTGCTACACGCCATTGACGGCTGACACTCTGTAAAAATGAGTATGTCATGTTTACCCAGTCCATGTGGCCTCATAGGAGAACAGGTATCATTTACCTAATGCACTCAGCACTTAACCTGTCCATCTAATGAGATTTGCAATCACACTGATACATTTATCAGGCAAATTACTACTCTTCATTCTTGCCAGCTGATTAACTTGAGGATGGCTGTAACGCATCAGCTATAGGAAGTGAACCTCTTGCTACTAATAGAGTATTAGAATTTTTTTTTTTTTAACACATTATAGTAATAAATAAGGAACTTAAAGTGGACCTATGCTTAAAGTAAAAAAAAAAAAAATACAAAAACATTTTTGTAAAGAACCCCACCCCCCTTCCCGCAATACATACATTAAAAGCTTTCACTGACAAAAATAAGTTATGAAAATACAATACTTTCTTCTGAAATCCAGTCTCCTTTTCCTTTTGTCCTGCTTCCTATGTCACAAGATAGTGTTTAGTATGAGGTATTTCTGCAAATGGCCTCTTGCGCATTTCTGAAGGCTGAAGCGTCATCGAGGGCAGGAGAAGACATCATGGGACGGTGGAAGGCGGATGGCTGAAACCAAAAAGGTAAGTATCTGGCAGCATTTTACAGAGCACAGTGGTAACAATTGATAGAACAGTGACTGCATTTGATGGCACAGTGGCTGCATTTGGCATGGCACAATGGTGACAATTGATGGCACAGTGGCAACAATTGATGGCACAGTGGTGACAATTGATGGCACAGTGGCGAAGTGGTGACAATTAATGGGCACAGTGGTGACAATTGATGGCACAGTGGCTACTTTTGATGGCATGGCACAGTGGTGACAATTGATTGGCACAGTGGCGATAAATGATAACACAATGGCTGCGTTTGATGGCATGGCAGAGTGGCTGCATTTGATGGCACAGTGGCGACAATTGATGGCATGGCACAGTGGCGACAATTGATGGCACAGTGGCAAAAATTGATGGCATGGCACAGTGGTGACAATTGATGGCACAGTGGCTGCCTTTGATGGGCACAGTGGTTTCCTTTGATGGGCACAGTGGCTGCGTTTGGTGGGCACAGTAAGGCTGTAATTGTTTTTTTTTTTCCGTTTGTTTACACCCCCCCAAAAATTTGGAGCACCAGCCGCCACTGTTATGCACCATGGAGATGCCAAGTCCAGTTGCGGTGGTGGTCCTAAACCTGGCCCAGTGATGGCCAAATGGAAGGACACCAGGATATGAGCAGAATCAAAGGGAGGAAACAGGGTGAAGTTGGCAACGATCAGGTAGTGAGGTACAGATTCACTAAGCAGAAGCATGGTCAGTAGTCCAAACCAAGATTAGCAGACAGTGAACAGGAGCAGACAAGGATAACCCGAGAGCAAAGTCAGAAAGGAAGCCAGGTCACTAATAGGATCAAGATGCGTAAAATGAACTAGATAGCAGGTACCCTTTTTTTTCCTTTTTTTTTTTTTTTTAATAGGCAATTTGTTTTTAAGACACAGTGGTGATCAAATACCACCAAAAGAAGGCTCTATATATGTAGGAAAAAAAATATATACATTTTATTTAGGTACAGTGTTGCATGAACGCGAAATTGTCAGTAAGTAAAACAGTGCTGTATAACAAAAAATGGCCTGGTCAGAGAGGAGGGTAAATTTTCCGAAAGTCAAGTGGTTAATACAGGTAGACTTTGTGGATATGTGTCTCAAATACCTTCAGGCCAAAGATCATGAATATATTTTCACTTTCACTAGACTGAACTAATGATTGAAATTAATTTACTGCGAGCTGTAAAGCCTCTATAATATTGAGCAAACACGGTCGGTTTATGCATTGACTGCAGCTAAACTCCCTGTAAACGTTATCTGATTTCCATATCGGAGTTGAGAAATCCGCACACCAAATAAATGTTTGTTTAAACATGATGGATATGTTCATTTCAGACCACATCACTGCGATATGACTTTTATCACCCGTGGAAACTATTACTGCTCAGGTTATAATGAACTTAATGCAGTTTTAATGAAGGGATTTCGTTCCCTGGTATATGATTGAATTTCTACATTATTCACAAGCAGACCAAGTATAACTTTTTTTTTTTTTGTTTGACAAAGAATTAACTCTTCCCCACTGATGGAAGGTGCTTTACAAGGTGTGGGCTGTTTTGAAGGGACGGGATGATACATAATAGAAATAATCAGAGAATAGGTGCAGGTACCCCTTCCTGAGTCTCCTCTTGTCTCCACCCCCTACCCACCTCCGAGCACCGTCACTTGGTTCTACCCCCTTGTACCCCCTATTTTAGAGAATACAGCACCAATTATCATTTTGAGGTGCTGAGTAATATGTATGAATTGTTTTAATGCAAAAAAAACAATATAATAGACTCAAAATAAAAATTTCAATGAAAAAATCTCCAGTGCAAAACTCTAATGCCGCGTACACACCATAATTTTTCAGCATAAAAAAAACATTGTTTTTCAAAAATGTCATTTAAAATGATCGTGTGTGGGCTACACATCATTTTTCAGGTTCTGAAAATGGATAAATAAAATTTGAACATGCTGCATTTTTTAACGTAGTTTTAACCCCTTCCATACAGGGCATTTTCACCCCCTTCCTGCCCAGCTAAAATAGGTCTCCCAGCAACAATAACCCCTCTTTAACATTAAATACCCCCCAGTAACAAAGGACACCCCACTAACAATGAATCTCCCATTAGCAACAAAAACCTTTCCTTGCAACAATTGATCCCCCAGTAGCCAGCATCAATTGGTCATAGCAATCGCATGGTACCCGGCCTGCTTTCAGTGGCCCTGTACAATGTTTGGTAAACTGCTGTGTCCAGATCCTGCCACTGCGCACTCTTGAGAGCGTGCACGAGTGGATGATGCATTAGGACGTATGGGTACATTCACTTAAATCAGTGAGCTGTGGTGGCTCAACGTGATTGGCACTGCGCTGACAAGCCATTCACCTCTGCAGCCAATCGGATTCTCGGCAACATGTGAATTGACTGCTGTGTGCTATGCACGCCTGTGCTTAGTCACTTGCCACATGCGCCACTCTTGAGAGCGTGCACGAGTGGATGATGCATTAGGACGTATGGGTACATTCACTTAAATCAGTGTTGCTTCTGCCAGGCTGTTTTTATACAGCGGCTGGATGAGAAGCAGTTGAATCTGAGAGAAGGGAAGAGAAGAGAAGGGAAGGGAAGGAAGGGGAAGGGAAGATAATGGAAGAAAAGGGAAGGGAAGAGAAGGGAGAGGAAGGGAAGAGAAGGGAAGAGAAGAGAGAGGAAGGGAAGAGAAGGGAGGAGGAGGGAAGTTAAGAGAAGGGAAGAGAAGAGAAGTGAAGAGAAGGGAAGAAAAGAGAAGTGAAGAGAAGGGAAGAGAAGAGAAGTGAAGAGAAGGGAAAAGAAGTGAAATGAAGGGAAGGGAAAAAAAGAGAAGGGAAGCAAACAGAAGCAAAGAGAATGAAAGGGAAGAGAAGGGAAAGGAAGGGAAGGGAAGGGAAGGGAAGGGAAGAGAAGAGAAGAGAAGAGAAGAGAAGAGAAGAGAAGAGAAGAGAAGGGAAGGGAAGAGAAGCAAAGAGAAGGGAAGGGAAGTGAAGGGAAGAGAATGGAAGGGAAGAAAAGAGAAGGGAAGAGAAGGGAAGGGAAGTAAAGAGAAGCGAAGAGAAGGGAAGAGAAGGGAAAAGAAGGGAAGAGAAGGGAAAGGAAGAGAAGATAAGGGAAGCTAAGAGAAGTAATGAGAAGGGTAGGGAAGGGAAGAGAAGGAAAGGGAAAAGAAGGGAATAGAAGAGAAGGGAGAAGCAAAGCGAAGGGAAGGGAATGGAAGAGAAGAGACAAGAAGAGAAGTGAAGAGAAAAATAGGGAAGGGAAAGGAAGGGAAGAGAAGGGAAGGGAAGGAAAAAGAAGCATTGTGAGCTTGTGTTACTAGCAGAATCACCGGATGAACATGAAGAAAAATAAAAGCTTTTAAAAAATAATTAATGCAGCCACCATATAAAGGACTGGTAAGCTGCAATACATTCCATTTTTATTTCTTCAGCCCTATAAGCAGATAATTGTTTTAGAATTGGTCTTTACTTTCCACACTGAGAACAGCAGTGTTAGCAAAGGGGAATAAATGCAAGTTCAGAGCTTGAAATGCACTTTGGGTGCGTGTCTGTGGTGAAATATTTCTCGTCTTTTCCTTCCCCTGGGAGTTTTATTGTATATCAGCACTATAGTTTATTGCCAGAAATAGTAGGCCCAAAGTTGTGCTCAGAGATAAATATCTAGCATTCAGGGAGAGAGAGCTGCTTGGTATTTGGACATAATGCACGGACTGGTGTGTGAAATCCAAGCATATGTTGGAAACAAAGCTGGGACTTCACTGCTCAGATTCTCAGTTTTTGAAGGAAACTTTAGGTCGGAAAATGTATGATTAGCTGCTACATTAAAAACAGGTTTTCTATGTAACCGAGGAAGTGGAAAATATGAGGAGGTATTAACATGGAAATTTACAGCGGAACTTGGTTTTATGGGTGTACAGTAGCAATTTGTACTATAGATCTGAAATGCAGGTAGAAATGTGGACAATGCGGTGAGACAGTCACCTGTAAACCATACAGCCAGCCAGATGGATATTGTCAGGTCCGACTCCAGCTTTGGAATAAGTCCACAGATTGACTTACATGCCATAATGGAAATGTAAACTAAATGTGATTTTTAGTACTTGTGGTAGTGTAGTGTAGTACTAGTAGCTAAGGACTTTTTGAGGACAGCTTAATCTTTTTGAAATACATCTAAATCTTTAATTCATAACTTTTAATCATGCAGCATTAAATTGCAATTACATGACAACGATTACATACAATAATTAGCAATTCCATCGGAAGGTGGTTGAAGACAATTAAAACACATGCATACATTTTAATCTTTCCAGGTATCATCTGTATTACATGACCTCATTATTGGGCATATTGATATTCAAAGTGTTTTCATAATCAAGTATATTTTCTCCCAACGTGTTTCATGAAAAATGTCCACTTCTTCAGGAAAAGATTAATGATGGGTGTAGGTCTGTAATAATCTTCAGTGATAATAAATTCAATTGTTATACAGGCATACCCCACTTTAAATACACTCACAAGTACTGTACAGACATTTTGTAGCCGCAGTAGAAGGAGCTGAAGCTCAGAGAGCATGGCCCACCCTGTTCCAGTGTGTCCCTTACACCCCCACTACAGCCCCTGAGACCTCAACTACAGCTCCTGACACCCCCACTACAGCCCCAGATCCCTCACTACACCCTATAAGTGAAAAAAGGTATTGTTTCACTTCAAGTACATTTTCGTTTTACATACATGCTCTGGTCCCACTGTGTACTTAAAAGTGAGGTATGCCTGTATTACTGTCTGGGCATTAACCAGTCCATGAGGGAAAAGAAGTTAGGGAGGAGGGGAAGATAACACAAGTGGTCAGACTAATCCCCTCTGCCCTCAAAGGGGTGCAACGACAGCCATGCTATACCCATTATGGCCCTATCATAGTCTTCTGAATCCACCTCATATTCACAAAGCAGTATCTTACCACATCCGAGTATGCCGTAAGGTAACACACAGCCTTTCTCAAAAAGTTTATAAAAAAATCAATACTAAAATACCGTATGCACTGTTTTATAAAGTCATGCAGTATTTTAGTAGTGAAAGCCTGTGGTACCGCCGGCATCCTTAACAAACAGTGTAAATAGCTGGTTGTTAAGGAGCGGGCAGTCATCTGTGTCCTTAACAACCAGTAAACAACATGGTTGTAAGTGTGGCCGGTCGCTCTGTCCTTAACACATGAAAAGTCATCAGCTGAGAGCTGAATGTCAAGAAAAAATTGCAGCATTTAAAAATTGCTGAAAAACCTGGTGTGTGTGTTGACGTCACAAGGGGGTGGGGCCACCAAGTGACATCATCGGGTGCCCCCACCCCTTAGTTTATCTCATGCGGGAGGGGGCTGAGCTGTGATTTAGTGGGAGCCTTCGTTGGGTGCTTACATAATAGGTTGGTGGTAGACTGTCTTGATCCTTGGGTTTTTGTGGAATTGAAACTTGGTGAGGAGCAGTAAAAATTACTGTCAGTGTAGCCAGCATAGCAAGATCTCTCTTTCCTACTTTGTTGTTCCTGTTTTGAATTTCAGTAATTCGTTCTGAATTGTAACTGAGGATTCCAAAGACCATCCCACATTCTAGGGCTGGAGCGGGAGTGAAGAAGTACGCCAAAGCCGGAGCTGTGAGGAATAAGGAAAGTATTCCCCTCTGTTTTATCCCCCTAGCCCTGGAATACCAAACTCTAATGAAATATATATATATATGGAATAGGAAAAGCGAGGGGGGAAAGACTGGGGAAAGAGAATGACCCTATCCTACTGTTTCTCCCACGGACCCTGTGGGTCCACAGCTCTACGTTTACAGGTGGATTGTCAAGGCTGGCCCTACAGATTAGGATGCCAACAACTGGGTATTTAGTACAGACTCAGCAAAGTGATGCCATCAAGCCCTCCATACAGGTAAAGATCAGCTCCTCCATTTTTACTGTTTTGTTTCGGATCTACTCTAAAATTTTGAAGAAAACCATGGATTTTTTCCCTACGGAATGTTGGCTCAAACTTGCGTTGCATACACATGGTCACACAAAATTCCGACCGTCAAGAACGCAGTGACGTACAACACTACAACGAGCCAAGAAAAATGAAGTTCAATGAATCCGAGCATGCGTCAAACTTTTTTTGACGGGAAAAATTGAGAACCAGCTCTCTTTTCCTGTCAGAAATTAAGTCAGATGGAGCCTACACACATCGAAAATTTCTTGTCGGAATTTCCGATTGTGTGTACACGGCATAAGGTGTAGGTAGTGATTTGAGCTTTAAGTTTGTGCGCTTCTAACCAGTCCAAAATAAGTTTTTATGGCAAACATACAATAGGTGCACCCAATACAGTATACATTTGGAATAAAACCTATTTTTGAACTCTAATGCCGCGGACACACAACAGTTTTTAATGTCCTAAAAAAAACAAAGTTTTTCTCAACGTAATTCTTGTCAAGCCTGCCTTGCATACACACGATCATGAAAAAAAAAAAAAAACGCTCGAGCAAAGCGTGGTGACGTACAACACGTACGACGGCTTTATAAAGGGGAAGTTCGGATGGCGCCACCCTTTGGTCTGCTTTTGCTGATTTTGTGTTAGTAAAAGTTTGGTGAGAGACGATTCGCGCTTTTCAGTCTTCGTGCTTTTCAGTCTGTTACAGCGTGACGAATTTGCTATCTCCATTACAAATGCTAGTTTTACCAGAACGAGCACTCCCATCTCATAACTTGCTTCTGAGCATGCATGTTTTTTTTACCGTCGTTTAAGCCTACACACGACCATTTTTCACGACGTGAAAAACGGTGACGTGAAAAACGACGAGAAAAATTAGAACAAGTTCTAAGTTTTTAATGCCCATTTTTCACATCTGGAGCCCACACACAATCGTTTTTAATTAACCAATTTAAAAAATTACACTTTTCACGTCATGAAAAATGGTCGTGTGTACGCGGCTTAACACTTTAGTGTGTCACGTCGATCTTTAGACTCTAAATATCACTTCCATATTGTGAGGATAATGTGGCAGTTCCTGTGATCATGTGAGCAGCCCACTTATCACCCACACATTCCATTGGCATGCCACCAGTACAGTTTTGCCAAATACACCAATAGCACAAGAGTATTATTTAGCTAGGGTTTCCGCAGGAGACATATAAGACAAAAAGTAATTTTTTTTGCTTAGGCACAATTAACATTTACAAATCTTTCTTATAGCACAGAAAATCTTCACTTTTTGAGTTAATTTCTACACCAAGCAGGTATTTCACTGCCCCCTCTTACAATATCACATTCGTCAGAAAGGTGTAGTCACAATTTAACCATTCCCTGGTTTCTACTTGTGACTTTCCAAGGGGAGGTTTAAAGGAGATTTAGTATTTAATTCCCAGTGTGCTTTTCACCTGAGCCGCCCCCTAATTGAGCTGATGAATGACTTCATGCAAGGTGTCCGCGGTTAACCTTTGAGTTTCTCTTCCCATGCTGTGGAGGAGAGTGGAGTGTTCCTTTACATCTGACAAAACACATACATTTAATATTTCTGGATCCGTACCAGCAACAGTAGTTTCTGTTGAAACCTCTTCTTACAACCCTTCTATATTTTTATTAGAGAGCTGAAGAAATCCTTTCATTTCATATAAAATATAAGTCTATTGCCAAGTTGTATTAAATGATAGAGCAAGAGAAAAAAAAAAAACCCTCTGAAGAATCGGTGCTTAATTACAACTTAATTAGCATAATTATGCATGCTAATAGCATCTCAAATGAATAGCAGTTGTCAGGAGGTTGGGACCATCTGTAAGAGTGTCGGATTAATACATCATTTTTTATATCTAACAACGCAGTAACTCTTTCCCTGAAAGTGATTTCCATTAATCAAGTTCATTTTTATTATATAGAAAATTTGGCATTTTTCATTATGGGCCATTATCCCTTTCCCCATGCAGTCCTAATACAATACTAATGAGACCCCATGTGGCTGCTCCACATTGACAATGGCAGTACAGGTGTATTATTATAATTGTTACAAACGGTACATTGTATCTCTGGAATAGTAGAGATCTAACCTGGAAATATCACAGTTTGGTTCCCATGGGTCCCAACAGCAATTTCCAATGCTTTATGAAAAACATACATGTTTGTGGTTGGCTAAAGAAAGTTGTAACTCTTTACTTCTAGTGCTTGAATGAATATCAGTCTGGGAGGACTGAACTCCAGACAAATATATACATACGCAGATGAAATATTTATAGGGGAGCTGGTTTTCTGCCAAAGTATTTGTATTTTTGTCCATCTATTCATGAGATTTGCACAGCCCTGACACACAACACAGCCATTGGCGTCACTAGGGTTGGTGTCACCTGATGCGGTAAAATATGGTGTCACCCCCCACCCATGAACTGTAGTCGCCCCTCAGTACAGACCCCCCTCCATTAGTGCAGAACCCCCCATGAAAAACCACCTCCTCCATCAGAGCACACCCCTCCTCAGGATAAACCACCCCCCATCAGTGCAGACCCCCCTCAAGATAACCCCCCAATAAGTGCAGACCCCCTTCAGAATAAACCCCCCTCCTTAATAAGTGCAGACCCCTTCAGGATAAACCACCCCCTCCATCAGTGCAGACTCCCTCAGGATAACCCCCCCAATAAGTGCAGACACTTACTCAGGATAAACCACCACCCATCAGTGCAGACCCCACTCAGGATAACCCCCAATAAGTGCAGACCCCCCCCCCTCAGGATAAACCCCCCTCCCCAATAAGTGCAGACCCCCCAGGATAAACCACCCCCTCCATCAGTGCAGACCCCCCTCAGAATAACCTTCAAATAAGTGCAGACCTCCATCAGATTAACCCCCCAATAAGTGCAGACCCCCCTCATGTACCTGGGCGGCAGGCAGAGGAGGCTTCTGTGCAGCCCCCTGGGGAGTTGCTTGCTCAGACTGTGACTCTCCGGGCAGCATGCCTGTGTATCGGGACAGCAGGGAGCTGCAGCAGCAGTGAAGAGTCTCTGAGGAAGTCATCCAGGGGCAGGCCGCACCCCCGCCCCCCCCCCGGCAATGCCACTGGGCACAGCCAGATGGATGATGCCACTTACAATTAAAGAATACACTGACATCCTCTCTCCACCTTCAGCCTTGTGATTGAGCAATGAAAGAGAAGCAGTAGACTAATGAGGTCATCTCTCTGCTCACTGTTCTCTCTCCTCTTATCATGATGCTTCTTTTCAGTATATTTACCTGTAGAAAATCTGAACATCTCCCAGTCCTGCTTCTCTAGTCTTAGTGTTGCTGTATGAGGGATTGTACGCTGCTTAGGTTAATAAAAAAAAAACAAAAACAAACATGTCATGTGATTTTGCACAGAGCAGCCCCTCCTCTTTTTGGGCCCCCCGCAGGCACTCCTCCTCTTCAACCAGTGCCCCCAATAGCAAGCCGCTTTCTCTGTGGTGCTGGTGCATGCTCACTCCTGAGCCCCACTCTATGTGTCCATAAGAGGTGTGCCTTGGCCCCAGCCCCCACTTTCCCATCATTGGCTCACTGGCTGTGATTGACAGTATTGCGTTACTCGCAATCCAAGGTTCCACTGTACTGTGCAAAAAGGTTGGAAGCTCTTTGTTTATTTATGACAATTTTAAACCCTGATAACCACCCACATATAGAGCAGGTTCCCATTTGTTCTGTAATTTACCTTTCAGTTTGCTGTCTCATCCCTGATTGACGCCATCACAAATTTTATAGGAAAGTATGGACCATACCTCAATGCTATACACAAGTCATGTTATTCAGGTTTTATTTTAAAATGAAGCCTTGGCTTAAAAAGATACTCCCATGTTGATCATTTAGGGTTGCATATACTCTACCTACAGTATATTCATAGTGGTTTTCCCCCACACATTTGTATTTGTTTAAGGATATTGATAAGTCAGATAACCAGCCTTGATGCCAAGTTCTTTATACTGTATGTAAACAGTAATATTATTATTATTATTTAGGATTTATATGGCGCTAACAGTTTGCGCAGCGCTTTACATCAGGGAAGACAGTAGAGTCACAATACAAATTAATACAGGAGGGATCAGAGGGCCCTGCTCCTAAGAGCTTACAATCTAGAAGGGAGGGTCAAGTGGAACAAAGGGTAGTTAGCTGTGGGGGATGATCAGATGGACAAAATGAAAATATACTTAGGTGTGGGAAGGGTAGGCTTTTCTGAAGAGGAGGGTTTTCAGGAATCCTATAAAAGCTGATAGAGAAGACGATAGATGGATAGATTGGGGTAAGGGATTCCATAGGCTTGGAGAGGCTCTAGAAAAGTCCTGGATATGAGCATGGGAGCAGGTGATGAGAGAGCTAGAGAGTAGGAGGTCTTGAGACGAACAAAGAGAACAATTAGGTTGGTATTTAGAAACTAGGTCATTGATGTAGCTGGGGGCAGAGTTGTGGATGGCTTTGTAGGTAATTGTTAGTATTTTGAATTTAATTTGTTGTAATAGGTAGAGAAGCAGTGTTGAGCGGAATACGCCATATTCGATTTCACGATATTTCACGAATATATAGAAGAATATACGTGAAATATTCGTTAATATCGAATATTCGTGATATTTTATCAAAAAAACATTTTTGCGAAATTTCGCTAATGCGAATGCGAAATTGATTGCGAAATTCTCGTCTGCGCATGCACATGCGCGCGAGCAACACGCGAAAACGGAGATCATTTCCTGGATTACTAAACTAATATGCACTAAACACTAAGGCCGCGTACACACGAGGGGATATGTCCGCTGAAAACGGTCCGATGGACCGTTTCAGCAGACATCTCCGCTCGTGTGTATGGGCTAGCGGACAGATTTGTCCACCCGACAGATTTCAAAGCATGCTTTGAAATCTATCCGGTGGGAATCTGTCCGCCCGACATGTCTGCTGGTTAGTACACTTACCAGCAGACATGTCGGCTCCCACCGCCGCCGCGCCGCTGCCGAATGGATTCGGCGCATGCGCGGAAGTGTTTTACTTCCTGGTGCGGTGACGTGGCGGTGACGCGGCAGCGTCAACGTCACCGCCGCGTCATCGCCACTTCACCGTGCCGTCCGGCGGCGGGGAATTTGATCCGATGGTGTGTACACGCCATCGGATCAAACTCCCGATCGGACATATCCGATGGAAATGGTCCGCGGACCGTTTTCATCGGATATATCCGATCATGTGTATGGGGCCTAACTCTACTTACACAAACTTATATGACTAAACTAAAGCTAATTTTTTTTTTTGTTATACACAAAACACAGAAGGGCAGAGAAAGTATTTGCGAATATTCGTAATACGAATATTCGCATTGCGAATATTCGGCAACATAAAAGGATCGCCTCAGCTACTCGGCCCAGGGTCTCTAATCATACCAGCAATGCTTTTAGACGTCGATGAAGATCACTAGGATGTGATCTGTTTTAAAAATAAATTTGAAAAAATACGAATATTCGCAATAGCGAATATTCACCGCGATATTCGAGTTATTCGCGAATACTCGAATATGCAATATTCGTAACGAATATTCGCAATGCGAATATTCGTGAGCAACACTATAGAGAAGTGCTTTAGAACGTAGACAGGGAACGTTGGCTCTTCTGTAATTTGAAATAAATAACATTTTAATATTATCACCTGTATACTTTGTATTTGTCACGCAGTAAGTGACAAAGTATGACATGTGACACCTTTAAACTCTTTTCTGTTTTTTTTTTTTCATGCTATTTGATGATGTAATTGATGACACTATTGCAATTTAGTCCAAGGCCAACATTAAATTCCCCCATTCCTTTTATGATTTAAAAACAATTCTAAAATTATAGACCTGTTAAAAAATGTTCTTTCTCCCAATGATTTTTATGATTTTAGGAACCGTCTTTAAATTTCTCATGAATTTCTACTTTCTCATAATAATAATAAAAAAAATATATACAAAGTTTAAGAGAAACACCATTGCATACATGCATGTTAACCTAGCCTTTCTCTGGTGTACGAGATCACGCCACAGAATGTTGCTGTCATCTTGAACATGTAATTCCTCTACTGTGTCAAAGGCTGTAATAAAATTCTATACACGTAAAGTCACCAAACAAACACTGAACAGGCAAATGATTGCCTATAAAAAAAAAGGTAATGGAAAATTGTTGCTGCTGATAACCATAGCAAGGCCAAAGGTCTTGTGGCTTATGCAGTTGTTTTGGCAGGGTTCAATCAGTTCACAATGAAAAATATGATCATAGAGTCTTACTAGGTGATGGAGTCTTGGTAACCACTTTAAGACTACTAGTGAGATATGTTTATTATTAGATGCGTCATAACTTCATAAAAAGTGGACCTATCATTTTACAATGGACTTGAGATTGTGATTGAGGTGATTTATGCTCCATGGCAAGCACTTTGTGCCAAATATGCCTTTAAAGATGACCTGTACTTTGGACGTTGTGCCCGGAAAGGCAAGCGAATGGGAAAACAATTATCACCAGCATTGTCTATAGGCTTCCTGTAGCTGATCTGTTTCTAAGGCTCCATTCAGACCTAGGCGTCGGCGGCAGCAGCGTATTCGGGCGACATGCAATAGGCATTTTGTCCCTGCGATTTGCGGCGACAAATCGCCTATTGTTTTTTTTGCTGAAGGGCAGAATTTTACACTGTTGGCTATGGCCGAACGCCTAATACGCCTGAAAAAAAGGGTCCGGGACTTGTTTCAGGCTTCAGGCGTACGGCGTTTTGGCGTTCGGCGTAGAGGTGTGAACCATCTCCATAGCTGACAATGTAAATTCGCCCCTCCAGCGTATCACAGCCTGCTGCAGCGTCGGGCGACAAAATGCCTAGGTCTAAATGGAGCCTTATTACTGACTTACTGGGGTTCATTTACTAAAACTGGAGAGTGCAAAATCTGGTGCAGTTCTGCAGAGAAATTGATTAGCTTCCAGTTTGTTTTTGTCAAAGCTATTTAAAGGGGGTGTAAAGGATTTTTTTTTCCTAAATAGCTTCCTTTACCTTAGTGCAGTCCTCCTTCACTTACCTCATTCTTCGATTTTGCTTTTAAATGTCCTTATTTCTTCTGAGAAATGCTCACTTCCTGTTCTTCTGTCTGTAACTCACCACCGTAATGCAAGGCTTTCTCCCTGGTGTGGAGAAAGCCTCTTGAGGGGAGACGGGGCGAGCAGGCAAGTCAGGACACTCTCTACTTTGCAGATAGAGAAAGGAGCTGTGTGTTAGTGGGCGTCCTGACACTCCTGCTCACCCCATCCCCCCTCAAGAGGCGTTCTCCACACCAGGAAGAAAGCCTTGCATTACGGACAGACCGAAATTACAGACAGAAGAACAGGAAGTGAGCAGTTCTCAGAAGAAATAAGGACATTTAAAAGCAAAATGGAAGGATGAGATGAGTGAAGGAGGACTGCACTAAGGTAAAGGAAGCTATTTAGGGAAAACATTTTTTTCCTTTACAACTCCTTTAAACAAGCTGAAGCTAGAAGCTGCCATGGACAGATTTTTGCACCAGATTTTGCACTCTCCAGTTTTTAGAAAAACATCCCCAATATGTCTTGTTTTGCACTGTGGGTTTAGTTAGAAAAGTGCCAGACGAGACTTCTACAGTCCAGAAAAGATCTTTGTTTAAAGTCTCATACAGTAAAATGCATCCCTTTTTTAGGGAATCAGGAGATGGCCCCTTTCATTATATTTTGGTGAGTGCTGAAACAATGCGTGCTAGACTGCTGAAATCAGAGTATTCTTACAGGGCAATTAATGTAGATGCCGTTTTATGTCTTTGTGTAAAGGAGGCCATCTTGTTAGAGAAGAAGGGCTTTGCTTCTTCATGTCAGAGCTGCTTCCTTCCCAATGTCTGGTGATCTGAATTCCCAAACGAGCAAGTCACATCTGTGCCAAATACTTATGAATACCAAATAGAACTCATATACATCTTGTGTGAGAGTTATTAGAATTCTGCAACACTAGTTTAAGATGGCAACAAATACAGTGGCTAAAGTTATCCTGTATGTGGCTCGAATGTCAAACACTGAAAAGGATCTTTAAGGCTGGGTTCACACTATTGCGAATTGGATGCTCTCAATAGAGCCTTTTCACACCTTGCCTTCAGAGTGAATTGTACAGGAGTCCTGTGCGTCTTCCGGTCTGTTTCAGGCCCAGATTCAGCCAAAAATTCAGACCGAAATTGGAATTGAAACGCACCACACCGCTGCTGTAAGCTGATCCATACTGCGGTGTGAACCCAACCTAAAAAAAAAAAAAACATCACATTCCCATGTGTTTCAAGCCCAGCAATAGACTGAGACAGAGGTTTGTACATCCAAAAGACCCAACACCCAAGCACAAGCAAAGTAACTTTATATTTGCAGTGCAGTGTAGTGGGAAAAGCAACTTCTGAACAAATGAATGGCCCAACATAGGAGGGAAAATTCTGTAGGTCAAGACTCCAAAGTTTTTTGACATATTGAAAAGGCACATTCTTCTGAGAACAGTGAGGTGCACATTGTGGATATAGAGCTCCACTAGTCCACAAGAGACATATAAGTAGCCATCTATGTGTAGCAAGGTCCTTGGCCTCCTTCGGTCTAATGATAACCTCCAGGGCCAGAAATAGCTGACATCCCTCTGTATATGATGGGTTGCAAGGCATAGTGGGGGTAATGCAAGGTAGATTAATTAGGCGCCAGACACTTCTTGATTGCAAAAGAGATTATTTTTTTTTAAGAGAGAGAGAGAGAGGGTTAGGGCCAGGACACCCAAGATTAATTGGCAGACTTGAGACTTCAACAGGAGGACAGCCATGCAGGGAAAGGCTTTCAGCAAGACACCACATATGCACGTTTAGGTATGCTGTCTCTTATGGCAACAGTCTTTAACAGTTCCTAACACAAAGTGTAACAGTTCCTTCCACTACAATCGCTTCTTGTAGTTCTTCAGCCCACTGAGTTCCCAGTCTCTCTTTCACTAGACTAGATGATTCACTGCCATTGAATCCCTTGAGCTCTTTCAATCTTCACAGTAGTATAATCCTCAAGCGTCACCCCCGTCGCTCTGCTGGGTTCCTAGCTTGCCACTCAAGATACTTCTCAAGCTGGCCTGCTTGATCCTTGGCTTGACACACAAGGCTGCTCTGCAAGCATCACGTCCTGGCTTGATAACCACTGACATTTCCTGATTCTTCACGGTTCCCCCGGTTGGTGAGAATACTGCTCCGGTACTTGTTTCAGCTACTCACAGTGGTCCCTGGTAATAAGGTGGATGGTCCCTTAGCCGCGACAGCCTCCCCTCTACCTCCGACTATGACAGGTTCTCTGGTCGGCAGAACCGTCACTTCTGGTAAGACTGCAAGCCGCAATCCCAACCATGCACTGCCCTCTTGCTTCTGGACAGGACCTCAGACAGCCTAGCAGCCAGGGCAATACAACACACGTCCACCCAGACAGCCACCCAGGTGGCACAGAACACTGATCACCTGACTCCACCCAAATATATAAGTTCTCCCAGCAGGCCAAGGGATTTAAGAAAACCCCTGCCCATTGGCTGGGGTACTCAATATACCCATAATCTGACCTTGCATTGCCCTTCTCATATCTAATGCCACCAAGTACCCGGCCACCTAGCAAAAGAGAGAAGTACAGTAATTATAGACTTAGAGTGAAATCAATTGATCCTCAACAATTAGTCAAGACAGCTATACCTGGTAGGTAAATTTAGGAGCAACCCTGCGTAAACACCAGGGTGCTACATATGTAAAAATAGAGCAACCATCATTGAACAAGAGTGAGGGCCTTTGAAACAATCTCTACCTTCAACAATCATCAATCTACCTCTACGCTTGTTGGCAACAATTGACAGCCATGTAAATCAAAGGATTAACACTGATGAAGTCTTCCTGATACCAAGGATGAAATTATGTAACCAGAACAGGGTGGTTTTACAATTTTCACACCTCCCATCCTGTTCTTGGACAATATTATCTAGTTTTCGATGATGATCAATGTGTCCATGCTACTTATGTAGTAATAAATTACGGGTGTTTTCTCTTCTGACACTCATTAAAATGGAAGAAGTGACTCAGATAAGCTTAACTGAATGTGACTACCACTGCCTCAACATAACATTTTAACACTGGATCTACATAAGCTTTTTGGCAATATTTAAACAACCAGTTTGAAGAATTTTAGAGATATAAATATGTTCATATTTAGATCTAGAGGTCTTTGATTGCAATAGAGGGAAGAATCCCAGCTAAAACTTTATTTCAAGTTTTGAATACAATTGGGAAGTGTTAAAACTTCTGGTAGGTTTTAATATTGTCTGTGACTCCATTGGGGTGAATCATTCTTGCTTTGTGTCGATGTGACACCAGGACAAAAATTAAGGACCGGGGTCACAGAAAAAAAGAATCACAGACAGCAATGAAAGCCTTAAAGATTTAACTGTTTCTAACTGCACTAAAAATGTGTTTTTATTACTGTTTCTGTTTGCAACAATCTCTATTTCAATGATGCCCTTTTACTAGGGCAGGAAGCCAGGGGTCATCTGCTCTGTATTAATAATTATAATAAACATTATTTTATATAGCGACTATAACCACTTAAGGACCTTGGATGTTTTTCAGATTTGGCGTTTACAACACTAAAACTGTTTTTTTTTGCTAGAAAATTACTTAAAACCCCCAAACTTTATATATATTTTTTATAACACCCTAGAGAATAAAATGGCGGTCATTGCAATACTTTTTGTCACACTGTATTTGCGCAGCGGTCTTACAAGTGCACTTTTTTTGAAAAAAAAAAAACATTTTTTTTAATTAAAAAATAAGACAACAGTAAATTTTCCCAATTTTTTTATATACTGTGAAAGATAATGCTACGCCAAGTAAAATGATACTCAACATGTCACGCTTCAAAATTGCGCCCACTCGTGGAATGGCGTCAAACTTTTACCCTTAAAAATCTCCATAGGCGACGTTTAAAACATTCTATAGGTTGCATCTTTTGAGCTACAGAAGAGGTTTAGGGCTAGAATTATTGCTCTAACTTGTGTGGTTTGAACACCGTTTTCATATACGTATGCGTTCGCTTCTGCGCGCGAGCTCGTCGGGAGGGGGCGCTTAAAAAACGATTTGGTTTTCCTATTTATTTTTATTTATTTTATAAATTTTAACACTGAAAAAAAAATGTATCACTTTTATTCCTATTACAAGGAATGTAAACATCCCTTGTAATAGAAAAAAGCATGACAGGTCCTCTTAAATATGAGATCTGGGGTCAAAAAGACCTCAGATCTCATACTTAGATTTAAATACAAAAAATAAATAAAAAATTTGTCATGAAAAAATGACAACAAGAAAATATTGCTTTAAGAAGCAAGGGCGGAAGTGACGTTTTGATGTCACTTCCGCCCTGCTATGCTATGGGGACAGGTGGGCGCCATCTTGCCCTCACTCGCATCCCCACACAGCAGGATGAAGGACCCGATCACCTCCGCCGCTACCGATGGCTCCGGTAAGCGTCGAAGGGTGTGGGAGAGCGGCGGGAGGGGGGCCCTCCCGCAGCCAATAACGGTGATCTTGCGCCAAATCCGCCACGGAGACAACCGTTATCGTTTACAGGACCTCTCACAGTAAAGATGGATATCTCGTTTGTGGCAGCAGCTGCTGCCGTTACCGAGATATCCATCTTTAAAAACAGGACGTGAGCGGGTCCTTAAGTGGTTAAAGGCTTCTCAAAGCACTTTACAAGGAAAACACAAAAATACACAGGATAACATAAAGGAAAAGAGACAAAAAAATGAAAGCTTGCACAAAGAAAACCATTTTAGATTTGATTTGCATGAGTTTAGAGAAGACTGTTTGAGGTTCTTAGGAAGTGAATTCCAGAGTTTTAAAGCATAGCAGGAGAAGGGTTTCTCCCCCAATTATTGTAGGTGAGTAGGGGGGACATGCAGAAAAACAGAATTTGAGGAGTGGGGGGTAAGTTGATAAAGGTTCAGAGAGATATTAGAGTGCCAAGCCATAATGAGCCTTGTAGGTGAGCAAGAGGATCCTAACGTCTATGTGAAACTGGATAGGGGTACCAAACCTAGTCAGGATTCTGGCTGCAGAATTTTGAACACATTTAAGTAAATTAATAGTGGATTTAGGTACACCAGCAAGTAGAGAATTTGAGTAGTCAAGTCGGGAGAACACAAATGTGTTGATCAGCTTTTCAGCTACAGTGTATGATAGAATTAGATGCAGCTGAGCAATGTTTTTAAAGTGAAAAAAAGATGTTCTGAAAACATTTTGTACACATGGATCCAGGGGCGGACTGACCATTGAGGAACTTGGGCACTGCCCGAGGGCCCCATGCCACTAGGGGGCCCCACCAGGGTTGCCAGGCTCATTAAAACCAGGGAAAGTATGTAAAAATCTGTGTTTTTTTTTTTACATCTGTCCCTGATATGTCCAAAACCTACATGCTTTTGATGTGTAAATCCCGAGATTTTAGGTGCCCCGCCTCTGTACTGCCACCTGGCTTGGTGGCCATCTGTAAGCCTGGGGGCCCCATAATCTTCTATTGCCCGGGGCCCCATGAGTTGTCAGTCCGCCCCTGCATGGATCAACAATTAAATTAGCATCAAATATCACCCTTACATTTTTTAATTTAGACTGAAACGCAAGTACAATGCCATCTATAGATAAGTTATTAGGACTGGCCTTACGTACTTGATGGGGGGTGCCACTAAGCATGACTTCAGTCTTGTTACAGGTTACCATATTTATCTTCATATAGCGCGCCCCGGCGTATAGCGCGCACCCCCAACCTGGAAGGGAAATTTCAGGAAAAAAAGAAAATACTTACAGTTTGAATGCCCCTCGTCAGTGTCTTGACCGGTGTCCATCGGCGGCCTTGTCCGATGTCCGTCTGCGGCCTTGGTGATGTCCTCCCCGCTTCTCCTGCGCTGTTTTTGAGTCGATCCCCGCGCTGTGTTTGAATGCCGCCGACATATGCCGAGCGCAGAACACTCCGGCACGCTCGGCCACGTTCGTCTCCGTGAGTGGAGCTGAGCCTGGCTGAGTGTACCCGAGTGTACTGCGCTCGGTATATGTCGGCGGCGGCGTTCAAACACAGGGCGGGAAGCGGGGATTGGCATATATCGCACACCCACGATTTCCCCTGATTTTAAGGGGAAAATGTGCACCATGTTTTAAACTAGAATAGAAATTCTGTTCCCAGATATAATCAAATATATTAATACACTCTTAAATGAATGTTTTTATGTTTATATGGTCTTAAGTCCCTAATACAGTTTCATTTCAGGTAATTACCTGGTACATCAAGGAAATTGTTGTGGTTGAACTAATGTAAGTTATATGTGCATTGTAATGTCTTCAAAGCAGGTGTAAACTTTCGGTCTGGTCCCTGGCGACTCCATTAAACAGGAAAATAAGTTGGGTTATAAAGGCACCAGGCTCTTGGGAAACCCCCCTGACATGAAGACATTTGCATTAGTTCCTCTGCATCAACATTATTGCCACAAATGAACATCTTTGCTGATACAGAATCCTTTAATCTAGCAGCGCTTATAAAGACTATGCTGCTCCCATTCTTTATATAAATGATACCGCAAGTATCTGCCAAATCACCTTTTACTGGGGTTGACTCCATGTATGATGTCCCCGGGGAAAACTTCTGCATTGTATATATTTGGTTGTGTTAGACAGGACAAGATTTTCACTACTACAGGCACTGTGCTGGGATCCATTTAGTGCAACTAAGCAAAAGTCCCCCGTGCTCCAATCATTCAAGAGAAATTTTAGAGACTTTTTCCTTTTTTTAACTCTTTATGACTAAACACTAATGGGTTGCATAGCACTTGTTGATAATTGAGGAATTATGTTTAAGTATTAATGATTATCGATGAGCTTTGGATTATGGTCGAGGTTGGATCTGAGTTTGCTGTTTGTTGACCCAGCAAACTAATGCGGCCTTTCGCTGCCATAGCAAACAACTTCCTGGCCTCTGAGCTTAGGATAGGCGGCTGAGAATATCCAGTAATAGAAGCTTTCATATGTGCCATTCCCTCACTATAAAAAGGCAGGGTTCTCAGCACGCGGTCATCCTGAAATTGTGCTTAGCTGGGATAGAGAAAAGATAGGGACTGCTGCTGATGAAATGCATAGGGAATGATTAGAGTAGGGCTTGTAGGCACTTATGTCTTAAAGCGGGGGTTCACCCAAAACATTTTTTTTAACATTTTAGTTGTGAGATAGAGATTACAGCAATGAAATAAAAAAAAAACAGCGTACATACCGTATTTTCACCACGGCTTCTGGGTATGTTAACTGCGGCAGTGGGCGTTCTTAATTGATTGACATCCTTCCGACCGGCGCATACAGCGCGTCACGAGTTGCCGAAAGAAGCCGAACATCGGTGTGCAGGCGCCATATAGAGCCGCACCGACATTCGGCTTCTTTCGGCAACTCATGACGCGCTGTATGCGCCGGTCGGAAGGATGTCAATCAATTAGGAATGCCCAGTGCTGCAGTTAACATACCCGGAAGCCGCAGTGAAAATACGGTATGTACGCTGTTTTTTTTTTATTTCATTGCCGTAATCTCTATCTCACATCTCAGCTGAATATAATGTTAAAAACATTTTTTGGGTCAACCCCGCTTTAAGGTAGATGTAAACCCTTCTTTAAACAGCGCTCAGGACCTATGATAAAAGTTATTCCAGTTGTGGCAAGTCACAGTTCCATGGAGGATTCATTGTAGAAATAATCACAAAGGTACTGCCATATAGGCTTCAATAAGTATTACTTTTTTCCAAACATGAAGATAACCAAAAAGCCAGTTACCAAACTCTACGGCTGTGATGGAATATCAACCACTCCTCAGTGAAAAAGCCGGTATGAAGGTTGCCAAGGTGGAAAGATGGACCAGCATCCAGCTGGTTATCCAGTCATCCAAGCTAACCAGCCATGCCAGAGATGACACAGTCCAATCACTGAAAGGTCGGAAAGCAATCCAGTGATTGGATTGTGTCCAATCGCCAGCGGGACATTTCATTCCCAAGACGCGATAGCTTAATAGGGCCTATTCAAGTAGAGTGACCGCCAACGAATCCTGTAGCAAAATCCTACATTCTATGAGAACCGTCATTTTTTTTCCAAGGAGATAAGAGTCTCTATACTGGACCCTCTAACTGCCCAACAGTACTTTCTTTGACAATAAATTATGAAATTCTCAAAGCCCCGTAAACACGGCCGAGGTTCTCGGCAGAAACCAGCGAGAACCTCGCTGGGATCCTCATTCTGCTGAGAACCTCGGCCGTGTGTACGGATTCGCCGTGCCCAGCCCGTCGGGAAACCCGTCGAGCAAATAGAGAGCAGGTTCTCTTTTTGCTCGACGGCTCGTCGGGATGAATGGCTGGTCGCCTTTCCCGACGGGCTGGTCGCCGAATCTGACGGCCGGCAGAGAACCTCGAAGGGTAGAACGATGTGTTCCGCCCGTCGAGGTTCTCGGCCGTGTGTACGGGGCTTCAGGCACAAATCCTCCCCAGGTGTATGCATATCCACTCTGGAATCACTCCTTTTAGGCAACAGCAAAAAAGAAAATACCCACTGGAACAGATAGAGCTCATCAAGGAGCCAACAAAAGCCAGTAATAGTTCAGTACAGGCGGTTCCCTACTTACAAACATCCAACTTACAAACGTCTCCTACTTACAAATGGAGAAAGCCAACAGGAAGTGAGAGGAAATCTACCCCTAGGAAGGGAAGTTCTCTCCTGTAAGAGTTATCATGGGGAAAAGGTGTCTCCACTGGAGCTTTATCACCAATCCTTGTTTCCACAACAACCCAAAATCTTCTAAATCCAATTGTCATTGGGACAGAAAGTGAGGTGAAATCTTCTGAACAGAGGCACAGACAGCAAAACAAATATTACAGGGGTGTTAACCTGTCCCTGTGCTATCCAAAAAGCTTAAACATAGTTTGTTTGGGTGGAGCTACACTTAAAGAATGTACCTGTTCCAATTTACAAACAGATTCAACTTAAGAACAAATCTACAGACCCTATCTTGGTTGTAACCCTGCCTGTTTAAATAAAGGTTTATTGTAGAACAGATTCAGTCATCCAAATTTGAACAATGTCACAGTGAAAAAACAATAAAGTCGGCCCTACTAGTTTCCATCCTGACAAACAGATATTCTTAAAGCAGAGCTCCACCCCAAAAGGGGAAGTTCCGCTTCCTCTCCTATGCCACATTTGGCATGTCATTTTTTTTCCGAGGGGAGCAGTTACCTAGTTTTGATAGGTACCCACTACGATTTCCTAGGTGATCCGAGTGGAAATCCTTGTCTTCCCCTTCCTCTCTGCAATCTTCTGGGACACATCACAGGTCCCAGAAGATTGCCTGACCATTTGGAAGGTGCAGCATGGCTCGCACATGCGCGGTGCTCACCCAACTGTGAAGCCGCAAGCTTTCACAACCGGGTATCCACAGTTGTAATGCTGGAGCCGACAAGAGGAGAGGAAGAGAGGCTTCGGGCCGCCACTTAGCTGGATCCTGGGACAGGTGAGTGTGTGTTTATGAAAAGTCAGCAGCTACACTTTTTCTATCTTCGCTTTAAACGCCCCTGAGGACCGCTTGAGAAAGTCCATTTGGGGATCTATCACTTACTAAAGGATACAATCTTTACATTTTTACTTTGCACTGAAAAAAGGGATACAAGGTATCTATTTACTTTACTATCCAAGTCTGCAAAGAGTGTATAGCAGGGGTCTCCAAACTGCGGCCCGAGGGCCAGATGTGGCCCCTTGCTAGCCTTTATCCGGCCCTTGGGGCACTATTTCTCCCACTGACACCAACAAGGGGGCACTATTTCTTCTACTGATACCAATGCTTGGATACTACTCCTCTTACTAATAGGGGAACTACACCTCCTCCTACTGACCACCAAACCTGAGGCTATATTTATTCTCACTGGAGCTGGGCATGGGACATTTTCTGCCCGTGCTGTCCACAATCCGGCCCTCCGAAAGTCTGAAGGACAATAAACTGGCCCTTTGTTTGGAGACCCCTGGTGTATAGCCTCTCAGAAGCCGAATGCAGGAACCTCTTTTTATTCATATATATTTTTTTTTTCATTTCTCACAGCAGATTATATACTTAGAAATACACAGTGTACATATTATACTATAAATATAAAATAAAATAAATGTTGTAGAAAGCTGTGACCTGACAAGGCCATGTAGAGCCCAGGGTGAGCATGCCAAACTGTGCCCCCCCCACAAAGTGCCCCCATCCAACACAAATCTCACCCCAATCTCTTTGTGGTGCCCTCTACATCTCACATGGTATTGCAGTACCCAGGGCAGCATCCCCTCTTGCCCCCCTTGTCCTGAGCCTGAATGGCAGCACAACAGAATGGCACTAGTGCTATTCAGGAACTGCAGCAGGCTGATACTAAGTTAAGTTCTGGTGCTTGCAAGAGTTGCATAAAAAATGCATTTAATATATAGATATATTGTATATATAGATATATATATATCTATATATAAACAGGTACAGAACTGCATTTATGTGTATTTTTATATGTGTATAGAGTTCAACTTTAACCACTTAAGACTCGGACCAATATGCACGTTAAGGACCTTGCCCCTTTTTGCGATTCGGCACTGCGTTGCTTTAACTGACAATTGCGCGGTCGTGCGACGTGGCTCCCAAACAAAGTTGCCGTCTTTTTTCCCCCACAAATATCAACGGCTGGGCTCTTAAAGGCGACGTACATGTACATGCCTGTGCCCAGCCGTGCCATTCTGCCAACGTATATCCTTAAGGTCCTTAAATGGTTAAACCTCCTTTCCTCCAGTTGCAAAGAGTACTCCGATGTAATTTTGACTGTTATTCTGTCTGTGTAATGGTGACATTCATTTTGTCTAAGCTTATAATAAAAACAGCACAGACACAGTAAAACCAAGCATGGTCAGTTTTCATATTAGTCCTGCCACCAGAACGTCTGGGTGAAAAGGACACAACCACCTGTGGCAAACATACTTTCTACAGTGTGAATGTGTCACTGCTCCTTCACATTATTAGAGTGGAAGAAAATTGTGCTTGTCCTTAATTTGCTTGAAAGGACTGTGAGACTTTTAATTGGCCTATAACAATTTAGCTAAAGTAAGTTAGATTTTAATCAACACACTCATGAAATTGCAGTATTTTTAGCAATAAATTGCTAGTTAATAAACTTACTTGGGCTTTCTTTGTAAATGCCAACTAAAGACTTAAGTGTTACTTGCAAATTTAATTACTCATTTATTGCTCATGTAATTTTGAATTAATTACATGCCGAATAGATTTATATTCTATGTACTTAATAAAACTCTTTAAGTGCTCGTTTAGCAATCAATTGGTATTTAGGATGTTCTGCATTTACTGAAGAAAATGGCTTTCTTGGGTAGTGGATTTTCCCGCCATCTGTAGGATCTGGTTGAACAGTCTGTTTTGTGCCACAGCTTTGCCCTCAACTTTCGAGGAGAACTTCACATTGTAAGAATCTTACCCTAGTGATTATATTTGCAATGTAAATACGTCTTATTTTAATATTTGATTTGAGATTTACCTCCTGCAATCCTTAGTGCCTTTCTACCCTTGGTTGTATAGGGAATTTCTTTATTCAAAAGCCTTGCGGACACCTGTTGTTCTTGATCATGGTAAAAGAATTAAGAACATTCAGGGTAACATTTAAGGTTCCCTAAACATTAGATGCTCGTTATCAGATATCTGTAGTCTTGACAAAAAATGAGGTTCATGCTCGCTGATACCATGAGTGTTGGAGGTTTGTAGTCCCAAGGAAAAAATTAGTGAATTCTCCAGATCTAATTCTTTGTAACCATCATGTGCTGCCTGACCTTTGGACTTAGGCCAGCTAGTTTGAAAAACTAGTCACCTTAAGAGAGCTGGTTCTTAAATTTTCAGATGGAAAAAATTCCTATCGGAAAATCCGATCTTCTGTAGCAATACTGACGCGCAAAATTCCGATGCATACTTGGAAACAATTCTATGCACGCTACGAAGCATTCATTTTCTAGGCTCGTCGTAGTGTTGTGCGTCACCACGTTCTTGAAGGCCAAAAGTTCAGAGAACTTTTGTGTGACCGTGTGTATGCAAGCCAAGCTTGAACAGAATTCCGTCGGAAAAACCATACAAGGTTTTTCCAACAGAAAATCCGATTGTGTGTACGCGGCATTAGATATAAACAATTACTGAATGTCATGTAGTTAGCAAAATGCTGCGTATATTGGAGAATTTGGTGTAGGGGAGAAAATAGTTTTTACCCTTTTTCATCCTTTATTACATTTAATGCTGCTGAATTCACGTGGCCTCTTTAGTGTGTGTCCTTTTCCGCATGCAATGCACTAATAACAGGTTGGATGTCTTTATACAGGGTATGTTTCGAATTGATGTTGGGTACATTTTTTACCGTATTTATCGGCGTATAACACGCACAGGCATATAACACGCACCCTAACTTTAAGAGGGAAGTTTCAGGAAAAAAACTTTCCACAGACCCCCTGCGTATAACACGCAGGTACAGTTTACCCTCTATTTTTTGGTAAAAAAAGTGAGTGTTATATGCCAATAAATACAGTAACTGGCTGCTTTAATAGGAGGAAGAAGAGGAAGGATTGTTCAGCCTCTCAACCACCTCCTGCACGTGGTGTGGCTATATAGCGTGGCTAATCTGAGACAGAAAAAGTAGACTTGCCCTGCCTATAGATGGTGTGCCCAAACACCATTTTGTCATACAGAATCTTCTGACCCCCACTGGATGGTCTATGTGGGCAGCTTTACCCCGGATATCTGCATACTTAGATGTGCCTATTTTAATCATTAACCATGTGAGTTGCTAAATGTTGTACTTTCATTAAATGTGAACATATTGTTACACTTAGGCCACGTACACACGAGCAGACATGTCCGATGAAACAGGTCCGACGGACCGTTTTCATCGGACATGTCTTAGATGTGCCTATTTTAATCATCAACCATGTGAATTGCTAAATGTTGTACTTTCATTAAATGTGAACATATTGTTACACTTAGGCCGCGTACACACGAGCAGACATGTCCGATGAAACAGGTCCGATGGACCGTTTTCATCGGACATGTCTGAAGGGATGTTTTGGTCTGATGTGTGTACACACCATCGGACCAAAATCCCCTCGAACCAGAACGCGGTGACGTAGAACACACCGATGTGCTGGAAAAAGGAAGTTCAATGCTTCCACGCATGCGTCGAATCAATTTGACGCATGCGCGGGATTTCGGTCCGCTGGTTGGGCGTACTAACCATCGGACATGTCCGACGGACAGGTTTCCAGCAGACAAGTTTCTAAGCGTGTTAAGAAACTTTTGTCCGCTGGAAAACTGTCCACTAGGTCGTACACACGATCGAACATGTCCGCTAAAACTGGTCTGCGGACCAGTTTCAGCTGGCATATTCGATCGTGTGTACGCGGCCTTAGAGGCGCCTCTCTTCTCTTTTATACTCTGTAGCTTCTGCTGGATTTTGCTTCTAATCCCCTTTGTGGAGGCTTCCATTTGTAGATGGACATTTTATGGTTACACAACCTATCACATTGCTATAATCTCTTTTACATGGACTATAAACTGAAGGACTTATGAATAAATGGTTGTGGAAAGAATCATTTGAGTTTCCATTATATCTAATGGGAAAACTTGCTTTGATATAAGAATGCTTTGGATTACAAGCATGTTTCTGGAACAAATTATAGTCACAATCCAAGGTTTTTAAGACAATAAATGGATTGCGCTAACCTTAAAATATAAACCAAATTTATGAGCAACCTATTTGTATGAAGGAAACCGTAAGGGCTTCGTCTTTTTAGGGGAATATTTTGCATGGTATACCCTATATAAGCATAGGGGTTTGTCTGTTTAATTAATGCATTTTAGGATATATATACATTTTTTAATTTTGTATAACAAGCACATTTAAAGTTGAGTGGCTTTCACTGAATAGGATAAACCCTTACGGGTTTCCTTCATAAAAATAGGTTGCTCATAAATTTGGTTTATATTTTAAGGTTAGCGCAATCCATTTATTGTCTTATTTTTCTGGTATTTCACCCAAGGGGGACGTGCATTTTTGATTGCAGCAAACTAAATAATAAGTTATAATTTTATTATATATATTCTTTTTCGCCGGTAACACCCATTTTTTTGTACAATCCAAGATTTTACTGTAATTAGCTTACTTGGACAACCAGATTTTCTGTACAGCTACTAGTCGGAGTTCAGGCGACTTTGATGGTGACTTCAAGGTATTTCTACATTTCCACAGTCAAAGTTTAAATCTTCAACAAGGATTCTGATTGGCTGTTCTTGGCAGATCTTATATGACAAGTTAACTACTTTACTATCTTGGCTTTCAGTAATAAATCCACCATAAAATAAGAGATATGCATCAACTATTCTGTTAATTATATACAGGACTGTCAGGATTGTTGTATTGCTTCTATACTATTTGGAAAGATTGAGGGTTTCCCATGCCACCAATCAGAAAACTTTCATTTTCTAATGCCCTGATGAAATAATTTTGATTGGCTGCTTTGGGCAACACAGGCTCTTTTACTTCCTTCAGTAGTACTTTAAATGATCTGGGTGCGTTGGCATTGACAGCGATATAGTCCTCTGGAATGCGCAAGAATTCAAAAATAAGGATAAATTATTAAAATATTGCTTCGGTATGGCAGAGTGCTTCCCTAGATAACTTACTACAGTGGAAAATGCCCTGTAGTTAAACGTTCATTTTCAATGAATGAAAAGCTCTACATTGCCAATCCTGTTTGTAGATAATTCTCTTCTTAACTTTTAATATACATGTTTTACCACGCAATATTTCACAGAGATGACTGTCAAATTTCACTATAGCTTATCCCCTGGTATAATATCTTTCTGCAAGGAACGGGCCTTCAAAGCAGTGCGAGAAATATCATGCTCTTGCCCTTCTTTCTACGAAGATAAATGTGGAATAGCAGGGGAATAAAGAGACAGGTCAAAGCGAAAGGGAAGAGGTCGGCGGTGAAATGAAAAAGCTGCTCCGCTGGGCCTGCTCTGAAGTTCTACATAAAACAGAATTGTAGAATCTCCAACGCTGTTCAAGTGCTCTCTGATTTCCCTTGCTGTAAGGGGTCGGGAAGGGAGTTTTACAAGCTACAGATTATGGAGTTTGCAGCATTGCTAAAGATAAAACTTTTAAACTCTAGTGATGTTTATCTAGGAAATTAAATACTTTGGCAAGGATTTATTTTAACTAACCATTTAGTAGAATAAAGAGTCCAAAATCTGTTATTAATACCACAGGATGAGTAAATCATACCACATGTAGCACCCCTACTTGATAAAGTGCTTGAGTTAGATCAGTAGTTATCAACCTTCTAGTGCTGTGACCCCTTGATAAAATCTCCCAAATTGTGGGGACCCCTAAAATTATTTTCGTAGCGTAGGTTGTCAGCAACCAAGGCAAGACAAGTAGTTTGCACCCCTAACCCACAGACATTTAGTGCTACTTGAGTCCTTTTAACAGCAACTATAATCAAAGGTACTGTTAATCACTGTGTCTCCGGCTTCACTGTGTCTCCGACTTTGTGGTGTCTCATAGAAGTGACACCTATGCCAAAATCAGGAGAAAATCCCACTTCACATTCCTCACCAGTCAGCTGACCTCTAGTCTTTGCCCCCCAGCCATGCCATGAACTGATTGGGCACCAGCGAAGAGGCTGAGTGGGTGGCTGCGGGCTCCAGAAACAGCCCAGCTGGGTGGCCACAGGCTCCAGGGATAGCCCTGCTGGGTGGGCGCAAAAAAGGCTGGGAGAGTGGTGTGGGCTTCAGGAACAGCCCAGGATTCAGTGACCCCTGGGGGTTCCCGACCACAGGTTGAGAACTGTGTCCTCAATAACATCATTACTACCGGTATCCCTTGCAGTGGCTTTGCTGAAACCCATAGATCGTCAATCAAGTGATTCATTTATGATTGATTTACATTTCTGGTAGGGTTGTTACTGATCACATTTTTTGTGTTCGATTAATCGATTTTTTTTTTATCGATTAATCGACTAATTTCGATTAATTATAACACACATACAGATCCAACTACATTTAGCTGATCTCCTTGCAGGTTGATTCCCAGTGCAGCTACCAACCACTGAAAAAATAGCAAGCGCTCGATGGGAATAGCATTAAAACTTTTATAGTCTTCAAGTAACCAAATAAATATTACACTGGAGATAAAATCGATGTAGCTACATAAACTGTAAAAAAGGTGAGAGTAATACCAAACGGTATCAAAAGCAGTCATAAAAACATGTAGCTAAGTATGATACTGGTATAAAAATGTGTACAACGATACCACTGCTGAATCCAGATGAGGAGAAGTTAACATCAGTACGTCGACATGTAGATGTCCCGTGAAGGGAACTATCACAACTCCCAGTGGATGGCTGTAGAATCCCAGGTTGATAGAGGGAAGTGATAGAGGGAAGTGTAACAGCCCTTGCGTGCGGATGTGAAGGCACAGCAAAGGAGCCCTTCAGATGGACACGGCAAGCCCCGCCGGTGTCCGTGACATTACCGGATCTCCGATGGAACTCCCTGAAGGCCCAGAAGCTTAATCGATTAATCGATTAATTAAAAGTTAATTTGCACAGCCCTAATTTCTGGTGAAGAACACCTTGTGAAGAGCACCTTGACATACAGTACCTCCCAACTTTTTGACATGAGAAAGAGGGACACTGTTTAGCACAAACTATATAGACCTATACAGGTCTTGGCTTTTACCAATGGCCATGAAGAATTATTATTTTAAAAGTGATTGGTTAAACTTAGCAGTGCCTTTTTTTCCATCATTGCTGTTTCTTTTCAAAGTAACATATACGATCATTTTAAGTTTGGACAAGAGCTTTGGTGCAGTATAGCTAGTTAAAGAAGTCTATAGATAAGACCACAAAATGGGAAATTGAGCAAGAAAAATTGACACAGGGCTTTGGTTCCAAATGGTGCAGGTGCAGGACTATTTTGCACCCTAGGCATGGTCAGTTACTGGCACAGACCCCCCTCCCCCCCATTACAGCAATGTTATATCTCAATGTTCACGTTGTGATTCCTGCCGAGAAACCCGAGCGTGTATATATTTACCTGGCTCTATGGAAACCTGTGTATGCTCAATGAGACTTTGGCGCATGTGCGGCAGTGCTGCCAACCTACCAGATTGAAATTTACAGGCACAACACTCGAAATGTACTGGTGCAGCCACGTTTTTACTGGCATTTCACAAAAGTTACTAAATTACATTTTTAGGTGCAAATTTCAATATTTAGGCTACAAACAAGTACGGTAGGCAAATAGCAATGTGATTTAACCACTTCCTTACTGGGCATGTAAACCCCCTTCCTGACCAGGTGAAATTTCAGCTTGCGGCACTGCGTCGCTTTAACTGACAATTGCGCGGTCGTGCGATATGGCTCCCAAACAAAATTGGCGTCCTTTTTTCCCCACAAGTAGAGCTTTCTTTTGGTGGTATTTGGTCACCTCTGCGATTTTTATTTTTTGCGCTATAAACAAAAAAGGACGTCAATTTTGAAAAAAAATACAATATTTTTTACTTGTTGCTATAAAAAATAGCCCAATTTAAAAAAAAAAATAAGTTTAGGGCGATACGTATTCTTCTACATATTTTTGGTTAAAAAAAAAAAAAAAAAATCGCAATAAGCGACTGGTTTGCACAAAAGTTATAGCGCCTACAAAATAAGGGACAGAATTGTTATTTTTTATTATTTTTTTTTTTTTACTAGTAATGGCGGCGATCTGCGATATTTATTGCGACTGCGACGTTATGGCGGACACATCGGACACTTTTGACACATTTTTGGCACCATTCACATTTATACTGCAATCAGTGCTATAAATATGCACTAATTACTGTATAAATGTGACTGGCAGGGTAGGGGTTAACACTAGGGGGTGAGGAAGGGGTTAATGTGTTTCCTGCATTGTGTTCTAACTGTGGGGGGAGGGGGGGGTGACCAATCTGTGTCCCTATGTACTAGGAACACAGATCGGTATGCTCTCTCTATGATAGGACGCTGTCATTGTGAGAGCCGGCAATGAGAGATGATCTCATATGTTTACATATGAGATCATCTCTCATTGGCCCATCAGATCGCATCGCAAACGGCCACTCTGATTGGCCGTTCGCGGCGATCTGTGATTGGCTGTGTCCAAGGGACACGGCCAGTACACAAGTTCCCCGCTGTGCGCTCTGGAGCGCGCACTGGGAACGAGGAAAGGGGCTGCCGTGAAAACACGGCAGCCCGGAGTTTTAGAACCACCCTGCAGCCGTATATACTCGTACGGCCGTAGGGAAGTGGTTAAGGTAGATATTAAGGTAAAAAAACACCAACACCCCCTGCCTTCAACCCCTGCTGCGATGCCACCAAAACCCCTGCCTCCAATCTCCCCCTGCCTCTTTTGCCCCCTGCCTCCACCCCCCTCTGCGGTGCCACTGCAGCCACCATCACCCCCTGCCTCCAATCATCCTTTGCCTGTTATGACCCCCTGCCTCCTATCTCCATGCGCAGTTCCAAGCCAAACCGATCTCGGCTATTTTTACTGGCACATTTCGTGCAACCACGGACATTTACGAACAGGGGGAAATTGGTTGGCAACACTGATGCGTGGTAGCTTCCCAGCATACTGTAGGATTTAGTAAGATGGCGGTGATGGCATCGAATGTGACGAGCGCATGCTCGTCGTAGTCGATGACAGCACCGCGTTCTTGCCATTCAAAAGAACGGCGGTTCTTTTGAATGGTGTGCGTACACTCGGCGAGCAAGAAAGCTTTCCAGTAATCTCGCACTGCACTGGCTCCCGATCACCCAGCAAATTAAATTCAAAATACTAAGCACAACCTACAAAGCCATCCACAACTCTGCCCCGAGCTACATAACCAATCTTGTCTCCAAACATATCCCAAACCGTCCTCTCCGCTCTTCTCAAGACGTCCTACTGTCAAGCTCTCTCATCTCCTCCTCCCATGCTTATCTCCAGGATTTCTCCAGAGCCTCTCCCATCCTCTGGAACTCACTTCCTCAACCTGTCCGGCTATCCCCTACTCTTGCTTCCTTCAGGCGATCCCTGAAAACTCACCTCTTCAGGGAAGCCTATCACGTCTCCAACTAATCTTTTGCAACTTCCATCAGCTCATTCCCCACAATTACAACCTTTTGTACCACCTACCCCACCCTATTAGATTGTAAGCTCTTCTGAGCAGGGCCCTCTTAATCCTCTTGTATTTTATTGTATTGTAACTGTATTGTTTCCCTTTTATATTGTAAAGTGCTGAGTAAACTGTTGGCGCTATATAAATCCTGTATAATAATAATAATAATAATAATAATAATAATAATTACGTCAGGAAAACCCTCGAATCTGGTGATTGGCTGCTAGGCACTATATACTAGGAAGAGGTAACATTGAGGGGTGTTTGTGTTGTGATGGTTCCAACAGAGGAAACAGAGCAGTTGGGTAACAAAAGGAAGGTAAGTATAAGGGCCAGATTCACAGAGCCCTTACTCCGGTCTATCTCGCTTTAGATCGGAGTACTTTCAAATTACGCGCGTCGTTTCATTAGTCTGAATCCTCAAACCATGAAACGACGGCTTCGGGCTTCAATCCGACTGGCTTACGTGTTCGTACGCCTTCGGATCTACGCTGCAATAAATTTGCGGCCGCTGGGTGGAGTTCCCATCGTTTTCCGCGTCGGGGTATGCAAATGAGCTTTTTCCGACGATCCACAAAGTTACGAGCGTCATTCGCAATCTCTTACGGCATCTGTAGTCATCTTTTTGCTGCGTAAAGTTGTTCCAGCTTTTATCTGGTCTAGTATTAGACAGCCCATGTTAAGTATGGCCGTCGTTCCCGCGTCGAATTTCAACGTTTTTTTTTATTTTTCACGTAAGTCGTCCGGGAATAGGAATGTACGTAAACGACGCTACTCAAACAAAAAATGACGTAACAACGTTATTTCGCGCAATGCACGGCGGGAAATTTCTGAACGGAGCATGCGCAGTTTGATCGCCGCGGGGACGCGCCTAATTTAAATGCTTCATGCCCCCTAATCGCGTATTTCGATTCCGCCGGGAGAAGTACACTACGCCGCCGTACCTTACGGGCCAAAATCTACATGAATTTGTCGTAGAGCCAGGTAAAATACGGCGGTGTAGTGTATCTCTGATACTCTGCGCCAATGTAATTGTACCTGAATCTGGCCCAACATTTTTAGGGGCTAGGATTTTAGGAGACTGTGTCATTTACATAATAAAGATAACATTTTGTATTTTTTTTTGTTTTTTAATGCTTTATTTATCCAGCAATGAAAGCATAAAAATAGTAAATCAAAATTGTATTTATTTTTGTCATTGCCATAAAATGATATTATGCAGTGTTTTACCAGATGTGAAATATGTGGATTTCATACTGCATTTCATGCTCCGTATCACACATACAAGTGTTAAAAAATATAATTCAAATTAACAGCTCGTTATACTCCTAGGATATTATGCTAATGAACATTTTGTACATTCGACTATTTACAGGTCAGTTATTCCTCTTACAAAACAACATTTCATTGTGACTAACTGCATGTGATGTAAATTATCATCAAATGTTTCAGTTCCAATCAAGAATTTAAATAGACACTTGGGACCCATGAGAAATAATGTGTCGGTGCCATTAATCATACCAGGGTGGTGGAGGCTTGGCATGTAATAAATGTGAACTAAACTGGGGTCAGACAATGCAGCCTGTTACCCCAGAGGTGTTCTAAAGGAAAGATAAGCAAAATATTCCATTCACTTCTAGAATGATTTACTATAAATTATTAAAGGGCCACTATACGTAAATTACAAGGTGGCGTATGGAAAACAAGTGCATTGGAAATGGAAAAGACCTGCCAAAAGCTCAAGGATGAGAATCCTAGGGCTACCCATAAAACATAAGACACTACACTGCAGATTTGTAGTGCGAATGGAGGTTTGTAGAAAAGGTTGTTATATAAATAAATATAAGAAAAGCATTAAAGCCGATGGAGAAGCTTAAATAATCCAGGTTTTAAACATTGCCTCCCTACTGCTGATACACATGCTGCATCCTGTTTGTAAAATATCTTTGTGTAATTACGATACCTTTTCTTTAGCCACTTCAGCCCTGGAAGGATTTACCCCCTAATGACCAGGGCATTTTTTTATGATACAGCACTGGGTCGCTTAAACTGACAATTGCGACGTTGTACACAAACAAAATGTATGTCCTCTTTTCCCAGAAATACTGCTTTCTTTTGGTGGTATTTGATCACCTTTGTGGTTTTTGCGCTATTAACAAAGAAAAACTGACAATTAAAAAAATAAAAAAATAAAACAATTTCTATAATAAATATCCCCCCCCCCCCAAAAAAAAAAAAATCATCATCATGTAGGTCGATATGTATTCTTCTACATATTTTTTGTAAAAAATTGCAATAAGCATATATTGATTGATTTGCGTAAAAGTTATGGAGTCTACAAAATAGGGGATATATTTATGGCATTTTTAAATATTAATTTGTTTATTACTAGTAATGGCGGTGATCGGCGACATTGCGGCAAAAAGATCGGACACTGTTGACACTTTTTTGGGACCAGTGACATTTATACAGCGTTGAGAGCTAAAACTAGCCACAGATTACTGTATAAATGTCACTAGCAGGGAAGGGGTTAAACACTAGTCCTGCTCCTGAAAAAACGTTTGTTTTTAAAACTTTTTTTCCATTGATACATGTTCCGTCGGGCAAGACCCGGGTTCTCAAAGACGTTTTCCAACAATAACTTGAATATTGGGCTTGAAAATGAGCACTTTTGAATTTGAACGTTCGAACAAACGGTTGGTCTGTTCGAACGTTCTGGTGCGAACCGAACGCGGGGGTGTTCGGCTCATCCCTATTAACCTCCCTGGCGGTATGATTCTTTCAGATTTTAGGTGCTGAAAGCGGTACCATTATTTGCAATGGAATTTGGCGTTTTATACTGTAGGCTTGTAATTCTTAGGAATAACTCACTTAAATCTATCCAAACAAGAGTCTAATAGGCATCCCGGGTATGATTTTTTTTTTTTTTTTTATTAAAAATTATAATATAATAAATAATTATAAAAAATTATAACAAATAATAATATAATTATAGTAAAAATTATTCAATAATGTAATCAAATCAAAATCACTGAAATTTGCTCAGTTGCAGAATTTTTGCTGTTATTATTATTTTTTTTTATGACGAATTTCCCCATAAATCGCTATCGCTAAATTCTGCAAGTGATTCTGATTTATTATCGCTGTTTTTTAGCTGCTCTAAAACAATTTTTGCCATAAAGGGACACTTTTGGTTGCTATGGGCAATCTACAGTTTGCAGGGAGAAAGAACAGTTTTTATTATATAAAAGGACATGTAGTGTACAGGGCAGACCACTAGGGACATGGGGGGGGGGTGTATTTTTTACATACAGTACTGTAATCTATAAGATTACAGTGTACTGTATGTATAGTGTTTGTTTACATTTTTGAATTTGGCGCCGTTCCCCCCCCTACGTTGCGACGCTCGCAGGGAAGGGAATCGGCGGTACACACAGCATCAGGCGGACATCCGGCCGCCGTGTACTGCGGAGATTCATCGCTGGATCGCAGAGAAAAGGTAAGTAAACTTTTTTTCTGCATCCAGCGAGGCAAGTCCGTGTGTGGCACGGGGTTACCGATCTTAGCTTAAAAATCTCACCCCGTGCCACACACGGGAAGACCGCCAGGGAGGTTAAGGAACCCCACTGACAGCTGAAGGAGTCACCGGTGGTTAAGGATGTGGCCGCCCCACTCCTTAACCACTGATAATTGCAGCCATTTTTTTCTTTTCTACCATTCAGCTGTCAGTGGGGGAATCCCGCAGACAGCAGTTATCGGTTTTAGGTTGCAGAGCATTTGCACTAGTACCGGGAATTGTGCAATTGCTTAGTATCAACACCGATGCAACCCTAATATATATATATATATATATATATAATTTAGTAGCTTTCAGTAAACTAAAGACTTTGGAGTGCGTCCATTTAATCTTCTGATTAAAACGTTTGTGCAGTCCAAATGGCTGCAAGTACACCTTAATCTAAAAAAAGGCCAAAGTTCATTTTCAGTGAAGCAACTCTCTGCTGAAAGATTAGATTGAGTATCAGAAAAAGGAACGTATTGTGTTTTTTGTACATATTTTCTTTATTTCTTATGACCAGGTCTAAAAAGTAATAAAAAAAAATGTCAGTAAAATACAAAATGTTATGTATTAATATTTTGTATTGTCCTTGTCAGTCAGCAGGTGGAACTTTAGACTTTTTTTTTAACCCCACGGATTCCACAATAGAGCCTGAAAAGCCTTTAGGCTCATTTTAACATTGTTTACCAATTCCTTTTTACTGCCTATTGTAAAAAAACAAAAATAGTTGTTTACTGAGTACAATAGCTCAAGTGTACATCTACAGCATTGAGTCAAAGCAGTGACTCCTCCTCTCACATGTGACCAAAATTCCCCACCAGCACTTAGTCCTACTATAGAGGACTTTAAACCTTTTCCAGCATGTAATAAAAATAATGGTCTCAGCAGTTGTGTACATTTGCACATTTACTAAAACTGTAATTTAACCACTTGCCAACCGCGTAAAGACTTTGACGTTTAATATCAGAGTTATGGCTGCAGCTAGATGCCATAACCTGGTATTAATTTTTCCTTCAGGCGCTGAGCTTTCTGATAAAAGTGATATGAGCAGAGGATTTGCCCTGGATCACTTTTAGAAGTGGTGGGAGGGGTTGCCCCCCTCCTTCCACTTTCCTGTGGTTCCCAGGCTTTCCTGGCTGAATGGTAGCTCCGGGAACCAATCTGGCGCTGGCTGCCGCTGGTCACAGAGATGAACGAAGAAAAGATGGCCTCTTATCATCATGGCCTAGGAGGACCAGAGTGGCGTCATTACATCACTTCCGTTTCTGGCCCAATGTAAACAAGATCATTTTTTTTTTTTTAAGCAAAAGTTTTTTTAATTTTTTGCTTTTAAAGGTAGAGGAGAGATTTGGGGTCTTATATGTCATGCTGTATTGCTATTGTAAGGGACATTTATATTTCTTACGATAGCAATAAAAATTATAAAACATTTTTCAAAGCTCACACGCACCGGGGGTCGCATACGTAGGTCATGCCCATATAGGTAAACGGAGTTTGCACACCACGGACCAGATTCACAGAGCCATTACTCCGGTCTATCTCCTGATAGACCGGAGTAATTTCAAATTTCCCACGTCGTATCATTAGTTTGAATCCTCAAACCATGATATGACGGCTTCGGGCTTCGATCCGACGCGGAAAATGCCGCAAACTCCACCCAGCGGCCGCAAAAAGATTGCAGCATAGATCCGAAGGCGTACGAAGACGTAAGTCTTCGTACGCCTTCGGATCTATGCTGCACTCTTTTTGCGGCCGCTGGGTGGAGTTTGCGGCGTTTTCCGCGTCGGGGTATGCAAATTAGCTTTTTCCGGCGAGCCACGAAGTTACGATCGGTCGTCGCAATCTCTTACGTCATCTGTAGTCGGCTTTTTGCTGCGTAAAGTTAAAGCAGTTATTATCCGGTCTATAGTTAGACGGGCCATATTAAGTATGGCCGTCGTTCACGCGTCGAATTTCAATTTTTTTTTTTCGTAAGTCGTCCGGGAATAGGAATGTACGTAAACGACGCTACTAAAAAAAAAAAATGACGTAACGACGTAATTTCGCGCAATGCACGGACGCAAAATTTCTGAACGGAGCATGCGCAGTTTGATCGCCGCGGGGACGAATTAGTTTTAGAGCCGGGTAAAATATGGCGGCGTAGTGTATCTCTGATTTTTAAAGCATCGCCTAAGGAGATATTTAAGTACCGTAGTATGGCGCCATTCCACAAGTGTGCTCAATTTTTAAGCATGACATGTTAGGTATCTATTTACTAAGCATAACATCATCTTTCATATTTTACAACAAAAACTCGGGTATATGTAGCAAGGTCCCAGGCCCCCTTTAGTCTAATGAGAACCTTCAGAACCAGCTGACATCCTTTTGTATAGAGTGAGTTGCAAGGCATAGTGGGTGTGATGTAAGGAAGATTCCTGGGGGTGCCAGACACTTCTTAAATGCAAACAGATTTATTTTCAACTGAACTGAACTGTGGGAGAGAGGGTTAGGGCCAGGACACTCTTAGGTAGTTGTCAATTGTCAGACTCCGAGAATTCTACAGGTAGACAGTCCTGCAAAGAAAGGCACCCAGCAAGGCACCACATCTGCATGTGTAGGAGCGCTGTCTCCTATGGCAACAGTCTTAGAACAGTTCCTAACACAAATTGTAACAAACTCCTTTACTTTTATACACTTTTATTCTCAGCCCACTGAGCTCCTAGTCTCTCCCCCTAGACTTGCTAATTCACTGCCACTGAATCTCGTGAGCTCTTCTAATCTTCCTACTTTAGTATGTTTCTCAAATGTCACTCCCCCCCCCCCCTCGGCTTCCATGCTGGGTCCCTGGATTGGCACTCCAGATACTCCTCAAGCGTCACCCCACTGGCTGGGTCCCTGGCTTGGCTCACCAGATACTCCTCAAGCGTCACCCCACTGGCTGGGTCCCTGGCTTGGCTCACCAGATACTCCTCAAGCGTCACCCCACTGACTGGGTCTCTGGCTTGGCACCTGCTGAAGTTTCCAGATTCTTCACCGACCCTGGTTGGTGAGTATACTGCTCTGGTATTTGCTTCAGCTACTCACTGTGGTCCCTGGTAACAGGGTGGATGGTCCCTTAGTGGCGACTTGAGATGAGCTTTGAGTTCGAGTAGAACTCATGTTCGACTCGAACATTGCTTGTTCGCCGAACAACGAACTATTTGGGGTGTTCGCGGCAAGTTCGTGTGAACTTTAGAACCCTGTTAAAGTCTATGGGATTCGAACGTTTGAAATCTAAAGTGCTAATTTTAAAGGCTAATATGCAAGTTATTGTAATAAAAAAAGTGTTTGGGGACCTGGATCCTGCCCCAGGGGACATGTATCAATGCAAAAAAAAGTTTTAAAAACTGAAGTTTTTTTGGCAGCAGTGATTTTAATAATTCCTTTAAGTGAAACAATAAAAGTGAAATATTCCTTTAAATTTCGTACCTGGGGGGTGTATAGTATGCCTGAAAAGTAGCGCTTGTTTCCCATGCTTAGAACTGTCCCTGCACAAAGTGTCATTTCTGAAGGAAAAAAAGTAATTTAAAATAACTCGCGGCTATAATGAATTGTCGGCTCCCGGCAATACAGAGAAAAGTCATTCATAAAAAAAAATTGTGGGGGTCCACAGCATTTATTTTTTAAATTTGGGGTGGAGTTCCCCTTAAAATCCATACCAGACCCGAAGGGCCTGGTAATTGAATTTGGGGGGACCCCCACACATTCTTTTTTTATGAACGACTTTTCTCTGTATTGCTGGTATCCGACAATTCATTATAGCCGTGAGTGATTTTAAATGACTTTTTTCCTTCAGAAATTACATTTTGTGCAAGGACAGTTCTATAAAAATTCACTGATTACTGTGAAAATGCCACTGGCAGTGAAGGAGTTTACCACTAGGTGGCGCTGAAGGGGTTTAGTGTGCCCTAGGGAGTGCGCCTAACTGTAGGGGAGATGGGCTATGTGTGACAGGACAGTGATCACCACTGTGGTCACTGTCACTGTCCTGTAACTAGGAAGAATGGGGAAATGTTTACATCAGCATTTCACCCTTCTTCCTCACATGACACGATCGCGGGTATGCCCACGGACATCGAGTCCACAGGACCCGCGGTCGGAGTCACGGAGCTTGCGGCGGCGCACGTCCACAATGCCGCTTCTTAAAGGGAACATATATATATACGTCCTTTTTCCTGTCCGTGCCATGCTGCAGACGTATATCTGCGTGCGGCGGTCGGCAAGCAGTTAAAGTGCCTATGGAAAATATAGGGTACCAAAGTTTGTCACCATTTCACGGAGCACCCAATTTTAGGGCTTAACACATGGGGTATCAATTTACTCAGCACAACCTCATTCTTTCAATTGTTCGGAAAAAAAAAATGGGTCATACATTGTGTTTGTGTCCCCTAAACTTAAAATAGAACTATAGGCAAAACTTTTTATTTTATTTGGGATAGAGTAAGGGAGGGTTATAACCCCAGTAAGCTTTACTTTTGCCATCTTTGTCCCATTGGGGAGATTTTTCTTCACTTCCTGTCCCATAGCCAAACAGGAAGTGAGAGAAAATCCCTGCAAAATAAGGGGATTCCTTGGGGTCCCCCAGATGACCAGATCTAGTGTCCCCATTAGAGGATTTCCCCTCTATTACTTTTCTGGGGACAACCCAAAATTTGGGATTTTCTTTTACTTTCACTGTCAATCATAATGATAAACAGGACGAATAGAGAGGATGAATCTTCCTAAGGGGGGACAGACAGCAATTAAAAAAATGGACAGGGGTTCTAATCCCTCTTCACTCTTTCCAAAACTAAACAAAAAAAAAAAGGTTTGCAGCTTTGTAAAATGTTCATTCGATTTATTATCACACGTGTAGGTGATGTGGCCTCCATGGAAATACTGCCCACCCTCCCTGGCTTGGACTCACAATCTGCCATGGCTGGTCTCTTTGGAAACCTGTCCTTGAATTATCCTCACAGGCCGCCATGGCGTGTCTCAATGGAAAATCCCACCACTATCCTTGTATTATCCTCACAGGCCGCCATAGCTGGTATCCATGGAAACACTGCTCACTCTCCCTGGGTTCGATTCTGAAGCCACCACAGTCTCTATGGAAACCCTGACTACTCTCCTTGGATTGGACACATAGAGCACCAAAGATGGTCTCCATGGTAACCTTGACCTCTCTCCCTGAATTAGACTTATAGGCCGCCATAGCTGGTCTCTATGAAGATGGGATCCCGGAGATACAGAAGAATGGCTCCCCTTTGTGTACAGTAAGTCTGGACAGCAGAGACAGTGTGGGGGAGGGACATCTTCTCTCAGATCACAATGACAGCATTTGTACCTTTAATAAGTCAGCAATGGCGGAGCCAATATTTCCATCCTCACAGGTTACAACTTAATATGAGAGAAATACACAGCTTGGCATTGCTCACCAGCTTCTGAAAATGCTGATTACCTGGCTGTGACCCAGAACAAGCATGGAGCCAATGAAAGCAGATCTCCTAAGCTGTGTACTTGTTCTGGGTCAGTGCAAGAGAAAGACTCAGAGCCAGAGGATCAGCATGACAGCCAGGCAGCTCCCTTTTCCAGGAGGAGAGGTTAGCAGTGGCGGCCTGATGGTGATCCTAGTTCCTTGAATGTGAATGTAATCCCCAAATTTATATTTATTATGTCTGCCATCAAGTCTCTCTCTATACAGTTTTCTTAAAGTGGAACTAAACCCTTCTCTCCTTTACAGCCAGGGGAGCTGCCATCTTAGCCTCTGTTTGATCTTCAGCTGCCATGATGCTGCACATGTGATCAGTTATGGCACCAGTCATTTGATGGCTTGACAGTTCCGTTGAGAGCACAAGCAACTGTATCAGTTAGCATTATTGACGCACTTTGAATGTAACTGTTGGGGATCCATTAAATTGATGGGTTTTGGCCACTTGAAGCAAATCATATTGTGTGAATCTTTTGCCGAGTTTCTTACCTGGAGATAAAAATGTTTATAGGTGTGCTCAGGGGGTGTGCCAGGTGTGTCTGGGCACACCCTAATCACTGTGTGTGGTGCTTATTCCCCCTATTGTCTGGGCTTCCCCCCATGTTGTACCCCCTGCAGTGTTGCAGGCTTCCCCCCTTTTCTCTCCCCCAGGCTGCTTGGGGGATGTTTTAGAATGGAGAGTGGGGGAAGGTGCTAGTAAATATGTAATTTACCAGTCCCTTCCTTTTCTAAATGAACACAGCGAACACACACTCACTTACTGTGTTCATTCATGACTGAAGCATAGTAAACTGGTTAGTATGCTTCAGTTTTTGCATGAACAGGAAGCCGCTCAGCACAGAGCCATTAATTTACTGTCCAGTACAGCTGAGGCTGCAGAGAAAGACGTGGGTGTTTGAGCTACGGGGTGCACACCCTAATGCAATAGGCTGCGCACACCTATGTACATGTTATATATAACTGCATAGATCAGAGCAAAATGAGGGACAGATGAGGAAGAAAGAGGGACAGAGGGACTTTGTTCCGAAATCAGGGACAGTTGGGAGCTATACAAGTGCTGCTGATGGGTATTACATGAAGGCAAAGAGAGGAGTTTATAATTGGCTGCTGCAGAGTCAGTCCCTTCAATCCATTTGAATCCCGGACTTCTCTGTTTGTGATGGTGTTATTGAACTAGGTATAGCAGGGTTATATGTGGGTGTTTTATTCATTTTTATTATGAATTTATTACAAATTTGACAGTATTACCCTTTTTTTTTTTTTTTTAAGTGTATTTTTGTGCGTGAACTCGAGAGAGAGAAGCCGGACTGCAGGAGTTGGGAGTAGGCAGACCCTCCCCCCGGAGGCAATCGCCATCCTTCTCCATGCCCCTGGTGGCAATGGCAGGTGTGAAGGGGGGCCTCCCACTCACCCCGCCCTACCTGCTCCTCTTGGGAGCCCAACGGGACCCCAATGGGGCAGAGGGACTCCCCCTATGAGGGAGTGAGGGGGCCTAGCCCACTCAGCCAGCCCCGTAGGTCCTTCGCCTCTCTTATTTTAGGAGACCGCATGGCCAAAGTGCATGTGTTTTAAACCAATTTTGTGTGCGTGCAAGTGTGGTGGTTTTTGTGGGGGGGGGGGGGGTGGGCGTACTAAGCACAGGCGTACCTTGCATAGCACACCCACCGGGAGCCAGGCTGAGACCACCAAACTCAATTCACATGTAGCCGAGACCGGGATCCGAACCCTTGGCTGCAGAGGTGAATGGCTTGTCAGCGCAGTGCCAATCACGTTGAGCCACCACAGCTCCCTCTAGTATTACCCTTTTATTATACTTTTATTATGTGGGAACAAGAGGATGGTAGTTATTCGTTTTTCCCTCTTTGTATAATTGAGAGAATTGGAGTCCAATTGATGTGACCCAAACAACACCGTACAGATGATATAACAGGCACGCTGGAGCTGCTATTGCTATGGAGTTTATGGGCCAGATTCAGGTAGAGTTACGCTGGAGTATCAGTGATACGCCGGCATAACTCACACTTTGAGCCGGCTTATCTGTTTTCTGTATGCAGAAAACAAGATACGCTGGGATTGAGTTCATATACAAGCGGCGTAATTGTATTTCGCCGTCGTATCGGAACTGCAATTTTAAAATGGGCGCTCGGAGAGTTCCCGCTGATTTACGCCGAGAATATGTAAATCAGCGAGATACAGCAATTCACGATCGTACGCGGGCCAGACGCAGTGACTTTCCGACGTTTCCGTAACCGATACGCGGCGTAAAGAAAAACATGCCCCCTAGGTGGAGTATCCTGTGTTAAGTATGGCCGTCGTGATCGCGTAGAATTGAAAAAGTTTAACGTCGTTTGCGTAACCCGTCCATGAATGGGGATTGACGTCATTGACTTTTCACTGACAGAATTTGGAGCATGCGCACTGGGATACATTGACACTCGATGCATGCGCAGTATGTTCGCCGCGGGATCGCGCCTAGTTTAAATAATACACGCCCCCCTACCCACCCAATTTGAATTCCGCCGGCTCATTTTCGCTACGCCGCCGCAACTTTAGGAGCAAGTGCTTTGTGAATACAGTACTTGCTCTTAAAGTTTCGGCGGAGTAACGTAAATGAGGAACGCTACCCCAGAATAAAGATCCGCTCTCCTACCTGAATCTGGCCCTATGTCTCCCTAGTGAGTGGCGTGTATCACAAGGGTGAAGGTGAAGGAATGCAAAGAGATTTTATAGGGGACCCAAACTAAAAAACGGAGGATTTGCTGTTATAGGAAACTAATATAAATGTCAATTGTGCCTAAACTCTACTCTAAAATGTATCCTTTGTCTCCATTTCCTCCTGAAAGACCCTTCCTGGTATGTGAGTGTGCCTAGGCACTCCTGTGCCTAATTCCTCATAGCTGTATATCTGCAGCGTGAGATCTAAGGCATTGCTGCATCCCACTGCTAGTCTCTGGAGGTTTGGAGTGAGATTTAGTGATGTCACTAGTGTTCTTCTCACTGTTCTCCTTGCTGGAGGTTCTAGCGTGAGGAAACAGACCTCTGCCTCTACCAAGATGGCCGCCTCCACATGGAGACAGTGCAGAACAAGGCACAAAAGACACAAGTCCATCATTTGCTGTTTGCCTGCCTAGATTTTTTATTTTATCTTTTATTTTTTGGCACAGTTTCAAAAAAGTTTGCAGAGATCTTTGCTGCTTATGCACTTGTATGGACTATATACTGTATATCACTTGAGTGCTTTACTTGATGTTCTTTATTTGGTGTGTCTATTCAGTATTTTATTTTATTTTTTATTTTTACCCTTTTCCATACCTCCCAACTATTTGAGATGGGAATGAGGGACACCTATTAGCAAAAGTATGTAGGCATAAACTCCCCCCCCCCCATACCTTAATAAATAAACATTTTACAAAGATGATGGATTAAACCTACAAATGATTATTTTTTACCACTACTATTCCTTTATATTGGATTTTGAAATGTACAGATACAGCCGCTTAGAAATTGGTTGAAAGGTTTAGCACTGGGAAACACTTTTTGAAAATTAAATTGAGCATTTTATATACAACTATAGAGATCGGACTAAAATGAGGGACAAATGAGGAGGAAAGAGGGACAGAGGGACTTTGGTCCAAATCAGGGAATTTGGAACAAATCAGTTGGTCCAAGTCTGGAGAACAGTCAATGGGGAGTGCAGGCGATCAAGGGGCTTGTCTCAGCTCAGTGAATGCAAACAAGAAAAGGGATCATTTTAGTTGTCGCACATTCAACAACATTTATAGGTAGTGATAGTCAGAGCAGCCTCAGCCCAGACTCCATCAAAGCCATGCCTCCAACTCGTTTTGCCTGCCCACGGGGCTTTGTCATGGAGGTCCTCCAAGGCTGAGTCCAGTGGACAGGACGAAACATGTCAGAGCGGGCAAGGCCTGGATGGAGGCTGAGCTGAGGCTGTTGTTAGCATCACTGCCTATGGGTTTTGTTGGATGTGCAGGAATGATCCTTATTCTTATTTGCATATTTCAGAGGAAATTGAGATATTCATTTATTTATTTCCTTGGTTAGTCAGTCTATTTCTTGGCCTATTCCTCTTTGTTTCAGCCTCCCATCTTTTTTTCTTGCAAAGTTATCACTTCACGAGCACTTCATTGAGGGTCACCGATCATCCCCATCTATTCTGATTTTCATGGCAGTTTCTGTTGGCTTTCGTTCTTTATTATTCAACCTTAGTATCCTCCTTTTACTTTCACACTCCTCTTGTATTACCAACTCCTCCTGAGCTCTCAGGAGTGGAATGGCCTACAGAGTTAAGGGTAATGGCCTTCTTTTTTTTTCTTGGTGTCCATCCTCTGAGGAAAGGGCTTCTACAGAGGCCTGCTATGCAGTGCATTGAAGCATCTCCTTTTAGCAGGTCTACATTTACAGCCATGTCTCGTGTTCTTTCTACCGCTCCCCTCTGAGGATTCAGTCACACAAATCTTCCCAAATTCAGGCTTTGTCTGCTGTGCTGCCTGCCTCTTTAGGTAACCCATAGTGCTCTGGGAATTTTTTTTCTGGTCATCTGTTTGATGTTTATTGACAACAGTAAAATTGTATATGTATAATATCGATAGAATGCATTAAGACATTCTTTACAAGAATGACAACTACCCAAGTTTTTTTTTAGTTTTTTTTTAATATATAATTGTAGTTTGTATTAAAGTTTCATTCAAAAACAGTACACAATACAAGACAACTACTCCCTGTTTTTTTTTTATAATTGCAGTTTTTATAAACGTTTTGTTAACAAAACAGGACAACTACCCCAGTTTTTTTTCTTTTTTTTTTTATAAATTGTAGGTTTCATTAAATCTTTATTTAAAAACAGTATACAAAACCAGACAACTACCCCACTTTTTGTTTAAATGTTTTTATTTAACCAATTCCCAACCTCACGCCATCATATGACGTCGCTGACTTTCAGGGGATATCTGAATGATGCCAGCAGTCGGAGGCCCGGGTTCCCGGGTGTAACTAGAGCAACTAGTAAGCATGAGATAAGTGAATTTTTTTTCTCGATCTCATGCTTTCCATCCTGGAGGAGAGATGTACAGTAGGGTCTTATTGACACCGCATCTCTCCATAAAGAGGACCTGTCACAATAGATTCCTATTACAAGGGTTGTTTACATTCCTTGTAATGGGAATAAAAGTGATCAAAAAAAACAAATCTAAAAAAGAAATGAAAGAATTAAGTAAAATAATAATAATAAAAAATGAAAACACCCCTGTCCCCGGTATCTTGCATTTAGAAACAAACACACATGTAAGTCCAGCCCACATATGTAAATGCCATTTAAATTACACATGTGAGGTATCGTCGCATGCGTTAGAGCATGTGCAACAATTCTAGCACTAGACCTCCTCTGTAACCCTAAACTGGTAACCTGTAAATAAATTTAAAGCGTCGCCTATGGAGATTTTTAGGTACGGAAGTTTGGCGCCATTCCATGAGTGTTCGCAATTTTAAAGTGTGACATGTTAGGTATCTATTTATTCGGCGTAACCTCATATTATACAAAAAAAATGGGCTAACTTTACTGTTTTGTTATTTTTTATATCATGAAACACCTGGACGCATGGTGTTGAGTTCTTCCGGGCACGCTCCCGTGATACAGCCGGCGGCCATAGCCGCTCACTGTATCACTCGGCCCCGCCCCCGGCACGCTGCATCATTGGATCTGATTGACAGCAGCGTGAGCCAATGGCTGCACTGCTTTTAATCCATCCACTGTAACCAATCAACGGCCAGGCTGAGCGCCGAAGAGGATGTCGGGGGAGAGCGCGGGACTTTCGAGGGGTCGGGTAAGTAAAACGGGGGGCTGGGGGGGCCGGTATTGTCTGGAGTTTTTTTGCTTTAATGCATAGAATACACTAAGGTTAAAAACGTTACCTTTATAATCCCTTTAAGTTGTATCTAAAAACAGTGTACAAAGCAGGACAATTATAGCAGTATATAACTTGCTTTTGAAGTAAGGTGCACATGGAAGGGCTTTGCACATCCCAAAAACAGAAGATTTCCCAGCACAAAAAAAGGCACAATCTAACAGTTGACATTAAAAACAGAGGTCTTAGTTGCACACATATGCAAATTGGGAAGCTGCACTACTTTGCCTAGGCTGTTCTGAAAGTGCGGTCCTAAGGCCTCGTTCACACAAGGCGTATGAATCCATACCCTGTGTGAGGGGTACAGGCGCTCTGTGCATCCCCCTGCAGGCAGTCACATTGCACACATTTGCAAATGTATGTGGAAGCTGCACTGCCTCGTCAAGGCTCCTCTGTACAGTGCAGTTTTTTTTTTCTTTCAAATGATTTTATTTACAAAAAAATTACAATAAATCACAATACATATATATTTTTTTAAATATATTTTTGGATGTAGGCTTGCTGGCTGGCACCCTGATGTGGGTGGGCTTGCTGGCTGGCACCATGCTGTGCTTGGGCTTGCTGGCTGGCACCCTGCTGTGGGTGGGCTTGCTGGCTGGCACCCTCATGTGGGTGGCTCTTTTGTACAGTGCAGATTTTTTTGTATGTGGGCTGGCACAATGCTGCAGGTGGGTTTGCTTGCTGGCACCCTTCTGTGGGTGGTCTTGCTGGCTGGCACCCTGATGTGGGTGGGCTTCATGGCTGGCAACCTGCTGCTGGTGGCTTACTGGCTGGCACCATGCTGTGCGTGGGCTTGTTGACTGTCATCCTGATGTGGGTGGGCTTGCTGGTTGGAACTCTGCTGTGGGTGGGTTTGCTGGCTTGCACCCTGATGTGGGTGGGCTTGCTGGCTGGCACCCTGATGTGGGTGGGCTGGCACCATGCTGTGCATGGGCTTGCTGGTTGGCACCCTGCTGTGGGTGGGCTTGCTGGCTGGCACCCTGATTTGGGTGGGCTTGCTGGCTGGCACCCTGATGTGGGTTGCTCCTTTTGTACAGTGCAGTTGTGGGTGACTGGCTGGCTTGCTGGCACCATGCTGTGCATGGGCTTGCTGGCTGGCACTCTGATGTGGGTGGGCTTGCTGGCTGTCACTCTGCTGTGGGTGGGCTTAAAAAAAATGTACAATGTATATTAATGAGGGCGCTCTAAGCAATGAAAATAAATATAATTAAATATAACTAAATAAATAATGAATACCTGCTGAGGGTGGGCTTGCTGGCTGGCACTCTGCTGTGGGTGGCTCCTTTTGTACAGTTCAGTATTTTTATGTGGGCTTGCTGGCTGGCACCCTGCTGCAGGTGGGCTTGCTGGCTGGCACCCTTCTGTGGGTGGCCTTGCTGGCTGGCACCCTTCGGTGGGTGGTCTTGCTGGCTGGCACCCTGATGTGGGTGGGCTTCATGGCTGGCACCCTGCTGCTGGTGGCTTACTGGCTAGTACCTTGCTGTGGCTGGCTTGCTCGCTGGCACCATGCTGTGCGTGGGCTTGCTAGCTGGCACCCTGCTGTGGGTGGGCTTTCTGGTTGTCACCCTGCTGTGGGTAGCTCCTTTTTTTTTAAAATCTTTGTACATCTGATCAAATCACCCCAGTTCTTGTATTTTCAGGTCTCATATCTTTACAATTCTTTCACCTTCCCACCTCAGATCACCCCATCACTGTATCACCCTGAATGCCTGTACACCTCTGCACCTCTGTTCTCTTCTGCTGTGGGTGGCTCCTTTTGTACAGTTCATTTTTTTTATTTGGGCTTGCTGGCTGGCACCCTGCTGCAGGTGGCCTCGTCTGGCTGGCACCCTGATGTGGGTGGGCTTCATGGCTGGCACCCTGCTGCTGGTGGCTTACTGGCTAGTACCCTGCTGTAGCTGGCTTGCTGGCTGGCACCATGCTGTGCATGGGCTTGCTGGCTGGCACCCTGCTGTGGGTGGGCTTTCTGGTTGTCACCCTGCTGTGGGTAGCTCCTTTTTTTTTAAATCTTTGTACATCTGATCAAATCACCCCAGTTCTAGTATTTTCAGGTCTCATATCTTCACAATTCTTTCACCTTCCCACCTCAGATCACCCCATCACTGTATCACCCTGAATGTACACCTCTGCACCTCTGTTCTCTTCAAACCCCCCCCCCCCACTTACATATCTGTACCCCCTGCACATCTGTTCCCCCTCTGTACCCCCTGCACACAAGTTTCACCCCCTCCACACACACACATATCTGTTCCCCCTCTGTTCCCCCTGCACATATGCTTCGCCCCCTCCACATACACATATCTGTTCCCCCTCTGTACCCCCCTGCACACCTGTCCCCCCCAGGTGGCTTGCTGGCTGGCACCCTGATGTGGGTGGGCTTGCTGGCTGGCATCCTGATGTTGGTGGGCTTACTGGCTGGCATCCTGATGTCGGTGGGCTTGCTGGATGGATCCCCCCCGGTGTTTGTGGGCTTTCTGGCTGGCACCCTGATGTGGGTGGCTTTCTGGCTGGCACCCTGCTGTGGCTGGCTGACCCCCTGCTGTGGGTGGGTCTGCTGGCTGGCACCCTGATGTGGGTGGCTTGCTGGCTGGCACCCTGATGTGGGTGGGCTTGCTGGCTGGCACCCTGCTGTGGTTGGGCTTGCTGGCTGGCACCCTGCTATGGGTAGCTTGCTGGAACCCTGCTGTGGGTGGCTTGCTGGCTGGCACCCTGCTGGCAGGCACTGTCAACTAAATACTAAATACTAAACACTAAACACTACATACTACACACTACACACAACACACAACATACACACTACATGTTGACAGGCATGACAGTACAGGTTGACAGCAAGACAGGCCTCCTCACAGCCTATCGATGTTTAAGAATCCAGGAATGTGTATTTTTCTTCCTGGAATTTCCAATGCCTTTACATCGATCGCTGATGGAGGAAGTCGACAGGTTGTTTCCATGTCCATGTCCAAGGGCTGCAAAATGAAAAGACAAATATGAGATTCTGTATTCATAGATATTGGATATATATATATATAGGATATTGCTTAAAGTCCAATTCCAGAAACACGTATAAATTATGTCCAAATCGGTGTCCAGTATCGCGTTTGGCCTAAGAGCCAAGAGGAGCCAAACAGCGCTGATCGCCGCTGTTTGGAAATGCACGGAAAGGCCTGAGGACAGCTCAGCTAACCTTGGCAAACCTCGGGAACGGAGTCTTTGCGAGTTCAACCAAGGTGTCCTCTGGCCTTTTCTTGCCGTTTCCGAGGCTCTCCGGCACATCCCTACCTCTGGCCGCATGTGGTATTGCATGCCATTGAAGTCAATGCTGAACAAATTATTTTAGTTTCCATTGACCTTAATGGGGAAACTCGCTTTGATATGCGAGTACTTTGGATTACGAGCATTCTCCTAGAATGGAATATGCTTGTAATCCGAGGTTCCACTGTATTGACTAATTAGTCTGTGAGGTTTTCCTGCAGGCTGGGATATGTTTGTATCCCCTACATTAGCTGTAAGTGTAGAACAATCTTCTTTTTGAATCCTCATCCTATAAAGATTTGTGTACTTACCTGGGCTACTGAGAAAGGTGGCCGTCCTTTCCCTTGTTCCAGCGACTTCCAATTGATGGGCCTCATGAATGAATGCCGTCTTATGTCTCTGCCGACTCCAAGCCTCTTGTCCGGACATTTGCATAGAAGCTATAAAAGAGAAATTAAGAGTTATTTTGAGTTCATTATGCACTTTTTAGAAAAGAAAAAAAAAAGTTGACTACAGTGTGTCTCCTCCTGGGCGGTCCTTTCACCCATTGGACGATCATAGAATGTGAAGACACATATAGCCAAGTACAGGTGCTGGATGTCTGCTGACATATTATATTCCAGCACAGCAAATGAGTACACTTTATGATGTGCCGCCATTGGATCGCTTCTAACTCCCTGAGCTCTTTAGATTGGCAGTGACACTTAAAGTAGAATTACAGCCACATGATAAGGGAGGAGATTGGATTTTTTTTAAAGATCTTTTTTTTCTTCTCATTAACAGAATTTATCAGCACAGGGCGATAAAAGCAGTTTGATGAATGGAGTTGGAAAGGGTTAGAACCTCTCTGTTAGGTTGTGGTTGCTTTCTGTGTCCCTCCTTGGTGGGATTTCCGTGTCCCCAGGACAGGATATGAAACAAATGTCCACAACAGGGTCACAGACAAGATTAAAATGATGACAGGTGATCTAATCCTCCCCACTATGTTCAAAACAATAGTAAATGGGGAGGAGTTCTGCTTTAATAACCTCATAAAGTGATTGACCCCATGTGTCATCTTCTGAGCCCTCAGCTCCAGGATGAAGTATTCCCATTGGATGTTCACCATGGGATGAAGAAGCTAAACTACTCAATAGTCCAGCTGACATCCAGACTTGGCAACCCCCCCCCCCACACACACACACATTATACCCCTAAAGCAGCAGCAGTAGGCCTAGAAACCTTCCCTGTGCCTCTTCAGAATTAGAAAACGTCTTGTACTTACTCCATCTATGAAGTTCTTCAGGTGTTGATCCATGTCCGGGGGGCAAACTGGATGTTCATAATTCACAGCCTTCCTGTATACCTGGGTGTTACGGTTACAGAATGGCTTGGTGCCGGTAGCCATGATGTATATGACAACTCCCATGGAAAACCAGTCGGGTTCAAACTGGTAGAAGTCGCCGTTTATAACCTGCCAATCAGAGAAGAGAAATCAGTTACTTAATTCCTACAAACTTACATTCCTTTTATAGGAGAAACAATAATATATATTTATTGAACATGTATTCTAAGGGAGGCATTTACAAAGCAGCAGTATGTCCTTCCTGTGACAATAGCGCTACATTAATAAAAATGACATTCATAAAGCACAGCGGTGGAATTGGGACTGTGAGTGCTATTACAGGGAATGGGTGTAAACATTAACAAAAAAAAAAGATCTTGAGCGAGAGCCTAGTCATGTGACTCACCCTAAGCAAATCAGGGGTCTCTTTGTTATGCCAAGTATACAGAACTTTATAGGATACCACAGGCTCCACACAGTGGCATGCATTTAATGAATGGGCCGTAATTCTGCAGAGTGTAACAGAGAGCAGGTAGTGATATCTGCTCTCCAGTAGAAATCATTGGAACATTAACCTTGATGTAGCTTTTTACATTTTTATATGTTTACTATTTCATATGTCCGTTATTATAGAGATTGTAGCTGGGCTCACTTTAAGCAAGAGAAATAGCAAAGAACAACCACTGTGCCCAACAGCTAAACCAGGAGGCAGAGCCGGCCTACATAATGGCTGCCCCCCCCCCCCCCCCATGGACATATATTAACAAATTATTAAGACCCTAATTATTACCAATCAGGTGATTTACATTGCAGTGTTCTGTATACAGTCTAAGGCCCCATACACACGAGCGGACAGATTTGTTCAAATCTGTCCGTCCGACAGATTTGAACAAATCTGTCTGCTGGGATTTTGGTTTGCTCGCGTGTACACACGAGCAAACCAAAATCCCCGCCAGCAGAGAGCGCGCTGACGTGGCGGTGACGTGGCGGTGGCGTTGACGCCGCCACGTCACCGCACCAGGAAGTAAAACACTTCCGCGCATGCGCCGAATCCATTCGGCGGCGGTGCGGCGGCGGTGCGGGACGACATGTCTGCTGGTAAGTGTACTAACCAGCAGACATGTCGGGCGGACAGATTCCCACCCGATAGATTTCAAAGCATGCTTTGAAATCTGTCGGGTGGACAAATCTGTCTGCTCGGCCGTACACACGATCGAATCTGTCTGCTGAAACGGTCCAGCGGACCGTTTCCAGCGGACAGATTTGATTGTGTGTACGAGGCCTAAAATGTTCATATTACAAGTATCAGAGGGATAGTGATTGGATTGTGATATACTGAATAGATGAGGCCTAGTGATGGGTAAAAAGAGCGTGACTTACCTCTGGTGCCATGTATCCAATTGTTCCGGCTACTCCCGTCACCGTCTTATCGCCATGGAGATCCATTACTGCCAATCCATAGTCTGCAATGTGGACGTGGCCTTTGTTGTCCAGTAGGATGTTTTCTCTCTTGATGTCTCTATGAACGATGCCACGCTTGTGGAGGAAGTCCAATCCGCAGAATATTTCCGCTGCAATGAATCTATAAAAGAGAAAAAAATATTTTACAGTCATACATTTTACAGTCATTAGATTTAAGTAGAAACATTATCCATGGGTAGGGGGAGGGGGTACCCGGCTCTATCCCATTACCGGACCCACCTTTGTGGTCATTTAGGTGACCGTACGGTCAGAGTTCTGGGGATGGCACCTGCTGACCATTTCTGGTTTTACCAGATCCCAGATTCTGGAGTCTCCTGGGAGAACCCATTGGTAGGATCCAGGCTATAAACATGCTTGTCACAGTAATAGGCATGTAACCGGTACTATAAGACCCCAAGTCTCTCCTCTGCCCTGAAAAGCATCCACAACACCGATATCTGTGTTTTTGAATGATTTTGATTTCTTAAAAATGTCAGGTCACAATTTCATCACATCCGGGTTACCATAGGCGATCGCGGCTTTGTTCAGCTGACCAGCCAGTAGACGTGGTGGCTGGTCGTCTGGGTCTCCCGGTAGGATGGAAGAGCCTGAGAAAGCTGTGAAAGGTGCCGGGAGTGGAGGAAGTCTCCTCCTGCTGCATATAAAACAAATCCAGCGGTTAGTTAGACGGCCACCTCTAAAAACCAGTACCAGGGTGATGAGGTACCGGTACATCATTGGTCCAGAAGTGTTAACCCTCTTCATGCTGGTGGTATGCATATATGTCACCTCTAGGTGGGTGGGTCCTAACGCTGAGAGGCTGCATATATGGGTACCAGAATGTAACCAGAGCTGTCCTGAGAATGCACTCCCGGCACAGTTACCGGTGGCTAAAGGAAAGCTCCCAATCTCTACATGCGATTGGGAGCTCTCTGATCATGTGACCACTGTGACAGCCAATCATGACAGTCACACGATCAGAAACTCCACTCCACTCCATTCACAGTGCCAAACGCCATTCCCTGCGAGCGATGCGATGCACGGGGGCGGAGCACGACGCTAAATTCCAAAAGTAAAAAACACACAATACATACAGTACACTGTAATCCTACAGATTACATTACTGTATACAATTATCTCACACCCCTTGTGTCCCTAGTGGTTTGTCCAGTACCCTGCATGAAGTTTTATATTATAAATACTTTTCTTTCTGTCTGTATTGTGTCCCCCATATATTTATGGGGGACGGAGTGATATTACTCTAAAGTATCTACGTCACATCTGGGTGGACTGATGTAGCTCTAAGCATTCCAATGGAGTCCAATGGAATTCTAAACCCCTAAAGCCTGGATTGTAAAAGGACATTTCTTCTAAAGATTGCTTTCTATTGTATTGTCATTGTGGTGATGAGACTTACCTTATGACGGAAATCGAAAGAGGCGAATACTTTTCGGTGAAATCAAACAGATCCCCTCCAGAGACGTATTCCATAGCGAAACAGGCAGAATGGCGGCTCTGAAAAGTCATGTAAAGCTGGGTGAGGAATGGGCACCCTTCCGCCTTCTGCATGACCTTCAGCTCTGTTTCAATGGCGTCACGTTGATCTGAAGTCTTCACGACGGACTTGATGGCCATGATCTTCTTGGTTGGACTATGAGTTGCCAGAAAGACCTGAATGAGAGAAAAGAGAAAAATCATTTGTGTTATTATAGGAAAGAACATTCTTCATTATTGGGAAAGGATGGAACTAGCATTGGGGAGGAGTCACAAGTAGTTATTGATGAAGGCTGCAAGGCTCCATGACAGACGGTCTTCTGATATCTATGACAGGGAGAGCTTTCTTCATTTTGTGTTCCCGGCTCCTCCCCTCCATAAGGCACAGTGACATCATTAGGTCTACCAGTAGCTGAATCCGTTTGGGTGGCTGGTACACATCGGCTAGTTACTGGGGAGGGATTTGTTTTGTGGGTGGAGCTACTAATCTAGTTCTAGGTGGGAAAATTAGAACTTACTTGTCCGAATCCTCCTTCTCCGAGCAGACGGTGCAGGATGAAGGTTGATTGGCTGTCACAGCGTGGAGGTCTTACTTGTAACCGGACCGCTTGTATGTCACGGCTCGGGGGAGTCACAAGAGGTGGGACCTCTACTGCTGCATTCCTCATAGGCTTCCTAGATGGAGCGGCATTCCTCATGATGTTTCTTATCGCTGCAACACGTTTCATGGTGTTACTAGTGTCACAGCTCGGAGGAGTCACAAGAGCAGGGACTTGTGCTGCGGCATTTTTCATAGGCATTCTAGATGGTAAGGCATTTTTCATGATGTTTCTAATGGCTGTAACACGTTTCATGCTGTTTCTAGTGTCACAGCTAGGGGGAGTCACAAGAGGTGGGACTCCCACTGCCACATTTTTCATGGGCTTTCTAGCTGGTACAGCATTCCTCATGATGTTTCTAATCGCTGCAACATTCATGATCTTATTAGTGTCAGAGCTTTTAGGAATCATCCTTTTCCCTCCTTTCACTGGTTAAAAACGCAGAGAAAATCACAGAAAAAAAGGTCAGAAGAAGAAATCTCAGGAGCTCAGAAAAACACGTCTTCACTCAAAAGAAGTCAGAACTCTTCTGTGCCCTTCCCTGGTGAGGCTGCTATTTATTGCGGCACTGTCCAATCACATCGCAGTGATGTCACATGACTCCTCCCCCTTATTGCTCCAATGACATCACAGTGATGTCACATGACTCCTCCCCCTTATTCTTGCTCCAATGACATCACTAGTGATGTCACATGACTCCTCCCCCTTATTGCTCCAATCACATCACAGTGATGTCACATGACCCCTCCCCTTATTATCGCTCCAATCACATTGCAGTGATTATTGCTCCAATCACATTGCAGTGATGTCACATGACTCCTCCCCCTTATTATTGCTCCAATCACATCACTAGTGATGTTACATGACTCCTCCCCCTTATTATTGCTCCAATCACATTGCAGTAATGTCACATGACTCCTCCCCTTAGTCTCCCCATAACAAGTTAACAAGTCCAACTGTTTCAACTGTCAAATTTCAAATGTTCTCTATTCTGCGGGGGAGGGGAGGGGAGATGGCAGTTGAGATTTAAATTTCTGAAATAAACCAGTTTATTCCGGTTTTACTTCCTATTGATAAATGTCACATTCAGAAACACAATCCCATCCAGGAAATGTGCAGTCCTCAGATGGCAAATTTCACAAAGATAACACACCAGGATAAGGATCCTTTTTGTTTCTTTTACCATGTCAGCTCCGGACGGTTTTAACCCTTTCATGACCAGAACATTTTTGCTATTTAGCACTGTGCTACTTCAATTGGCAATTGTATCATTATGCAACACTGTATACAAATGACATTTACAGTTTTCCCCCCACAAATAGAGATTTATTTTGGTGATATTTGATCTCCACTGGGATTTTTTATTTTGTTATTATTTTTTTTAATGATGCTCTGCAATGAAAGGTGCGATGCTCTGCAGTAAAAGGTGTGATGCTCTGCAGCCCTGGAAAAAGGCACAATGCTCTACAGCAAAAAGGCGCGATGCTCTGCAGCCCTTGGAGAAGGGCGCGATATTCTGTAGGGAAAGGCGCGATGCTCTGCAGCCCTGGGAGAAGGGCACGATGCTCTGAAATTTTTGCGTAACTTATTATGCTTTTAAGTAAAAGGTGTGATGCTCTGCAGCCCTGGAAAAGGGCACAATGCTCTACAGCAAAAAGGTGCGATGCTCTGCAGCCCTTGGAGAAGGGCGCGATATTCTGTAGGGAAAGGCGCGATGCTCTGCAGCCCTGGGAGAAAGGCGCAATGCTCTGCAGTAAAGGCATGAAGCTCTGCAGTTACAGGTGCGATGCTCTGTAGAGAAAGGCATGATGCAGCGAAAGGTGTGATGCTCTGCAGCTCTGGGAGAAAGGCACAATGCTCTGCAGCGAAAAGGCGCGATGCTCTGCAGCCCTGTAAGAACGGCGTGATGCTCTGCAGGTAATGTATGATGCTCTGCAATGAAAGGTGTGATGCTCTGCAGCAAAAGGCACGATGGTCTGCAGCGAAAAGGCGCAATACTCGGCAGCCCTTTATGAAAGGTGCAATGTTCTGCAGGGAAAGGCACAATGCTCTGCAGGTAAGGTATGATGCTCTGCAATGAAAGGCGTGGTGCTCTGCAGAAAAAGGTGATGCTCTGAAGCCCTGGGAGAAGGGCGCGATGCTCTGTAGGGAAAAGGTGCGATGCTCTGCAGCGAAAGGTGTGATGCTCTGCAGGTAAGGTACGATGCTCTGCAGCGAAAGGCGCGATGCTTTGCAGGAAAGGCGGGATGCGCTGCAAGCCTTTGGTGACTTGGGCGGTATATTCCTTCCCTAGTCATTTATATTTGGGTAAGCCCCCTTTTCTACCATTGGTGGTGGCACTTCTGTCAAGCTGTTGTTCCATCTTTAAGGTCTCCTTATGGTGAAGCCATCTTTATCCGCATTTATTTGGACTTTCCTGTGGTGAAGTCGCCCTTATTTCCATTGATTTGCATTCCAGTCACTTTATGCACTTTCTCAATTCATTGTTATTATTTGCAAGCCTTTATTATATGTTGTCACACTAATATGTTTAGTAAGGTCCATAAAGGGCGCAGGAGCACCGCTCCCTCTCTCTCCTGCACCGCCACTGAATACAATACATGGATTCATGCATTGCATGAATCTATGTATTGCCGCTGCCGTCCACTATTCAGATGGCCGGCCCCCTGGTGAGCGCCGGCCATCTGAATAACGTCAGCTGGTTGGCTTAGGAAAAGCTTATCAGAGCCAGCCTGAGGGCTGTAATCGGCTTTCTAATAGGTAACCGGGGGATGCACGGGGGGTGCGTTCCCTGGCTAACACTGACTGGCATCTCAGCCAATCAGGTTCACCGGTTCTGGTTACCGGTAACCTGATTGGCTGAAGCGTCTTTGAGGGCAGGAGAAGACATCGATCGAGGGATGGTGGAAGCAGGATGGTTGACCCCAGAAAGATAAGTTCTGGGCGGGGGGCATTTTACAGGGCACAGTGGCGGCATTTAGCAGGGCACAGTGGCGCTAATTTATGGGCACAGTGGCGCTTATTTATGGGTACAGTGGTGCTAATTTATGGGCACATTTAGCACCTTTCAGGGGGGAGAGAGGGAACGGGAACCTATTTTTGACAGGTACTCACCCCCACTTCCAGGAGACTTACCCTTTGAATTTCGGTCCTCCATCTCTTTCTTCCACCGCCAGGCCAATTAGAAAGCACATTGCAATTTACACATACAGACAGGTGAGGGCGCGCAGCCTTAGGCCTGGGGGGCAAGTCTAGTCAAGTGGCCCATTGAACCGCTGAATCAGCTCACCATCCATGGCCCACCTGTTTTTTCAATGCAGCCTGATCACTGGGGAAGGTTACATGGGGTGTATGGGGGGAGATGGAGGGTCAGTTAGGGGTGTAAGGGTCTCTCACCTGTGATCTCAGCTCAGAAGGTCCTTCCACGCCTCATCCCGACTCCCTGCCACGCCATGCCTCTGCCTGCTTCCAAGAATCTGGTCCCAGGCAGCTGTAGTTTCCTCTGCGCTGCTCTGTTTTCCACCCACTTGGAGCTTGCGCACAGACTACAACTGCCGGAATGCAACAGCTAGTGGTCGGTCGCAATGGCCATGCCCCCGGCCCACGTTCCTAGACCAGAATAAAAAAGAAAATGGTAGTGGGCAGCAGCTGCCGGCCATTTTAAACATAAGTTGGGGTGGCCTGGGAGGCAATTGCCACCCTGCCCCCTAGGCCAGCCCTACCCTGCATACACAGTAGGGGACCGGCTGTAAAGCCGAGAGGCTTCACTGCTCCTTTCCCTTATCACGAATGGTGGCAGCAGCACCCGAGAGCTGATGAAAAATCGGCTGGGTGTTGACATTGCGGGCTCTCTGGACAGGTAAGTGCCCATATATTAAAGACTTTTAATTCCCCCCAGGCTGGAACACCGCTTTAAATAAGGAAGGACAGTGGTCAATAAGACTTTTTCTCATTCTTCTCATGTTCTTTATGAATGCTTTGCACTCAGGTAGCTACAGCCCCCATCTCTTTTCTTCGAGGAAGGGGAAATGATCCTGAAATCTTTGAAAAGATTTTCCAATTTTGGAATTTGCATTTAAAAAAAAAAAAAAATCTTTAGTCAATATTGAACACTTCTAATTTTATTTTTTTGAACTGTTTACCACTACTTGCGCTGAAGAAAAGTAATGCTGGTCACATCACTTGCAAATATTTGACCGTGTATGGGCAGCTATGGATGAGTGACAGCAAAAGGCTGTGCTTGATGCATTCCTGAACTCTAGAGGATAAATTATTCCCAAACATACAGTAATACATGGTCTATAAAGCCTTGTGATAGCCATGGATTATAGCATAAATATAAACCTGTCAAAATGAAAATATTCTTGGATTTTATTACACACCTGCTTAGGCATTTTGTGTGTGCCTCTCTCCTCTGCCACTTACTTATTAAGCGATTGGCTTCTCAAGTGACTGAGCTGTATTTGGATAGCATGTAAGGTCAAAGAGTCCCAGCACTAATCAATGTGGAGCCTTGTACCTTAAGGATTAAGCAGGATCTCACACTGCATACACTTATCTGTGTTTTCAATACAATCTACCCTTGCAGTAACTCTATGCAGCCTGAGAGAGGCTCTTTAGGACTTCTAAAGGCAGCAAAGCATTTCATATCTTTCAGTACAGAGCTGAAACAACAGCTTGTCACAAAGATATTTAATTTAAACGTGAGTGTTAACAATTACAGCTTAGGTGTGAAGCTGTGTTAGGAGTGTTCCAAATGACTGTTGTATATTACTTTATAGGCAAGCAGTGCAATATTATCAAAGCTCAATCTTGGCTTCTGGCCTATGGCAAAAAAGAGATAGCATCTGACACAAGTTGCCAATAGTGTAAGGTGACCAGATTTTTCAAATTAAATCTGGGGACATATTTTTTTCTTACTAGTAATGGCGGCAATCAGCGACTCTCTGCCCATTGCGGCCCGCCTCACAGCCTGTCAAGTCTCACTCTTCGGGCCCCGGCTACTACTGGGTGGTAGCGGAGGAAGATCCCTCCGCCAGGGAAGGCGGCGATAACAGGCCGAAACTGAAGAAATATTCCCTCCGCTCTGACCAGCACATGATCATCGGAAAGGGGCACAGATAATGGAAAAATACACACCCCCCCGAGCTAGTAGGAGTGGCGGACAGTCTGCACTGACTGTCTTTGAAATCGCCCCAGCCCCTGTTCAAATCCAATCCGGGGACAAAACTGGGGACAGACTTGGTCCGGGGACAGTGTTCTCAATCCGGGGACTGTCTCCTGAAACCGGGGATGTCTGGTCACCCTACAATAGTGGTAGAAACACGCATGGACGTTCCAGGTGACTGTTGTATTTTACTTTATAAGCAGGTAGTGCATGGTATCAAAGCTCAATCTTGGCAATTGGCCTACAGCAGAAATGGGTTAATGCCTGACACCTACGAGTTGCCTCTAGTGGAACCGGTAGAAGCAAGCATGGAAATTTTAAATTACTTTTGTATATTACTTTATAAGCAAGCAGTGCGATAGTATCAAAGCTCAATCTTGGCTTCTGGACTATGGAAAAAATAGATTAATGGTTGACATCTACAAACTGGTTATAGTTTTACCGGTAGGAAAGCAGAAATTAAGGGTCTAGAGTAGGACCAGAGGAGGGCTGGAGCTCTCCTGCAGCTGCAGGGGAGGTGCGAAGGCCACATGAAATGGCCTGGAGGACCGGATTCAGCCCGCGGGCCTTGTGTTTGCCACCTATGCTATATGGTATCAAAGCTCCATCTTTGCTTCTGGTCCACAGTAGAACATAATTACCGTCTGACACAGACATGCTGGCAGGTGCAGTTAGTCTGCCTGCCACTAGTTGGATTGACTCTGTTGCCATTATGGCATGATCAGGGTAAAGTTTTCTAATCAGGTGTTAGCTCCCCTTTTAGAGAGGTCCCTCCTCTAGTGATGTAATGGTTGGAGTTAGTGTCCTTATAAATGCGTGTGTGGGTGGGGTTGCATGCACAGTGTGGGTGGAGCATGGTCAAGGTATGGGAAGTCCAAGGTATAGGAACAAGACACCCTAGAGCTGCAAAGATGTAATTCTGTACTGAGCTATTCCAAGGGGCTGAATTCCCAGATCAGGTGGTTCAGAACATTGGAGGAATAGCTTTAGTCGCACTGTCTCCCCAGACCTTCTTCTGCAGGTTCTGTAGTTGGGTGCGCAAAGCCTTGGGAGCCTGAACAGGATATTTGTATGTGAGGAAAGGCGGAAGCCTGGGAATGAGTCTGTCATCTGGAAGTGTGCCTGGCTGGGCAAGGTTATAGAAGGGACACTAGGAAGAGACTGGTATACTAAGAAAAGCACCTTGTTCCCTCTGACCCTCAGCTGCGGGTTCTGTGATTTGGTGTGATGATGGCAGTTTAATGCTGTAAACTTATGTAGCGCCTGGCTACTTTTACAGCAGGTGCTGCTGTAAATTTAGAGGGGTCAGAGAGTTAGTTGCCTCTGACCATGTTTATTTGGCTAAATTTAAGGGCCTCTGCTCCAGATCTGGCTGTACTGTGTGCCCATGCTTGTTGTCTGGGGCCTCTCATCCCCCCAGACAGCAGGTGGCAGCAGTGAGGTCAGGGTCATGTGGATGCTTCTCTCCGGCAGCCAATCAGGAGGGTTGAAAATTTCAAAGAGAAGAATTTGGGAACGCCTGGGGATGACCTGGATTGTAGACCTCTGGCCTAGATTCAGAGTGTAAGGCCTCTTCCACACAGGCCAACTCAGTCTCTACAGAGTCCGCCAGCTCCCGCCGGCTCAATGGGAGATCTCTTCGCTGATCTCCGCTGAGTCGGCGAATGACAAGTCCCTTTCTGCTCACTGAGCGGGGAGGGGCTTGTGCAGCTCCTATGGGGAGATCTGATGAAAGCAGATAGCATGTCTGTTTTCATCAGATCTGATCTGCCATGGACAGATAGGGACATATCGCTATCCGTCCGATTTTGGCGGATCGGATCGGGTCAGATGTCAGCGGACATGTCTCCGATGACATCCGACGCTCCATAGGACTGCATTGAGTGGCCGTTCAGGTTAGCCGTCAAAACTGACAGGCGGACCTGAACAGTCCGATTGTGTGAAAGGGGCCTAAGGTAGCCAACTTCACAAGGTAATGCACGTCTGACTGGAGTGTGCCTTTAATCTGAGGAGTAGGTTCATATAGAAGATGGCCCACAAGTACTTTAAAGAAAACACATTCTGAGAAATATATAGAGTCATTTCTTCCAGAAACATGCTCGTAATCCAAAGCACTTGTATATCAAAGCAAATGTCCCCATAAGAAATAATGGAAACCCAAATGATTCCTTCCACAACCATTTATTTTTAGGTCCTTCAGTTTATAGTCCATATAAAAAGATTATAGCAATGTGACAAGGTCGTGTAACCATAAAATGTCCATTCACAAATGGAAGCCTCCACAAAGGGATTAGAAGCAAAATCCATCACATGAAGAAGGAGGAATATGCTATAGCTTTGAACTACTACTTGCCTATTAGGCTTTCCTGGATTCTGGGGTTCTCAAAAGAAGAAGTTTGAAGAAATTATCAACTCACAGTTTTCACATTTGACATTTTAGCTTGCCTTTATATACTTAACCATATGGCTGGTCTACGTGCATTAAACTGGTTTCCTATGTTAATATAGTACATTACCACATTAAGATGTTAAAGCAAAATTGATATTCATTAAGCAAGCACATATCATTAATACAGGCTACTCTGTACTCTGTGCCTAGACAATTTGGATGCCATTCTTGCTGAGGAGGAGGGAAAATAAGCAGATTCTGCATCCATTTTCTCTTCAAATTACTGCATCTGGATATTGAAACAGATAAACGTGATACCAATTTGTACCAATCCAGAGGGAGATCTCTTGGGTCAATACCTGTCGGTTAATCCATTTATTATTGCCCACGCTCTGTGTGTGCACTTTGGACATGACTGCACTGTGGAGAACTAAACCTGGGCCTCTGGAAATGTGTTGGATGTCTGAAAAAATTTCTAGGCAAAGGAAAACTCTTAAATGTATATTGTGTGTAGCCATACTGCTTGTTATAACTGAGTAGAATGAAACCAGAAAAAAAAAACACATCTGATCCCATAATAATAATACACAATACTTATGTCCCGTACACAAAAGCGGTTTTACTGTTGGAGAAAAAAAAAAACAATGATTTTCCTGACGGAATTCCTCTCAAGCCTGCCTTGCATATACACGGTCACACAAAAGTTCTCGGAACTTTCAAGCGTTAAGAACGCGGTGACGTACAACACTACGACGAGGCGAGAAAAAGAAGTTCAATGTTTCCAAGCATGCGTCGAATTGTTTACGAGCATGTGTGTTTTTTTTCCTGTTTGAATTCCATACAGATGAATGGTTTTTCCACTAGAACTTTTTCCTGATGGAAAAAAGAGATCCTGCTCTCTTTTTTTTTTCGTATAGAAAAAAGTCTGATGGAGCATACACACGGTCGGAATTCCCAGCCAAAAGCTCTCATCTGACTTTTTCCGACAGGGAAAACCGGTCGTGTGTACGGGAATTAGGGATGCCGACAGTGTCTGCCACCAAGAGCGAAGTGTGGCCTGGCCGGCCCGACCCAAATGGGACGCTTCCTGCAGAAGTAGACTTAGGTCGGTCATAGACAGTTCGAATCTCTGTGGGTTTAGCAGGAACCAGCTTACATTCGAACCTTTAACAAGCAGACTAGATTCGCTTGCAATTTTTGCAATTGGCTGCTATAGCGCCCTCTGAGTTGGTAAAATTAACCACTTGTCATCTGCCCACCGTCAAATGACGGCGGGCAGACGACTCCATTGTTCTGACATCACGTCATATGACGTGATGTCCCTTTAAAGCCGCGGGGATCCCGTGCGAGTGCCCGGCGGCAACGATCGCCGCCGGGCACACGCGATTGCTCAGTAACTGAGCTGGGACGTGCAGCTCTGTGTGTAAACACAGAGCTGCAAGTCCCTGTCAGGGAGAGAGGAGATCGATTGTGTCCCTTGTACATAGGGACACAATCGGTCACCTCCCCCAGTCACCCCCCCCTCCCCCTACAGTTAGAACACTCATAGGACACACATTTAACCCCTTCCCCGCCCCCTAGTGGTTAACCCCTTGACTGCCAGTCACATTTATACAGTAATCAATGCATATTTATAGCATTTTTCACTGTATAAATGTAAATGGTCCCAAAAATGTCAGAAAAGTGTCCGAAATGTCCGCCATAACGTCACAGTCCCAATAAAAAAATCGCAGATCGCCGCCATTAATAGTAAAATAAAAAAAAATAAAAATGCAATAAACTATCCCCTATTTTGTAAACGCTATAAATTTTGCCTAAACTGAGGGAAAAAATATTTTTTTTATATATTTTTGGGTTATTTATTATAGCAAAAAGGAAAAAATATTGCATTTTTTTAAAAATTGTCGCTCTATTTTTGTTTATAGCGCAAAAAATAAAAACCGCAGAGGTGATCAAATACCACCAAAAGAAAGCTCTATTTGTGGGAAAAAAAGAACGCCAATTTTGTTTGGGAGCCACGTCGCACGACCGCGCAATTGTCAGTTAAAGCGACGCAGTGCCGGAAGCTTATATTTTGTTTGGGCAGGAAGGGGGTGTAGGTGCACAGTAGGTAAGTGGTTAAAGCAGTCTTTTATTTTTCAAAAGGTAAATGAAACAGCTTAACTTCAGCATAAAGAGTCGACACTCAACGCCAACATATAGCCTGTCCCACAACAGGATTTTGAAGTTCCTGCTTTCTTCAAGGGTCTAAAACAGTCGCAAGCTCAGCAACTTCTCAGTAACAAACAGCACACAGCTCTTTCTCACAAGTGTCTTGCTGCACACCTCACATCTGCTAACTGCTTCCTGCCCTTTCTTGGAGACTATTTTCCACCAAAGACCTCTCAGAGACTCTAAATTCCAGGACCCATATCAGGACTATACAACCCTAGGAAAGCTGCAAGTTAGGTTTCCTTCCATTTAATGGATCACCCTGGAACCCCACATTCTGCAAAGGTGACAATCCCTGAGTACTCCAACTACGTATACTTTGCGGCCCCCTTTAAAGGGACTTGTTATATATACAGGGGTCCAGAGGCGGCTCTAGGCTTTGTGAGGCCTTAGGCAAAACTTAGACATGAGACCCCACTCACGCCCATAATAGGAAAAATAATTCAAGCAAGACAAATGGCTGCAGAAAATGCACGGATCTAGCACACAGGTGATCAGCACCACTTCCAGGGCACCCTCCTCACCCATCAGACATATTCAGCCAATGCAGGAGGGGGGAGAGAGGGGGAGGTGAGAAAGAAAGAGGTAATAGAGAGATCCGATGACGCCGACATTAGTATCGATCACAGGCAAATTAGTCAGCCGCGAGGCCCCTGTGATTGCGAGGCCATAGGAGACCGCCTAATTTGCCTAATTAAAGAGCCGCCTCTGCAGGGGTGATATATACCAGTATTCCAGGGCCCATCCTTGCCATCCCGTAGACAAGCAAAATGCCCCATGAGCCATGAAAACTGGTCTGCTCTGTATGGCCTCATGCACATGGGCAGTCTTAACAATGAGTACCACTCGTAAATCATCCAGCCATATCTATCTGTAGCCTATTTCAGACTTTCATAGATTTTAACAGGCTGTTGGCAGCCGGGCAGGATACATGTTGCCTTATGCAAATCAAAATCTTCTCCTCCCACCCAAAATTTAAGCTTGCCACTCTGTGCCTTACCTTAAGTCAATGAGGAATCTTACACATTATATTTTAAAAATAATTCCAGGGCTGTTCAGTCATGTTGTATTTTTGTCCCCCTTCGAATTTACAAGTACTCAGAGCAAGCATTGAATTTAGCAACACTTCTTAGAGACTGGTTGTTACAAGTAGTTAATGAACTGTGGCCGGAGATAGTTAATGCACTGTGAAATCGGTCATTAATTTTTAGAAACAACTGATTTCTGGGGAATTGGTGCAATTATGGAGTTTATATAATCCAGCATCAACAAACAGTAAGAGAAAACACAGAGAAGAAAATCTAAAATAATAACAAAAAAATGAACGTCCATATGTTATCTCATGGTTGAGGCTTGTAGCTACATATTAGGACACCATCTACAGCAATGAAAATCAAACTCCCAACACATAAGCTCATTAAAATGTTTATTTTCTCTTTATAGTTTACTACCGCACACCAATCGAAGCCAGCAGTCAGTCAGTTTTGCTCGATTTGTTGTCATGCATCTACATGCACAAAATGAACTTGTTAAATCAAACTCCATGAGTTTTACTTAGAATTTCGGTTTGCAGTCAACAGGCTTTGCATTGTCTACAAGGGTAGCTATCCCTAGTGGATGACAGTGACAGTGGAAGACTTTGTGACAGTTGTTGGCAGTATGGCCCCTTTAAAAGGGCCTGTGCCAAATTCAGGAAGGCTGTGCAACATGTTTGGTAATTTTACTCACATCTGCACTTGAGTAGTTTTTGGTAGAACTACTTTAAGAATCTGTTGCTATATAATGATAGATTAGCAAGCTGGTGGTAATAAACACCAAATTTGAGCTGGCGTACAGTAGGGCAAGTCTGCCCTAGCAAGCTGTCATGAATGTGACAGCTTCCCACTCAGTGCTCGTGGTTGCTAGGAGGCCGCCAGTGTCCTAGCAGCCGGTGATGCCACCAGGCCCCATTAAGCTGCCATCTGGGAGATTCTCAGGCCGACATATGGATGTATTCAAAAGGGTGGGGATGCCGGTGACATTATTGGCATAGCCTTTATTTACATTCAAACATAGACCAGATTTTCCAGTTGGAACCTGAAGGTGGCTAGGGATATTCCAGCCGTTGCTAGGACACATAGGGGGGGGGACGGACTATATTGGAACACTTTATAGACATCAACACGCTCACAGAGGGTAAGAGCCCTTTCACACTGGAGCGTTTTTCATGCGGTACAGCGCCAAAAATAGTGCTGCTATACCTCGTGAAAGAACCTGCCCTGTAGTGTTCAATGTAAAAGCCTGAAGGCTTTCACACTGAAGTGGTGCGCTAGTAGGACCGCTCCAAAAGTTCTGCTAGCCGCATCTTTACAGCGGTATATACTGCTCCTTCAATCAATGGGAAGCGCATTGCGGGCGGTATTAACCCTTTTTCGGCCGCTAGCGGGGGTTAAAAGCGCACCGCTAGCGGCTGAATAGCGGGTAGCGCTGCAATGTGAAAGCAGCCTCAATGTACTGATGCATTTTTTACCTTAAAGTGATACTAAACCCAAGACTCTGCATTCACTATATCTGGTCTCCCACAGTACACATAATATTTAGTAAATATAAACTACCTAATACATTTGCTAAATACATTTTCTCATAATTTTCATACTGCACTGGCTGTCCTATCAGGACGCCTGACCCTCTGCACGGACAGTGCTGATTGGCCCTGTGCTGATCACATGCACTCTCCCATGAAAAAATAACTCTCTAGCAATACACACCAAACTGAGCATGTGCAGCCTGACTCCAATAACTGTCTTATCCTGGCAATGCAAGAAGTGGAAGATCTGTGCATACAGGATCAAACAGCCTTTTTACGCAATGCAGAGGATTAACCCATTAGGTTTCACAGTGAGTATTTCAAGCATGCTTTACTGCATATAAAGACTGATTTTACTGTTATGGATTTAGTAACACTTTAATGCTGTGAATGCATTTAGTCAAAAAAATATAAGTCCAACATACAAAAGACACATATAGGTATAATATCATATAAAATCAGCTCAGGTTTACACCAAACTAATCTTGATGGTCGAAGCTGCGATCCAAAGAGGTAATAGTATCCCCCTGAACCAAACTACGGTCTAGAACTGCCTGGATCAATACTTCAGCCAGTAATTTCATATGCTATTCCCTAGAAGGATTCATGATTGCAAAATGCTTGATATCCCCAAATATTCATATCAACTCATACATAAAAAATTATTCCACAGTAACTATACAATCCAGGAAATCAATCTCCCAGCACATACATCTGTCTAAATATTAACTACCCTGTAAACTGATCTTGGTTTTCATAAAATCACCAAAGATATAAAAGCCTTCCAAAGGATCTTAAGAAATATTAATAATATTCCATAAGCAAGAAAATAGTCATAGGGGTCAATTCACAAAGAGAAACGTTATTGGTTTTCTTCAGGTGTTAAATTAGCACTCCTTATTTAACGCTAGCAAACATGGTATTCACAAAAGCTATAATCGTTATTTAACATAGTCGTTATGGTTTTCAACGGACTCTTTATCCAATCGTTATGCTAACTACGTTATTATTAAGATTTGGGACGTTAAAATAACTCTTAAGATCGTTAAATAATGCTGGAGAGATGCATTCTGGGAGCAGAAGGGGAGGAGAACAGCTGCATGTGGAAAAGAGCAGATACAGAGAGAGAGAAAGAGACACAAGCAATACACATGGAGATTGAGCATGTGATGTGCAAAACTTCTAGTGTGTGCTTTTCTAAATCCATGTGTATTTCCTCATACAGAGAATAAATCATGGGAGATGATAATCGGAATTTAGCTATCACCTGGGTTTCAGAAAAGTCATCCAAAATAGTATGTGAACGGAATACACGTTTATAAATCTGAACAACATTCTAACGTGTTCTTCTTCGCCTCTGGATAATTTTAAGTTCAAATAGAGCATGGTTCCATCTTGCCCAACACTACTAAAAACTTCACTACACTACAAAACTCAACAAAAGCTTCCTCTAACAACAAAATATCGCCTGGGAAATGTCATAACGTCACCCTGAGGGAGGTGTTAATTTAACGATTGCTTAACGATCGATAACTGTCAAAAAAATCTTTGTGAATTGCACTTCTGTACATATTTAACGATTTGACTCTTTAAAATAACGATTTGACTCTTTAATAAGGATCCACACCTTAAAATATCGGTTCTGTGTAGTGAAACGTTATTTGATGATTTTTTAAAGCGTTAAATCGTTTAGTGAATTGAACTAGCTTCAATAACGTGCAAAATCGTTAAAATAACACCCGCAATCTGAAAATAAAGCTTTGTGAATTGACCCCATAGTGTTGAAAATAGCAGAAGCAAAATGTAATCAAAGGAATCGTAATGTCTCTAGGATCGTGGGCAAAAAACACCCACACGTTGTTTGGCCTATACCACTTCCTTAGGAGCTGATCTATGAGGATACCAAAGACTCTCTAAAAATCACAAACATTTACTAGGAAAGTCTGCAACCTGCTCTATTGGGTACAGACCACAGAGAGCTGACCGGTGGCTTTAGTTAGTTAGACTTTTCTCTGATAAGAGATTCTCTCAAAAGCAGACCAAAGGGCTATGCCTCTCTACACAGACCTGATTGCAATGACGGCTTTTCATACTCTAGCAAATCATACCTAAAGTATTTTAGACATTAAAGTGAATGTTAAACCTAACCATTTTTTTTTGCTCTGAATAGAATTTGAAGTTGTTAGAACTTCTGTTAGGATTTTATCATTTTTTTGTTATTGCAATGATTAAGGGAAATGCTATATGCACTATTGTGAGAATCCATGTTAGGATTGTTTTTGAAGTATTGTTGTATATGCAGGTCGAGGACCATGGCTTTTTCTTTTCTCCCTCTTACACGTTGAGAATATTTTCAAATACCCTTGTACCTTGCATATTCTGTTATCTTCTGTGTTTGTGTATGTGGCAAATAAAAACCTTTTAGGCCGCGTACAGACGAGGAGACATGTCCGCTCAAACATGTCCGACGGACCGTTTCCTTTGGATTTTGGTCCAATGGCGTGTACACACCATCGGACGAAAATCCCCTCGGACTGAGGACGCGGTGACGTGGTGGTGACGTTGATGCCACCACGTCACCACTCCAGGAAGTAAAATACTTCCACGCATGCGTCGAATCTATTCGACGCATGCGGGAGATTTATGTCCGCTGGTTAGGTGTACTAACCAGCGGACATGTCCGACGGACAGGTTTCCAGCGGACAAATTTCAAAGCATGCTTTGAAATTTGTCCGCTGGAAAAACCTGTCCGCTAGGTCGTACACACAATCGGATATGTCCGCTGAAACTGGACATATCCGATCGTGTGTACGCGGCCTTAAAAAAAGATTTTATCATTTGCTGGAAGGGTAAAAATTGTTCTGATCTCCACGTGTGTAATGTATTTCACCAGTGGTCAGCCAGTGGCTTTATTATGATGCGTGTAGAAGTGTAGCACTATTCAAACACGTGAACAGGTCTTTAGCCCAATTTTAATAAAATGTTTTTACTCTGTAATGCGTCGTACAAGCTGTCGGACTTTTGATCGTGCAAAAGTCTGCCGTGAGCTGGACGGAAAGAAAGAGAACAGGTCTGTCGGACGTCTGAGAAAAGAAGTCAGATGGAGGCTACACATGGCCGGACTTTCTGAGAAAAAAAGCCTGTCTGACCTTTTTTCTCGTAAAGTCCGGCCGTGTGTACGAGGCAGTAGTTTTGTTTTTTGACATTAATCTGATGAGCATGAGCTGTGGTGCAATGGCAAGAGATTTCCAGTGTATGGATGGATGATATATGCAGTAATTTCATGTATCATCTTCCCTATAATTTGATGGTCACATCTACTGGCGGTTTTGATGGGTGAAGGTACACGCTGTGATCATCATGTTGAATGCTGAGAAAAAGATTTCCTTTTCCAATACACTTGGATGTAGAGATATTTGGATGGACGCTATATATTTGTCACTTCGTTTTCCTGATTATTTTGTGTTATAGGTTTTTAAAAGCGCTGCTCTTTGTGGTTATATTTGTTATGTTTTTCTTGTTGTCTATGGTCATTCATTCTTTTCCAAAAATGTATTCATTAAAAGATTATCACTTTTTACAAGCAAATAAATACACATTATACATACATACATTGGGCCAGATTCACATACACTTAATATTGCACTGCGTAATTGAAATACTCTACGCTGCCGTATTTTACCAGGCTCTACACCGAATTCTGGTAGATTTTTGCCCGTACGCTACGGCGGCGTAGTCTATTTCTCGCCGCATAATCAAAATACGAGATTAGGGGGCGTGAAGCATTTAAATTAAGCGCGTCCCCGCGGCGATCGAACTGCGCATGCTCCGTTCAGAAATTTCCCGCCGTGCATTGCGCGAAATCACGTCGTTACGTCATTCGTTGTTTGAGTAGTGTCGTTTACGAACATTCCTATTCCCGGACGACTTACGTCAAAAAAAATAAAAGACGTCGGAAAACGTAGAAATTCGACGTGGGAACGACGGCCATACTTAACATGGGCTGTCTAATATTAGAGCAGCAAAAAGCTGGTATAGTGTTACGCAAAAAAAAGATGACTAAAGGTGCCGTAAGAGATTGCGAATGAAGATCGTAATTTCGGGGATCGCCGGCAAAAGCTCATTTGCATACCCAGACGCGGAAAACGACGGGAAGTCCACCCAGTGGCCGCAAGTCACTGATTGGCCGCCACTCAATCCAGTCGAATTGAAGCCCGCAGCCGTCTATTCATGGTTTGAGGTTTTCAACTAGCTAGAAAACGCGCGTAATTGGAAATTACTCCAGTCTAACACCAGTTAGACAGGCGTAATGGCTCTCTGAATCTGGGCCATTGTCTCAATATATACTCCTATTTATACCATCATACTACTGTCTACACTACCAACATGCTATATTCCATTTCCCCCTATCCCAGAAATTTACTTCCATAACCTGTAATTTCCCTCCTCAGCCCATCTAACCTAAGCAAGATGGACCGAGGTAGGCAGGGTTCATTGGAGGGATGGAGCGGCCTTTCACAGGATCATCCTAAGGGATAGAGAGAGAGAGGGAGAGAGGGAAAAGAAAAAAAAAGTGTTCAAAGTACGAAGGGGGTCTAATGTCCCCTATGGGTTTAAAGTGGGTTCCAAGGTGAAAGGAGGAAAAAAAAAAAGAATAAAAAAAAAAAAAAAGAATAATAAAAAAAAAAGAATAAAAAAAAATGGTCATTCATTCTTAATCCTATATTTTTGAGTTGCAACAGAAAGAATCAGTAAACCTACATTGCTGATATACCCTTTAGCAGATGTCTGGAATTCTTACCCTTTTCTCCCATTCTAGTTCTTGGATTTCCCCTCACTTTCTGTCTCAGTGACAACAGGACAACTAGAAGGGGGGACAATTTGGCTGAAGGTCAAACCCTTCCCAAATCTATCCACAACTAACAACAAAAACGTTTGCCTTTGTATACATAGTAAGCTGACTCCTTTACCTATTCCCATTTATTTATTTTTTAAGTGAAGGAAAGAATCCACACTTTTATCTTGGAATTCTCAAGTGCCAAAAGTTTGTTGCCAATATTCCACCATAGTAATGATGGCTCAAATGCCAATGCAGTATATTTGTGAATGGCTTTGGAATTTTAAAAGTGATTTTAGAATTACAAGCTGTTATTATGTGGCCTAAGCTGCTATTACCCAACAATTTGGAACATTTTTTTTCCTTTCTAGGAAGTCAGTTTGTTTTTAGCCATTAAAATGAGAACCTGATGATAATTATTAGGAGACTACATATAATAAATTCTAAGTGCATCGCTTAACACAACCCCTCATTTCACATTTAAGTGTTTCTTAAAATATAGTTCTCAGTTTATCAGATAGTCATTGGGTTAGGTTTTATTCCAGCTTATTTCACCAGAGAAACCTTAGTTGCTTGTGATGACTCCACTTATACTTTTGATTATTTTCCTTTAGCTTCATGTCTTAATACAAAGACTATTTATATCCAGCGTCCAATTGGTTGGTGGGATGGTAGAACCAGGCTACCTAACCCTGTCTTTATGGTTTGTGGAGTCTTTGGTTTGGAATTATTAAGAACCTGAATCCTGTGCCTGCTGTATATCTAGACGTTTTTTCAATGCCTAGATTAGCTCACTGGAAATTTTGTACAGCCAAATTCTTCTTAAATTATACCTTCAGCAAGGCTGGAAAGTTGTTGTACCTCTGAAAAAATGAAGACTGAAGATATCTAAAAAAAATAGAAAACCAATTTTATTTTCATTTTATATTTTATATATATATATATATATATATATATATATATATATATATATATATATATATATATATATAGTGAGGGGCTCCAGTATTTTTTTGTGTTTGATAATCAAACTTTTGTTTTCTCAGAATCTTAAAGTGGAATTTCCACCTCCATTCTGGTGCCTCGTACACACGACCATTTTTCTCCGCAGGAAAAAAAAACTTTTTCCCGATGGGATTCCTCTCAAGCCTGCCTTGCATATACACGTTCAGGCCAAATACCGCCCGTCCAAAGTGCGGTGACATACAACACGTACGACGGGACTATAAGAGAGAAGTTTCATTCAAACGGTGCCACCCTTTGGGCTACTTTTGCTGATCCTTGTGTTAGTAAAAGTTTGGTGAGAGACGATTCGTGCTTTTCATGTGCTGCATTAAACGATGCAATATTTTGTAGTGTGATGAATGTGATATCTCCATTACGAACGCTAGTTTTACCAGAAAGAGCGCTCCCATCTCATACTTGATTCTGAGCATGCATTTTTTTTTCCCCTCAGAAAAGCATACACTCGACCGTTTTTTCGATGGGAAAAAGTCCGTTGGGAATCCCGATGGGAAAAAGGAAAGCTGGTTTTCTCATTGGAAAAACTGCGATGGAGTATACACACGGCTGGATTTCCCCCCAAAAGCTCTCATGGCAATCTTCCCGACGGGAAATCCGGTCGTGTGTACGAGGCATAATACTTTTCTATCTCCTCTATGAAAGAAAAGGTGCTTATATTTGCCTATTCTGAAGCTGCTCCAGTCCATTTCCGTGTATTGGAGAGATTGCAGACAATAGTGGCAAATGCCTGTGCGGAGACATCCTCCCTAGGCTTACCATGGGGCAGCCATTGATTTTTAGAGTAGTACAATTGGAGATAGTCATATGGATCACATACAGTAGGTCAGGGGTGTCAAACTGGCGGCCCTCCAGCTGTTCCGAAACTACAAGTCCCATCATGCCTCTGCCTGTGGGAGTCATGCTTGTAACTGTTAGCCTTGCAATGCCTCATGGGACTTGTAGTTTTGCAACAGCTGGAGGGCCGCCAGTTTGACACCCCTGACATAGGTGATAAGTGATATGGCCAAGAGGCCAACACATATACAGAGAATATATGCAACACATATTTCATAATCAGAAGTCTCCAAACAACCAATCAATGGAAGTTGTCTCAAACTGACCCATGTTGTCTAAGGTGAAATGTCAATAGGCCATGGATAAGCTGATAACCATACAGGCTACAGTAGAGAGTCGCAATTACTGAATAAAAGTATCCACGTGCTAGCCTAACCTGTGGGCAGTTCACTAAGGTGTCCAAATGTCCTTAAACCAACAGAGAGGAGAAAAAAATAAGAGTAGAGTAGAAGGTGTCGAAGGGGAAGGGGGTGGGGTAGCCGCATGGAAGAAATAATTTGTGCTTAAGGGGTCAAGAGTCATTAGTTTGTGAAGCATCAAAGTGAGGGGGTAGATAGTAGTCCACCAATGGCTGCCAAACTTTAGTCTATTTTGCAACTCTGTCATGCAATACTTCCTTAATTTTGGCATGAATCTTGGCTTGCATCATTCTATCCTTGGTTTCTATTAGAGTGAGAGAGGAGAATTTCCATGCTTTAGCTATAGTTTGTTTGGCTGCTGTTACTACCTGCTTAAATTGGGCTGTCATTGATGCAATGGATCTATTACTAGGTTGGGGGAGTGGTGTCTAAATCAATATTGATGGAATTGAAAAAACATCTGTCCAAAAAGCATGGCAATTAACAGGACATGACCATCAAATATGGTGGGGAGTGCCCAAGCCCCCGCAGTTGCAGAAGCATGACTATGGGTAGGAATGGACATATTTTGATATTCTGGCAGGGATGAAATACCAATGAGTCTAAACTTTGTAGTTTGCCTCCAGGGTAACAATGTGCTGAGTTTGACCATATTGTAGTCCAGTCCTCTGGTGTCAGTGTAACTCCAAGGTCAGGCTGCCCCTCCTCTATATTGAATCTGGCATTGGCACCTGATCATGTGACTGGACCAGAGTGACTTCAGAATAGGTAAATATAGGCATCTTTTCTTTCACAGGGTAGACAGAATAGTGTTAGAATGGGGGTGGGAGTAGGTTTAGCCTTAGTTAGACTTTGACTGAGCTTCCACCACTTTTCTGGATCCTGGAACTTGGAGAGTTTGTGGAGCTTTGGGTCGGAAAAGCTCACATTCCTTGGTCTAGTAGCCAGATCTCGCTATTAGTCTGAGCTGTTCACAGAGCATTTTATTTGTGAGCTGACTGATGCTCAGGGCCATCTTTTTCACTCACTGTTTGTTTTGGGGAATCGATTAGCCAGGAAATAACCTGAGTTTAGTTAGTTACTCAGACAAGCTGTTTTGTTTGTTTAATGCCATGGATTTGCTGTACAAAGGCATCCTGGATTGAACTGTGTTTTTTTGCTGCCATGCTAAATAAAAGTGCAGGACAAACCTGTCTCTGCCCCGTGCATGCTTTATCGCTGCAAAGTCATAGGCCTCGTACACACGACCGTTTTCTTCGACAAAATCCAACAAGAAAAATGCTGGCAGAGCATTTTTGTAGAGGAAAACGGTCGTGTATGTTTTTCGTCGAGAAAAATGTTGTGGATCTCGATGAGAAAAAAAGAGAACATGTTTTCTTTTTTCTCGTCAGGAGTCTCAATTTCCTCATCGTGTTTCTCGTGGGGCTGGTTTACGACGAGAAACACGTTTATTCTGAGCATGCACACAAAGTATGATTCGGGAGCGCACCTTTGGTAAAAGTAGCGTTCGTAATGGAGATAGCACATTCGTCACGCTGTAACAGACTGAAAAACTTTTACTTAACACGCAGTAACATGAGATTTGCAAAAGCAGCCCCAAGGGTTGTGCCAGTGGAATCGAACTTCCCCTTTATAGTGCCGTCGTACGTGTTGTACGTCACCGCGTTTGAGAACGACAAGATTTTGTCTTGACAGTGTGTACGCAAAGAAAGCTCAACAAGCCTGACAAGGACTTCGTCTAGGAAAACAATGTTTCATTTACGACGAGATTCTCGGTTGTGTGTACGAGGCCTCAGAGCTGAAAACTGTTATGAGCAGCACTTTCCTTATTTAGAATGTGCAGAGCGATCTTACTCAATTTCGGTGTATTATTTTAAAAAGCTATAGTGGATTTACTAATTGCCTTGACAAGGAGATTTCCTTGCAAAAAAAAATCTTTGAAAGGAAAAAAAAAAATGTATTTTGCTCCAACTTTGTATTGAATTGTAATTGCTCTTTAAAGTATGGCAGTGCTCTGATACAAATATGGCACGATATTAATTATATTCTAATCTTATTAGGAATATAGTTCTATCATTAATTCCCTTTATAATTCTTTGATCATGTCAATGCTTTTTTTGTATTTCTAAGAAAGAAGAAGCAAAGAGCCTTTTAACAGAAAGGATCTCTCTAAAAATGTAAAAAATATAACAATTTTAAAGATAAAGTTCCTGTACGATTCAAAGCCTTAAACTGGCTATACCCTGTATGTATTTCGTCCATTTTCTGATGGATCAATTGTCCAAAATTCTGTTCGATTTTTTTTGCTTGGCCTGCAGGCTGAACCCAAACAGTCTATATATACAGTATGTATAGTCAGTTTAACTTCAGTACTCCCTCCCAATGCCTCCCCTCCCCTCCCCTTCCCCTTGAAGGGGAGGGGAAGGGGAAGGGGAGGGGAGGGGAGGCATTGGGAGGGAGTACTGAAGTTAAACTGACTATACATACTGTATATATAGACTGTTTGGGTTCAGCCTGCAGGCCAAGCAAAAAAAATCGAACAGAATTTTGGACAATTGATCCATCAGAAAATGGACGAAATACATACAGGGTATAGCCAGTTTAAGGCTTTGAATCGTACAGGAACTTTATCTTTAAAATTGTTATATTTTTTACATTTTTAGAGAGATCCTTTCTGTTAAAAGGCTCTTTGCTTCTTCTTTCTTAGAAATACAAAAAAAGCATTGACATGATCAAAGAATTATAAAGGGAATTAATGATAGAACTATATTCCTAATAAGATTAGAATATAATTAATATCGTGCCATATTTGTATCAGAGCACTGCCATACTTTAAAGAGCAATTACAATTCAATACAAAGTTGGAGCAAAATACATTTTTTTTTCCTTTCAAAGATTTTTTTTTGCAAGGAAATCTCCTTGTCAAGGCAATTAGTAAATCCACTATAGCTTTTTAAAATAATACACCGAAATTGAGTAAGATCGCTCTGCACATTCTAAATAAGGAAAGTGCTGCTCATAACAGTTTTCAGCTCTGAGGCCTCGTACACACAACCGAGAATCTCGTCGTAAATGAAACGTTGTTTTCCTAGACGAAGTCCTTGTCAGGCTTGTTGAGCTTTCTTTGCGTACACACTGTCCCATACCCAGCTATATGCTTATTTATTTATTTTTTAACTCAACTTTTCCATTGTATTTAGGTCTGTTACATGAGCCTTCTTCTTCTTTGCCTCTTCTTCGGGCTGATCAGTCTTCAGTGATGCTAAAAGTGGTGTGATGACATCAGCACCACTTTTTGTACCATTAACAGTAAATGCTAGGCGCCATATTGATGTCCTCACATGGGGTGGGCCCATGACACTCTGCCTTCACAGGGTGTTCTTGGTCTTCTAGGTTTTGTGACGTTAGACATCCAGGTCCAAAGCAGGTCATAATGAGCTCTGCATCCCCAGCAATACCTTTACATTGTCCATATTTTTGGTACTTAGTGGCTCCTTTTTGGACCTGAACCACTTTATTATTATTATTATACAGGGGTTATATAGCGGCAACAGTTTGCACAGCACTTTACTACATGGGGCAAACAGCACAGTAACAATACAATTCAATACAGGAGTGATCAGAGATCCCTGCTCGTTAGAGCTTACAGTCTAGAATACTTTACAATGTAAGATTAGGCCCATGACTCTAACTTTAACCCTTAAAGTATAAACGTACATCATCTGGGTGTAGGTGGGCTCTCGTCATTACATGCAAGTATGCAGCATACTTGCATAATTTGGTGAACATACCTACTAGGGTACTCTCCTTCAGCCATAACAAGTCTGGGCTACCTATTGTTGATTATTAATGTTCCTCCTCCTCTTCCATTGGTCAACCACTGATGATGTAATGTACATCATCGTCCCAGCACCAGGCTTCGATCCCAGCATCTAAACCTGGCATGTACAGTGCACTGCGCATGCACCATAGGCATGTAGTGTATGCAATAAAAAAATTACTCAGAGCTAAGGGAAGTTTTTTTAGGAAATGGGACTACATATTTATTCTGCCAATAGCTCTAAAGCCTCATACACACGATCAGACTTCCAACTGACTTTTCTGTGGATTTTGTTTCGAAGGGCATTGTCCGTGAACTTGGTATGCATACACATGGCCAACAAACACGAACATAGTGACATAATAGACATACTGGGCCAGATTCTCAGAAGCGATACGACGGGGTATCACAGATACCCCGTCGTATCGCCGTTTTTTTGCCCGTGTATCTATGCGTGTGATTCCTAGAATCACTTACGCATAGATACGGGTGAAGGTCCGCCATGTGTAAAACAATTACACTGACGGATCGTAGATGTAATGACAACTCCGGCCGCTAGGAGGCTTTTACGTTGTTTTCTCATTTGCCTATACAAATGAGGCTAATACGCCGATTCCCGAACGATTTTACGCCGCCCCGTCGTGGTTAACGTCGTTTTAGTCCGCGTAAGGTTACCCCTGCAAAGATGTGGAGTAACCTTACGAAGTCCCCTCAGATGCCGTCGGATGCCATGTTAAGTATGGCCTCGGGACCGCGTCGTGTTGTGCGTCGTTTACGTCGTTTGCGTATGTCGATTCTCAATGGGGCTGGCGTACGCTACGATTACGTCGTTTACATTGAGAAAATGTGACGTCCTTTGGAGCATGCGCACTGGGATTTCGCAGTTCAATCGGCACGGGAGCGCGCTTAATTTAAATACAAGCCGCCCCCTTTGAATCTGGCCCACTATGTGGTTTCCTGCTCTTTACTGCCACCTTTTGGGCAACTTCTGCTAATGTTGTCTGATCTTTAGCATTGGTTCTGAGCATGCGTGTTTTTACGATGGACTTGTGTACACACAATCGGATTAGTCGACATAGGACATTTGTTGCTGGAAAGATTGTCTGTTCTCACAGTGAACATTTGTCCGATAAAAAGGCGAAAAAGTTTGTCCGATGGAGCGTACACACGGTCGGATTGTCCGCTAAAATAGTTTTGTCGGACATTTGTTGTCAGATCGTGTGTATGGGCCTTTAGGCAGGATTCACATCAAAATCAATGAAATGCATCTCAACACATGTGTTGAGATGTGCATCTATGTGCGCTATGACGCATGCTGATGCATCTAGACCCATTTAAATGCATCATGATGCACAGCAACATGCTCCTATAATGATCTGAGTTGTCATTCAATACAAAGTGCATTCAAAACCCTCACCAGTGCACATTAGACATGCATTGGCATTGGTTTTAATGTGTTTCTATTGATTCCAATGGAAACTGCATCAGGAAGAAAAACACATCAATGTAAATTCAGCCGTAGCAATTGTCAGTTATGCTTTATCCTCTAATGGCAACTCCCCCCCCACCCCCTATAGAGGTATGTAGGGGCCATACTTACATTTTCAGGCACTGGAACTGTCAGAATTACAGTACACAGCTGTGCTCCACCCTGACCGCAGAGGAGCTTAGGGTAATCTCTAGTGTTTTTCCAGAACACACGTGCTTTAGAAAGAGAAAGTGAATGAAGGAGCTTTTGACTCTGTTGCTCTAAGCCCAGCAGCCTTCCTCCAAATACTTCTATTAATGTGAAAGACATCCATGACCTCACTGTGACTCCTAGAGACAATGCCCAAGAGCAGAAGAATTAAAGAAGGCTGAAGGGATGCCTTTTCTTAAAACTAAAACAGCAGCAATAGTAATGACAGTTTTAGTTCAGCATGAAGGCTAGAACATTTAGAACTAAGCAATCGTAACAAGAGTACAAGACACACTTTTTTACCCATTACAACTAGGGTTGTCCCGACACCACTTTTTTAGGACCGAGTACAAGTACCGATACTTTTTTTCATGTACTTGCCGATACCGAATACCGATACTTTTTTTAAATGTCATGTGACAGTTTTCAAACCACAATACAGACTAAGGATATTTTCCTTAGAATTATGAAGAACTCTAACTCAAGACATTATAAAAGAATAAAAATGAGTAAAAATGAATAAAAATGTTTTATTTTCTTGTCACGCAGTAGTAAAAAAACTCAAAGAATTTTCACAGAGCATGTTGATAAATACAAAAAAAGTATTCTATTTAGGTATCGGGAGCATTTGCGCGAGTACAAGTACTCCCGCAAATACTTGGTATCGGTCCCGATACCGATACTAGTATCGGTATCTGGACAACCCTAATTACAACTTTGTTGTTTTTGGAGGGCAGCCCTGGTGGCTGTGACCCTTCTCCCATACATGACCATTCCTACCTTACGTTAAAGCGGAGCTCCACCCTATAGTGGAACTTCCGCTCATCGGAACCCTCCCCCCCTCCGGTGTCACATTTGACACCTTTCAGGGGGGAGGGGGGTGCAGATTAGGGTGACCACATGTCCTGGATTGCCCGGGTCAGTCCTGCATTTTGCAGGTCTGTCCCAGGTCCCAGGCACCTTCATTCCGGGACAATACATTGTCCCGGAAAAAAGCTGACACAGCCACCCCCCTCCCCTCTATCTGTTGCCCCTAAAAAAGGCCACCACATCGCCACTTTACTCACTGACAGCACTTGTTCTGGATGGGAATGTCTGGAGAAGCACATTCCCAGGCCCCTGCTTGTGACTGAAGAAATCATAAATCTCGCCTCTTGTGTCTAATCACAGCAAGGTGGTGTAAAGCCAGTGTTGGAACAAGGTAAAACTGGTCTCGGCCAGTCAGGACAAGTGCTGTCAGTGGGTAAAGTGGCAATGCGGCTGCCTTTTTTGGGGGCGTGATCAGTGCTTCTGGGTAGAGCTTGCACCCGCCCCAGCTGTGCTGTGATTCATTACAGCACAAGCTGATTTTTGGGAAGGGGGTCCCTGAATGGCTGTTTGGAAATGTGTTCACCCTAGTGCAGATACCTGTCAAAGACAGGTATTTGCACCCACTTCCGGGAGTCCTCTCTGCGGGGACTCTGCGGGGAGTACGTCACTTCCTGCCCCCGCCCGCTGTGTTATGGGAAACACTCGGCTCCCAGAACACAATGGGGACCAGTGAGGATGGCAATGCGCGTCCAGCTAGTGTGCCGTAGGGAATAGGGCAGTAAAGCTGGAGAGCTTCACTTCTTGATTCCCTCACGAGGATTGATGAGCAATTGCTCGTCCTCTGCTGCCGACGTCGCTGGACTCCAGGACAGGTAAGTGCCCTAATATTAAAAGTCAGCAGCTGCAGTATTTGTGTCAGGTGGGAAGTACGACAATGAAGAATAGAGACGATAGTATCCTCTCACTTTGGAGCTTAGCATAATTTGGAGTATCCCACGCCCTATACCTCTTTGCAGTTAAAATGTTCTAACAATACAACTGAAAAAAAATACATACCCTAGACTGAATATTGGGTCAGTATGCTTGGAAGGATGTGTGTGCTGGAAGCCCCTTCATAATCGGGAAAGAACCCTGGTCATCGTCCTCTGTGCTGCTGTGGAGAATAAATGTTTAGCGACTGGGCTTCTATTGCAATCTAACACCATTAATCATTGCCTCCTATGTTTATATAAGCGCAGTTCATGAACTGTATTTGGCGCTTAACAAATAATAAAATCAAATCAAAAACAAATCAAATAGTGCTACAATATAAGGAAAAACATTGTGCCCATTTTTAGGTACGGTAACTTTATTGTGATTTTCAAAACATAGCTATATGCCACTATAACAGGTGCTAAGGCAGCTATGAAGGCACACCATCATTGTTGCTTTTTTCCATAAAGAGAATTTATCATGCAGCCAAGGACTCAATTCATAAAAAAAAAAAATCAATATGATATATCACATAACATCCACATGCTTTTAAGCATTACAAATGTTCTATACTTTGACATTTAATTCATCATAACGATATTGACTGCCTTGTTTTGGTACTACACAATAATATAATAGTGACAGTGGATGGAATGTGCAAATGTATCTAATACACATTACTTTAGGACACCAAGTAATCTCTATTTAAATGCAAGTTTTGTGTTGTCTTAAATTTAAAAATAATTATAATAATTAAATTAATTGAAAATCTTGATTAAAGCCCACATGAAGTTTCATTCTCTACTGCAGGGGTCTCCAAGCTTTCTAAACAAAGGGCCAGTTTCCTGTTCTTCAGACTATATGGGGGCCGGACTGTGGCCAGTGGGAGTAAAAAATGCTCCAGCATCAGTGGTGACTTTGGCACACTAGGCAAATGCCAGTGATTCTCACTTGGGACAATGTTAGTAAAGGATTCATTGGACAAAGTTCTCATTGAATCTTTTATATAAAAAAAAAATAGTTTTAAAGTATAAAAAAAAAAAGAACTTTACTTTGTAGGTGTATTGCAAGGATTTTAGGGAGGATCTGCTTTCATTATAATCATCTTAGGCCGCGTACACACGAGGAGACATATCTGATGAAAACGGTCCGACGATCCGTTTTCATTGGACATGTCTCCTGGGAGATTTTGGTCTGATGTGTGTACACACGATCAAACCAAAATCCCCGCGGACAGACAGCGCGGTGACGTGGCTGTGACGTTGATGCCGCCACATCAGCAAACCAGGAAGTAAAAGGCTTCCATGCATGCGGAGGATTTCGGTCCGCTGGTTAGGCGTACTAACCAGCGGACATGTCCGCTAGGCCGTACACACAATCGGATATGTCTGCTGAAACTGGTCTGCGGACCAGTTTCAGCGGACATGTTCGATTATGTGTACGCGGCCTTAGAGAGCTCATTGTTGTCATGAGAAAAGCTAAAGTGTCTGCACCCCTAGTCCTGAATAACACTAGAGAATATTAAAGAGGAATCAGCCAGAAGACAATTGGAAAAGTAATAGTAGGTTGTGTAGGGGAAGAGGAGCTTTTTAAATCTGGAAAGCAATGGCATTGCATACTAGCATATTGTGCAAAACTTACCTTAAAACAAAGCCCCCCAGCCACGCGCTGTCACTGATGAAGGAGCTCCAACTTCACCTGGTATGCCGTTCCTTCAGAGTGCATGCGCCGTGATAAATTTAATATTTCCTAAACGGTGCACGTTTAGGAGATACTGTACCTATAGGTAAGCCTTACTATAGGTTTACCTATAGGTAAAAGTATTGCATGAGATTTTCTGCCCACTTTAAGAGCAGAGTACAGCAAAGTTAGTCATTCACTGTAAGCTTTCTTTTGTTTCAACAAAAGAATCAATTGCTCTATTCAGTTTCACACATGGTTGGGGAAATCTCCCAGCCGACTCTAGTATTCTAACAGCCTGCACTCACAGATATCAGAATACCCAAACAGTGACTGCAGCTGATTGGCTTTTCCACTCAACTTTGATTTTCGGATTAGAAGATGTTTGGCGGGAGGGCGTTGACAGGGCCAAACATGGCTCAAATTTGCTCTGTGTATGACCAGCTTTATTCATAACAGCCGATCAGCAAACCCTCCAGAATCTTTTAGCATTCTTACAATTCTACAACCTGCTGTAGTTGAAATGTAATTAGTGTCTGTACGTCATGCACTGCGCCCCCTATTAAATATATTGCAATGTATCTTCTTATTTTTCTTGTATCCCTTTCCTTTTTTCTTTTTGTCAATGTGTTCAATACACAATTACCAACCAATACATATATATGCATGCACGTGTGTGAGTGTACAATATGTATATACCAGGATCTGTCTTGTCATATTCCATCATCGTCACTGTGAGCCTCTTAGTTTCCCCAGCTCCTTCTGTTGCTGTACATCAGTGAAAGGTCTCCCATTTATTGGTATTTGTGTTTCTACTTAGCATACACTTGCTTCAGTGTCCCTTGGCTAGTTTGTATGATAGCTTTTCTTACATATCTGTATGACCCTGAGCAATCAATGACTTGATGGATTGTGTTAACATTCATTGAACATATCATTGAAAAACTATGGAAGGACTAGAGACCACTCTCACTCTTTATAGTATCTATTTCTTCCTATACTCCAGGGCTTAAGGCTATTGGCATGTCGATAGGGACTTGTTCTTTTCAAGGTCGCAAAGCAGTGCATCATACAGCTACTAGAAATACTCTTTATTGATTGCACATGTTAAAATGAGCAATATTTTGTGGGAGGCATCAGTCTTCCAAGTATTGCTGCTGTTAGGAATCATAAATACATAAATATAGCAAGAATAAACTAGAACGATCATCTATTGCTATCATATAGGTATTTTTTATAAGCATGGTTGCCTGCCTTAGCATAGCTCCCAATAATCTCTCATCTGGGGGAACTGTCCCTCTTCTGGATTAACTGTCTCAATTGGAAGGATTTCCTCATTTGGAGCCCAATCCCTCCATTCCTCCTTCCTCCTCCTCTTTTTGGCCTGAGGTTGATGGCCGGCAGATGATGATTTTTGGGCTCTTTATTTTTCTATTTAACTATTAACTATTTAACATCATAAGTATTACATCCAACCTCTAAATCAGTTGTTTCCAAATGGCTCTTAACTTGCCTTAATCTGGGCACTATTCCCACCACTGGTACAAGGGGGCTATTCCTCAAAAGGAAAGAAATGAGAGAGAGACTATGCTCTCTCAAGATTGATGGGAATTTAATTGAAGATGATATGTCTGTTTCTAAGGCGAGCACACACAACAATTTCTTAAGAAGGTATACATTTATTTAATAGTATCATTTAAAATACCGAAGTCATATTACATATTTAGACCATGAATTGATGCTTGATGCATGAGATGAGATGCTTAAAATTGCAGGGAGCCAACATGTTTCGCAATGCGCTTCTTCAGAGCACTGCATAGATCTATAATTGCATCTAATTTATACGAGACATAAAACGTGTCATTAGTATAATATGGAACAAGAAGTTATAACAATAATAAAAAATAAAAATTGTTATATTTAACCCCATAAATTGGCAGCAGAGGCTGCCCATGCTCACTTAGTCTATAAAGTTGTACGACTCAAGCACATCTTCAGCCACATTTTATTTTCTTACAGAGTAAGGAAGGGATCAAACTTTTGTCAGGTCATTATTACTTACTGTTCATGTGACATACACCTTTTTTGTCATGATGTCACAAGGGCAGGAAGAGAGCTATCTAACAGGGTCAAAAACAAAAATAGAAACAAAAAAAATTCAATAATTGTAAACTGGATTTGGTTAGTCAACGCCTAGTGTAATATTGTGGGGAGTAGCAATTTCAGTGAGTCATGCAAGTCTAAACTGTGGTTTTAGGGCTTGCCAGCCCACTTTTATTGAACAGGAGAAGTAAAAGTCCTTAAATCAGGCTTACCACACAGGAATTTGAGCTTCACAGAGCATCAGTGTAATACAAATTGTTCAACCTTATTGCTTTGAGAGCTGATGTTCCACAACACATCACAGAAACCCACACTGTCTTTGTCAGATGTACGGCTGAACAAGGCACTTGTCTACCACACTGGACAGACCTGGACATGAACATATGTTGGCCCTACAGTCCTTGTGTCTGCTGGACAAGGAACCTCCTGGGAGGAGCCTTCCTGACTCCTGTGCTGGGTCCTCCTGTCCCTAGCTGGCTGGAGACCACTCCTGTTTCCTGACGGGTATCTGCGCACCTAGACACACACTCTGCAGGTCTTCAGCAAGACCTGAACACTGGGTTGGAGATGTCTTCCCTTCCAGAGCAGTTTTAAATCTTCATACTACAGAGTCCAATCTGAGAATGCCAAAACCTTGAAAAAGCTCTAAAAACTGTTTTCTCTGCTCATAATTGATACTATGGAGTCCCACACTCTGCAAATCCTGTGTCCTTTCTAAATCCATGTTTACAGTGGCAAGACTTGGCACTGTCACACTAGAAAAACTCTAGATTGTCAGGATAGTAAAGGTCAACAGATAATCAGGAGTCAGTTCACTCAAATGAAATGGCATGCACTTAAGACTGTGTTGGTCCCTCTAATTAGATCATTAATTTGTTCATGTTTACGATGAAAGACTGCATACAAAAGCGACCTAAGAAAACCTAATACAAGTTGAAGTTTCCAAAGCTCTTCTTAAAGATTGCACTGATGTTTTATAAATGCAAACTACACAATTCCCCTTTAGATCTACCATCAGCTATGTGGTGTAAAGTCCTGTATGAGAAGATACAAACTGAATGGATATTTGAGATTTGCCCTTATATTACATAGCTTTGGTAAATTTAAAGTGGTAGTAAAAAAACCTTGCTAGGCAAAATCATAATGTCCCAGTATGCATACTAGCACATTATGTGAAACTTACCTTAGAACAAATCCCTTCATGCTGTCACCCATGAAGGTGCTTTCATCTTCATCCGTTCTTCCTTGTGGCTGTGTGAGTGGGCAGAGCCGCCATTTATGGCACAGGACTCTGAAGGAACGACACAAGTATGCCGTTCCTTTAGAGCGCATGCACCAGTGACGTCACCGGCTGCATCTACAGTAAATATTTCCTAAGTGGTGCAAGATTAGGAGATATTTACACTATAGTTAAGCCTTAATATAGACTTACCTATAGGTAAAAATCATGCATGGGAGTTTACTCCCACTTTAAAGGGGTCTACATACAGCTGTTTCAGGCTTTTTGGTCATCATCAATGCAGTGTATCTTAACTTTTCCTTTGGATTATTGGCTTCCATACTCTATACTGATGAAAGTCCAAAACTGGAATCATGAATCTATAATATTAGGCTATATTTGCACTATACACAAGCAGTTCTGGGTGTTCATCTGGCTGATAAGGCATAAGGAAGGATCTGCATGGCTCTGACTCTGAGGAGTCATGATTTTGGAATAAGTGATGAAATAGTACGAATACTTTATATTGTATGAAGGCTTTACTGTGCTAAATAGAAGAGGCATAACATCAAACCATGGGGCCAAATAGTACAATTTTGATGGGGCTACATCTTGCCCAATTTTATTTCTCCAACAGTCATGTTTATCAGAGATGGTGCTACTACTTCCCTAAAAACCCATCTTAAAACCTGACAGTTGGGGTTAAGAGTAATTCCACATCTTCCGCTTTTTCCTCTAGGAAAATGAACAGAAGCCTTGCCCTCTAATACTGAGTCTGATTGACAGATAAATCAGCCAACCAGGGGAAAAGGCAGTACACTTATCCTGGCTTTACGGAAACGTACAGTCCCCGGGAAGCAGAAAGAAAAAGCAAATCCAGTTTATTAAAACTATTTTTGAAGAAAGGTTAGCAAAACTATGGTGGAGAACCAAGAACACTGCAAGGTTGTGGTCGGCGTATGAAGAAAGGGGTGCCCAAATGGCGCCAATGGGCCTGCCTTAGGACTAGCAGTTTTCGGTATGTATGGCTATTGTCAGATTCTTGCTCCTCTGTATTATACAACAGTTATAAAAAAACAAACAAAAAAAAACTTTGCTTTAAAGGGGTTGTAAAGGAAATATTTTTTTTTTTCATAATAAGCATCCTTCACCTGCAGACATTCCTCTTTTCACTTCCTCATTGTTCGTTTTTGCTCAGAAGTTGCTCTATGTCTTCTCTGTTCTGTTCACTTTCTGCTTGTTTGATTGTTACTCACCACCATGAAGGGAGGCTTTACTGCGGTGGTCAGTGACGTGCTCGCCCCCTCCTGGGAACTACATCTGTGCGGCAGGACGCTCTCTACGTGTTAGAGACTTTAAGGAGGTGTGAATTACTGGGCGTGCCGCAATGCATACTGGGAAATGTAGTTCTTACGTAAACCAGGAAGTGAATGAGAGAACAGAAACTAGAACGCTGGAGGTGATATAGATGAAGGAATTTAATAGGTATTTACTCGTTTTGTTAACAGAATCATTACACTATTCTGTCTGTCTACCTTGCAGACATTAATTTTAGGCAACAATTTTTTTTCCTTTACAGCTCCTTTAATGGTGTCATTGTATGACTGCCTTTCATGCTTTATATATTTGTTTGTTTGCCACCTGGATGATCTGTATTTTTGTTTTTTAATTCAGCGGGAGTGGTATTTACATCTGCATACAGAGTATTTTTATCTCCATTCATATGAACTCATTCATTCTCATAACTACGAAAAATGGAGCTCAGTGACGGCCCCATCTGTCTAATTGTTTTTACTATAAATATATAGTGTATATCCAGTATCAGGGTATGAAGTAATAGCCATTTAAACTGAGATTTTCATCCATCAATAATATCCTTTCTCTAAGAATAAATCTATGACCTATGCCGGCTAAGTTAATCTCTCACACGTATCCTCCTTCTGGATCATATGTCTCCCTTATTAAACTTTAATTGTCCTCCTATGATGTCATTAATGTACTCTAGGTGGTAGTGAATCAAGGTGCACAGGGCAGGCATGCTTACTATATTATATTTATGTCGGTGTCTATCAAACCCTCAGAGGTATGTACACTCAGCCAAGGTCACACGACAAACTTCAAAGTCAAAATCAGTAAAATATATATATATATATATATATATCAAAGAATAAAAGCTGAACTCTATTCAAACAGCTGAATACATAGATGACATACATACACGGAACTGGTTTACCTGCCAAAAGATTTGTATATCTGTCCATCGAGTCATCAAATTACAAAGACTAATTACGTAGCACAGCCAGGAGGCTGCCACTACAATGAGCAATGGCAAGATTCATGAAGCCACTAACCTTTTAACCACTTCAATACAGGGCACTTTCACCCCCTTCCCGCCTAGGCCAGTTTTAGCTTTCAGCGCCGTCGCTGTACGGTCATGCAACACTGTACCCATATGATTTATTTTACATTTTTTTGAGACAGTGCTTTCTTTTAGTGGTATTTAATCCCCACTGGGTTTTAAATTTTTTGCAAAAAAAAGGAAAAGAAAATAAAATTTTGAAAAAAATATAATTCTTAGTTTCTGTTAGACAATTTTGTAAATAAGTAATTTTTCTCCTTCACTGGTGTTCGCTGATGATGCAGAACTCATCAAAGCACACCAGGCTGCTGCACTGAAGGGCACTGATGAGTTGGCACTGATGACGAGGCACTAATATGCGTCACTGATGGGCGGCACTAATATGCAGCACTAATGAGGACTGATAGGCGGCACAGACAGGTGGCGTTGATGGGCACTGCTAGGTGGCGCTGATGGACACTGATAGACGGCAATTATGGGCATTGATTGGCGGAACTGATGGGCAATGATTGGCGGCACTGATGGGCACTGATTAGTGCCGCTGATGGCTTACATACACGTTAATGAATGTTCTACTTGACTGGTATATTTGGCATTTCTCCAAAAAGTAGATCCTGTAATTGGAACCCTGAAGATTAGTGATGAGTAGAAATAATCTCAGGCCGTGTACACACGGCAGAGAACCTCGACGGGCAGAACACATCGTTCCGCCCGTCGAGGTTCTCTGCCGGCCGTCGAAATCGGCGACCCGCCCGTCGGGAATGGCAACCAGCCATTCATCCAGGCGGGCCGTCGAGCAAAAAGAGAGCATACAGGATTCCCGACGAGCGGGGCGAGCCAGAAGCGTACACACGGCCGAGGTCCTCGCTGGAATGCAGCTTCCAGCGAGGTTCTCGCTGGTTTCCAGCGAGAACCTCGGTCGTGTGTACGCCGCCTTAGTGTTCAGAAGTTCATCTGAAAAGCCAATTGTTTGGCATGGACAAACGTGACAGCTTCCAGCTGTCAATGATTGCGAAGGAAACAGTGGCTGCTTGCACCCACTGCATTTTTACTAACTACTAACATCACCAAGCCCATTCATTTAAATGTGCAAGAATACCTGGACATGTGAGCAAATGAGCAGGGAATGGAGTGGGTTACACCATTGCCTGAATAGGACCAAATATATAACCACTATTCTCGCTGTCAACGGTTGCTAAGGAAGCAGCAGCTGCTTTCACCTGCTGTGTCCTTACCAACCACTGAAATTACCCAGCCACATAAATAAATGGATGGAAAAAAAGGGCATTCCATCATTGCCAAAATATGGCAGCATGGCTAATTTTGGGCAATGATGTCCTCCCACCCCCATGCTATTTTTTTATACCATCTTGGTTATTAATTCGACAGATTTTGGTTCCAATTGATTTCAGTGGACTTTGGGTCTATCATCTGATCTTCTTTGACATTCGCTGAACCCTACTTGATTCAAACCCAGGACAGTTTGGCTTACCATTAGGGTCAGTCTGAACTTAGTTTGGCAGAATTTGTGGGAAGCTGTCATAAGATGGCATCTCCACCAGCCCAATCAACAGTGCCCAGGTAAGTCCTTGCCCTGCATTTGTACATACACAAATGGGGCATGGTTGCTTGTGACATCATTGACCTAATATGGCCACATGTTCTGCCAATCATGGTTAGGACAGAATTCAGACTGAACCCAGCTCATCCCTGCTGAAGATATGTACAATAAGCTCATTTATAATGTAGAATGGATAGTGCTAACTCCTTTCTGTAATACACGACAGGGTTACAATTGTATTGCACAGAGCAGGTAAGTATAGACGTGTTTTTTATTTAAAAAATACCTTTACAATCACAAGGGTGTTGTGGAAATTTTTATTAATGTGTGTTGTCAGATGTCCCCCAGTGTCGGTGTGAGCGTATTCTCACATACAGACCTTGGTGGAAGACCATTGGCGCAAAAACATACCCATGGACACAGCAGATTTGCTCGCTTCTTTTAGGGATGTTCATTTATGCCTCAGCAAGGGACTGCCCACTTTTTGTAGACTGCATTAAATGGCTTTGCGCAGGCAGATCTGCGTTCATGGAAACTATAGCATAACTGTACGAAAATTGTGGTTATCTAATCCATGATTAAGTATGGTTTGCGTCATTGGTAGCAGTGAGTTGGTTTGCACATGGCTTTGTACAAAGCCATGCTTTCTAGTGTTCTTTCGTCTCACAGAGAGCCTGACCCCTGTACCCAGCTATTTGCACACAACACTGCTAGCATTCTTTTTGAATAGATACATGTCTGTGATTGGCTGTTTTGTGAAGCCACCACCTTCTTTTGTTACTCATGTTGACGCTATAATTAAAAGCAGCTGCTGATGCCAGAGAGGACTCTGCTAAGCTTAATGTAATACCAGCATTTGTGTCTGTGTTACTAAGAGATACTCCAGCGCGTTGAACCCGGCGTTATAGAAGAGAGCTATATTTGTGCTTTTAAGCGCAAGGAAATTATTTGCTTGAGGAGAAGCTTAATATTTCCCGGAAAAGGGTTAGGTTTGGGATGTAAATGGACATGTTAAGATTGTACAGTTTAGTGTCAGGCCTCGTACACACGACCGAGGAACTCGTCAGAAAAAACACATTGTTTTCCTCGACAAGTTCCTTGTTAGGCTTGTCGAGAATCTTGACAAGCTGTCTTTGCGTACACACGGTCAAGACCAAACCTTGTTGTTCTCAAACGCGGTGACTTCAACACGTAAGACGGCAGGGGAAGTTCGATTCCACTGGCACAACCCTTGGGGCTGCTTTTGCTAATCTCATGTTACTGCGTGTTAAGTAAAAGTTTGGTAAGAGACATTTGCACTTTTCAGTCTGTTACAGCGTGACAAATGTGCTATTTCCATTATAAACACTACTTTTACCGAAGGTGCGTGGGTTTTTAACCACTTAAGACCCGGACCAATACGCTGGTAAATGACCCAAGGTGTTTTTGCGATTCGGCACTGCGTCGCTTTAACAGACAATTGCGCGGTCGTGCGACGTGGCTCCCAAACAAAATTTGCGTCCTTTTCTTCCCACAAATAGAGCTTTCTTTTGGTGGTATTTGATCACCTCTGCGATTTTTATTTTTTGCGCTATATACAAAAATAGAGCGACATTTTTGAAAAAAAAACACTATTTTTTACTTTTTGTTAAAAAAAAATCAAATAAACTAAATTTTAGTCAAACATTTAGGCCAAAATTTATTTAGCCACATGTCTTTAGTAAAAAAAAAAAATCGCAATAAAAAAAAATAGCTACCTAGCGGGAACAGCGACACTAATACAGCGATCAGAAAAATGATCGCTTAGTGACGCTGGCAATAGGGAGTGAAAGGGTTAACTAGGGCGGTGATCAGGGGGTTAAAACCTTATTAGGGGGGGTGGGGGGGCTATCCTGAACCTAACACTAACTGTTTTTTACAGTGCCTGTCACACTGACACTAAATTAAATCACTGCATTCAGTAACACTGTGACAGGGGGGTGGGGGGGGGCGATCACAAGGGGTTAATATGCCTATGTGAGTGTGTGTCAGTGTTGTGTTGGTGCACACTTACTTGGCATGTCTTCTCTCATCAGCAGCGCTGGGAAACAGCGCTGCGATGAGAGAATACATCATTTCCTCCTTCCTGTGTAAACACAGGAGGAGAAAGTGACAGGCTGGGAGCGCGCTCCCATTGGCTGGGAGCGATCGCGGGGGGGGCGGAAAACACAGACATCGGCCCGCAGATCCCGGATCGCTCCCAGAGGTAGGGAGACCCCCGCACGCCGCGGAGGGGGTCCCGATGGGACCCCCGAACCGCACTCAGGCGGGGACGTAAATTTACGCCCTTGTGCCTGTACGAGCCATGTTGTGGCCGTATATGTGCGTGCGGGGGTCTTTAAGTGGTTAAGCATACACACCAATGTGTTTCTCGTCGAAAAACCAGCCCGACAAGGAACACGACGAGGAAATTGAGACTCCCGTCGAGGAAAAAGAGAACTTGTTCTCTTTTTTCCTCGTCTAGTTCCTCGACAGTTTTCTCGATGAAATGCATGCACACGACCGTTTTCCTCGACGAAAAAGCTCTGCCACCAAGTTTCTTGATGGATTCTGTCATGGAAAACTGTCGTGTGTACGAGGCCTCAGAGTTAGGTTAACAGTTACCCATCCCAGCTCAACAGGTCTTCACTCACTGTTGCAGAACCATGATGGCTGGAGAACCTTCTACATTTGACTCTCCAAGAAATGTTGGATACTTGGTCCCTCTCTGTGTGCTGCAGTTCCTCCCACCAGCCTCTACATCACTACTGGGCATGGAATAGCAGAAGGACTCAGGGGAACCCCAGAGACCCTAGAGAGCCAACAGAGTAGAGTGGGCGGGGAGGACTATTGTGGTACACAGTAAAACAGGTAAACTCAAGAAGAGCAGTAAACTCAAAAAATACAAAAATGTATTAATATAATGACAAAGAACAAGATATAAAAAATATCAGATAAAGACAATGTTTAAAAAACAGTGCACATAACGTGACGTTGAACGGATCACCAGAAGTGCAATCCCCAGGATGTGGGGGGGGGGGGGGTTTGGGTGAAGGTTGAAGTCACGATAGGTATAAGGGAATGAGTTTAATCCACTGAAGGACATGGTAAGCGCATAGGGGCTAGTAGATGAAACCATGACATGGTGTAAGGGAATAGGCATCTGATACCGAAGATTCTTCAATCTGCTTATGTCCTCAAGATAAGCAGTGTGGTTGTTGAAACAGGAATATATTATGAATGCTTCTCTTTACAAGCAACCTTTAAAAAATGTTTAATCCAGCAATGGAGTCTTTATAAGGGTGTCTTTTAGGTTAGATGTAGGGTAAAGGAGGGTTATGTTTTGGGGTACATTTTATTGCAAGGCATATTTTTAAGGGAAACACTAGGCAGCTATGATATTTAGAATTTTCCTAGGTATCAGGAGTCTTGCACCGAAAACTACTAGTGCTAAAATCTGAGAGGGGATAGATCCAATCATATTATATTTGGTCATATTACACTACTGGAAGAGTTAATCTTCTAAACAAAACTATCTCATCACATGACCCTGACTTTACAGAAAAGAAAAAATACAAATTGGTCTCCTGACACCCTTCCACCTGGCAGCCTAGGGGTTAAACATCCATGACCTAAATTCTCGGTCCATTATGCAAGGTTTGGGATTGGAGCTATGGCATGGGAATAGCCCCGGTTTAATGAATGCTACAATTAGAATTTGACTGAATTACACACAAATAGCTCTGCACACAGTTTAGGCCTGCCCCTGGGGAGCTATGGGCAACTCAAATTTACCCTCAGGCACTTCAGTATTTTTTTTTCTTCTTCATTTTGGAGTCTGCATACTATTCAGTAATTTTCATTTCCGACTCAGAAATATTGAGTTGACCTCAATAATACAATAAAAATACAGAAATGTTAATATCCCAACATTCCTTCAGTAAACTTTCTGCCATGTTGTAGGACTCTGGAGGATGGGTTGGGTGTCTCGGAGTCATTGCTTAGTGGCGGCGCTCCCTGGGAATCATTAGTGCCCAAAACCATCTCTGTCTCGTCTCCTCCTGATGGTATGAGTAAATTACAGTGTATTTACAAACAAAGAAAGGCTTTACTCCAGAAATGATTTATGGTGTTTCCTTAGATTGGCTCCAGGGCAAAATGATTCCAGTTTGTACATTGCTGTTGACTGTAAGAAAACAAGATGATGTCCTTGGGATCTGTGTGACAAATGCAGGGACCCGTCCCAGGATAAACAAGCAGTTATATTACATCTGTCTGTTATATATTTAAAAATAGCATACACACTGACACAACATGACTGTTTGTATCTATGTATCTATCTAATTAAACAAGAATATATCCCCATGCTGCTCCTATATACTGTATGATCCCTTAATATTATACCCCTGCAGAGCAGCTAACACCTATGGGTAATCACAAAGCAGGTATACAATCCCCAGATAATAGTGCTGAGCTCCTCCCAACAATTATGTGCAAACAAACTTATAATCATTACCAAATATATATTAAAAAAAAACACATACCGTATTTTCCGGCGTATAAGACGACTTTTTAACACAAAAAAATCTTCTTAAAAGTCGGGGGTTGTATTATACGCCGGTACCTAACATGCAGACTTGCAGGCAGACCATTTTTCAAAAGCCGCGCCTCTTCCTCATGCTGTTCCGTGATAGGCGGAACACTCAGCTTCCCAGCAGAGCCTCTGTTCAGTGTTCCGCCTATCACGGATGCCCTCTCGTCCTTGGTCTGCTGGGAAGCCGAGTGTTCCGCCTATCACAGAACAGCACGAGGAGGAGGCTTTTGAAAAATGGACGCCCGCGGTCTGACTGAGATTCTGCATGTTAGGGATAAGGTAAGGGATCGTCGAGGCATGTAATAGTGGCACAGCGAGGCATGTAATTGTGGCACAGCGAGGCATGTAATGGTGGCACAGCAAGGCATGTAATGGTGGCACAGCAAGGCATGTAATGGTGGCACAGTCAGGCATGTAATGGTGGCACAGTGAGGTATGTAATGGTTGCACAGTGAGGCATGTAATGGTGGCAGAGTCTGGCATGTAACGGTGGCACAGTGAGGCATGTATGGTGGCACAGTGAGGCATGTAATAGTGACACAGTCTGGCATGTAATAGTTGCACAGTCAGGCATGTAATGGTGGCACAGTGAGGCATGTAATGGTGGCACAGTGAGTCATGTAATGGCACAGTGAGGTGAGTCGAGGCATGACTAGTAGGAAGGGGGTCATCTTTTACAGCGAGTATATCCCAAAACCAACATTTTAGCTGGAAAATTAGGGGGTCTTCTTATACATCCATTTGTTCTTTTACGTCGGCAAATACGGTAAATATACTATATATCCATATAGGAAAACAATAAATACATTTAAAAAATAATCTTCAATGTTCCTTATATGAAATCAGTTAGCCACGTCATCTTCTGGTGTTGGTCCACTGTGTTTTATCGAGTCCAAAGTCAGTGTGGCCGTCTACCAGGGCATTCTAGAGCACTTCATGCTTCCCTCTGCTGACCAGATTTATGGAGATGCTTATTTCATTTTCCAGCAGGACAAGGCACCCGCCCAGACTGCCAAAAGTACAAATACAGTAAAACCTTGGTTTGAGAGTAACTTGGTCTGAGAGCGTTTTGCAAGGCAAGCAACATTTTTCAATAAATTTTGACTTGATATACGATAAGCGATGTCTTGATATACTAGTGTCGTCAGATCACAACTAGTATAAAAGAGAAGAGAGGCTCCTCTAAGTTTAGCAATATGGTAACATTAAATGAAGTTACAACATTTAGAATCTCACATGGTTGATGATTAAATCAGGCACCCCTAAGTATGCAGACATCCGGGGTAAAGCCGTCCACATAGACTGTCCATTGACATGGTTTAGATATGTTAAGGATGGGTTTTTATTGTGGTCTGAGGCTGGGTAGGTTTTCTGTCACTCCCTGGTGTGATGTTTTTGACCAGACATAAAATAAAGGAAATGTTTCAGATGTACTTGTCTATGACTTTTGTTTAGTTGACACCTTCACCAATAACCACTAAGCTTCAACAACATGCAGTCTTTGGTGGCCCCTCTGTATTGATAGACCTGGGGCAAATGCCTTTTTTTGTCCATTCAATAAATAGCCTTGTTCAGCTTTATATGACAACTGAATGCCAAGCCTTCGATTAAAACTTAACCATGAATAGAGACAGAAGCAAGTCTCTAACTGAGTGTAATAGACTGAGCAGGTAATAACTGCATAGCTAAGTTTTGTATTGCCCCCCATAGCAAGCCGCTTGATATGGACACAGTGGTGCATGCTCGCTCCGAGCCCTGCTCTATGTGTCCATAAGACAAGTATAGTTCTATCTGCAATTTTTTTGGGGGGTATTGCATGGATATGTTTTATTTGTGGCCTGAGGCCTCGTTTGGTAGATTTTTTTATCACTTCCGGTTGTGATGTCATCGACCAGACATATATAGATCTGTAAAAGATGTTTTTGGAGAACAGACTGAGCATGAGCAGTGGAGAGAGTCCCAGCAAAAAAAAGTGCAGGAGTAGAGAACGCTTATGCCTACTACACACAGCCGGGATTCTCGAAGGGGAAAAGGTCCGTCGGAAATCCAGAGGGGAAAACTGAGAACCTGCTCTCTACTTTTCCCCCGTACAGACGATCGGTTTTCCTGTTGGGAAAACTCAGATGAGAGCTTTTCCTTGGGAATTCCGACCATGTTTATGCTCCATCTGAATTTTTCCCCACAGGAAAACTGCCAAAAATGTCCGGTTTCTGTTACACACGGCCGGGTTTTCTCATGGGAAAAAGTCAGTCGGGAATCCTGGCAAGAAAAAATAGAGCTGGTTCCCTTTTTTTGTCCAGCGGGTTTGGCAGTTAGTTTTCCCGTTTGAAAAACTGCGAGGGAGCATACACACGGCCAAAAGCTCTCCTCGGCATTAGACTAGAAAATGCAAGAGGGTAATAAGAGAGGAGGAGAAGGCATACAACCTTTGGAGAACATGGTCTGGAGCTTTTACAGAGACAAATATAAGATTAACAGGCAGGTACAGCAGTAGTGTACAACGATGAGTTTAATTTTAATCCTAGAAGTGAAATGGCCTACTGCATTTACTGATTCTCATAGATTATAAACATTGGTGATCATGGGGTTAACTTTGGCACTATCCCTGAGAACAGAAAACAGAATGTGTTAGGATGGAAGAGACAGGGATTGAGAAGGAATCTCGGGGATAGTTCAGACATCTCCCAAGTTAGTCCAGCCTTGAAACTTCAAGCTAATTACAGTGTAGAAAAGTCACGGCTGACGCCATTGTGACATTATAATCATAGGGCATTGAAATGTGCGAATCAACCAGAAACCAGTACGTTGGAACAGCGCTTCAAGCCAAGACTAACTGTCGTAATTATGTGTCCTTATATATGTTACATTTCCCAACAACTCTACTGTCCTACATTTCATTAAAAGACATACAGAAATATGTCGAAGGGTCAGGTTACCAAGACTGTAATTTCACCTTTGAAAAGATACCACCAAGCAGAATAAAATAATGTGGTGACATTTACGCCTGGTCTTTTCCAGCTATGCCTACCTACTCTGCCCATCACAAGAGCCTCTTATTCTCCCTGTTGGGTTTTTCACACTGAAGAGATTGCATGGCAGCATTGGCAGGCAGAAGAAGCCTCAAGAGGTACAAGAATCCAGGGCTGTTTATAGCATGGACGTGTTGGCAAGCACCATAGGTGCTGCAAGGCCAAGGCTGCTGGGTTCGAATGGGAACTTGGTGAGCAGCCATGCAGTAAGATCCAACATAGACCAGCCCTTAGAGCAAAATTGTCTATCTTAACAACATGCAATTCCTCTAGCTGCTCCAGAGTAAAAAATGTGCCACAATTTCCTCTCTGTCATGAAAATTACTGGCACCTAAAGAGTAGGTCAGAGCTGGGTTACTGAAATATAAAGTCTGGTATGTAGAGGATGTGAAAAGCTCAGACCTACCAATGTAAATAATTAAATCTTTGGCATTTCCAGCACACAACTCTATATACACACACGCATTGCTGGTAAGGCAAGACTTGGTTTGTGTGGTTTGTCTCCTGCATAACATGCAGTCATGCACTATACACCTATCCTTTCTTAAAGCGGATGTCCGCTGAAAATAATATTGGCACACTTACCTTTCCTGGAGTCCAGCAATGTCTGCAGCAGAGGATGGGCGATCGCTCGTCACTCTGATGCCCCCCGCCATCCTCGTGAGGGAACCAGGAAGTGAAGCGCTCCGGCTTCACTGCCCGGTTCCCTACCGCGCATGCATAAGTTGGGCTGCACCTGCTGATTGGCTCCCGCTGTGCTCTGGGAGCCAAGTGTTCCCAGAACACAACGGGGGGAGGTGAAGTCCTGCCCGCAGTCTGCCTGAAGACTGTGGCCGGAAGTGGGTGCAAATACCTGTCTTTAGACAGGTATTTGCACCCCCTCCCCCCTGAAAGGTGTCAAATGTGATCAGCGGGAGTTCCACTTTAGGGTGGAGATCCGCTTTAAGGAGATGGGAAGAAGATGGTGGCAGTAGAGGGGGGTTGCATGAAGAGGTAAGAGCTGAAGAAGGGTGAAAGTGCGATGTGGATGGGGATGCAGAGTTAAGCAGCTGTGGAAGAAGGCTGAACTTTGCACTCTGTGTGCAGTGCAGTGCGCACCCCTGAACTCTGCACTATTATGTAGCACATCCTGAACTCTGCAGTCTGTGTGTAATCCCCTCCCCGAACTCTGCACTCTGTACATATTGCATTTGGTATTTAATGGCCCTGTTAAGACTGTCTGATGCGGTTTGGAGGGTGTGTGTAAGGGGGGGGGGGGGGGGGGGGTAAGCGGGATTGAGTTCCTGTACCTATTTTCAAAAAGCCCTAAATATACGTATTGTGGTCTTTTAGTGGTTTATTACTGGCCATGATAACATTTTTTTTTTTTTATCAGGGAAAGTAGCATTTACTTTACCTTTTTTTTAGACTGGCCACTTGTGCCTCATCTTCATATGCCCTTGGAGTAGAGTTGTTTCCAAGGGTTGTCGCCCAACTGCTATTTAATCTAATCAAAGTGTACAGTCAGTGTCCTCATTATATGTACCAAGAGCACAAACGTCCGCACTTATTTCATGGCTTTATTTTACTGTTCTCACCCATTTTGTGTGAATCAAGGACAATGGTAGCTTTTCAGCACCTTTTGATAAAAACCAAAGCAAAACCAGTATCTTAACAAGCTTAATGAGCTGCTCTTTATTTACAGAGCCTTTACGTTAATTGGTGCACGGGGTGAGGTTTCACACATCTGCATAATAGAACATTTGCATACAATTAGCATATATCTGTAATAAGCAACTGCAAGCAGAGACCAACAAGAATACAAAAACATGCAACACGCTGTCCAGCGTTTTCTTTTGACACTAAGTTGCATTTAATGTATGTTAGTATCAGATCGGGGGTCTTCTGTGCTAAAGAAGTTCAATTATTCAACAATCCAAAATTAATCTTTTTATACCTCAAATCATTTTTTGAAGTTTGAAACAGGAATTTAGCTTATTGCTGAATAGGAATATCAAAGTTTCCTCACCTGTATTACTGATGCCACGTACACACAACCGTTTTTTGGGTTGTAAAAAATTAAGTTTTTTTTTTATGTCATTAAAAACGATCGTGTGTGAGCTCCAGAGCATTTTTCACGATGTAAAAAAATGTGCATTAAAAATTTCGAACATGCTCTAATTTTTTCACATCGTTTTAAACGTTGTCCTTTTTAACGTCATAAAAAATGGTCGTGTGTGGGCTTTAACGACGTGAAAAAAAACGTGCATGCTCAGAAGCAAGTTATGAGACTGGTAAAACTAGCATTCGTAATGGAGATAGCACATTCATCACGCTGTAACAGACTGCGTGAATCAGCAAAAGCAGCCCCAACGGTGGCGCCATCCAAATGGAACTTCCCCTTTATAGTGCCGTTGAACTTGTTGTACGTCACCGCGCTTTGCTAGAGCTTTTTTCACGATCGTGTGTAGGCAAGGCCGTTTTAACGATCGGGTTGAAAAAAACTTTTTTTTTTTCTAGACCATCAAAAATTTCATTTTTTACAACCCGAAAAACGGTCGTGTGTACGCGGCATAAGGCAAAAAATGAGAGGAGTTTCTGGTTGGTTATTAAAACATGTTCCATAAACAGTTACGGAATTGTTAGAAAATAACTGAAATTATTGTTTGTTTGTCAGATATAATATTCTATAATTCTACCTTTTAGCGATATGGGGGGAAAATATGTAAAAGCTGAGGAATTAGAAAAAAAAACTAAAGTTTTTCAGGTGGACCTGATTGGGGTGTCCATAGCTCTTTATGGAACAGCGGACGTCAGCGGATATGTGTCTGTTGACACCCACCGGCATCCGATCCGGGCCGCCATCCATCCTGCTGATCGGGTTCAGATGACAGTCAGATACAAATGGTACACTTACCAGCAGACATGTCGGCCCCCACCGCCGCCGCGCCGCTGCCGAATGGATTCGGCGCATGCGCGGAAGTGTTTTACTTCCTGGTGCGGTGACGTTGCGGCGGCGTCAACGTCACCGCCGCGTCACCGCCACGTCACCGCGCCTTCCGGCGGCGGGGAATTTGATCCGATGGTGTGTACACGCCATCGGATCAAACTCCCGATCGGACATATCCGATGGAAATGGTCCGCGGACCGTTTTCATCGGATATATCCGATCGTGTGTACGCCGCCTAATTCTCGGAGTTCGGCTTTTACCACTTTAATACTGGGCACCTTCACCTCCTTCCTGCCCAGGCCAATTTTCAGCCTTCAGTGATGTCGCACATTAACCTCCCTGGCGGTATTCCCGAGCGTGACTCGGGGTTAACATTCAGTGCCAGAAGCGGTAACCCCGAGTCACGCTCGGGGTGCATTTTTTTTTTCCCCCAAAAATTCCTGGCGATCCGGCGGGGGTTTCCCGCTGGATCGCCGGTCAGACTAGCCTCCCTGGCGTGTGGCACGGCGTGTGGCACGCTGGATGCAGAAAAAGTTTACTTACCTTTTCTCTGCGATCCAGCGATGAATCCCCGCAGTACTCGGCGGCCGGATGTCCGCCTGATGCTGTGTGTTCCGCCGATTCCCTTCCCTGCGAGCGTCGCGACGTAGGGGGGGGAACGGCGCCAAATTTAAAAAAGTAAACAAACACTATACATACAGTACACTGTAATCTTATAGATTACAGTACTGTATGTAAAAAATACACACCCCCCATGTCCCTAGTGGTCTGCCCTGTACACTACATGTCATTTTGTATAATAAAAACTTTTCTTTCTCCCTGCAAACTGTAGATTGCCCATAGCAACCAAAAGTGTCCCTTTATGGCAAAAATTGTTTTAGAGCAGCTAAAAAACAGCGATAATAAATCAGAATCACTTGCAGAATTTAGCGATAGCGATTTATGGGGAAATTCGTCATAAAAAAAAAAAAAAATGACAGCAAAAATTCTGCAACTGAGCAAATTTCAGTGATTTTGATTTGATTACATTATTGAATAATTTTTACTATAATTATATTATCATTTGTGATCATTTTTTATAATTATTTATTATATTATAATTTTTAATTAAAAAAAAAAAAAAAAATCATACCCGGGATGCCTATTAGACTCTTGTTTGAATAGATTTAAGTGAGTTATTCCTAAGAATTACAAGCCTACAGTATAAAACGCCAAATTCCCTTGCAAATAATGGTACCGCTTTTAGCACCTAAAATCTTAAAGAATCATACCGCCAGGGAGGTTAAATGACAATTTAAAATGTTATCATTTTTGTGAGTCAGATTGAGCTTTCATTTGGAGGTATTAATTCACCACTGTTTTTTTTTTTTTAATAATTGAAAAAAGGCTAAATATCTTTAAGCATTTTTCTTTGTTTCTGCTATAGCATTTTGCAAAAAAATACTCTTTCTTTATTAATTTAGGCCAACAAGTAATCTGCAACATTTTTTTTCTGTAAAAATAACCCAAATTATTGTATATTATTTAGTCATTTCTTGAGGCCCTGAAATGGCAGGACAGTACATATATCCCCCAAATGACCCCTTTTTGCAAAATAGACTGTCTGAGGTATTTAGTAAGAGGCAAGGCAAGTTTTTTAACCACTTCCCATCCGCCCAAAGACTTTTAACGGCCACAAGGTGGCTCTAAAATGCCGAGAGGCTGTCAATAAACGGCCTCTAGCCTCCCGCCGCTGGGGGGGCGCGCGCTTGCCTACCGCGTCACTTAGGTGCCAATACATGTGCCTTGTGGCCGCAATGTCCGCCAGGCACCCGCGATCGGCAGTCACAGAGCCAGGGATGTGGATCTCTGTGTGTAAACACAGGTGAACCGTTCACCCAACTCAAATAACAGGCATGTCCTACATTATCAGGGCAGCATCTGCAGGACGTGTGGCTGACTGACAAGCTAGAGGCATGGCAGTTGAAGCTAAACAGTTCCTATGAGTGATTCTGGAGATCGGTAGTTGTAGGGCATACGGTGGTGTCCCTAACCTCTCCCCACTCACTCAGGAACTTTTCCCTAAAGTAGTCTCTCTGTCCCTGACAAGTGTGGTTCTTTTCCCTACACTGTCCAATCCAGCGGGGCACTCATATTTATTAACCCTTCCCATACCAAATAAAAAGATGGACTCCAAAAGTCACTCGGTGCTACAGTGTCCAATCAGACAGATGCTCTCCTGATGACACCAACAGAGTCTGCAGAGAAGCAATGTTTCACCCATCATCCACCCATCTGCACAGCGGCACCCCAACACAGCCCCACCTACAGGATAGAGAACAAACTACACCTGCCTACAACTGTGTATGGTCAAATATGTTGCAGAGCAACTGGTGTATGACTTTTGCAAAATTGACATCTACACCACCAACTACTACGTTTCAATAACTTGCAGTCATTGGTTGGCCCTTGTACTTCTAGTCTAGACCTGGGCCAACTGTCTTTTTTTGCCCATCCATTAAACATCCCTGTCCATCTTTATTTGGCAATCGAATGACAAGCCTTCGATTAACTCTTAACCGTGAGTGCAGACAGAGGCGAGTCCCTTCTTGCTGAACACAGACATCTAGTATGATAAAGCTGTCTGTTAGCCATTGACTCGGAACTTTATTTTAAAATGTAAATCATGTGTATCATTTCTCCCGCTTTTGTTTTGCAGTCGGGTTTGCCAAGAGCGTCTGATATTGAGTTGCCTGCGACAGACAGCCCCTTTTATTTCTTTAGACAGCTTCTGTAAAGCTTGATGTGGAATTTACATAATCGATGAGGTAACCCTGTCACCTTATACATAGAGTCTTTAAAGAGAATAGTTTTATGCAAATGAGATATTGATGGTGTGTAAGCCTGGCCTGTTCCATAGAGTCTTTAAAGAGAATAGTTTTATGCAAATGAGATATTGATGGTGTAATGATTAATTGGGGCCTGGGCTTTGTTAATATGCAATTGTTGTAGTGTGCTACGCATTTATAATCATTCCAGTTCAGTCATTTAAACGAGTGCTGGGGAAGAAGTTAGAGACTGTTACGGAACAGTTGGAAAAGGATGGAGATCAGGGTTCCTTTGTCAAATATATTATTGTATAGTTCTACCCTTCAGTAAGTCCTCAGTGAATGCAGTACAATTCTTTTTATAGTTTATTGCAATATGCTACTGTGTCCTGTTTTTTTATGTTTCTGTTCTCTCTGGTAGGTTTCCTCACCACCCTTTGCTTGCAAGAAAGTACAACTAAAGGCTTTTTTTTTTTTTTCATTCTGGATAGGGTAAGGGAGGGTTATGACTAGGGTTGTCCCAATACCGATACTAGTATCGGTATTGGGACCGATACTGAGCATTTGTGCGAGTACTTGTACTCTCACAAATGCTCCCAATGCCAGATCCGATACCTGGAACCGGAAGTTGGCGGACGGAGAGGGCGGAGCGGAGATTGGTCTGGCGGCAGTGGATCAGAGTGGAGTGGGTAAGCTGGCCAGGGCAGGTGTGCAGGACGCCGCCGCATATTCCAGTGACCGGAGCCGTCACATTCAGTACAGGAAGCGACTTTCAGTGTCTCCGTCAGAAGGGTAAACATCACGACGGTCATCTTGGTACACCCTGAACTCAGCTGCAGTAAGCCAGCAGCGGACATCTTGTTACACCCAGCCCATATATATATATATATATATGCCAAATAGCATTGCAAAATCCTTCCTCTCCTCTCGTCATTATTGTTATTTATTATGCAATTGCCAGTCAGTGCAGCATTTCAGTGCCTGCCCAGAAGTAACATCAGTTCCATCTATCAGTGCCCATAACTGAAATCAGTTCCATCTATCAGTGCCGCCTTTCAGAGCCCATAAGTGACATCAGTTCCATCTATCAGTGCCATCCATCAGTGCCCCCTGTCAGTGTCCATTAGTCAAATTGTCATATGACATTTAAAAAAAGTATCGGTAATCGGTACTCGGTCTTAAAAAAGTAGTATCGGGACAACCCTAGTTATGACCTCTGTAAGCTTTATTTGTGCAATCTGTGTCCTATTTGGGAGATGTGCCTACACTTCCTGTCACATAACCAAAACAGGAAGTGAGAGGAAATTCAGGGTAAAGTCAGGGTAATCCCTGGTCACAAATGTACTGTTGTATAGCTCAATACAAAGCTGTATTAATGTGTGTCTTTTATATTACTGCTTGTGTGTTATTGTTATTATTGCAGACTTTTCCGAAGGCTCGTTCATAGACCTCTCATGATACATCTGTAAGCCCCCAGAATCGCATGACAATAAAAATAACATTGCGGCTGATTTACTAAAACTGGAGAGCGCAAAATCTGGTGCAGCTTTGCATGGTAGCCAATCAGCTTCTAACTTCAGCTTCTTCAATTAAAGAGGAAGTAAACCTAGATGGGTTTTACTTCCTCTTTATTCCCCAGCAAAGTAAAAGCATAATGCAGCCCATTATGTGCCACTTACCTTCAAAGAAGAGATGTCCCTCTCTTCCATCCGGGGTGACTTGTGAGTGTGGCACTCTTTCTTGAAATCCTTTAATGGGCGGGCGTTGTGAATTCCTGAACTGGTAAGTAACTATGACCTGGAACCTGGGCTTCTTTCAAGGGTGGTGGAGCGCAGAGCCTTGGCCGCATTTGTGGAAGAAGACGGGTTTTCTCCGAACTTTGGTGCTCCTGGAATTGTTTCCTGTGGTGTTGGCCACGGAGGTGTGGGGAGAGTCTTTCTGGGACCTGAAAGCTTGTTTTCACTGTGACAATCTTGGGGTGGTACAGGTCATTAACCTTATAACGGCCTCATCGCCACCGAGGTGGTCCAACTTATTTGGCACCTTGTGTTACGCTGTCTACAGTTGTTTTTCTTTATGCTGTATACCTCCCGGGAGTTGAAAACTGTTTAGCTGACGATTTGTCTTGCTTTCAGTGGGGCAGGTTCTGGGAGTTAGCGCCAGCAGCAGAGCAACACAGGGTTTCTTGTCCCGAATGGCTGTGGAAGATTGCCTTGGGGTAAACTCCAGATGGATCAGATAGTCAGTAAGTGACACGACCTGGGCAGCCTATACTAATGTATGGCGGGAGTGACTGTCCTTGCTGCAGCAGGCCGGGGTGGAGCAAGATGGCCCGGAGGTGAGGTTGTTAATCATTTACTTTGTTTCGAGGAACCTTGAGGAGAGGGTGATGGTGTCAGTCATGGAACAGAAGTTAACAGGTTTAGCATTTTTCTTCAAATTGTGGGGCTGTCGCGATTTCACAAAAGATTTTTGGGTCCGACAGGTTTTAAAAGAGTATCGTCAGTTTTAGAAGTGCAGGGATTCCAGGCACCCTGTATCATTTGCTATTCTGTAAAATGTTTTATCCTAGTTGATTTCCCAGCCTACAAGGTCTATTTTAGACATGTGCAGACTGGAATATTTTGTTTCGTTTTCGTTTTGGAATATAAATTTATTTAGTTACTCCCGAAAATCGTTTTGATTTATTTAGTTTTTCGTTGGGAAATAGCTTTAGTCCGAAAATCCAATAATACTTGGTTTCTGTCGAATGGTCAAAAGAATATTTGACGGAACGTCGAATCTTTACGTCGAATCGTACATTTCCGGTCGAATATTCCGCCTACAAGAATTTTAATGTTGTATGACTAGTAATAATGTCGAATCTATTCTCTATAATGTCGAATCTATTTTCTCATAAATCAAAATCTATTCTCTGTAATGTCAAATCTATTATTTCTATAGTGTCGAATCTTTTCTCTATGATGTCGAATCTTTTCTCTATGATGTCGAATCTTTTCCCTATAATGTCGAATCTCTCTATATCGAATTTTTACCACAAAAAACGAAAATAAAGCATTTTTTATGTCGGATCTTTCGGTTTTCGTTTCTTGCTCTTTCATTATCGTTTGTTAAAACGATAACGAAAAAAACAGATTTTCGGACGAAAATGCATTCTAACGAAAACAAATGCACATGTCTAGTCTCTTTGTTTAAAATGGCATTCTCCCTTGCCTTTTATGGGGCTTTTAGGATTGGCAAGCTAGTCAGCCCTTCCAAGAGAGTGCAAGGAGGTATGTTGGATCGGGAGGTCACCTGTGGGGAGAACAGGGTATCTCTGCTTCTGCAATAGTCAAAAAAATGGATCAGGCAGGTAGGAGTAGAAGGGTTCAGATTTTTGCTTTACCAGCTTCACCCTTGTGTTCATTGGGTGCGGTGAGGGCGTTTCCCTCAGTGCTCCCAAATTTCGCCAGGTGCTTTTTGTTGCATGCAGATGGGTCCCTGTTGTCCAGATTTAAATTCATGTCTGTTTTCCATAAATCTTTAAGGCCGCGTACACACGATCAGACATGTCCAATGAAACATGTCCGACGGACCGTTTTCATCGGACCACGGTGAAGTGGTCTGTTGGTCTGATGTGCGTACACACCATCGGACCAAAATCCCCTTGGACCAGAACGCGGTGAAGTAGAACACAACAACGTGATGAAAAAACAAAGTTCAATGCTTCTAAGCATGCGTCGACTTGATTCTGAGCATGCACGGGATTTTGGTCCGATGATTTTGTGTACTAACCATCGAACATGTCCGACGGACAGGAAAACAGTCCGATAGGCCGTGCACACGATCGAACATGTCCGCTGAAACTGGTCTGCAGACCAGTTTCAGCGGACATGTTCGATCGTGTGTACGCTGCCTAAGGGAGTTTTGTTTGAAGGAGAAATTGGGGTGGCCACGGAGGCCGCGTGGTGTGGGTTGATGACAAAGCAATAAAGCGTATTGGTAGGTGGGAATCTAAGAGGTTCCAGCTCTGTCTGTCTTCATCTATTGACTGCTTTAAAGGGGGGTCCTTTGTGGGTGTTCTGTGTTTGGTAAGCTTGCGTTTGCGTGTCTTTTTGGTGTTAATCGTGGTGTTTATTTTCTTCTCTTTCAGGTGGTGTGATGGGCTTTGTCTGGATCCTGAGCCACTCCTATGTGTTTTGAGGGGCCAGGCGAGCAGATGTTAGGTCTAATGGTAGGCATCTAGGCATTTCAAGGCAGGAGGCTTGTGTTCGCTGGCTTGGAGTACTGGGCATGCTGTGGAGCAGGACGGTGCTGGAAGTGCATTGCTTTGCACACCTGGATAGACCGCCTGATGTTCTGGTGCGCCACATTGGGGGAAATGATTTAGGATTGGTGTCCATGTTGGATATCATTCAGGATGTCAAGTTTGATTTCCTGCGGCTCCACATGGCCTTGTTGCTTGGACAGCTTGGCGCTTGGCAAGGTCAGTGGAGCGGCTCAATAAGGCCCCGCAAAAAAGTCAACAGGGAGATAGAAAGATTTGTAGTCAGGAATGCGGGCCTGGTAAACCGGCATTTAGAATTGGAGGCGGATACTTGTCTGATGGGGTGATGGGGGAAAACCCCAATGTGGTGGGAATTGATTTGTGGGTTCTGGGGTTGCAGGATGGCATTCAGGGAGCTTCGAGGGTATGGAGGGGCACTCAAGGGTAAGGTCTTCCCCTTGCGTGCTGTGGCGGGTGTTGGTCTTTGCTGGAGAATGAAAACCTTGGATAAGGAAGGATTCGGGACCCATTGGTGGTATGGGTCTCTCTGGTGTATTCCAGTTAACATTGGTTTAGCTGGAATAGATTAATAGGTGCACTGCGATTAGCCAGTATGTTGCAGCTGGAGGACTAGTATGGTAAAAGGTACCTTAGTGCATTCTTGAACATACGATAGTTTGGGGTTCCTCCAAAGACCAACGCGATTAGTGACTGATGGGTTTTTGTTCAAAAAATTATCTTTATCGTTTATGTTAATTTAACTTTATTTGTAAATAAAGAGGCTGCTACGGCCAATTTTTTACTCCATTTATTGTGTGGTATCCATTAATGGGATTTAATAGGATGGTTGGGATTAAGTATGGCGTTTGGTCTGGCAGTCATTGGCTAAAGATGAAACATCTGTTCTACACTGGTCATGCGAATGCGCCGATGAGGTCAGCGCAAGTGTATATGGTAAATATCTCCTAGATATTTCCTGTAACCACAGGTAAGCCATATTATAGGCTTACCTGTAGGTAAAAGTGGTCTGTAAGGGTTTACAACCACTTTAGGCTTTGACAAAAAAAATTGAAGCTAATTGGCTTCTGTTCAGAGTTGCACTATATTTTGCACTCTCCAAACTTAGTAAATCAACCCCACTGTCTTCAATGGTGCCGGTTCACATCAGTGCAACACAGCCCAATTTTGGAAAATTGTCCTATACCACTTTAGTGAAAGTCCATTGTGATTTTGTCCCCCATAGACTTCAATGTAAACGCATTTACATGCAATTTTACACTTTTTCCTTGTCACAGCAGATACAGTATAATTATTATTGACCAAAAAAAACAAAAAAATACAGAGGCACAAAAACTCCATCAAAACGCAACAAAGTCACACTACATAATCGTACTGCGAATCGTATCAAATTGCAGCCACAGTAGTGTGAACCTAGCCTAACAAGATGTATCCAGTTACCATAATTTAATTAGTAAATGTGTTGTTGAATGTAATTCTTTAAAACATCATCCTTATTTCTAGTAATAATTATCACAGAATGTCAGTACAGTGATAGGAACATGCAACTCGCTAGCCTTCTCTTTTATTGATAGATTAATATTGTCATGAACTTTTGTGATATGTTGCAGACCACCGGGAATGGGAAATAGTCAGATAAAATAAACAAGATCTTTTTAATCGATATTTAGTTTGGAATAAAATGTTTTATAATGAACAAAGACAGCTGAGCTAGTTTAATGTAACATACAGTTGTGCTCATAAGTTTACATACCCTGGCAGAATTTATGATTTCTTTGCCATTTTGGAAAGAATATGTATGATAGCACAAAAACATTTCTTTCACTCATGGTTAGTGTTTGGCTAAAGCCATTTATTATCAATCAACAGTGTTTACTCTTTTTAAATCATAATGGCAACAGAAACTACCCAAATGACCCTGATCAAAAGTTTACATACCCTGGTGATTTTGGCCTGGATAACATACACACAAGTTGACACAAAGGGGTTTGAATGGCAATTAAAGGTATCCATCCGTGCCTGCGATCTGTTTGCTTGTAATTAGTGTGTGTGTATAAAAGGTCAATGTGTTTCTGGACTTCTGACAAACCCTTGCATCTTTCATCCAGTGCTGTACTGACTGGTTTCTGGATTCTAAATCATGGAAAAGGCAATTGAATTGTTAAAGGATCTGCGGGGAAAGGTAGTTGAAATGTATAAAACAGGAAAGGGATATAAAAAAAATATTCAAGGAATTGAGAATGCCAATTAGCAGTGTTCTAACTCTAATCAAGGAGTGGAAAATGAGGGGTTCTGTTGAAACCAAACCACGGTCAGGTAGACCAACTAAAATTTCAGGCACACCTGCCAGGAAAATTGTTTAGGATGCAAAGAAAAACCCACAAATAACTTCAGGTGAAATACAGGACTCTCTGAAAACATGTGGTGTGGCTGTTCCAAGATGCACAATAGGGAAGCACTTGAAGAAAGATTGGCTGCATGGTCGAGTCACCAGAAGAAAGCCATTACTACGCAAATGCCACAAAGTATCCCGCTTACAATATGCCAAACAGCACAGAGACAAGCCTAAAACCTTCTGGCACAAAGTTATTTGGAGTGATGAGACCTCATTTTACCTTTTTGGCCACAACCATAAACACTTAATTTGGAGAAGAGTCAACAAGGCCTATGATGAAAGGTACGGAGGTGGATCGCTGATGTTTTGGGGATGTGTGAGCTACAAAGGCACAGGAAATTTGGTCAAAATTGTTGGCACGATGAATGCAGTATGTTATCAAAAAATACTGGAGAAACATTTGTATTCATCAGCCAGGAAGCTGTGCATGGGACGTAGTTGGACATTCCAACATGACAATGATCCAAAACACAAGGCCAAGTCTACCTGTCATTGGCTATAGCAGAATAAAGTGAAGGTTCTGGAGGGGCCATCTCAATCTCCCGGCCTTAATATCATCGAGCCACTCTGGGGAGATCTCAAATGTGCAGTCTGTGCAAGACAGACAAATAATTTAGAAGAACTGGAGGCTTCTTGCCAAATTTAGAAGATAAAGAGCGTCATTCACAAAAACAACAAAAGACTTCAAGCTGTCATTGATGTTAAAAGGGGCAATACATGGTATTAAGAACTGGGGTATGTGAGCTTTTGATCAGGGTCATTTGGGTAGTTTCTGTTGCCATTATAATTTAAAAAGAGCAAACACAGTTATTTGATAATGAATGGCTTCAACCAAAACACTAACCATGAGTGGAAAAAAAAAGTTTTTGTGTTATCGTTCATATTCTCTGAAAAATGGTCAAGAAATCATAAATTCTGCCAGTAAACTTATAGTGGTGACTTATAGTGGGACTGCGATATTGCGTCGGACAAATCGGACACTAACTGACACTTTTGACACTTTTAGGGGATCAGTGAAACTAATACAGTGATCAGTGCTAAACAATATGTACTGTCACTGCACTAATGACAGTGACTGGGAAGGGGTAATCGTGTGCCTAACCTGTGCTTTTCTTATGGGAAGGCATTGATCCATGTTCCTGCTTTGCAGAGACACAGGATCCATGCCTTCCCTACTGACAGAACGGCAAGGGAACTTGTTTACATAGACAGATCACTGTTCCACCCCTGTGTACTGTACAATATGGGGGGTGCCAGCGGACATCGAGCTGGGCTCCCGCTGTGTGTGATCACAGCAACAGCGGGTTTTCAGCGACGTGCATGTGCGCCATAGACCCAAAGTATATCTGTGGTTGGCAGTCGGGAAGTGGTTAAAATACAATCTAATTAAAAACAAAAGTCTTAAAAAAAGAGTTATATTTCACCCTGTGCTAGTGGTGAAGAGGTTAATGGAGCTTTCACGCTCTGCGTTGCATGTACTCTACATCTCTAGCGCCGCGTGTGAATCCCCCTCAGCAAACTGCAAAATAAATACTGTTACATTGCCACCACAGCCATGATTAAAGCAATGGTGTGAAGTCGTTCTTAAGAAATTAATATTCATGGCCATTTTATGGGTCCATAAAAAATAATGTATACCAATATTTTCCCATAAGAGGTAAGCAGTGCCAGACTGCACAGTAACATGCTCAGCAAGCTAAAAATGAAACAGAAGAAGATGATCTGCAGGCAGGCAACAAGGGCAGAATGCAGGGTGATAGGGCATGTCTAGATAAGAAGATTCCGTCTTTGTTATGCAATTAAATAGTTATTTGTTATTTCATTCGCTACCACCACTAGAGGTGTCTGCAAGTTCTTTTAGTTATCACCTGAGCACCCAGGCATAGCCAAAACCCAAATGTCCCTCTTTTAAATCCATCTTTGTCCATCCTTTCTCCTAAAATGCCCCTCTTTTATCTTTAGTGCAGAGATCTGTATAAGTAAATGTACTATTTCATTTTCAAAATTGTTTCATTTACACTAGACCTTTCAGCCATCCTTAAGATTATTTCATTGGTTAGTATTAAAGGCAAATAGAAACTAAAGTAGCAGTAGAAAAATACACCAGTAGGGTAAAACCACTTCACTACTTCCACTTTATGTGCGGACATGAAGTCCCACTCCTACCGAAGCCCCCACTCCCTCCCCCCAAATAAGGGTGCTTAAAGCGGAAGTTCCACTTTTGGGGGGAACTCCGCTTTAATGTTGTGGAATTAGTGTACGTAGGGAGGTGGTCCCAAGGCTATTGTGCTCCCAGGGACGCTGATTGGCTACCATGCACAGCTGCACCTGGTTTGGCACTCTCCAGATTTAGTAAATCAACCCCATAGCGTTCCACACCAAAGATTCTAGAAATACGTCAAATGTGATATGTCATGGGTAGTTATGTGAAAATCTGAGGTTGTAGTAAAGTGCTGAATGTGCATTTGTGTGTGGTTGCTCTATTCTGAATTTTAGGGCCTCTGACCAATGATGTCGTGAGCGGGCCAGGAGACACGTACAAGATTGTGGCTACAAAGACAGGGGAATAGATGTTCTATTTAGGAGGAAGCGGGATCAGATTGAATTTGGAACCAACTTCTGCCCAATCGACAGGTCCCCCTTGCAACCCAATTCTGATTATGCCTTATTATGCCCTATACTGGCACCCTCCTGCCCAACATTCTTCCAATGAAAAATTGAAGGACGATGAAACATTTTTTGTCCAACAGTGGCTGTTTCCAATTAGATCACAGGGAACAGAGGGAGGTTTGTTCATCCATACTGTATAGCATGGATGGAGGAATCTTATTTACCGTATATACTCAAGTGTAAGCCAAGTTTTTCAGCACATTTTTTTGTGCTGAAAATGCCCCCCTTGGCTTGTACTCGAGTCACCTTTTTGCGCCTGATCTCCCGGACTTTGGGGACCTGGTACCGGCCGGCCGTAGGTCTTCTGGACCCCAAACTTGGCACACATGTGTGTTGTCCAGGGAACCTACGGCCAGGGAGCAGAGATTTTTCAAACTGCTCACCCCTTCCATAGACTCCCATGTTAAACAGTCATTGACTTTGGGGACCCGATACTGGCCGATCGGAACTTGGTCGGACTTGGCACACATGTAGCCCCATTTCTCCTCTATAAGTGTGCAAAGTTTGTTGTCTGGACGACCTACAGGTGGGGAGCACTGATTTATTTTAATTTTTTATATTCTTTATTTATGTATATTTCAAGGACAAAATACATCTATCAATACAATTATAGGTTCCATTGTATTTCAGAACATGGTACATTTCCCATCCCATTACATTCTTTAAATCTATTTTTAACTGTCCATATCTTCTTCTATATATCCTACTACAGAAAAAATAACATCATATTTATACCTTTCTTTCTTCTAGTTGTCCTTGTCTTTTATTTCTATCTACCTCTTTTAACCTTTTTATAGTCCCACCCTTCTCCCCTCCCAAAAGAAACAGATTTTTCAAAGCCGGGCACCCCTTCCATAAACTCCCATGTTAAAAACGTCAGTCTAGTCATGAACACAGTGAGACATGGGCACAGTGAGGCATGGACACAGTGAGGCATGGGCACAGTGAGGCATACACATGGACACTAGGGATGAGCCGAACACCCCTGGGTTTGGTTCGCACCAGAACCTGCGAACAGACCAAAAGTTTGTGTGAACTTTAGAACCCTGTTAAAGTCTAAGGGACTCAAACTTTTGAAATCTAAAGTACTAATTTTAAAGGCTAATATGCAAGTTATTGTCCTAAAAAGTGTTTGTGGACCCGGGTCCTGCTCCAGGGTACATGTATCAATGCAAAAAAAGTTTTAAAAAACAGCAGTTATTTCAGGAGCAGTGATTTTAATAATGCCTAAAGTGAAACAATAAAATTGAAATATTCCTTTAAAATTCGTACCTAGGGGGGTGTATAGTATGCCTGTAAAGTAGCGCTTGTTTCCTGTGCTTAGAAATGTCCCTGCACAAAATGTAATTTCTGAAGGAAAAAAGTAATTTAAAATCACTCACCTTAGGGTCTGGTATGGATATTAAGGGGAACCCTGCGTCACATTAAAAGAAAATGATGTGGGGTTCCCCCCAAATATCCATTCCAGACCCTTCAGGTCTGGTATGGATTTTAAGGGGAACTCCACCCCCACACATTTTTTTTTTATGAATGACTTTTCTCTGTATTGCCGGGAGCCGACAATTCTTTATAGCCGCGAGTGATTTTAAATTACTTTTTTTCCTTCAGAAATTACACTTTGTGCAGGGACAGTTCTAAGCATGGGAAACAAGCGCTACTTTACAGGCATACTATACACCCCCCCCCCTAGGTACAAAATTTAAAGGAATATTTCACTTTTATTGTTTCACTTAAAGGAATTATTAAAATCACTGCTGCCAAAAAAACTGCAGTTTTTAAAACTTTTTTTTGCATTGATACATGTCCCCTGGGGCAGGATCCAGGTCCCCAAACACTTTTTATTACAATAAATTGCATATTAGCCTTTAAAATTAGCACTTTAGATTTCAAACGTTCGAGTCTCATAGACTTTATCAGGGTTCTAAAGTTCACACGAACTTGCTGCGAACACCCCAAATAGTTCACTGTTCAGCGAACAGGCAATGTTCGAGTCGAACATGAGTTCTACTCAAACTCGAAGCTCATCCCTAATGGACACAGTGAGGAAAAGTGAGGCACAGTGAGGCATGCAGATGGACACCATAGGCTTATACTCAAGTCAATACATTTTCCCAGTTTTTGTGGGAAAATTAGGTGCCTCGGCTTATGCTCGGGTTGACTATATCAGCATATGGCTAGCTTAAGAGCTCCTAGGAACATCAACTAGTATGAACCATTCAATGTTCTCTTTAACCACTTAAAGACCCCCGCACGCACATATACGGCCACAACATGGCTCGTACAGGCACAAGGGCGTAAATTTACGTCCCCGCCTGAGTGCGGTTCGGGGGTCCCATCGGGACCCCCTCCGCGGCGTGCGGGGGTCTCCCTACCTCTGGGAGCGATCCGGGATCTGCGGGCGGATGTCCGTGTTTTCCGCCCCCCCCCCGCGATCGCTCCCAGCCAATGGGAGCGCGCTCCCAGCCTGTCACTTCCTCCTCCTGTGTTTACACAGGAAGGAGGAAATGATGTATTCTCTCATCGCAGCGCTGTTTCCCAGCGCTGCTGATGAGAGAAGACATGACAAGTAAGTGTGCACCAACACAACACTGACACACACTCACATAGGCATATTAACCCCTTGTGATCGCCCCCCCCACCCCCCTGTCACAGTGTTACTGAATGCAGTGATTTAATCACTGCATTTAGTGTCAGTGTGACAGGCACTGTAAAAAACAGTTAGTGTTAGGTTCAGGATAGCCCCCCCACCCCCCCTAATAAAGTTTTAACCCCCTGATCACCGCCCTAGTTAACCCTTTCACTCCCTATTGCCAGCGTCACTAAGCGATCATTTTTCTGATCGCTGTATTAGTGTCGCTGTTCCCGCTAGGTAGCTATTTTTTTTTATTGCGATTTTTTTTTTTTACTAAAGACATGTGGCTAAATAAATTTTGGCCTAAATGTTTGACTAAAATTTAGTTTATTTGATTTTTTTTTAACAAAAAGTAAGAAATAGTGTTTTTTTTTCAAAAATGTCGCTCTATTTTTGTATATAGCGCAAAAAATAAAAATCGCAGAGGTGATCAAATACCACCAAAAGAAAGCTCTATTTGTGGGAAGAAAAGGACGCAAATTTTGTTTGGGAGCCACGTCGCACGACCGCGCAATTGTCTGTTAAAGCGACGCAGTGCCGAATCGCAAAAACACCTTGGGTCATTTACCAGCGTATTGGTCCGGGTCTTAAGTGGTTAAAGCGCTATGAAAAAAGACCCAATGTTATATAAAGTAGAAAAATAAATGAGGTCCATTCATTGCTCATTTTTATCCTGACTACATTTTCTTTTAACAATAAGAGAAAAAAGCTACCATTTATACTTTGGTTAAAAACGTTTGAATTTTATTCCATGCTCCATAGAGCTGCAGTTAAGTTTGTTTTGAACAAACTGGCATTGTGGCAATTCAAATATATTTATCAAAATTGAAAATAAGATGGAAAGTGCATAAAAGCCAAGAAATAAAGGAGCATTCTTTCCATCTATCCCGCAAGGAATGGGCATGTATGGTTCACTCCAAGTTCAGGTATGACTGGAGGAAACACGGTTCCCATAAACGTGGGTGGCAGTCTATTGGAATTCTTGTTAAACTGTAAAACACCGGGCAGTCAGATCCTAGCGTTAGGTTCAGACAGAACTAAGCCATAACTGTCTGCAGGGAGTATTTATTAAGCCCGACCAAAAGTGACACCTTCAAATTGTCATTTAAGAAAGGATACACAGATCTAGAGTGTGCTTCTGCCAAGACTGGCAGATGAGCTGACAAGCAGTGAAGTGGCAGGTCCTGTCGGAGAGAGCGCAAAGCTGAACTGTGCACATCTGAGCCTTTCATGGAAATATGGAGAGGAGAGAAGAGCGCCGTGTAGTCAGGGTTCTATAATGAAGTGTTTGTGACAGAGATGCTGATTGTCACTGATAATGACACCAAAGTCACTCCGCTCCTCACAGCTTGAGAATTCCTCTCTGAACCTAGAAATTCACATCCTTCCTTCACTCTTCTTATGTATTTTCTATCAATATTTATCAAATGCAGGAAAGCATGAATGCAATTCTTCAGTAATAGAGCAGGTGGCAGGGATATGCAATGCCATTGGTTGAGTTTAAACTCAATTGAATTCCCTAATTTATAAGTCTAATGCAGGGGTCTTCAAACTTTCCAACTAAGGGCCAGTTTATTGTCCTTCAGACTTTAGGAGGACCAGCGGGGTCAGAAAATGTCCTGGGCCCAGCATCAGTGAGAATAAATATGGCCTTAAGGCTGGAGATTTAACTACCTCTGACTGTATTGTTTTGCCAAATTTGGGCTTCTGTTCCAGCCATGGCTGTACTGTGAGTGACCACTATTGTTGTCTGGGGTATTGGTACCACCCCAGGCCAAGGGTGGCAGCAGTCGAGTCAGGGTGTATTGGGTGTTATTCCTCGGCAGCCAATCAGTGGGAGTTGATCGCCTCTCTGTGCATGCTGGGGGAGAGTACATAAGGGACAGACGTCATTAGTTTTAAGTCGTCGCTGCCAATCCTGGCCTGTCATCCCACCAACCCCCGTTTGTGGCCCTCATGGCCGGGGGTGCATGTTCAAGTATTCCTGGCTCCGGGACCACGTTGGTCTGGTGTTGTGATCTACTAAGTAGGCCTGGTAGTCAGACTGGGTCTACATTTGCAACGTGGTCCTGTACTGTCTGTCTTGAGGGAGGAAACCACTCGATGAAGAACTTGTCTTGGACAGCACCGAGCACGAGGCTGGTATCTCAGGAGAGGCCTTGAACTTCATCGAAGGACGCACCATAAGAGTCGGTTCACACTGACTTCCAGCATGACTTTCAGAGGCAACTCCAACATGACTTGAGCATAAACCACAGGGCGATATGGGGCGATTTACAACACGACTTGAAGTCGTCTCCAGGACAGGAGACTTTCCAGTGGCCAATCAAACAACAATCAGCTCTAGGGGAGGGAGGGAGGCAACTCCAACATGACTTGAGCATGAACCACAGGGCGATATGGGGCGATTTACAACACGACTTGAAGTCGTCTCCAGGACAGGAGGCTTTCCAGTGGCCAATCAAACAACAATCAGCTCTAGGGGAGGGAGGGAGGCAACTCCAACACGACTTGAGCATGAACCACAGGGCGATATGGGGCGATTTACAACACAACTTGAAGTCGTCTCCAGGACAGGAGGCTTTCCAGTGGCCAATCAAACAACAATCAGCTCTAGGGGAGGGAGGGAGGGGTTTGCCTGAGAAATGTATGTTATCTTCCTGGAAAGTTGCTTCAGTTAAGAAGCCTAGAAGTCGGATTGAAGTAGTACAGGAACCTCTTCTGAAGTCGGAGTGACTTCAGTAGTGTGTATTAGAGTCGGTTCACACCGGGACGACACGACTTCCAGCGCGACTTTCAGAGGCGACTCTGACACGACTTGAGCATGAACCACAGGGCGATCTGGGGCGATTTACAACACGACTTGAAGTCTCTCCAGGACAGGAGACATTCCAGTGGCCAATAAAACAACAATCAGCTCTGGGAGAGGGAGGGGGAGGGAGGGGTTTGCCTGAGAAATGTATGTTATCTTATCTGGAAAGTAGCTTCAGTTAAGACAGTGATCAGACTTCTGAAGCGACTTCCATTGAAATCAATGGGTACAAGTCGCCTAGAAGTCGGATTGAAGTCGTACAGGAACCTTTTCTGAAGTCGGAGCGACTTGAGTAGTGTGTATTAACACCGCTCCCATTCACTTACATTGTTTTTCTCTACAGCTCGACTTGGGACGACTTGAGGCGACCTCAAGTCGGATCCCAAGTCGCCCCAGTGTGAACCGACTCTAAAGATGGCTCCCATTCACTTACATTGCTTTTCTGGACAGCACGACTTGGGGCGACTTGAGGCGACTTCAAGTCGGATCCCAAGTCGCCCCAGTGTGAACCGACTCTTACTGAAAGGCTGAGTGATGGTCACCTTTTTTTCCCTGTCTTTCGCTGTGACGTTGCTGGGCAAGTCTGCCTATCGCACTCCCAGCTCACCTAGCATGAACGAGCCTTCAATCTGCATTTATTTGAAACCTGAAAGCATCACTGTAAGAGCCCATTCCCACAGGGGCAACACAGCTTTAACACACAGCCTGCAATGTAAATGGGGGAAGATAAACACAAAAGTGAAGTACAGAAAATAAAAGAAAGTACTTCTTATTCTAATTATGTCACTGATGTTGTCATTACTTAGCGGAGAGATCTTCCACAGATAACCCCCCTTGGAACGGCAGCCTAATGCCGACCTCGGTTTACTTGATGAATGTGTTGTGACAAGGAGGGATAAAGGAGAACCCTGGCTTGGTGCAGGAAAATGGGAACTTATCTGGCAACATTGTCAAAGATAATTAACTCACTTATTCTGTGTGACGATACAACCTGACATAAGGACGTTACTTTGAAAATGTGTCAGCTTTCTGACAGGATTTGGTGCTGATTAGATAAGCACTTTCCTTTGTATACCGCTTCACTGTGAAGTAATGTGCTCACTAATGGCTCCCTTGTATTTTCTTTTGGGCTTAAACAGAAAAACAAAAATGAAAATATATATATATATGTGTGTGTGTTTATATTTGTAGAAGAGGATTCTAGTGCCAAACACTATGATGTGTGAGGCCAGGATACAAAGTGATCATGTCCACCAAAGATCCAGGGAGTCACCCACATTTCCATTCCTCTCACCCAGGTCTCTGCTAGTAATAAACACATCGTCCTTCATTTCCCCCATTGACCAGATACCAGACACACCCTTCTTACTAGCATAGTTGTTGTTTTTGTAAGGCTTTATTCCAGGACGCGACTAAACCCAGGCGCCAGATATGACGATTTGGCAAAACAATAAAGTCAGAGGTAGTTAAATCTCTGACTACCCTCTAAATTTAAGGCAGCGCCATCTATAAAAGTAGCAGGGCGCTACATAAAGAAAAAACAAATGTCATGCACCAGGATTGACGCACCGGGGCTGTTCCTGTCAGCGAACCCCCTCAGCCCCATGATCATGTGTAAATGAGGCCTTAAAGGGGTTGTAAAGGTTTGTTTTTTATTTTCTAAATAGGCTCCATTAAGCTAGTGCATGGGAATGTAGGCTATACCAAATAAATAATGTCTATAAATAAAAACTCAACATGGATCAAATATATTTTAAATAACTTTATTGATCAAAACATTTTTTTTTGGTAATAGAAATGGCCGCGGCACCATTATTGGTATAAATAAATATATATAAATAAATAATCCATTTAACATTATTTAAATTATTAATAAATAAAACTTTCAATATTTAAATTTTTAATAAATAACTTTCAAAACTTAAAATTCTCTCTCAAGATCTCGCTCAGTCATATAACTCGAGAGAATACCATAAATAATAAATACAAAGTCCCCCCTTACTTTCAAGGGTGACAAACCACATAACAGGTGCTGCGACAAGGGTGGGGGGGAGGGGGAGCACACCACGCTGTTCAAGGTTACAGCTGGTTAAGGCCTCAGAGAAGTGGGCTTATATAGCCCCATTCACATATATTAAGCCCGGGAAAAACATGACTTTCAAAAGCCCGGGAAACACGTGATTATCCTGCCCGAATTCTTTTTTTTCCCGCCCAAAATTAGGCTCTTAGCCCGCCCAAAAATTACCTGACAGCCCTAAGTTAAAATTGGCACTGACAGGAATCCATTTTTTTTTTTTAAACACTAAAAACCTAATTTATTTATATATTTTATATATATATATATACAGAGCTTTTTTTCTCAGAAAATAGGTGCAGGAACTCAACCACGACCCTGTTCAGATTTCACAAAAAGTAGAAGGGTCTTAAAGGGGCATTAAATACCAGAATTGCACTACATACAGAGTGCAGAGTTCAGGGGGGTTACACACAGAGTGCAGAGCTGTCACTTGTAAACACAGAAACCAGACTTCTGTGTTTACAAGTGATTGTGGTGAGCAGGCACCAAAGGGTCTGGGCCAAAGGTGGTGGAACCGAGTTCCCCCAAGTTCCCCCAGAAAAAAAGCCCTGTATATATATAATGTATTTATTTTGACAGCCACTCTTCCCATGTTGTGGGCACTAAATAATGCCCCGTTTTCATTGTTGGTTCACTTACCTTTTCCTTTGATTTCCCTTTTTATTTTATTTTTATTGTCTGTCTTTTTTTTGTTTATAGTGCAAAAAAAAAAAAAAAAACACAGTGGTGATAAAATTCATAATATATTTTGGTGTCCGTTTAATAAACTGTGAAGTTTTTTCTCAGTTCAGTTCACGGCAGTTCTCAGGAGGAAAATTATCTCCTCTGCAGCCGGTTTAATAAACTGAGAACTTCAGTTCTCAGATGGTGAACAGAGGAGAAGTTTTTCCTCTGAAAACAGCCGAGATCTGTGTAAAAGTGGGTGGGCTGTCTGTAATCTCGTGAGATATTGTGGGATTATGGTGCACCCGAGTTCAAAAAGTAAAACTAAAGTTTAAAAGAACATGTAATTAATGTTTTCAGACATGTGATAACATATATATATATATATATATATATATATATATATATATATATATATATATATATATTGTAAGGGGTTAGCTCGGTAGCGGGGGTGTGTGACCCCCTGGATGGGTTCACTACACACTATACTATACAGAGAGGCAGTCGAAGACATTTGAAAACAAAGAGTTTGGTTTATTCTTCCATATTGTTGGAATATGGAAGAATAAACAAAAAAAACATAAAATAAACCCTGGCCACTTGGGGCGTCTACCTTCACCACACAGGAACCTATCTATGGAGTCTGGCACAGCCTACTGCTGGGCAGACACTGCTGGTCATACAGCAGAGAAACAATAGTCTTTTTGATTTTTATCACACAGAAAAATCAACAAGCACCTCACCTCTTCAGAAGACTTTCTTACTGCTCTCCTTAACTCAAAAAGCCTCAGGATGCAGCAATCAGTAGTTATCCTTTGGATGAATTATAGAGGCCTTAATTGCCTCATTCTGAACAGCTGAAGTTTTCCAATGCCCTAAACCTTTCTGGCTATTTCTGCAGCCGACACCTGGTAGTAATTGGTGTATTGTCTAAACAAGGCAGAAATGTATCTCCCGTCTGTGACAACACATACAGATTTACCTGACTTCCTGTCACAATATATATATATATATATATATATATATATATATATATATATATCCTGTACATATATGTGTGTGTGTGTTTATATATATATAAATACTGTATATATGTGTGTATACACATATATATATATATATATATATATATATGTGTGTGTGTGTATAATATATATATATATATATATATATATATATATATATATACATGTGTTATATAGATACTGTATGTGTGTGTATATATATATATATATATATATATACACACACACATACACAGTATCTATATACACATGTATATTGTTGTTAATATTCATCTTTAACCCACTGGTGTTGATATTAGGAAGAATTAAGCCTTCTTCCTCTTCCTCTTATCACACCAGCTTCTCTCCCAGATTCTCCACCTCTGAGCTGGTGAATCTGAAAGGGAGATATTTCAGTGGAAGAGCTGTGAAATCTGCAGATCACAGTTTATAAAACTGTCTGTTTGTGACAAAACATCCATGTGCTGTGATGAGAAGTGGAGAATGTGTTCTCTGCTCCTTATCACAGTTTATTAAACCGGCAATGCTCTGTGATAAGCTGTGATCATCATAATCTCAGTTTATCACGTTTTATTAAACGTACACCTAAATTTGGTTACAGTGTTGCACGGCCACGCAATTTTTAGTTAACCGCTTTAGCCCCGGATAATTTGGCTGCCCAATGACCGGGCTATTTGTTGTGATATGGCACTGCGTCGCCCTAACTGACAAACAGCTTTCTGTCATTGGGATCTTGCAACAACTGGATAGACCTCTCACACCGACCTAGCAGCCGGTATGATGCACGGACAAAGTCTCTGCCACAGACTTAGCGACACATGGAAACTCCTGGACAATCCTCGGCCACAGGATTGTTTAACCAGCAGTCAGTTAGTTGTAGAACAGCTCCACAGTACCAGAACCTTTAAGCCATCCGGCAGTACTGTGAGGTGGATTAACTTAGTGCATCCTTCAAATGAGTCAACAGGCCCTTCCTGAGAAACCAGCCTTCAGCCCAGTTCTCTCCAGCAAGGTCCTCCCCTGGAATCTTCTCAGTTTGCTTGGCTTCTTCCACGCAGGCAAGACAGCACAGGATCACCTTCAGTTAAGTAGACCTCAGACAAAATTCTGGGCCTACTCGTAGTAACACAGCCTCGAGCCAGCAGGCCCTGAGATCACATGGCTTTTGCCTCTTAAATATCCTCTCCCAGAATGCACAGTAGCAAGAACACGCCTACTGGGCTGGTTCTGGGGAAAGAAAAGTCAATGCACTTCAGCTTGCTGTATTTCCCACACTGGCCTATGGTAACAGTGACACCTACTGGCAACAGTGGGAAATGCGCACAACCAAGTTGGAACAGAAGCTAAAAATCAACTTTATTAAATCAATCTGAACTATTTACAATTCAGACAAACTAAATTTACAGCATAGCCCCTGCTCTTTAGGAACATGTTCTACATAAATAACCTCCAATCTGTCTGGTCTCCTCAGACAGCACGAGGATTTGTGTGCACCCCGTGCTTCCGCTCGTGCACACGGTCGCACCTGCCGACCAGTGTTGCCAACCTACCAGATTGAAATTTACACAATCTCCCCCTGCCTCCAATCTCCCCCTGCCTCCAGCCTCCATCCTCCTCTGCGGTGCCACCGCAGCCACCATCACCCCCTGCCTCTAATCACCCCCTGCCTTCAATCTCCCCCTGCCTCCATTAACCACCTGCCTTCATTGTCCTCCTCTGCGGTGCAACCATCACCCCCTGCCTCCATCGGATCCCCCTCTGCCACCATCACCTGATGTCACTGTCGGCTGGGCTGTCTGTCACTTTGTCTGTCCCCGACTCCCCTGTGTACTTTGTATTGCCTGGCTGCAGCAGGCGCCTCCATTCCGCCTTATGCTGCTCAGCCTCTGAGTCCTGACTCCTGCTCCAGTGCTGTGCCCCTCCGACCTCCTGGGATAGTTACAGTTTTAAAATTCTGGTGGGATGTCCTAATACATCGATCGCCGGAGCTGCGCAGCCTCTGTAAAATCCGCCCCCCCCCCCAGCCGAATACAGCATATGCTCAGCAAGCTCCGGAACTGCGCATTTGCAGTTCCAAGCTGTACCGATCTCGGCCATTTTTACTGGCACATTCCCGCAACCACGGACATTTACGGATGGGGAAAAAAGTGCCAGCTTTTACGCACTGTCCGGAAGGTTGGCAACACTGCTGCCGGCCGCGCGCATCGGGTTCCCTTTGGTGGCTCTCCTGGGATTTCGCCCAGGAGAGCCATTCTACCGCAGTATATCTGTGTTAGCCGGAAAAAGTTGCCAGGTCATCAAGGGGGTAAATCTTCCGGAGGTCAAGTGGTTAAAACAAGTAAATATAATATATATATATTCCTATTAGGGTTGTCCCGATACCACTTTTTTAGGACCGAGTACAAGTACCGATACTTTTTTTCAAGTAGTCGCCGATACCGAATACCGATACTTTTTTTAAAATGTGTCCCCAAATGCAGCCATGTCCCCCACGAATGCAGTCATGTCCCCCATAGATGCAGCCATGTCCCCCACATATGCAGCCATGTCCCCCACATATGCAGCCATGTCCCCCAACATATGCAGCCATGTCCCCCAACATATGCAGCCATGTCCCCCATATATGCAGCCATGTCCCCCCACATATGCAGCCATGTCTCCCCATACCTCAATGCCGCCGATGCACTTTGATAGACAGATCACCCGTCCAATCCCGAGCAAGGGGAAGTGTCTATACGCGGCACGGCGGGGAACACACAGCTATTCAAATGAAGGCTGTAATGTTCCCCGCACGCTGATTAACTAGGCGGTGGCGTTGCGCTATGCGGCGGCGTTGCGGCGGCGGGGCGGCTTGGCGGCCGGGTTGCGGGGGGTATGGGATAGTATCGGATCTGGCATCGGGGGCATTTGCGGGAGTACAAGTACTCCCGCAAATGCTCAGTATCGGTCCCGATACCGATACTGGTATCGGTATCGGGACAACCCTAATTCCTATCTATTTACTAAGCATAAAATAGTTAGGGCCAGATTCAGGTAGATCAGAGCATCTTTGCTCTGGAGTAACGCTTCTCATTTACGTTACTCTGCCGAAATTTTAGGAGCAAGTGCTGTTATTCATGAAGCACTTGCTCCTAAAGTTGCGGCAGCGCATCGCAAATGAGCCGGCGGAATTCAAATTGGGCGGGTACGGGGCGTGTAGTATTCAAACTAAGCGCAATCCCGCGCGAACGTACTGCGCATGCGTCAAGTGTCAATGCATCCCAGTGCGCATGCTCCAAATTCTGTCAGTGAACGTCAATGACGTCACATTCCCATTCATGAATGTTTTACGCAAGCGACGCGATTTGTTTTTTTTCCGACGCGATGACGACGCCTATACTTAACATAGGATACTCCACTAGGGGGCTGCTTTATCTATACGCCGCGTATCGCTTCCGGAAACGTCGTAAAGTCACTGCGTCGCCCCCGAAAAAGATCGTGAATTGCCGATTCCCGCTCATTAACATATTTTTTGAGCGTAAATCAGCGGGAACGGCGCCATTTTTAAGTTGAAGTAACGATGCGATGGCGAAATTCAATTGCGCCGATCGCATCGGAACTCCAACCCGGCGTTTCTTGTTTTCTGGTTACAGAAAACAAAAACGCCGGCTTAAAGTGACAGTTAGGCTGGCGGATCCATTGATCAGCCAGCCTAACTCTACCTGAATCTGGCCCTTAATGTTGATTGAGAGAGTAAAGCTCAGCTTTAGGTTCAATTCTTAAACAAAAGGTGTTTTCCTTCAATCCCTGAACTTTGTATACTTCCTGGATGGCAGGACCTGACATTATAAATTCCTAATATCCAATGCGGAATTATTTCAGTTTAATAGGCCCCAGCAGAACCTGCGTTATGTAGTCTGCCTTTTCTTGTGGTGTTCTCATAGTTTGGGAAAACAGTAATATTAGGGGAAAAAATAGAAAAGCAGATTGCACGCTGTGGGATCACAAAACTCTGAGTCACGCTTTAATGCCATAATCCGAACCAACTTAATAAGATCTCCATTTATCACAGTAAATTATGACTCATTGTTGGTCCGAAAAGTGTGAAATCTGTTTCCTACTCTTCTAAGGGTAGTATTTCTGATTGCACGAAACTTCCAAACAGTTCTCGCTAAATGTTCAGAAATGAGCTTGCCAGAACTGTAATGGCAGTAGATCATGCTGGAACGTAAAACCAAATATCTGTTTCTGTTTAAAGAAGATCCCCGTCCTAACGGAAAAACAGAAAATTATTTTACAATGATGAGCTGTTGAAATCACTAAATATAACCGATTTATTATTTTAACAAGTAAAACAATTTTTTTTGCATTATGGTTGTTCAGCCCTATTTATTTTTAACCACTTGACCTCCAGAAGATTTACCCCCCTTTATAACCAGGCCATTACTGTAACATGCATGACATTAACAATTGCACGGTCATGCCACGCTGTACCCCTACAAATAGAGCTTTATCTTGGTGTTATTTGATCACCTTTGCGGTTTATAGATTGTGCGCTATAAACAAAAAAAAATCTGACAATTTAGAAAAAAAAGCAATATTTTGTACTTTCTGCTATAAAACATCCCACCCCCCCCCCCAAAAAAAATAAATAAATAAATAAATAAAAAATCTTCAGTAAACACTTAAAGGGGTTGTAAAGGTAAATGTTTTTTCACCTTAATGCATTCTATGCATTAAAGTGAAAAAAAAAAACATCCGAGTATTAGCGCCCCCCCCCCCCCAGCCCCCTCGATTACTTACCTGACCCCTCGAAAGTCCCACACCGTGAATGAGCAGGCTTCTCGGCCGTCTTCCTGGCTCATTCATTGGTTGATTGAAAGCAGCGCAGCCATTGGCTTGCGCTGCTGTCAATCACATCCAATGACGCGGCACAGGGGGCGGGGCCGAGTGATACAGTGAGCGTCTATGGCTGCCGGCTGTATCACGGGAGCGCACCCACAAGCACTCAACTCCATGCAAGTTCACTTGCATGAAGGTGTTGAGTCCTTGCAGGGGTGGAGTCGAGACAACCGCCGAAGGACCCCAGAAGACTACGTTTGGGGCCACTCTGTGCAAAACGAGCTGCACAGTGGAGGTAAGTATAACAAGTTTGTTATTTAAAAAATATATAAAAAATCCTGTAGTGATCCTTTAACCACTTAAGACCCGGACCAATACGCTGGCAAATGACCCAAGGGGTTTTTGCGATTCGGCACTGCGTCGCTTTAACAGACAATTGCGCGGTCATGCGATGTGGCTCCCAAACAAAATTTGCGTCCTTTTTTTCCCACAAATAGAGCTTTCTTTTGGTGGTATTTGATCACCTCTGCGGTTTTTATTTTTTGCGCTATAAACAAAAATAGAGCGACAATTTAAAAAAAATGCAATATTTTTTACTTTTTGCTATAATAAATATCCCCCAAAAATATATAAAAAAACATTTTTTTTCCTCAGTTTAGGCCGATACGTATTCTTCTACATATTTTTGGTAAAAAAAATCGCAATAAGCGTTTATCGGTTGGTTTTCGCAAAATTTATAGCGTTTACAAAATAAGGGATAGTTTTATTGCATTTTTATTAATTATTTTTTTTTTTACTACTAATAGCGGCGATCAGCGATTTTTTTCGTGACTGCGACAATATGGCGGACACTTCGGACAATTTTTACACATTTTTGGGACAATTGTCATTTTCACAGCAAAAAATGCATTTAAATTGCATTGTTTACTGTGGAAATGACAGTTGCAGTTTGGGAGTTAACCACAGGTGGCGCTGTAGGGAATGTGTACCTAATGTGTGTGTTTACTACTGTAGGGGGGTGTGGCTGTAGGTGTGACGTCATCGATCGCGTCCCCCTATTACAGGGATGACGCGATCGATGCTCCGGCCACAGAGAAGCACGGGGAAGCCGTGTGTACACACGGCTCTCCCCGTTCTTCCGCTCCAGGGACGGATCGCCGCACTGCAGCGGCGATCGGGTCCGCGAATCCCGCGGTCCCGGGCCTGGAGCTTCGGACCGGGTCGCGGGCGCGCGCCCGCGACCCACGGCTGGGTACTAAAACCAACGTATATATACGTTGATGTGCCCAGCCGTGCCATTCTGCCAACGTAAATCTGCAGGAGGCGGTCCTTAAGTGGTTAACCGCTTCAGCCCCGGAAGATTTTACCCCCTTCTTAACCAGAGCACTTTTTACAATTTGACACTGCGTCGGTTTAACTGACAATTGTACTGTCGTGTGATGCTGTACTCAAACAAAATGTGCGTCCTTTTTTCCCCCACAAATAGAGATTTCTTTTGGTGGCATCACCTCTGCCATTTTTGTGCGCTATTAACAAAAGAACAGCGATAATTTTGAAAAAAACACATGGGGGTTATTTACAAAAGGGAAATCCACTTTGCACTACAAGTGCAAATTGCACTTGGAAGTGCAGTCGCTGTAAATCTGAGGGGTAGATCTGAAATGAGGGGAAGCTCTGCTGATTTTATTACCCAATCATGTGCAAGCTAAAATGCTTTTTTTTTTTTTTTTTTCCTTGCATGTCCCCCTCAGATTTAGGCGGCGTACACACGGCCGAGGTTCTCGCTGAAAACCAGCGAGAACCTCGCTGGAAGCTGCATTCCAGCGAGGACCTCGGCCGTGTGTACGCTCTCGGCGAGCATCCCGTCGGGAATCTCGTCGAGCGAATAGAGAGCACGCTCTCTATTTGCTCGACGGCCCGCCTGGATGAATGGCTGGTTGCCATTCCCGACGGGCGGGTCGCCGATTTCGACGGCCGGCAGAGAACCTCGACGGGCGGAACGATGTGTTCTGCCCGTCGAGGTTCTCTGCCGTGTGTACAGTGTGTACAGTGACTGCACTTCCAAGTGCACTTTCAGTGCAATTTCAAGTACATCAACCCCAATATCTTTTATTTTTTGCTATAATAAATATCCCAATAAAAAAAAAAAAAAACATTGCCTCAGTTTAGGCTGATATATATTCTACTACATATTTTTGGCAAAAAAAATCGCAATAAGCCTATATTGATTAGTCTGCGCAAAAGTTATAGCATCTGGCATTTTTATTATTATTTTTTTTTTTACTAGTAATGACGGTGATCACCAATTTTTATTAAAAACTATATTTTTTTAATTTTTGCTATAAAAAATATCCCCAAAAATGTTTTTAAAAAACACATGTCTTCATCAGTTTAGGCCAATATGTATTCTTCTACATATTTTTGGTAAAAAAAAAAAAACACGCAATAAGCGTTTATTTATTGGTTTGCACAAACTATGGGAAAGATTCATGGCATTTTTATTTATTTATTTATTTTTACTGGTAATGGCGGTAATCTGTGATTTTTAGCAGTACTGCATCATTGCAGACACTGTTGACACATTTTTGGGACCATTGACATTTAGACAGCGATAGGTGCTATAAAAATTCACTGATTACTGTGTAAATGTCACCGGCAGGAAAGGGGTTAACACTAGGGGGCCATCAAGGGGTTAAATGTGTTCTCTTAGTGTGTGTTTCTAACTGTGAGGGGGTGGGTCTGACTAGAGGTGGAGCCAGCTCGCTGTTCCTACTTAGTAAGAACAGATGATCTGTCTCTCCTCCCCTGTCTAGGTCTCGTGCCTGCTATCGCCCTTTATGGCTCTTAAAGGGGAAGATGTATGGGTATGCCCTTTTGCCATAACGAACCACTTTGCCAACGTAAATGTGTGTGCGCCAGTTAGCAAGTGGTTCATTTAGGTCAATATGTATTCTGCTACATATTTTTGGTAAAAAATCCCAATAAGCGAATATTGATTGGGATATATTGGGATATATATATTTTTTTTATACTAGTAATGGCAGTGATTAGCGACTTATAGTGGGATTGCAATATTGCGGCGGCCATTCTGACACTAACTGACACTTTTGGCACTTTTTGGGGACCAGTGACACTAATACAGTGACCAATGCTATAAATTTACAATGTCACTGTACTAATGACACTGGCTGGGAAAGAGGTTATAACATCAGGGGCGATCAAAGGTTTAACTGTGTGACTAACCAGTGTTTTACTATACTGTGTGAGGTTCTTTTCCTAGGGGGAGAGATGCAATGTATTTCCCGCTTTGCAGGGACACATATTCCATCCCTTCACCCCTGTGAGAATGGTGATCTGCCTTGTTTACATAGGCAGATCACAGTTCTGTCCCTCTGCCCAACGATCGGTGGGTGCCGGCAGACATCGGATACCCGGCACCCCCTGACCGGCTTCCACTGTGGGGCTTCAGCCTGGATGGGGACTGAAGCTCCCTGCTGTCCTTTTGAAGGGTATATCTGGGAGAAACATAACAAGAAGGTAATTACCTATAAACTTTGCCTTCTGATGGGTGTGCTGGAGAGCTGGGTTGAAGGTACCGATGGGAGTTCTAGTGGCTCATCCAAGAGGTACATGTTCTGCATTGAAGCTGCTCAATAATCTGAATAGCACAGACTGCCGGTATGGCCTAAAGGTCATTTATCTACAATATATTGAATGTGAATAAAGATACAGAATCTGCATTTTTGGTCTTTTTGGCTCCTCTCTTCTCTTTTATACTCTGTAGCTCCTGCTGGATTTTGCTTCTAATCCCCTTGTGGAGGCTTCCATTTGTGGATGGACATTTTATGGTCACACAACCAATCACATTGCTATAATCTTTTTATACGGACTATAGACGCAAAGACTTAATGAATGGTTGTGGAACTAATCATTTGAGTTGTGACATGACGCTACTTGTATATCAAGACATCGCTTGTAAATCAAGTCAAAATGTATTTTAAAATGTTGCTTGTCTTGCAAAGCACTCTCAAACCAAGTTACTCTCAAACCAAGGTTTTACTGTAAATATATATGGACCCACATTATGAATTACTTGTACATGCTTGTCTGAATTGAAATGTAAATATCCATTAATACACCACATTGTGGTTTTCGTCATGATATATTCCATTATCTGCACACCTCTCAGTAAGCGTAAATCTCTCACATGCATCAGAAAATGGATATCGATGTAAGCTCAAAAAGATCAGAAATTGACATGTTACCAATAATACCCATTAACATGCATCCGGTAACGCTTTTTACTATAAATCCAATCCTCTTTGATCTTTCTCTTATTTACGACTATTGGTTTTTAAGATGGTGAGCTGAACTGTGTTCTGTGGAATAAAGTCATTCATACCACTTAAGGACCAAACATTATATATATTTTTTCTAACAGCCTAGAGAATAAAATGGCGGTGGTTGCAATACTTTCTGTCACACCGTATTTTGCGCAGTGGTCTTACAAGCGCACTTTTTTCGGGGAAAAATCAACTTTTTAGCCCAATTCTTTTTAATATTTTGAAAAATTATGTTACGCCGAGTAAACTGATACCCAACATGTCACACTTCAAAATTGCGCCCGCTCGTGGAATAGCGACAAACCTTTACCCTTGAAAATCTCCATTGAGATTTGAGTTACAGAGGAGGTCTAGAGCTCGAATTATTGGTCTTGATCTACCAATCGCGGTGATACCTCACTTGTGGTTTAAACGCCGTTTTCATATGCGACCACTGCTCACGTATACGCTCGTTTCCGCACACAAGCTCGGCGGGACGGGGCACATTTAAAAAAAAAAAAAAAATCTTATTCATATTACCTTTTATTTTTTATTTTTACAATGTTCTTTAAAAAAAAAATGATGTCACTTTTATTCCTATTACAAGGAATGTAAACATCCCTTGTAGTAGAAAAAAAGCATGACAGGACCTCTTAAATATGAGATCTGGGGTCAAAACGACCTCAGATCTGATATTTACACTAAAATGCAATAGTGAAAAAAAAAATGTCATTTAAAAAAAAAATATCTTTAAGAGCTATGGGCATATGATATGACGTTTTGCCATTGATTCAAGCCTTGCAATGATATGGAGACAGGTGGGAGCCATCTTCCCCTCACTCGTCTCCATACCAAGCCAGGGAGAGGATGCAAACGCCTCCTTTGACAGTATACAAAAAATAAATAAATAAATATGTTTTATTTTTGTTAACATTTTCCTATGTTCTTTTTTGAATACTGTGACCAGAGCAGTACAGTGTCACCATAATGACCATAGGCAGGTGATCAGGATTTTTTTTTGTTTTACTATGATTGCTTATTACAGTGATGATCTGATCACTGTTATAAGCAGTCAATGTTATGAATAACATCCCTTTATGTGCCATTGTGTACTATTGTGATGGCTGGGATTGGCCACAACTATCACATTGTAGAGGTCTGCTGTGATTGACCCCTCCCTGTACCATGTGATCACTGTGACCAATCATAGAGATCACAATAGTACACAATGAATGGCTATAAAAAAAGCCATTGTATACTGTGATCGCTGTGATTGGTTACATGGTACCAGGGGCGGCCTGGTACAATATTCTGTGCGAGTGGGAGGACATCATATGACATCCACCTGGCATAATAGTGATTAAATGTATATGTAAATCCTAACCATGAACTTTTATTTGCTCCTGTTTATTGTGTTAAATATATCATTGGAAATATTTTGTTATATTGTATGTAAGCTTGTTAACCTGTTTCTGCCAACTTAACACACATGTGGCTTTAACACCCACACACCGCTTATCTGCAATCATAATTGGCTGAAAAAAACTTCTGTGTGCAGCACAGAAACTACATGAGCCCCCTCTCGATCCAGCAAGGTCCAGGAGCGCCTTCTCTCTCCGAGGACTCGCACTCCTGATCGGCTTTTGACAGCAAAAAATTTAAGTAAAATTTGTGTAAATGATTGTGTAACCAAGCAGCAAAACCTAAGAAGTGTCAGAAAAATCAAGGATTAGACACTGTTATCGTACATTGTCACTCCATTAGGGATCAGAATGGGGTGGGTCTCTTGTTTGGATGTATCTGGTAAGATCAAGATAAGAAACATGTTGTTTTAGAGTGAGGAAGGTAGAAGGACTTTTTTTTATATATATATGGGCGGGACTTACATTAACCACTTAAGGACCACCTACTGCACATATACGTCGGCAGAATGGCACGGCTGGGTACATCAACGTATATATACGTTGGTTTTAGCACCCAGCCGTGGGTCACGGTGCGCTCCCGTGACCCGGTCCAAAGCTCCAGGACCGGGACCGCGGGACTCGCGGACCCGATCGCCGCTGCAGTGCGGCGATCCGTCCCTGGAGCTGAAGAACGGGGAGAGCCGTGTGTAAACACCGCTTCCCCGTGCTTCACTGTGGCCGCAGCATCAATCGTGTCATCCCTGTTATAGGGGGAAGCGATCGATGACGTCACACCTACAGCCACACCCCCCTACAGTTGTAAACACACACACAGGGAACACTCAAAGTCACAGCGCCCCCTGTGGTTAACTCCCAAACTGCAACTGTAATTTTCACAGTAAACAATGCAATTTAAATGCATTTTTTGCTGTGAAAATGACAATTGTCCCAAAAATGTGTCAACATTGTCCGAAGTGTCCACCATAATGTCGCAGTCACGAAAAAAATCGCTGATCGCCGCTATTAGTAGTAAAAAAAAAAAAAAATTGTAAAATTATCCCATATTTTGTAAACGCTATAAATTTTGCGAAAAAACCAACCAATAAACGCTTATTGTGATTTTTTTTACCAAAAATAGGTAGAAGAATACGTATCGGCCTAAACTGAGGAAAAAAAATGTTTTTTTTTATACATTTTGGGGTGATATTTATTATAGCAAAAAGTAAAAAATATTGCATTTTTTTTAAAACTGTCGCTCTATTTTTGTTTATAGCGCAAAAAATAAAAACCGCAGAGGTGATCAAATACCACCAAAAGAAAGCTCTATTTGTGGGGAAAAAAGGACGCCAATTTTGTTTGGGAGCCACGTCGCACGACCACGTAATTGTCAGTTAAAACGACGCAGTGCCGAATCGCAAGGTGCAAGGTCCTTTACCTGCATTTTGGTCCGGGTCTTAAGTGGTTAAAGAGGGTGAATCGTAGATTGAAGAAATGATTACCTTTTGGGAAATTAGTATAGAGATTTTAATGTCACTAGGGATATAGATGAAGAAATTAGAGAATAAGGAAGGGAGAAGTGGAAATTTCCCTTCTCCCCCTACATTGGTTTAATTAAGGCACTTGACACTTAGAATGTCGATTTGGGGGGGGGGGGGGTCTCTTCCTTCTTTCTTCTTTTTTCTGCTGCTGTCAATCACAGCCAGTAAGCCAATCAGGAGAAGGAAGGGACGGGGGCCACGTTACAGCTTTGGATCAGCAGCGGATCAGCTTGGGTGCCCCCAAAGAAAGCTGCTTGCTGTGGAGGCATTTGGCAGGAGGGAGGGGCCAGGATTGCTGACGTGGGACCCAAGAAGTGGAGGATCAGGACTGTCCTGTGCAAAAATACTGCACACAGTAGGTAAGTGTGACACGTTTGTTGTTTAAAATTTTTTTTTTTCTAAAAATTTACTTTAGTCTCATTTTAAGACCCAGTTATAGGGCAGGAAGAGGCTAAGTGTTAGGCCGCATACACACGATCAGAACAAACCAATGAGACTGGTCCGACGGACCATTTTCATTGGACCACCGCTGAAGTGGTCTGATGGTCTGATGTGCGTACACACCATCAGTCCAAAATCCCATCGGGCCAGAACGCGGTGACGTAGAACACAACGACGTGCTGAAAAAACGAAGTTCAATGCTTCCAAGCATGCGTCGACTTGATTCTGAGCATGCGCGGGTTTTTGGTCCGATGCTTTTGTGTACTAACCATCGTTTTGGTTCGACGGACAGGTGTCCATCGGACAGATTTTAAAGCAAGTTTTAAAACTTTGGTCCGTTGGACAACGGTCCGATGAGCCGTACACACGATCAATTTGGTCCGATGAAAGTGGTCTTCAGGCCAGTTTCATTGGACCGGTCTGATCGTGTGTACACGGCCTAAAAAAAAAAACTATTGATCATACCAGAAAGTAGAGCTGTCCTGTGTCCTATGTTCACATCCTGTGTTATCTTAAGAAATGCTTACAGTTCTTATCTTGCACTGCAGAAAAATGTATTCCCGGGCTATGGAGAGATGAGAATTGGAGGGATTTGATCATTTAACAGCACACAACTGGGCAGGGCTGGCAACAATTCTTGCAATTTCAGACCACAAAAATGCACGTAGTATCAATCCACAAGAGGAACGGGGACAGGTAAGTGTAAACAAACATTTCCCCGTTCTCCCAAGTGTGGTTGTCACTGATCGTCTGTTCCCTCAGTGATGTCACACGCACAGCCACGCCCCCCCACAGTAGCAACACTCCCTTAGGGTACACTTAACCCCTACAGCGCCCCCTCCCGGTTAACCCCTTCACTGCCAGTGTAATTTTCACAGTGATCAGTGCATTTTTATAGCACTTTTCGCTGTGAAAATTACAATGGTCCCAAAAATGTGTCAAAAATGTCCGATGCGTCCGCCATAATGTCGCCGCCATTACTAGTAAAAAAAAAAATATTAATAAAAACGCCATAAAACTATCCCCTATTTTGTAAACGCTATAACTTTTGCGCAAACCAATCAATAAGCGCGTATTGCAATATTTTTACCAAAAATATGTAGAAGAATACGTAGCGGCCTAAACTGAGGAAAAAAACGTTTTTTTTTTATATATTTCTGGGGGATATTTAATATGGCAAAAAGTAAAAAATATTACATTTTTATCGAAATTGTCGCTCTATTTTTGTTTATAGCGCAAAAAATAAAAACCGCAGAGGTGATCAAATACCACCAAAAGAAAGCTCTATTTGTGGGGAAAAAGGACGCCAATTTTGTTTGGAAGCCACGTCGCATGACCGCGCAATTGTCAGTTAAAGCGACGCAGTGTCGAATCGCAAAAGGGGCAAGGTCCTTTACCTGCATTTTGGTCCGGGTCTTAAGTGGTTAACGAAGGAGGAGAACAAGTATGGACAGCCGCACTCCAATGGAAATAAAATCCAAAATGCCCTTTATTTGGGTAAAAAAAGAATGCACTACAAAAACAGCATACAGTGGGATAAAACAGCTGACGCGTTTCGCATTGATCCTCAATGCTTAGTCATAGCTCTTAAGTGGTTAAAGCAGGGTTCCGGGCATAATTTTTTTATTTTTTTTGCAAGCTAAAATGAATCACATTAAATAGTCCCTAAAACATATTAATAGCTCCCCAATCGTTCCAGAAATCTTTGCAAACACTTAACTTTTATCAATCCAGCTCATGTTGTTGCCGTATCCATCATATGTGTGGGCATGTGAAGCCCAGTTCCTTTTTCTTCCTGGTTTTCAGGGAGAGGTGCATGCTGGGCAATTTTTAGGCACAGTAATGCCCAGAGAGTGTCATCATTTCCCAGGAAGCAATGGGGTCTTAGGACAGGAAGTTGAACCACCTAAGACCAGGAACTAGGCAGATCTCAAAATTTGCCTAGTAACAGCCAGATAGAAGTAAGTAAAAAAAAAAACATTTTTGATTTTTTTTTTTTACATTAAAGGCAAGCTGTTAATAGAAAGTTCGGCCCAGATTCACATACAATTAGATTCGCGTAGAGTATCAGAAATACACTACGCCGCCGTATTTCACCTGGCTCTACGTGGAATCCCGGTAGATTTTGTCCAGTAAACTACGGCGGCGTAGTGTATTTCTCCCGGCACAAGCCATCTACGCGAGTAGGGGGCGTGAAGCATTTAAAATAGGCGCGTTCCCGCGGCGATCGAACTGCGCATGCTCCGTTCAGAAATTTCCCGCCGTGCATTGAGCGAAATCACGTTGTTACGTCATTTGTTGTTTGAGTAGCGTCGTTTACGGACATTCCTATTCCCAGACGAGTTACGTAAAAAAATAAATAAAAAAAATTCGACGCTGGAACGACGGCCATACTTAACATGGGCTACGCACCGTTAGACCAGCAAATAGCGTACGTAGCAAACAAATGACGTAAGCGATTGCGAAGGCCGCTCGTATCTTCGTGGATCGCCGTAAAAACTCATTTGCATATCCCGACAGTTAGACAGGCGTAATTGCTCTGTGAATCTGGGCCTTCATTTTTAGGGTGGAACTCCGCTTTAAAACCTGTGCACAGACACCCAAGCTGGCCAGAGAAAATAAAAGCCACACAATTCAACTGTAACCATCCAACGAGCTGCATAATAATATGCATGCTAAACTCACAAAGTATTCTTGCTTGTGGGCCAAAGATAAGATATGGTTTCTATTGAGTGAAACCGATTCATTGATTCTTGGCTACCTTTTCAGGTCTACGGTTTTCTAACTTGCCGTTCCATGCAAAGTACACCCAGATACGGGCCAGAGATACATTTTTATGGCAGACGGATTAGAATAATAGAGACAAAAGTAATCTTCTTGCAGCTACTTCTTGCTGGCTTTATGTAACAGAGCTCCTTTGTAGCAATCTATATATACAGCTGTGTCTACTGGATGGTGCCCAAGGGGTTGTACATCATAGTTTGCTAAATTTTAATCATGCTAATGTTTGCATTTGTGTGGAGTTCACATGTCCCACAAAGCTCTTAATCCTCGCTTTGCAATGTTAGGCAGTATGCCCAGACTCACTTGGGTCCTCCCTTGCAAATGGCACTTGTTCTATTCGTTGCTACAGAGGGTAATACATTTATACATTTTTATGTATCAGATAAAAGCTCAGCTAGGAGAACTGCCCCATCAGCCTATAAACTTCCAACTAGTTGACACTGGCAATTAATTTGCAAATTACTATATGGACTTTCTTTTTGTTCTGTACTCCCTCAAGGATTCAAATCTAAGGTCCGTAGCTTTCGGATTATATTATAACTGAAAATGATATTTCAAGATTAGATCACTTGCGGCTACACATTGCAGTGAAGGAATAATGGAGGTGTTGCTTTAGGCCTTGTACACACGAGGGGATATTTCCGCTGAACATGGTCCGACGGACCATTTCAGCCGAAAAATCCCCTCGTCTGTAGGGGCAAACGGACGCTTTTTGCCGGATTCATCCGGCGGAAAAATTTCAAAGCATGCTTTGAAATAATTCCGCCGGATAGCTGGCCTTCAGATATGTCCGCTGGTTAGTACGGCAAACATATCTTGCCGCACATGCGTCGTATCCTGTGAATGGATCCGACGCATGCGCGCGGAAGTGTTTACTTCCTGGTGCGGTGACGTGGCGGTCACGTGGCGGCGTCAACGTCACCGCCGCGTCACCGCGCTGTCCGCCGGCGGGGAATTTGATCCGATGGTGTGTACAGCCATCGGATCAAAACATCCCGGCGCAAATATACGCTGTAAACGGTCCGGGGACCGTTTACAGCGGATATTTCCCTTCGTGTGTACAAGGCCTAAAGGAGTTATAAAGGGAAAAAAAAATTGGGCTGAAATGATTGTTTACAGGGTATAGAGACATAATAGTTAACTGAAAAAAAAGAGAGAGAAGGGTTCCCCAAATGGGCTTTTGGGTAGCAATGTAAAAAAATATATAGGAGTATTGTATAGGTTCTATAAGACAGTATTTATTGCCAAAATTCCCGGATACCCACATGAGTTAAAAAAAAGTTGGAACATTTGTATGAATAAAAAGTCAACATTCCTGAATACAGTGTACATAGATAATACATATACAGTTTTGTATCGTTGAGTCCCAACGCGTTTCGACCAATTCGGTCTCTTCAGGGGGCAAAATTTCTAGAAAATAATAATATAATGGTATAAGTTCAAAGTAAGTACATGACAGCATATAAAACAATAGAATTTGCATAATGATATAGTTACCACTGAATCAGGAAATGGATAACATAAAAAGCCGCTGTGAGGTCCGGAGGGGCCTGGACTGGACCCAAAGTGGCGGAGGGGCCCACCCCAGGGAACCTGCAAGGAGCCACACAAGGAGCACCCCCCAGGAGCAACGGAGGGGCAGCCACCTGCAGGGGAACACCCATAAAGCCCATGGTTAGTAGAAAGAATTATTTTGGGTAGGTTGGTTAAAAAGTTAATAACAATAACAGCCAATTAATTGTTTGGGTACATATATTAAGGTAATAAAATGGTACAAGGGCTAAGGGCAAATGCCAATTGCCAACATATATAGGGAGAGTAAGGCATGCTTGGGGTCCAATACGAGTAAAATGATTGGGAGTATAAATTAGATGAAAAGATGCTGTAATGAAAATCAGTGAATACAAGTGAATGAGGTGGTGAGTGTAAACTAATAAGGTGGGTGATTGCCAAAATAGGACAAACCAATGGTGAAATAAGTGTGTAAAATAAGAGTGAAGGTTGAAGTGAGAAACAATATGGTGAGAGTGAAATAAAAAGTAGGAAGGTGGATGATTAGTCCCCCAATGGAATGGGGGATTGTGTGAGTGAGTCTAGTGAAGAGTGAAGGGATCTTAAAATGCATGAATAAGTGAGATATTTACCTGATAAAATCAAAGGTTAAGGTTGGATGAAGTATAGTTATGGAAACCAGACTGCAGTTATGCATTCTAGGAGAGGACACAGTGCAAGAAAATAGGGACAGGGATGCATTAGCATCCAATCTGGCCTACATGGAACCTCGTAGTGGTTCCCTGATGAGCTGCTCCTTATATATGCCCCTTTATGGGTGTGGTGATCAAATGATCACATGCAGGTGGACTGCCTCCCTCCATTGAGCCATGGGGAAGCTAATGGCCGCCAAAATGGCAGCCCATGTGTGGCTTCTTCGGCGTCCCCGGAGAGCTAACCAGCCCCGACAAAGTCGTCATCCCCAACACAGTAGCGCGATTAACTGATTCCTTTTAAAAATGATTAAAAATAGATAAAAATCAATCATATAATCAACCTACAGTTCTAGTTTAGTTTTTGCTGTTGTTTCCTGTCTCTCTGATGTACAGAGCCAGATAGCCAATACAGGGCAGTGATGGTTTGTCTAAAACCCCTCAGCCCAATCTAGTTTCAGTTTACACACAGTAATCACTAGTGTTGCTCGCGAATATTCGAATCGCGAATATTCGCTACGAATATTGCATATTCGAGTATTCGCGATATAACTCGAATATAGCGGCGAATATTCGCTATTTCGAATATTGTTATTTTTTTCAAATTTATTTTTAAAACAGATCACATCCTAGTGATCAATGATCGCCTTCAAGGTCTAAAAGCATGCTGGTATGATTACAGAGAGACCCTGGGCCGAGTAGCTGATGCAATTCTTTTATTTTCCGAAAAATCGCATTGCGTTTTTTCGGCCGAAAAAACGCATTGCGCTTTTTCGGCAACATAAAATAATTGCATCAGCTACTCGGCCCTTCTTTTGCATCAGAGCCAATCAGAAATCTCGAATATCGCGCAATATTGCTATTGCCGAATATTCGAGATTTTCTGATTGGCTCTGATGCGCCAATCAGAAAATCTCGAATATTCGGCAATAGCAATATTGCGCGATATTCGAGATTTCTGATTGGCGCATCAGAGCCAATCAGAAAATCTCGAATATTCGGCAATAGCAATATTGCGCGATATTCGAGATTTCTGATTGGCTCTGATGCGCCAATCAGAAATCTCGAATATCGCGCAATATTGCTATTGCCGAATATTCGAGATTTTCTGATTGGCGCATCAGAGCCAATCAGAAAATCTCGAATATTCGGCAATAGCAATATTGCGCGATATTCGAGATTTCTGATTGGCGCATCAGAGCCAATCAGAAATCTCGAATATCGCGCAATATTGCTATTGCCGAATATTCGAGATTTTCTGATTGGCTCTGATGCGCCAATCAGAATTCATGCAATATCGCGCAATATTGCTATTGCCGAATATTCGAGATTTTCTGATTGGCTCTGATGCGCCAATCAGAAAATCTCGAATATTCGGCAATAGCAATATTGCGCGATATTCGAGATTTCTGATTGGCGCATCAGAGCCAATCAGAAATCTCGAATATCGCGCAATATTGCTATTGCCGAATATTCGAGATTTTCTGATTGGCTCTGATGCGCCAATCAGAAATCTCGAATATCGCGCAATATTGCTATTGCCGAATATTCGAGATTTTCTGATTGGCGCATCAGAGCCAATCAGAAAATCTCGAATATTCGGCAATAGCAATATTGCGCGATATTCGAGATTTCTGATTGGCTCTGATGCAAAAGAAGGGCCGAGTAGCTGATGCAATTATTTTATGTTGCCGAAAAAGCGCAATGCGTTTTTTCGGCCGGAAAAACGCAATGCGATTTTAATCGCAATCAAAATATCGCAATTAGCGAAAAATCGCACTTATGATACTTCGCAAAAATACCGCGAATATTCGAAATTAGCGAATATTTCTCGAATATTCGGAAAAATATTCGTGATATATCGCGAAATCGAATATGGTGTATTCCGCTCAACACTAGTAATCACACCTCCTTGATTAGTGACCAAAGTGAGAAAGCTCCCAGTACTGTGGTTATCAGGAAACAGACAACCGGGAAGTGTCCAGATCAGAGCAGAATTACAGTAACATCAAAGCAAAAACGAACAATGAGGACATGAAAACAGGACTGCAGTAAGGTAAAGAAAGCTATTTAGCTAAAAAAATAATTCCTTTAGTGACCCTTTAAAGACAATCGGGACAAAGCAAACATTTTTGTGCAAAGGGACCCCCCATTCCACTGTCACTTATACTTCTTTTCTCAAAAAATAGGTGCTGGAACTCAACCACGACCCCCCAAAACCCCTCCACCCACACACACCCTCCAAATCACATCAAATAGTGGGTGTGGTCAGTTAAACTTCACGAACGGTAGGAGAGTCTTAAATTCCTAATTAGATACAGAGTGCAGAGTTTAAGGGGGTTACACACAGAGTGCAGAGTTCAGGGGGGTTACACACAGAGCTGTCACTTGTAAACACATAAACAAGACTTCTGTGTTTTCAAGTTATTGTGGTGAGCAGACACCAAAGGGTCTGAGCCAAAGGTGGTGGAACTGAGTTCCACCAAATTCCCCCTGAAAAAAATAACCCTGCTTATACTGCCCCCTCTACCCTGCAGCTAGGGTGACCACATTTCCAAACTGCCATTCAGAGACACTCTCCTTCCTAAAAAAAGAAACATTTTAATACCTTTTTTTGTGACCCCATAGATTTCACTGGTTCATGCTGGGAACTGTGGTTCTTCACTGATTGAGTGGGGATCACATCTTCAGCTAGGAGGGGTTCCTGGTGGGACCTGTAGTCCTTCACTTTTGGGGGTCACATAATATCTAAAGATGTGACCCCCCAAATTTGAAGGACTACAACACCCAGCATGAATCCCTGAGATCTAAAGGTGTGATCCCATAGATTTCACAGGTTTATGCTAAGACCTGTAGTTCTTCACTATTTGGGGGGCGGGGGGTCTCACATCTTCAGCTCTGGCGGGTCATGCTGGGAGCTGTAGTCCTTAACTTTGGGGAGGTCACACCCCCAAAGTAAAGGACTACCTGTGCCAGCATGAATCCCTGAGATCTAAAAGTGTGACCCCCCCCCCCCCTCCAAATTTGAAACTCCAAGCATGAACCTGTGAGATCTAGAGTGTGATCCCATAGATTTCACAAATGTATGCTGAGACCTGTAGTTCTTTACTATTTGGGGGGCGGGGGGGTCACATCTTCAGCTCTGAGGGGTTCATGCTGGTAACTGTAGTTCGTCACTAGTTGGGGGGTGTCACATCTTCAGCTCTGAGGGTTTCACGCTGAGACCTGTGTCAGTTTCATTCCAGGACACTGTATTGTCCCAGAGTAAAGGTGCCTGGGACAGACCTGCAGAATCCGGGACTGTCCCAGGCAATCCGAGACATGTGGTCACCCTACCTGCAGCACCTTCAACAGGAGTTGACTGGTACTAGGGGAAGCAGTGACGTCACATCCTGTCATGTGACAGTACTTGGGCCTAGCCGTTGGCTGCTAGACTTGAGCCATCTCACACGGGAGGAAGTCACATTCATGCTTGGAAGCACTGTTTTTTTGGCAACTGTGGCAGCAGTAGGATCAGCAGGGGTCCACTTGCAAGATGAGTAACAGTAGATTAGGGGGGCCCTTTTGCACAGACACTATGAATAGGCCCTGAATAGGAAAAGGGGCAGTGTATATTTTAAGTGTCTCTTTAAGAATGAAAGAATATAGAGATTGAACTCTCCCTTTTAGGTGTCTAAACGTGATGCTGATCCAATGGTCTTAATCATTTCTTAAAGAGGAACTTAATTCAGTGTTCTAAAAATCAAAATGGTAGTGATTAAGCCCTATTCTGTTGTGTGAAATGCATCTACCTTGACCACTGCTGATGTCCTCTGGTGTCATTTTGGATATTTTCATATTCCAATAAACTTTATTTAGAGCAGCCATTTCTTATTTTAATAATTTACCACGGAGGCGAGCTGGGGCTAGCTCTCCGATGTGTGTTCAAGTGGACGTATCAGTTACACCGATTCTTCTCACTACAGCAGGATCCCTGTCACCGCCATCTTGGATTTGTGCTCCGGCTGTGACTTCCTGATGAATGACCGCCAGCTCCGTACTGTGAATGCTCAAAGAGAATGGTCCCGAAACCTCCTGGGATATGTGACATGTTCCAGAAGGCTAGGAGCAGGGAGGGGAACAGGATGGTATTACGTCATCCTTGCCTAGGTGAGGTCTGAGGAAGGGGGGTGATGCTCAGTTAGATATTAATATATCTAACTGAAGTGATATACTTCACTTTTTGAGTAAAGTTCCACTTTAACTACTTTAGCCCCGGACCATTTTGCTGGTCAAAGACCGGGCCACTTATTGCGATTTGGCATTGAGTCGCTTTAATTGACAATTGCGCGGTCACGCGACGTGGCTCCCAAACAAAATTTACGTCCTTTTTTCCCACAAATAGAGCTTTGGTGCCATTTGTTTACCTCTGCGGTTTTTATTTTTTGCACTATAAACAAAAATAGAGCGTCAATTTTGAAAAAATGCTATATTTTTTACTTTTTGCTATAATAAATATCCCTAAAAAAATATATAAAAAAATATTTTTTTTCCTCAGTTTAGGCCGATACGTATTCTTCTACATATTTTTGGTAAAAAAATCAGGGAAGACAGTACATTCACAATACAAATCAATACAGAAGGGATCAGAGGGCCCTGCTCGTAAGAGCTTACAATCTAGAAGGGAGGGTCAAGTGGAACAAAGGGTAGTTAGCTGTGGGGGATGATCAGATGGACTCAAATGAAAAATGCAGTTGCTAGGTGTGGGAAGGGTATTATGACACCATTTTTGGACCATTGTAAATTTTACAGCGATCAGTGCTATACAAATGCACTGATTACGGTAAAAATGACACTGGCATTGAAGGGGTTAACCTGTAGGGGGCGCTAAAGGGGTTAAGTGTGACCTGGGGTTCCCGATGACAGGGAACAGACAATCACTGACATGCCACTAGGAAGAACGGGGAAAGGTTTGTTTACACTTACCTCTCCCCATTCTTTAGCTCTGTAATGCGATCGCAGGACACCAGCGGCGATCGGGTCCGCTGGTCCCGCAGGCGTGCTCACTGAGCTTCCGTTTAAATGGGACATACCTGTACGCCCATACGCCCAGCCATGCCATTCTGTCGAAGTATATCGTCAAGTGGTTGAAGATAAATTTCAGGTACAGTAGAGTTATAGTTGGCCATCTTGGATCAATGTAATTATGTATATAACATACCTGGCTGGTGCCTTGGGAAGTCACTGAAGTAGACACCTCTACTCCAGTAATTTCTTCTTGCATCAGGGTCCCATGCTGATTGACCAGCTTGATGCATTATGAACACAGGAGGTTGCACCCTCTGCACAGGTGCCATCCAGAGGATACATTTTCTGAATGAATGCAAAGTATTCTCTGATCGCACACGGTGGAGAGCACAATGTAACTTTCAACATTTCATCATGGTTACCAGAAATGGACGCAGACAGCAAAAAAAAAATTAACTTGGGATTTAAATATTTTCTTCTTTACCCAAACTAAGAAGAAAAATTTGGTTTATAGACACACTTTGAATGAACTACAATATTTTGCTGGAAGATGGGCCTCTTAGGTCAGAAGACCTTCAGTGAGCTACAGTACACGAGAAGTACTGAACTTTTATGCCGCGTACACACGATCACTTTTTGTGATGAAATAAAACGTCATTTTATCTCACGAAACAAAACGATGTTTTTCAAACTTCATTTTCCAAATTGACGTTGCATACACACCATCGTTTTTCAAAAAAGCTCTAGCAAAGCGTGGTGACGTACACCACATTCGACGGCACTCTGTTCCATTGAAGCTTTTCAAACGTCGTTTTGGCCACACACGATCACTTTTTATGACACAAAAAATGACATTTTGAAAAACGACACAAAAAATTCAAGCATGTTTGAATTTTTTTTTGGTCGTTTTTTTTAAAACATAAAACAACGTTTTGCCCACACACGATCATTTTAAATGACGTTTTTTAAAATGTTTTTTTTTTCATCACAAAAAGTGATCGTGTATACGCGGCATTAGAGTGATGTTGGGATTTGCAACACAGTTGGATGAAAGCCAATATGGCATATGACTGCACAAAATGGTAATTAAAAAGCTGCAAAGACGTCTTTGGAACATGAATTGTAAAAAGCACAAGCCAGGGAAAGCTGGTCCATAGTTCATAGTCAAGCATAAAACAGAATGTACCCAGATCAATCTAAACTGTGTCAGTCTTCTAAAATGGCAGGCACTTTAAATTTTATGAGCACTTGAAGTACGTACACCTATCAGAATTACTGTAATTCAGGTATATGGACCAAAGACAAATGTAAGAGACAAGAGAGCAGAGAAGCAGAGGAAATTCTATAAAAGTATAAGTTGGAATTGACAGCAGATGTAAAAAATATACTGATAGTCATGATCAGGGATGCTGATAAGGCAGTACAACTGGTCCTGTTGTAGTGGGCCCGGACTTTATCAGCTCAGCAGGGGGGGCCCAGGCAGATTTATAGTTCAGTTCTGCCATTTAAAAAAAATATTGCCTACTAAACTACACCCCTTCCTACTTGCTTAGGGGGTGGTGTATAATTACATTTTCCTGGGCCCCATCAGGTTGACAGAGGGGCCCAGGAGGTGCGAGTAAGGGAAGGACAGAGGTATACAATTCAGCTGCGCAAGTAGCGCTCGTCACTTGTAGGATGACTACTGCCCTATCCTGGCAAAGTGACCTCAGCCAGGTGCGGGGAGACTGATGTGAGACAGCTGACAGGGAGCAGCAAGTCTAATCGTGGAGGTGGCGGCGTGACAGCACTGTGAGTGCCACTAATACTTCTTTAGAGTCCACAGGATCCTCACTCCGCTTATGATAATCAGAATTTCGATGGCCACACAGCACAGCAGGTGCTGTATGGCTCTGTCACAGTGTCATATGACATGACTGCTGAGGCGCAATGGGCCCATTTACAATTAACTGTAAAATAGATGTATAGAAAACCTCCCCCCTTGTCCCCTCACCCCATTAAATAAACACACTTACAACCATTAGGTTGGAAAGGGCAAGGCCACAGCTTTATTAAAAACCAACAGGTGAACACTTTTCAACCAATGCGAGTCACAGTTGTACTGTGAGCACACAATTCCAAAAAGGAAGGGAGGCCTGTTCTTACCATAAGTGCTGGACAGGCCGCCTACTTTCGATTTCCATCAGGGACATAGCCCATTATAGCAATTTTATGTTGGTAAAGTCAAGAAACCGCAGCAAGCTGTGACATACCATAGAAAAAAGGGGCGGGAGGATGGGCAGCTCTTCCACCACGTTCCTTGAAAAGACCCAGACTTCCCTGGGGCAATACTTTTACAGAGCTCAGGCCCACCCCATCCCCCATAAGCAACCAAGACTCTCTTTCCCTAAGGGGCTCAAGAGGCCTTCCTTTTGGTGCTGACTTTCCTAACTTGTGGTTGTACTGTGTGTGTGTGGTACAGACATCAAAGTCAGAACCCAAAAGCCATGTGACACTGTGACAGAGCCATACAGCACCTGCTGTGCTGTGTGGCTTATCGTAATTCTGAGTATCATAAGCACAGTAAGATGCTACTTTACACTGAGCTGTGTTTTTATTGAAACCCAACCACTCCCCTTTAACCCCTTTATTCCCAAGGAACCCATATGTGTGGCGCAAAAAATCTGGGCTTTACCACCCATGCGGAGCACATATGCGTCGCTGGGTGGGCAACGCATTTTGTTTTGAGGTGGGGGTCGAGGGAAGGGTTGAAGAGGGGGCCCCGTCAGATGAGCATGTATAAGGCCCCATGATTTTTAACAGCAACCCTGGTCAAGATGAGCATTGGTAAACATTTTGAACAAATAACAGGGGAACAAGTAGAAGGTACACTGGAGATGACCTGCTTATCTAGATTGAAGATCATGGGTTTGCACCTTAACACGAGGAAGTCAAAGATCATGACAACAGGAAAAAATCCATAATTTCACCCTTGATGGAGAAGAAATGTATATAATGGACAACTTTAGCCTCTTTGAATCAATAATCAATAATGAAATGTCAAACAGCCATGAAATCACCCATGGAGGAAAAACTAGGATAGACCTAGATAAGATCTTTCATTCCAGAGATATAATGTATCCAGGGGCGGACTGACAACTCATGGGGCCCCCGGGCAATAGAAGATTATGGGGCCCCCGGGCTTACAGATGGCCTGCCACGCCAGGAGGCAGTCCAGAGGCGGGGCAGCTAAAATCTCTGGATTTTCACATCAAAAGCATGTCGGTTTCAGACATATCAGGGACAGATGTAAAAAAACCACAGATGTTTACATACCTTCCCTGGTTTTACTGAGCCTGGCAACCCTGATGGGGCCCCCTAGTGGCATTGGGGCCCTCGGGCAGTGCCAGAGTGACTCAATGGTCAGTCCGCCCCTGAATGTATCCTCATGTACAAAGATATGACTTTTCAAAAAACATCACAGAAAGGTTGAACAGGGAAGAAAATAGCAGCAAATGTTCAGCAACAAGAAATCCCAGGGAAAGCACGGTGTTAAGTAATGGATGTCCTACTTGGATCTGTCCTTGCTTTGACGACCATCTTTGACTAGTATACATGTTAACATTGGCTCTGTGATTAAACATTACATTTTTCTTTGTAAAGTTGAGTTTCGGATCAAAATCACTTAAGGTTTTAAGCAAATTCTTTAAAATATAAAAACTAGCGCTACAATTAATCCTGGTCGTAGAATCCTCCCGCATTTTTTTTTACAAACTCTTACCACGCATGGACGAAGGATTGAGACCCCAATGAGCAACAGATGAGGCCTGATATTCACCTATGTTGTCAGTGGATAAACACGGCTGTATATCACATGATCTGTGAGCAGATACAGTAGGTAGGGCTGATCACCTACTATACACATCCACAGGAAATGAGGCAGAATCTCCAGTGAAAAACAGGAAGTTTCAATTCCTTCAATGCATTTTAGTAATACATAGGAAGGATAGGGACAAGGAATGAAAGGATGTAACAAATTTGAAGTTTTATTTATGAACGAATTGCAAGTGTGCATGTGCTTGTTAAAATATCAACTGTCAACAAATTTCAGCCCGCAGGCCGGGCTTGATTTTAACTGGTCCTTGGGGCACAATTCTACTCACTGAAACCAACAACGAGACGCTATTCCTTCTGCTGACCTCAACAGTGGGGTTTTATTCCTCTCATTAAAGGGGTTGTAAAGGTACAATTTTTTTCCCCCTAAATAGCTTCCTTTACCTTAGTGCAGTCCTCCTTCACTTACCTCAACCTTCAATTTTGCCTTTAAATGTCTTTATTTCTTCTGAGAAATCCTCACTCCCTGTTGTTCTGTCTGTAACTCCACACAGTAATACAAGGCTTTCTCCCTGGTGTGGAGTGTTGTTCTTGCTCCCTCCTTTGGACTACAGGAGAGTCAGGATGCCCACTAACACACAGCTCCTTTCTCTATCTGCAATGTAGAGAGCGTCCTGACTCTGCTGTAGTCCAAGGGAGTGGGGGAGCACGACACTCCACACCAGGGAGAAAGCCCTGCATTACTGTGTGGAGTTACAGACAGAAGAACAGGAAGTGAGGATTTCTCAGAAGAAATAAGGACATTTAAAAGCAATTTGGAAGGATGAGGTAAGTGAAGGTGGACTGCACTAAGGTAAAGGAAGCTATTTAGGAAAACATTTTTTACCTTTACAACTCCTTTAACACCAACGATGGGGCTTAATTCCCCCCAAGGATACCAACAATGGGACACTATTCTTCCCACTGAAACCAATTATGGGACACTTTTCCTCATCTAATGCCACATACACAAGATCGGATTTTCCATCGGGAAAAACCTTGGATGGTTTTTCCGAGAGAATTCCGCTCAAGCTTGGCTTGCATACACGCAGTCACACAAAAGTTCTCAGAACTTTCGACCGTTAAGAACGCAGTGATGTACAACACTACGACGAGCCAAGAAAATGAAGTTCAATGTTTCCGAGCAGGTGTCTAATTGTTTCCAAGCATGCGTCGGAATTTTGCGCGTCGGAATTGCTACAGGCGGTAGGATTTTTTCTGTCGGAAAAATTTGAGAACCTGCTCTCAATCGTTTCTTGGCGGAAATTCCGTCAGGATTTTCGTTCAAAAGCTCACATAAAACTTTTGATGTCTTAATTTCTGACCATGTGTACGGGGCATTACTGATCACAGCCGTTACCCGTTATGTGGTTTTTTCTTTTCACTTTTACTGACCACAAAACTTGAGGCATTGCTTACTCCCACTGTGTTGGAGAATTTTCTACTCCTCCTGGGTACAGTCCCAGCTCACCTAAAGTCTGAAGGAGAGTAAACTGGTCCTCTATTTAGAAAGTTTAGAGACTTAAATATAAAGGACAGCAACTGCCAATGTAATACGCCCAAAGCCTACAATGTTGGGTGGTGTAATGCACAGATTTTATTAAGATTATGTCACTTTTTTTTATTCAAGAAGGACTGGAGTGTATAAAATATATTAGTGTACGTAATGTGGCGTGCTCAACTATTGTTAAAGTACAGTATATACAAACCTAATCACTTAAATCTTCATATCAGCTTTAACATATTAGAGTAATTTCAGATGTAATTTTCATTCTGTTTAAATCTACAGCTTGAATAAAATAATACTGGGAAATCGGATCATGAAGGTCCTTGTTCAGGTACTTCTTGTTATAGTTTAAGTCTCTCAGTTGTGTTTGTGCATGCCCTGTCACACTGGATTCTGACTGAGACTGTAGCTGTAATTTCAACACACATTACGCAGGCATGGTCCCCTGTCGTTAGCAAACCCACTGATGCAAAGAGACTGCAGGAGGTACGCATTATTGCAACAAATGATAAAAGAAGGGGTAAATATATATTTGCATACTATACTTCAGAACAGTATACTGAGTTAGTACCTACAGTACATTTCCATGAATTGCATCCTCTATCAGGGCTGGATTGGGACAAAAATTTGGCCCTGGACCAGCCCACTTTGACAGGTATCAGCCATGGCGGCCGGACAAACCGCACCCCCCTCCTCGGCCGGCCAACCCCGATGGTCACCCAAGCCCCCCCTCCCCCTTCACGTGCCATTAGCCGTTCTACTTTCTTACATGATGCTCTAGTCCCCCAATACACCTTTATCCCCACCATGATGCTCTGATCCCCCATGCGCCTATATCCCCCCCATGATGCGCTGGTCCTCTGCAGCGTTCACCTCCTCTCCCTGGCTAGTTAACTTCAGCGTGACTGAATACAGACATGTTCCTCGGGAGTCGCACTGAGAAGCTCATCATACGACCCAGAAGGACAGCGGCCACACACAGCTGTGACATAAGCTTCCTTGGCAATTGTTCTACTGGTCTTTCCTTCCCCCGCTCTCCAAACTGTCTGCTGCCACGGAGAATCTTTATGGAGAACGGGGGAATGAAAATACTAGGAGAACGAGTACCGAGGAAGCTTATGTCACAGCTGTGTGTGGCCGCCGTCCTTCTGGATCGTATGATGAGCTTCTCAGTGCAACTCCCAAGGAGCATATCTGTATTCAGTCACGCTGAAGTTAACTAGCCAGGGAGAGGAGGTAAGAGCTGTGAGAAGGGAGAGGAGGTGAGAGCTGTGGGGAGGGAGAGGAGGTGAGTGCTGTGGGGAGGGAGAGGAGGTGAGAGCTGTGAGAAGGGAGAGGAGGTGAGAGCTGTGGGGAGGGAGAGGAGGTGAGTGCTGTGGGGAGGGAGAGGAGGTGAACGCTGCGAGGAGGGAGAGGAGGTAAACGCTGCAGGGAGGAAGAGAGAGAGGGGCGGCGGTCCGCTGTCATTGAAGCCAGCCCACTGAGCCATCAGCCCATCGGAAAACTCCATGTAGTCCCGATGGCCAGTCCATCCCTGTCCTCTACTGTGTTTATTAAAGTTAATTCCTGCACTTAGACTAATGCAGGCCATACACGGTCGAATTTCGAACAAATTTTCTTTTCAAAATCAGAAAGTTCGTTTTTTTTGTGATCCGATGATGCCACCATTGATTTTCGAAATTCGGCCAACCAAAACTTTCATGTTGCCGGGAATATTCGTTTCTCTCCGGAAATATTCGTTTCTCTCCAGGGATTTTCTTTTCTTGCACATGCACATTTTATTTTTCTATTACATTTATCACACAATTCTCCCATCATTGATCAGAAAATCGACCGATTTTCCGAAAAATTTCCAACATGTCGGATTTCTGAAATTTGTTTGCCACACGAAAATTGGTTGTTACTGCAGCCCACTAACGGTGCGAAATACGAACGAAAATTCTTTGATACGATTTTCGAAAGAAAATTCTTTCGAAATTCGAATCGTGTATGGCCGGCTTAAGACTTGGCTGTTGTGTTTTTTTTCCACTAGGACTCCTTTGTATTCCCCTTTTAGTTTTGCCTGCTTCCCAATATCTTGTGCATTCTACCAGCTCTTAATTTATGGTGAGGGAAGTTTCAAGCACAAGAAATGAATGCAGAACAGCTTGTTGCTTCACAACCTGGAATTAACATGGATTTTTTTATTTATTTTATTGTGAAGCAAACAACAAATAGGACAAAAATAACAGAAATATTTGCATAATTATTCACCCCCCTAAAGTCAATACTTTGTAGACTTTTGCGGCTATCACAGCTCTGTCACTTTGGATAAGTCTCTATGAGCTTGCCACATCTTACCACTGGGATTCTTGCCCATTTCTCCTTGCAAAACTTCTCCAGATTCTTCTAGTTGGATGGTTTGTGCTTGCGAACAGCAATCTTTAAGTCTGACCACAGATTTTTTATTGGATTAAGGTCTGGGCTTTGACTAGGCCATTCCAACACATTTACATGTTTCCCCTTAAACCACTCAAGTGTTGCTTTAGCATTGTGTTTGGGGTCATTGTCCTGCTGGAAAGTGAACCTCAGTCCTAGCCTCAAATCATACACAGAGCGGTACAGGTTTTGCTGAAGAATATCCCTGTATTTAGCACCATCCATCTTTTCCTCAACTCTGACCAGTTTCTCAGTCCCAACTGCTGAAAAACATCCTGACAGCATGATGCTGCCACCGCCATGTTTCACTGTGGAGATGGTGTTCTTTGGATGATGTGATGTTTTGGGTTTGCGCCAGACATAGCGTTTTCTTCGATGGCCAAAAAGTTCAATTTTAGTCTCATCAGACCAGAGTACCTTCCTCCATACATTTTGGGAGTCTCCCACATGCCTTTTTTCGCAAACTCAAAACGCGTCATTTTGTTTTTTGCTGAAAGTAATGGCTTTCTTTTGGCCACTCTGCCATAAAGCCCAACTCTATGGAGCATACAGCTTTTTGTCGTCCTATGTACAGATACTCCAGTCTCTGCTGTGGAACTCTGCCGCTCCTCCATGGTTACCTTAGGTCTCTGTGCTGCCTCTCCGATTGCTGTATTTATTGGCGTACAACACTCACTTTTTTACCCTGAAAATAGAGGGTAAACTGTGCCTGCGAGTTATACGCAGGGGGCTGTGGAATGTTTTTTTGCTGAAACTTCCCTCTTAAAGTTAGGATGCGTGTTATACGCCTGTGTGTGTTATACGCCTGTGTGTGTTATACGCCAATAAATACGGTAATTCCCTTCTTGCTCGGTCCGTGAGTTTTGCTGTGCGGGTGTCACTTGCCAGGTTTGCTGTTGTGCCATGTTCTTTTCATTTGGTTATGATAGATTTGATGGTGCTCCTAGGGATCACCAAGGATTTGGATATTTTTTTTATAACCTAACCCTGACTTGTACTTCTCAACAACATTGTGCCTTACTTGTTTGGAGAGTTCCTTGGTCTTGTGTTTGGTTAGTGGTGCCTCTTGCTTAGGTGTTGAAGCCTCTGAGGCCTTTCAAAAAGGTGTGTTTATGTAATGACAGATCAGGTGACACTTAGATTGCACACAGGTGGACATCATTTCACTAATTATGTGACTTCTGAAGGTAGTTGGTTGCACCAGAGCTTTTTATGGGCTTCACAACAAAGAGGGCGAATACATACGCACATGCCAATTGTCAGTTTTTTATTTCTGAAAAATTGTTTTATGTATTAATTGTTCTAAATTTACTTCACCAACTTAGACTATTGTGTTTTGATCCATCACATATAATTCAGATAAAAAATAAAAAAAAATTGAACTAAAGCCTGTAATGTAACAAAATAGGTAAAAAGCCAATGGGTGTGAATACTTTTGCAAGGCACTGTATGTGGTAGGTTCAGTTAACTTTTCTAGAAGAAATATTAAACCAACCTGTAACTTGTTCCAGTTCTTATGTAAGTGTAGGTATATCAGCTAACAATGTTACTAATGGGTCCTGGTGTAAAATGTATTACATATTAACCACACTCAACTAGGTGCTTCAAATTTCAGAGGATTACTAAACTTTGCACAACAAGGTAACATCATGAACATGCAGACAATGTAGTTCATTCTCACCAAAGTCTTCAAAATAAAACAATCCAGGCATGAAAAAAATATTAACACTTTCCTTACAACTGACATTTCATATTTCCTACATACGTATTTACAATTATGGGATTAGGCAAATATTCACATATGGTTTTGTGCCATAGAGCTCTTACTGGATAGTGATCACCTGATGTATCTGAGATGTTTAAAGTAGACCCAAGGTCTCAAATTTAAGCCAGTTGGCTCATTTGTCCCATCTTTGTTAACCACTTAAGACCCGGACCAAAATGCTGCCAAATGACCTTGCCCCTTTTTGCGATTCGGCACTGCGTCATTTTAACTGACAATTGCGCGGTCGTGCGATGTGGCTCCCAAACAAAATTTGCGTCCTTTTCTTCCCACAAATAGAGCTTTCTTTTGGTGGTATTTGATCGCCTCTGCGATCGGGGGGGGGGGGGAGTTAAATGTTCCTATGTGTCTGTGTGTCAGTGTGCTGTTGTGTACACTTACTATGTGATGTGATCTCTCCTCAACGGTGGTCGAAAAAACCGCAGAGGGAGCGATCACATCACTTTCTCCTTCCTGTGTTTACACAGGAGGAGGAAATGACACGCAGGGGGAGCGCGCGGATTGGCTGAGAGCGATCCGGAGGGGGCGGACAAAAACCAACCGCCGCCCCCTCGCTCGGCCAGGTAACCGGACCGCCGCATGTATGGGGGAGGGGGGTCCGATCGGACCCCTGAACCCCCCCAAGGCACCAACGTATATATATGTTGATGTGCCTGTCAGTGCCATTCTGCCGACGTAAATGTACAAGCGGCGGTCCTTAAGTGGTTAAGGAATCATTCCTGCCAAAAGTGTTTTTTCTTTATTTATAGTTGATGAACTAGATAATCCCATGGCCCATCTGCCTTTGGTCTATGATCTTTCTATTTCTGACCAGTGTAATGCTGGTGTGATCATACTCATGTGGCAGATGCTTTTTCCCAATGAGTTGTGTTTAAGGGCATGGTAACCCACTTTTACTAACTTTTTTAAATTCACATACACATCATTTGCCCATGCAGGGGTTTCAACCATCAACATAAAATAGATAACTGAAAATGCTGAACCACCTAGCTGTCTCATCAGAATCACTGCTGTTCTTATTTCCAGACCCTCATACTGTGTTACCTAGCTCTCTTGGTTCACTTGACTCTCTTAGTCTTTAGTCACTGCACCCTGCTGCATCACCCACTCCTGGCCTCTAGATAAGAGCCCACCTGACCTTGTGGCTGGGGCACCTCTGATCCCTAGGTATTACATCCTGTCTCTTGACTCCTGGCTGGGGTTCCTCTGACCCCTGGGTGAGATCTTCTGTCTCTAATATGGAAGCTATCTCCAAACTGGGAGCTGTCTCCAGACTGGGAGCCCTAAACTATCCTCAGGTTTAAGTATATAATGACCCTGCACACCTATGTACTCACACATTGCAGGAACCTCGTAAAAACAGGACACAGGATTGAAGGTTCCATACCACCCAATACAATTTGTAATCTTCAAGCTCCAGATACGGAAATACAGAATCCAGAGAAAACCAAAAACCAAGCTTTCTCTGCTCAGAAACAATAGTCTGGAACTTCACATTACTTCTTAATGTGAATCTTGTGTCATATTGTCCTACATTTTCACAATGGACTGTCGCACTGTCACACTACCTAGGAGTTTTGGCTTTTCTTGTTCATCTTTGCATGTTCCAGCACTATACCTCAGTAGGTATACAGACTAAGGACCTTAAATGAATAGATTTCATCAAGGGGATACCTATGAGATATACATTTAGCAGTTGGTTTACTTTGCAAGCATCCACCAAACACTTTAGGTGGACTAGCTCTTAAAAAAAGAAGCCGTACTTTGCTGTTAACAGGCTTGGGTTCTAACCAAGGCCAATAAACATTGACTTCCTTTCCACTTTTAGCTGATATCTCAATATTTAGAGAAGCGGACCTTAGAACAAAATGCAAGGTTTGCTTATCTTGAAGACCCCCACTTAACATGCCAGCTTCCAGTGAGCTTGCTGTTCAAAGGTGATATCACTGGGCTTGCTCCAGGATCCAGGAAAAGCTGAGGACCTAAATTCTTATAGAAATTTGCTTTACCACAATTCTGGAGTGCCTTACCATGGGATTTGGGATCCTTGTCTTTCCCAGGACCAGAAAAAATGGCCCAGTGGCACCACCCATGCATACAGTAGACATGTGCACAACCAAAAATTTTGTGTTTTTTTGTTTAGTTTCGTCTCGTTCCGTAGATTCGTAAAGATTCGTAATTTCGTAAGACTCAAGTTTTCCTATTCAGACCCGTTCGTATTTAGTAAGATGCAAGTTTTCCTTTTCGGACCCGTTCGTATTTTCCTAACAGTTTTATTTTCGTTCATACTGAATGATTCGTAATTCTGTCTAATTTATTTTCGTTGATTCCAAATTCGTAATTTTGTTAGATAATAATTTTCGTTTAATGGATTCGTAATTTTGTACTTTCGTAAATACATAGCAACACGCGGCTAATCCATATTAAGATTTAAGACTTTCTCTTAAGCCCCATACACACGGTCAGACTTTTTGCCAACAAACTTCAAAATTAGCGTTTTTCAAAAAATCCGACCGTGTGTATGCTCTATCGGACAAACTTTTTTGGTTTCAAAAGTCTAGCCAACTCCCTTCAGACAAAAATCAACGGAAAAGTTTGTTTGAAGTCCGATCGTGTGTACGAGCCTTTACACTGTCCAATGTAACGCAGCACAAAAGAGATAAGCTGATTGGCTAAGATATTACGTAAGATACATCACTCACTAACTATACTGCCCAGTGCCCATTCGAAAGAACGATTTGAGTACACAAATTTACGAAAAGACAAAGAAACGGATTTACAAAACACACAAATAAAAATATGAACATACGAATGAAAATACGAACAGACAAAGGATTTAAAATATGGAATGCAAATCGTTCGTTATAGATGTCATTTTCATTCTTTTGCTGTTTCGGTGTTTCGTATTTTAGTAAGATTGTCCAATCGTACGTTCGTATTTTCACTTGTTCGTTATTTAGCTTATTCGTAATTCCGTAGTTTTCGTATTTTGGTTCTTTCATCTTTTCGGATGTTCGAATTGAGCCGAATGTACGAATACTAACAAATTTGTACGTAAATCCATTTGTTACGAATGGGAATGCACATGTCTAGCATACAGGAAGCAGCCAGGAGGTGGGCTGTTATGTGACTTTTACCTTACTTTTAGCTTTAACAGGGGAGTCCAAATGTTTAACCTCCCAAGGCCACTTTGGAAGAAGAGGAATTGTCTTGGGCCACACATAAAATATACTAACAATAAGGATAGCTGATGAGCAGAAAAAGTTGGGCAGGTAACAAGTTAACATTCACTGATAGAGATAACGTGTACCCATCTGAGAAATAAAACTGAATTTTTTGGTAATATTTTTTATTATAAAAGTAAAAGAGGGCAACATAAAAGTTGTGCGATATTTGATAAAGGAACACACCAATATCTGGTTTGATGGATGTAGTAGCAATTCTCAATCAATTCGTAAGGTGCTCATCAGATATTTTGGTTTTAATTTTGCCCTTCGTTTGCATCATTCTTGAAAATTATTTTAGGTTGTTTTAGGTGCTGCCAAAAACTGATGACATGAATGAGGCATGATTGTGATGAGTGGGACATTTTTCTTTGAGCAGATAAAGCTTATAAGAGTCCAGTAACTAGACACTGACAATTTGTTCTTCTGCCGCATGTGTTTGCTAATTTCAAATGTATTTTTACTAAACATTCCCCCTCCCATAAAAACCATTCTCACATTTTAAGTAAGAGCCGGTTCACACAGGGGTGACCTGGGATCCGACTTGAAGTTGCCCCAAGTTGTCTAAGTCGTGTGGTTGAGAAAATCAATGGAAGTGAATGGAGCCGTCTTACTACTGAAGTCGCTCCGACTTCAGAAAAGGTTCCTGTACTACTTCAATCCGACTTCTAGGCAACTTGTACCCATTGATTTCAATGGAAGTCGCCTCAGATGTCTGATCACTGTCTTAACTGAAGCAACAATACAGGAAGATAACATACATTTCTCAGGCAAACCCCTCCCCCAGAACTGATTGTTGTTTGATTGGCCACTGGAAAGCCTTCTGTCCTGGAGCCAACCTGAAGTTGCCTGATACTCAAGTCGTGTCCAAGTTGCCTCCCAAAGTCGTGTTGCCCCTGTGTGAACCGGCTCTAAGTCTACAATTTTGTGTTGGGCTGGATTCATAGCCGTCTTGGGTCGCAAGTTGGACACCCCCTGATCTTTAAGACAGAAGGCCTTGATTTTAATGCAAGGGTAGTTTTAAGAGAGACCAAGTCATTGAGCTAAGCCGTTGAAAGCCCCCTCTAGTGGCTAATCTATCACCTATGCATTTGTTACAGCTACAAGTCACTGCAAAATTTACTGTAGCCAAAATGATTACAATAATATTTACAAATACACGCTTGGTGAAAATTTGCAGTACTTTCCCTTTAATGGACAGTAAACAAGTAACACTGGCTGGTCTGTGCCTGCTAATGTTACTTTAAAGACAAAGCATCTTGTCTTAGCAGACACATTATTTTAGAATTCGGGATGTAATAGCTTTGTGACTGACAGTAATGTAAGGGGAGAGTGCAGCCCGGGATTCCATATTGAACCAAGCATCAGCAGCCCTCATCCTGGAATTGACAATATTGAAGCCAAAGGGTTTGAAATATTGAAGGATGAACAACCTGATTCAAAGTACTTGGGAGACAATAGCTTTTAATTGCGTACAATCCATAGATTACCATTTCCTCTCATTATTACAATGACTGCCATTTGTACCAAATGATTTTTTTTCTAGAGGATTTGTACAACAGAATTCCTTTTTATCGAACAAGTAGGTACACTTGCTTCTTCAAAAGACATAATGATAAAAAAAGAATTACATTGTCTGTAAAACAAAATAGGATGGGCAGTATTAGATATAGTTACATAATTACGTAGGTTGAAAAAAGAAAACATCCATAAGCTTTAACAAAGTCCAGCAATGTTGGTTCAGAAGAAGCATAAGGTGTAAGAAAAGTGAAAAAATAAAGAAAAAATATTTAGTACATTTGTCCATGTGTATCTCGTTCAAAATATACAAAAGAACTATACTGTTGATGTGCCAGAAATATAATGTACTCCTATCTTCCTCTTTCACATGACAACACAGCTTTAAATTTCTGAGCACATGGTGTCAGCACTGCCTACTATATTTTTGATGGATTACAAAGATACAAAGAGCACAGACCTCTCCTTATCCCTCCCCCCATTTCCATAATCCCGCTTTATTTCAACAACCATTCCGCATCTCCATATCCCTTCCCCACCTCCATAACCCCTCCTCATCTCCATAACCCCTCCTAATCTCCATAACCCCTCTCCACCCCCATAAACCCTCTCCACCTCCATACCCCCTTCTTATCCCCATAAGCCCTCCTCATCTCCATAACCCCTCTCTACCTCCATAACCCCTCTCTACCTCCATAACCCCTCCTCATCTTCATATCCCCTCCCCTTCTCCATATCTCTTCCTCATTTCCATATCTCTTCCTCATTTCCATATCTACTTCTCATGTACATATCTCCTCCTCATTTCCATAAACCATCTTCATAACTCCTCCTCATCTCCATATCCCCTCCCCATCTCAATATCTCCTCTTCATTTCCACAACCACTACTCATCTCCATAAACCCTACCATCTCCATAATTCCAACTCATCTCCATAACCCCCCATCTCCACATCCCCTCCTCATCCCTATACATCCTCCTCATCTCCATAATCCCTCCTCATCTCCATAATCCCTCCTCATCTCCATAATCCCTCCTCATCTCCATAACCCCTCCTCATATCTCCTCCTCATTTCTACAACCACTCCTCGTCTTCATGAACCCTCCCCATCTCCATAACCCCTCCCCACCTCCATATCTCCCCACCTCCACCTCCTCCTCATCTCCATATCTCCTCCTCATCTCCATATCTTCTCCTCATCAAAACCCCTCCTTATCTCCATAACCCCTCCCAATTTCCATAAATGCTCCTCATCTCCACAAACCCCCCCAATCTCCATAACTTCTCCTCATCTCCATAACCCCTCCCTATCTCTATAAACCCTCCGCATCTCCATAAACCATCCCCATCTCCATAACCCCTCTCCATCTCCATAACCCCTCTCCATCTCCATCTCCATCACCCCTCTCCATCTCCATAACCCCTCTCCATCTCCATAACCCCTCTCCATCTCCATAACCCCTCTCCATCTACATAACCCCTCCCCATCTCCATAAACCCCCATCTGCATAACTTCTCCTTGTCTACATAACCACTCCTTATATCCATAAACCCTCCTCATAACCATAAACCATCTCCATTATCCCTTCCCATCTCCATAACTCCTCCTCGTCTCCATAACTCATCCTCCCCTCCATAAATCCTGCTCAACTTCATAACTCCTCCTGTGGGGCACAGGAACTTAGAGGCTCACAAGACTTCTGCCAAATCAACTGGTGTTTTTTTTGCACTTACTGAACAGATATCACAAAACAATTTCAATGATATTAAAACAGACCAAAAAAGACCAAAGGAGAGAAGTTTATTGATAAGGTTTACATAAACTTTAACAAAAGTGTGAACAAACATTATCTTGGGGTGTAAGGAAGTTTGGAAATTCTACATTGAAGAATGAATTCCCTGAATCAGATGATATTCAAAAAGCCCTTCAATAATTATAACTGTACAGATCTGTAGTTGTAATAAAACCATGCAGTGCTTTATAACAGTCCGTTATCAGGCTCGTCGCAACAAGACAGGCAAAGGAAGCAATTTCTTGGGGCGCCGAGCTGGCCAGGGGCCCCAGCATCCAGTGGCACAGGCAGCAGGATTTTTGTATCTTTAATGGGGATAATAACACAACAAAATTCCGCACCGCCGAGCCACCACGTCCTATGCTGCATCCCACGCCGCGCGGTACTGGAGATTCAGTTTGTTGTACCCGGCCGGACTGCGGACTGACAGGAAGTGCACACACTGAGTGCTCTGTGCTCACTTCCTTTCAGTCCGGCCGGCCAGGAACAACAAACTGAATCTCCTGCCGGCTGCCACGCAGTATGCGGTACTGTAGTCTGTAGGGAGGGGGGTTAAAAAGAACAGGGGGGGGCTGCCATTACAAAAATATTTTCGCCGACAGTGATCATAATTAATAACCCCACTTATGTATTATAAACAAAACAATAACGGTACCACCATAGATTTCTTTCCATTATATAGCTTCTATTTTGAATCAGGTCATATTTATTAAAGCTTTTTGCAAAAAAATTTCAGCTCATCTCTTTAATACATGAACATTTCCTCATTTATTATCCCTTAAAAGATGCCGCAAGTGCGGAAAAATATCTGTAAGTGCTCTTTCACACTGTTCTGTAGCAAGAGCACGCTAAAAATGCATATGCATTTTTACAATGATTTTGATGTTTTTCAGATGCGTTTCCGGTGCGCTTTTGGATTGCCTGCACCTGTGAAAAATGGACATGTGACTCAAAAATGCACAAAAAAACGCAACACGCGGTACGATTTTGCTGCGATTTTCATGTATTCTCTATTTAGTTCAATGAGGAGGTGCAGCATGCAGTGGTGTGAAGTGTCCCATAGGATTTCCTATTTTCTTTGGAAATACAGTGCCTTGCAAAAGTATTTCCTCCCACTTCCAGGCCCAGACACAACAGATAGAAAATCTCCCCCAAAATTAAGGGAAGTCCCTCTTCTGGCATTGGAAGATTCCCCCTTTACTTTGATTCTGGTGACAACTTCCAGCTTGCATACGTTTTGATTCCACTTGGCATCCAGTTTGCATGCAGCTTTAATGAAAATAAAAGGTATGCATCTTCTGGAAGCCAAAGGGAAAATTCTGCAGGCTGCATTATATTTATAATTTTCCCCATAGAAGTCAATGAAAACAAAAATAATTAGTTCCGTATTGACTTCTATGGCATGCACTACTGCATGTCGCCAACATTGTTTCCAGGAGAGAGCGGAGACCAGTGACGGCGCGTCCCGATCCTCGCGCATGCGCAGTAGGGAATCGGGCAGTGAAGCTGCAAAGGCTTCACGTCCTGATTCCCTCACCGAGGACCAAGTGATTGCTCAGCATTGGCTGCTGACATCGCGGGCGCGCTGGACAGGTAAGTGTCCATTTTTTAAAAGTCAGCAGCTGCCGTCTTTGTAGCTGCTGGCTTTTAAAAAAAAAATTGGCCAAACCTCCGCTTTAATGCTAGTGACAAACCACATCAGTTATGTCATTTTTTTTTATTTTGTACAAAATTCCACCTTAACTGCAGGCAAACTACAAAAGGGAACCTGAGCCCTCAAGAACGCTTGTAGGAAACAAATATGAGAACTGTGCTAGTACCTGAAAATGAGGACAAGGCAAGTTTAGAGCAGTTTCCGGTTTATCTTGTTCTCATACTCTCATCCATGCTCTGCTTTTTCTCAAGCCTGTAACATATTTTCAATCTGCAGGTGATAGTTAAGCAATTTGTTGTTTCTGATGGGCCACGTCATTGAGAGAATTCAGAAGACAATTTCTTTCACTTGAATGATTAACAGAGAGCCAACAGGTCACTCTTGTTTTGCCTTTGATGAGTTTGGCTTTAGACCAGGGCCAGCTACTAGCTCTTTAACTCCAGGAGACAATAATCTAGCTCATCTTTGGCATTGTCACAGAATTCTACTACGAGCACAAGAAAATAGAAAATTCATCAATGGAGAAATCTCTGAAAGCTGTATAAAGGCTCACTGGAGATTGGTAGCAGAGAGCCCTGAACAGGGAATAAAAATAGTGCATACCAGCCAACATCTGTATATAGCAATCAGAGGTTATAGATGTAGCACCCTGGTGTTTAGGCACGGTTGTTTACAAATTTAGTTTGCCAGATAGTTCTGGTTAATTGTTAGAAGATCCACTGATCTGGAGTTGCTGCACCCTTTGTTTTCATTACAGTAGAAATATTTGCCAGCACACCATGGAACGACATACAAAGCATCCAAACGGATGTTTTATTGCATGATCACAACACAAAGAGAGTGCAATGTTTTGGAGCCAGGTAGGGCCCCTTCGTCAGGCATTAGACCAGTGTTTCTCAATTCCAGTCCTCACGCCCCCCAACATGTCATGTTTTCAGGATTTCCCTCAGATGAAAAGGCTGTGGGAATTACTAAGGCAGTGAAACTGATCAAATCACCTGTGCAAAATAATGGAAATCCTGAAAACCTGACCTGTTGGGGGGGCGTGAGGACTGGAATTGAGAAACACTGCATTAGACCAACAAGGGCATAGCAAGATCAGATTATGAATGGATGTAATGTCTCAGCCAATTGGCGGGTGTTTCTTTAGTCCCTTGGCCTGTTGGGAGAGCCTATTTATTTAGGTGGAGTCAGGTGATCAGTGTTCTGTATCATCTGGACAGCTGTCTGGGTGGACGTGTGTTATGTCGTCTGCAGCCTATCCCAGGGACACTTGGCTGTTAGGCTGCCTGATGCTTTTCCAGGAGCAGGAGAAGCAGCGTAGGGTTAGGACTGCAGGATTGGAGTCCAACCAAGTTACAGAGGTTCTGCCGGATGGGGAACCAGTCGTGATCGGAGGTAAAGGGGAAGCAATCACCACTAAGGCACCATCCATCTTATTACCAGAGACTACTGTAAGTAAGCCTCAAGTAAGCCTGTCCCTTCTCTTACGATCATAGTGTCTCTTGACATCTTCCTGGGCCTTCTGCATGGTTTTCCAGAGGGTTTGGAAGTTGGACTGGAGAAGGGTCAGCCAGTCTTAGACTGTGGGTACTGATGCTTCCGGACTGGTGTAAGGTAGAGCGGACAGGTTGAACCTGTAATTGACCCAGAAGGGTGATTGGTTAGGTTGTTGCATGTACCGAGTTATTGAGTTCTGACGAAGTTCTGATACCCACAAACAAAACATGTAAACTCTTGGGGAACAGGGACCCCCCTATGCACACTTCAGCCTCGCGGTTTTTCCTTTATCAGCTCGGTAATATTGTACCTTGAGCAGATATACCATCAATTAAAGGATGCCTTATGGAGACATGAAAAGCACACCCTGAGGACAATTACAACACTTGGCTTCCAGCCATTGTCTTTGGAGATTGAATAACTTTATTTTTATTTTCATTCTGGACATTGCAATCAACAACTCATTATCAGAGACGCTGTACTACCACTGTCCCACCTTGGACACTATCATACCGATTCACCTGATATTGCTACCTTTAGGAATAGCGCTTCAAGCTTCATGCATAAATGGATGGTCTGGCTGCAATCCCTTTGAGCAGTGCGTGATTGGAGAAAATAGCTTCTACTTAGAGCTATGAATGACAGCAAAACCGTGAGTAAACCCTGCACTAACACTGCTGAGGAACATTACTACAACACTGTCATCTACAAACTAGCATATTATATGCCCAATCACCTATCATCCATCCATAATAGCTGATATAAATCTCATGGAATGTGAGCTGCCTAATAGGATGAATAAGCACTCAATGGATATATTTGCTTTGAAGCTTTGAATGGACACTACCCAAATGCTATGGGAACTTGCCCACTATCTATGGCAATATCATTGTGTTTCAGGTGAATTTTATCGTGAAGATTAACATTACAGTGTCTCTGCTTGAATATCTCCTTTACATCTATTCACTAATGAAAATATACTTATAAGGAAATAATACTAAGGCCCCGTACACACGGCCGAGGTTCTCGCTGAAAATCAGCGAGAACCTCGCTGGAATGTGCATTCCAGCGAGGACCTCGGCCGTGTGTACGGTCTCAGCGAGCTTCCCGTCGGGAAGCCCGTCGAGCCGAAATAGAGAGCACGCTCTCTATTTCCTCGACGGCCCGCCTGGAAGAATGGCTGGTTGCCATTCCCGACGGGCGGGTCGCCGAATCCGACGGCCGGGAGAGAACCTCGACGGGCGGAACGATGTGTTCTGCCCGTCGAGGTTCTGGGTCGTGTGTACGCGGCCTAAGCCTGACACGGCGAGTTCAACGGGAGAACTTTTCTCAGTAAGCTATTAGGCTCAATATCCTTCCTTTTGTTTTCTTCATCATCAGTCTCTATTGGATCAGTGCTACTATTACCACTAGTCAGTGGATTTTTTCATGTCCCCTTTTCCAGGTATTTAATTATGTTATATTCCATCATCTAGCCAGTGATCTTTTCACCTGAATTACAGGGAATCACTGCTATTTGTGGGAACCATTAGGAAATATTGTCAAGAGTTGGGGTTCAGGTGTGCAATTTTGTGTGGGGGGGGGACCTCTGTGTGTTATGTGGAGGGTGGGGGCGCTATTTTTTGTAGATTCTGATCTCCCCTTGGGATGATCGAGCATTAGTTACTGGTATAAGCCGTTTTTGAGTGGGCATCCAGGGGGACCATCCCTGGGTTGGTCTACCATATCATAGTGGACCTGAGTTTTTATACCTGACATACATGTGTTCTTTTTTGATATTTATTCGAATACATTTTTTTGTAGTTAACTCTTAAGGGTGTGCAGCAGTCTATTTTCTTTTTTTGTTTTTTATTGTTGTGTTACCAAGTTATTGTAGGCAGACTCAGCACACAGGAGCAGGATGAGCCAGTCATCCTGGGAGAAGGAAGAAGCATCTCAAGTATTGTTCTAAGGTTTAATTCATCCTCTCCGTTTGCCCGTTACTCTGCAGGTGTTAAGCCAAAGATAACTGTACCTCAATGGCCAGGCTTTTGCTAAGGTTCTTTCAGAAATTAGATGTAAAATGCACCCTCCTGTCTGAGACAATACTATCGGGGAGGCCATGTAACCTGAAGTTCTCCTTGATGAAGGTGTCCACAGTTTCCTTAGCGGTAAGTGTGCCCCTCATGGGCAGGAAGTGTGCCATCTTAGACAGGTAGTTTACCACCACAAAGATGGTTGTATGTTCCTTAGATGGGGGCAAATCCACTACATGGAGATATCTTTCAAAGGTTTCTCTGGCACTGGTAAATGTTTCAACAGACCCCAGGCTTTGGCGTTGGATCCCTTGTTGACAGACCGTACAGGAGGACACATATTATTTACAGTCTGGTTTGAGAGTAGGCCACCAGAAGGACCGTGAGGCAAGTTCGGTAGTCTTTTTAACTCCGAAAGTGGCCGGCTAGCTGGTGGTTATGAAAGGTTTTTAGAACCTGTGGCCTAGCCTGTTGTGCCATACAAATCCATCCTGGCTTCTAACAAACCCCTGCAGAGTCTCTAACTCTGGGCATTGGGCTGCGGCTTGCTCCATAGTAGATTGGAGATCCTGTTGAAGCATCAATAAGTTCTGTTTTGTTAGGATAGTATCAGATGTAGCCTTTTCTGGGGTATCAGGGAACATGCGTGATAAGGTATCAGCTTTGCCATTTTTAGATCCCAGCCAGTAGGTGATATGGAACTGGAAGCAAGAAAAGAACAAGGCCCAGCGAGCGTGGCGAGGTCTCAATCGTTTGGCGGACCGGGGGTATTCTAATTTTTTATGATCTGCATAGATCATGATAGGGTGACTGGCTCCCTCCAGGAGGTTCGTCTATTCTTCCAGGGCTGTTTTTATGGCGAGAAGCTCTTGAACCTCCACATCATAATTATTTTCCGGTTGGCTAATCTTGCGGGAGGAGAAAGCTATGGGATGGAGTAGTGCCTTGGGCCCCTGGTGCTATGATAGAATGGCTCATGTAGCTATTTCTGAGGCATCCGCTTCCAGAACATAGGGTAGTTCAGGGTTAGGGTGTTGAAGCATCGGAGCAGATTTTAACAGAGACTTCAAAGTATCAAAAGCAACCTGAGCCTCAGAGGACCATTGGAAGCGTACATGATGGTGGGTTTCTTGGGTAATAGGTGAAATAATGGTGGAGAAGTCCTTTATAAATGTCCTACAGAAGTTGGCAAACCCAACGAACCTCTGCACATCCTTCTTATCCATTAGGGCTGGCCAGTCCACAATGGCTTTGACCTTTTGGGGGTCCATAGTGATCCCTTTGGTAGAAATAATGAGGCCTAAAAACTTGATGGATTCTTTCTCAAAATCAGACTTTACGGCCTTTGTGTACAGTCCGTGTCTCCTCAGGGTGGCTAGCACCTTCTTTACATAAGACTTATGAAGTTCCAAGGTAGCCAAAATGATAAGGAAGTCATCCACGTAAATGATAATGAAAATGTCGTTCACCAGGTGCTGGAAAGTGGCAGGTGCTTTGTAGAGACCGAAGAGTATGACTAGATATTTAAAGTGTCTGAACCAAGTTTGGTAACCTGTTTTCCACTCATCACCCTCTCGGATGCAAATGCGTAGGTCCAGTTTGGTAAAGACTCGTGCGCTACGAAATCTCTGGAAAAGTGGGTAGCCATTCTTAATTGTAATTTTATTGCACTCCCTGTAGTCTATGCAGGGTCTGAAGGACTGGTCTTTTTTTCCACAAAGAATATGCCAGCACCCGCAGGAGAGGAAGAAGGATGGATGAACCCCTGCTTTAGGTTGTTGTCCAGATACATCCACAGGGTCTCAAGCTCCTTTTTTGAGAGGGGGAATATTCAACCAAAGGGTATCTCTAAACCTTTCAAAAGTTCAATAGGACAGTCGAAGTTTGAGTTTTTCTGTTCAGAAAATTATTTATTCACGTATTACTTTAAAATAGTTTTAAACCCTGTCATAATGACATTTAGTTTGCCAAAGCACTGCATATAATAAATTATTGCATTTTTGTCTTTTATAATTTTTACCATTTTTTTTTTATATTTTGCGTTTGAGTGTTTCTGATCTCTCCAACTTACTTCTACCTCTTGCTGTCTTCATGCATTAGCTCTAGAAATGTTTGCATAGTATTGCTCAAGATTGTCTTTCATTTTGGTAACAACAGTGAACCATGATTGTATATGGCATATAAGTAAAGCCACTTAGGGCTCATATATAATGGAGAATAGATATTGCTATCTTCTCTTTATTACACTCCGCAAGGCTACCCCCATTGCTGACTGCAATTTACAGGCCCATTCATAAAAGAGGGACCACTGTGTGGAGCCTGAAATGCCCCATGGAGTTCCATGAGAAAGACAATCATGTGACTTTGAAAGGTCTTTCCCTTATTCATTCAAAAGGCACTCTGCAGGTTTCTGACTCCCATAGCTGGAGGAGCACTAAGCACATACTGTAAATGAAGCACATTACTGTGTCTTATAACTGCACAGTGTTATTTTTTTCCTCTTAAGTAGCAGTAGGGATGAGCCGAACACCCCCCACCCTGTTCGGTTCACACCAGAACCTTCGAAAAGGAATGAAAGTTTGCGCCAACTTTAGAATCTCATTGAAGTCTATGGGACTCGAACGTTCAAATTCAAAGTGCTAATTTTAAAGGCTAATTTCCAAGTTATTGTCCTAAAATGGGTTTGGGGACCCGGGTCTTTCCCCATGGAACATGTATCAATGCAAAAAAAAGTTTTAAAAACTGACGTTTTTTCGGGAGCAGTGATTTTAACCTCCCTGGCGTTATGATTCTGTCTGGAATTTTGTACCAAAAGCGTTGCAATTGTTTTGCAAGGAAATGTGGTGTTATGTATTATAGGCCTGCAATTCTTAGTAAGTACTTACTTAAATCTATCTAAACAAGAGTCTAATAGGCATCCCGGGTATGATTTTTTTTTTTTTTTTTTATTAAAAATTATAATATAATAAATAATTATAAAAAATTATAACAAATAATAATATAATTATAGTAAAAATTATTCAATAATGTAATCAAATCAAAATCACTGAAATTTGCTCAGTTGCAGAATTTTTGCTGTCATAATTTTTTTTTTTTATGACGAATTTCCCCACAGATCGCTATCGCTAAATTCTGCAAGTGATTATAATTTATTATCGCTGTTTTTTAGCTGCTCTAAAACAATTTTTGCCATAAAGGGACACTTTTGGTTGCTATGGGCAATCTACAGTTTGCAGGGAGAAAGAAAAGTTTTTATTATATAAAATGACATGCAGGGCACTGGGAAGACCACTAGGGACATGGGGGGTGTGTATTTTTTACATACAGTACTGTAATCTATAAGATTACATTGTACTGTATGTAAAGTGTTTGTTTACATTTTTGAATTTGGCGCCGTTCTCCGTCCCCGTGCGACGTAACGTCGCAGGGAACGGAGCTCGGCGGCACACGGGGACGCTGTGTGAATCGAGCGAGCACCCGCTCGCTCACACAGCGTGGATGCATCGCTGGATCCAGGGAGAAGGTAAGTAAACAGTCTCTGGATTCAGCGAGGCGAGCCCGTGTCTGACACGGGATCAACAATAGTAGCAGCAAATTTTTACCCCGTGTCAGACACGGGAAAAACGCCAAGGAGGTTAATGATGCTTAAAGTGAATTTTTTTTTAAATTCTTTTAAATATCGTACCTGCTGGGTGTCTATAGTATGTCTGTGAAGTGGCACGTGTTAAGAACTGTCCCTGCACAAAATGACATCACTATAAGAAAAAAATCATTTAAACTGCTTGTGGCTTTAATGTAATGTCTGGTCCCTGCAATATGGATAAAAAATTTGGCGCAAACAGCCCATAACGTTCGATATTCGACGAACGGTCGAACATAGGATGTTTGAGTCGAAGATGGGTTTGACTCGAACACGAAGCTCATCCCTAAGTAGCAGTATGACTTGCAGTACTACAATAATTAAACTTCCAAAATCAGCATCATCTAATCTCCATTGGAGGCACATGTGGCAGGGTGACAGTGCAGGAGAGCATGTGGGAGACAAAGACAGAACCTCCCTATAACCAGAAATTATAAAATTAAGAGGACCTGCGCTATTCAGTGAGTATACCATGAATGCCACTTTGTAAAGCATATCTACACTTAAATGACAATTAAATTAAAGAACATTAATGCACAATTGTTAAATAAAAAATATATATGTGTGATAAAATGAATTAGCCAATATTACATAGCAAAAGAAAAAGATGCAATGCAAGTATATAAAGAACAGACAGTCCCCGAGTAATGGCGCGTACACACGATCGGTAATTCCGTGGATTTTTTCCAGATGGAATTTTGGCTCAAACTTAAGTTGCATACGCACCGGCACACAAAATTTTCGACTCTCAAGAACGTGGTGACGTACAACACTACAACGAGCTGAGAAAAATGAAGTTCGATGATTCCGAGAATGCGTCAAATTGATTCCAAGCATGCACGGTTTCTTGCACGTCTGAATTGCATACAGATAATCATAATTTCCGGCAAGAACTTTTCCCGTAGGAAAATTTGAGAACCGGCTCTCAAATTCTTGCTGTCGGAAATTCCGACAGAAAAAGTCAGATGGGGCATACACACGGTCGGAATTTCCGACCAAAAGCTCACATTGAACTTTTCTTGTCGGAAATTCCGACCGTGTGTACGCGGCATTACAAACACTCAACTTACAAACGACTTATACTTACAGAGGGAGACAACAGGAAGTGAGTGGAAATCTACCCCTAGGAAGGAAAATTCACTTCTGAAAAAGTTATCATGGGGAAAGGTGTCTCCACAGAAGCTTTATCACTAATCCTTGTTTCCATGACAACCCCAAATGTTCAAAATCCAGTTATCACAGGGACAGAAAGTGAGGTGAAATTTTCTGAACAGGGTCACAGACAGCAAAAATAACATTAAAGGGGTGTTAACCCTTCCCTATGCTATCCGAAAAACTATTTTGGTAGTAGTTGAAATTAAAAATGTTACCTGTTCCAACTGTTTAACCTGTTTATCTTAAGAACAAACCTACATAACATTCAGGTTGGGAACCCGGGGACTGCCTGTTAAGGAAGAAACATATGTTGATAGGCAAGAACAATTGCGTACAGAGCTATACAGCTTAGGCATGCATAGTATCGAAACAGTACCATACGAGATGCAAAGATATTATACTGATGTGCATTTTATATTTATGGGTTAAAGTGGTTGTAAACCGTTGGGGACAAGTTACACCTACAGGTAAGCCTAGATTTTTGCTGTGTACACACGATAATTTTTCAGCATAAAAAAAAAGAAGTTTTTAAAAAATGTAACTTAAAATGACCCTGTGTGGGCTTCACATCATTTTTCAGGTTCTGAAAAACGACCAAAAAAAAAATTCGAACATGCTGCATTTTTTAACATTTTAAAAAATGTAGTTTTTCGGGTTGAAAAAAATGATTGTGTGTGGGCTAAAACAACGTTAAAAACCTGCGCATTGCTCAGAAGCAAGTTATGAGGCAGGAGCGTTCTGGTAAAACTACCATTTGTAATGGAGTAAGCACATTCATCACGCTGTAACAGACAGAAAAGCGCGAATCGTCTTTTACTAACAGGAAATCAGCTAAAGCAGCCCAAAGGGTGGCGCCATTCACATGGAACATCCCCTTTATAGTGCCGTCGTACGTGTTGTACGTCACCGCACTTTGCTAGAGCATTTAAAAAAAAAAGGATCGTGTGTGGGCAATGTCGTTTTAATGATGAAGTTGGAAAAAACAATGTTTTTTTCTACATGCCGAAAAACTTTGTTTTTTTAATGCCGAAAAATGATCGTGTGTATGCGGCATAAGGCTTACCTGTAGGTGCTTGCGATATCTCTGAGACCTACACGGTCTTGGAGATATTTGCAATTTCCCCGAGTGACGCCTACTTCTGCGCATGCGCCGTCTTGAAAGGGCACCCTAGTGATTAACCCCTGCACTGCCATTGTCATTTTCAACAGTAATCAGTGCATTTTTATAGCACTTTTCGCTGTGAGGCCGCGTACACACGATCGAACATGTCCGCTGAAACTGGTCCGCAGACCAGTTTCAGCGGACATGTTCGATCGTGTGTACGTCCTATCGGACCGTTTTCCAGCGGACAAAAATTTCCAAACATGCTTGAAAACTTGTCCGCTGGAAACCTGTCCGTCGGACATGTTCAATGGTTAGTACACAAACCATCGGACCAAAATCCCCCGCATGCGCAGAATCAAGTCGACGCATGCTTGGAAGCATTGAACTTTGTTTTTTCATCACGTCGTTGTGTTCTACGTCACCGCGTTCTGGTCCGAGGGGATTTTGGTCCGATGGTGTGTACGCACATCAGACCAACAGACAATTCAGCCTTGTCCGATGAAAACGGTCCGTTGGACAGGTTTCCTCGGACATGTCTGATTGTGTGTACAGGGCCTAATGTGTCAAAACTGTCCGATGTGGCCACCATAATGTAGCAGTTATGAAAAAAATCGCTTATAGCTGCCATTACTAGTAAAAAAAAAATGTTTTTATAAAAATGCCATAAAACTATCTCCTATTTTGTAAACGCTTTCAATTTTTCGCAAACCAATCAATAAACGCTTATTGAGAATTTTTGTTTACCAAAAATAGGTAGAAGAATATGTATCGGCCTAAACTGAGGGAAAAATATGTATTTTGATAGCACAAAGAATAAAAACCACAGAGGTGATCAAATGCCACCAAAAGAAAGCTCTATTTGTGGGGAAAAAAGGACGCCAATTTTGTTTGGGAGCCACGGCGCACAACTGCGCAATAGTCAGTTAAAACGACGCAGTGCCGAATCTCAAAAAGGGGCCAGGTCCTTAACCTGCATATTGGTCCAGGTCTTAAAGGAGTTGTAAAGGAAAATGTTTTTTCACCTTAATGCAATTTATGCATTAAGGTGAAAAAACATCTGATGCTGCCAGTGACGCGTCATTTTCGGCTCCCCATCACACAATGCTACGGAAGTGACGTAGCGGCCAATTTCACATGCGCAATGCATTCCAAACGCAATTCCAATGGATTTACAACAGCCCACCAGCGAGGCCGTCATTCTTGGCGACGTGGACTTAGAGGTAAGTGGCCAGTCGGCCTCACGTCCTCGCTTCGCTCGGATTGCTCGTTGCGCTCGCTCGGCCTCCTGGCTCATTTTTTAACATCCTCCAATCCACGGGGATGTTAAGGAAAGAGCCTGGATGCCGAACGAGGTTTTGCTGGTGTGCACTGTCGTAAATGCATTGGAACGCATAGTGCATGCGCAGTTTGCCGCCACAGCACTTCCGCAGCAGTCTGTGATGGGGAGCGGAGTATGACGGTGCATCAGCTTCCACCGAGCCCCCGTTATACTTACCTGACCCCTCGAAAGTTCCGCGCTCGGTCACAAGATCCTCTTCGCCGCTCAGCCTGGCCGCTGATTCTCTAGAGCGGATGGATTGAGAGCAGCGCAGCCATTGGCTGGCACTGCTGTCAATCACATCCAGTGACGCGGCGCGCCGAGGGGCGGGGACGAGTGATACAGTGAGCGGCTAGCTCACTCCGCAATTACTCACCACCATGCGAGCTCTCGCATTACTGTGGTCAGTAATTGCGGGGAGGACCAGAGACAGCCGCCGAGGGACCCCAGAAGACGTGGATCGGGGCCACTCTGTGCAAAACGAACTACACAGTGGAGGTAAGTATAACATTTCTGTTATTTTAAAGGGGAAAAAAATTCCTTTAGTAACCCTTTAAGTGGTTAAATGTACCCTACATATAGTAGACTATTATCTATATAAAAACTTGTCATAATTTACATTGGCTCAAAGCTCATCCATCATTTTCGCTTCCCCCAATCATGTTTTTTCTTTTATTCAACTTAAAATAGCTTTGCAAAGAGGGAATTCCACACTCTGAAAGTGTTCCTACAGTGTCAAGCTGAGTGGGCCTCAAGAAAACAGGGGATGTCTAGTCCTATCTGCACAACACTGATACGCATTATGAGTCCCTCCAGCCTCTCTTACCAACTATTCTCCAGGTATTGTAATTAATTTTCAGAAACCAGATAAGACCGCGGAAACTATGAAGTCATGCAGCTCACATGGATGAGGCAGAAGTAGTTTCATTATTTTCTTTTTTTTTTTTCCTCGAGACCTGAAAGTCTTAAATTAGTCATAGTCTCTCCTTGCTCTCATTTCTTTGTTCATTAGCATGTCGGAAAACCTATTAAAAGAAGAAAGCAAAATTAATTTAATTTGCAGGCCTGCCGTCTGATGTTGTGTGGCTTGAAATTGAGAGGCATAGCTCATCGTGTAAGTTAAAGGTAGTCCTTCGCGTTTTCGACTTTAAAAGCTAAATCGTTTTTGTTTTAGATCAAATGACAAAAAAAAACAAAAAACGTTTCTATATCAGCAGCACTCTATTTAATAAAATGGCAACTTGAAAGAGGAGAAAGGGGTAATTATGCTGTTACATTAAAAGAATGAAAATTGCTTTATGGAATAAAAAATAGTGGAATTGAGCATTCTTTGACTTCAATGAATCCAAATGAGTGTCCCGCCGAGTGGAAGGCTTTGTGAGATGCGTGTTATTTTTTTGTGCAATTTTATGGTCAAAACGGTGTCAAATTGTTTCTTATCCAGGTCATATGCTTTTATTGCTGCTTTTGTATTATTATTATTATACACTTGCAACCATGTGTTTAAAGCTTAACCACTTAACAGCCTCATAAGAGTGAATTATGTTGGGATATCACTGCTGCAGTGTTCCATAAATAGTACAAGTCACATTACAAAGTCTGAGTAGATAGCCAGAGCAGGGCCTGTAGCTTTCCCAAAAATCCATAAGCCTAAATATATGTTAAAGGGGTTGTAAAGGATTTTTTTCCCCATAAATACAGTATTTATCGCCGTATACTGCGCACTTTTTCCCCTTAGGCCTCGTACACACGATCAAATCTGTCTGCTGGAAACGGTCTGCTAGACCGTTTCAGCAGACAGATTCGATTGTGTGTACGGGCAAACAGACGGATTTGGCCACCCGACAGATTTCAAAGCATGCTTTGAAATCTGTCGGCTGGGAACCCGTCCACCCGACATGTCTGCTGGTTAGTACGCTAACCAGCAGACATGTCTTCTCGCACACGCGCCGAATGGTTTCGACGCATGCGCGGAAGTGTTTTACTTCCTGGTGTGGTGACGTGGCGGCGTCAACGTCACCGCCACGTCACCGACACGTCAGCGCGCTGTCTGCTGGTGGGGATTTTGGTTTGCTCGTGTACACGCAAGCAAACCAAAATGCCAGCAGACAGATTTGTTCAAATCGGTTGGACAGACCGTTTTGAACAAATCTATTTACTCGTAGGTACGAGGCCTTAAAGTAAGGGGAAAATGGTGGGTGCGCGATATACGAGTGTGGCCGAGCGTGCCCGAGTGTACTGCGCTCGGTATATGTCGGCGGTGGCATTCAAACTAAGCGCGGGAAACAGGGATTCAACTCGGAGACAGCTCGGGAGAAACGGGGAGGACACCACCGAGGCCGCAGGCGGACTCCGGACCGGACAAGGCCGCCGATGGACGCCAGGCAAGACACCAACGAGGAGCATCTAAACTGTAAGTATTTTCTTATTTTTTAAGGATTTTCCCTTCTAGGTTGGGGGTGCACGCTATACGCGGGTGCGCGCAATACCCTGATAAATACGGTACCTTCCTTTACCTTAGTGCAGTCCTCCTTCACTTACCTTATCCTTCAATTTTGCTTTTAAATGTCCTTATTTCTTCTGAGAAAACCTCACTTCCTGTTCTTCTGTCTGTAACTCAACACCGTAATGCAAGGCTTTCTTCCTGGTGTGGAGAAAGCCTCTTGATCGGGGAGGGGGCAAGCAGGAGTGTCAGGATGCCCACTAACACACAGCTCCTTTCTCTATCTGCAAAGTAGAGAGTGTCCTGACTTGCCTGCTTGCCCCCTCCCCGCACACCCCGGACTCTGTACGTAGCACACCCCGGACTCTGTACATAGCACACCCCGAACTCTGTACATAGCACAACCCGGACTCAGTACGTAGCACACCCCGGACTCTGTACGTAGCACACCCTGCACTCTGTACGAAGCACACCCCGGACTCTGTACATAGCACACCTTGAACTCTGCATGTAACACACCTTTAACTAATGGCGGATTTATCAGGGTCGCAGCAGTCGCCGTTGTGACTGGGCCCTGTAATTCCGCCAAGTCTGCCTGTTTGAGGTACCCGACTGCCGCCTGCCAGTGTGAGGGGTCCACCTGACTGTTATGCCACTGTGGAGGGGGGGCCCTTCATGATTTCTTGCACCGGGGCACTGAAGTATTTTCCCACCCACAGGGAGGGTGGGTGGGAAAAACAGCCTCATTCTGTCTCCCACAACTGAACTGCTCCTGGAAGTCCCCGAATCCCGTTTTATATAGCCCCTCCACCTTCCAAAACATCACATCCTGCAAACTCCTCTTCCAACTCCTCCACCTTAACCCCTTGTTGACTCCATTTCCACCTTGGCCCTCCACTACTTGTTACTTTGTTCTTCTCCAGTCAAGGCCTCACTGGACAAAACTTTGTGGGACACCTGACCATCATACCTCTATGAGTTTATTGGACATCCCATTATTAAATCATGGGCACTGATATAGAGTAGACTTTGCCACCCCTTTTTTAAGAATTTGGAGATTTTATGAATTTGGAGATTTTATGAATTTGGAGATTTTATGAATTTGGAGATTGTATAAATTTGGATCTTGATGAATTTGTGCCCGTTCAGCCAAAAATAATAATTGTGAGGGCAAGTACTGATGTTGGTCGAGAAGACTTAGCTTGCAATCAGTTCCAATTTATACCAAGGGTCTTCAGTAATATTAAGGCAAGTGCCAGGGATGTTTTATGAAATCAATGGGCCTGTACGCAAGATCATAGGTTGGGCCCCATTTCTTGACCTGGTGTGCTTAGTGCAGTGTGGGCATGGTTTTCTTTGTGCAAGGGGCTTAACTAGAATTGTAAAAGACCTTGGGCACCCTTGCGTGCTCCAAGGAGAGTAGTAATGTGGTGTGGCCAAATTGCATCAATAATGGGAGAAGCTTAAAGGAGTGTGCAATGCACAGGGTTTAAAACTGCACTTTGCACAGGTTGCAGGGCTCAGGACTGCATATTGCACAAAGCACATTGTTCAGAAGTGCAAATTGCACGGAGCACAGGAGTGCATACCACACAGGGTGCTGGATTCAGGTTTTGATTATTTTACAGGGCTCAGTAGTGCATAACTCATTGAGTAGAAGGTTCAGGAGTGCGTTTCACACAGTTCTCAGAAGTGTGCATTGCACAGGGCAAAGAGGTAAGTAACACAATGGCCAGTGTCCAACAAAAATTGCCCCCTTTTCACAGTAAAGACTCTCCCCCTAATTTACCCCTGCTGCAAAATTTTATCCACTCCCAGCTCTCTCCCGTCACCCCAAAATGCTTACTTCCAGTGTAGAGCAAGTCTGGTGAGATCTTATAGCACATTTTTATATGCAATGTGTGACTTGCTTCTTAGACCCCACTATCTGGTACAACCTACCAGGTTGGACGAGCTCTGTTCGCCTTGTGTTAGGAAACATAACTACAAGCACACAAATCCCAATTTTGCATGGTCCCCAGTTGCTGGCAAATAATTTCTTTATTCTTTCATGAATGATCTCATTGATTGCTTTAAATTTCCACCCAAGGATATTTTGAATAAAAAGTTCTGTTGATTGGAAATGTAATCCTATTGGCCAGAGTATAAGCGTTAGACATTTCTGCAGTCAGATATAAAGACTGAGTTTCCATGTGGGAAAAATGACTACCATCCACCATATAATCTTGGTTTATGATCCACATTAATAATTTGTTTAATAGAAAACCAAGATGTTAATAGGGAAGGATGCCCTTGTTAATGTGTAAGTGTTCCGTAATGGTCCTGTACTTTGAATCCTCTGACAACACCCAGGGCGTAACTGCAATAGCTGTTTTTCTTGAAGAAGTAAACAAGTGATAAAGTCATAAATAGATTAACTAATGTTCTCGGGAGTTCAGGCCTTGGCATCTGAAAAAAAAGTTCATGGAAATGATGGCTAATTTGAGCATTTCTCGAAGAACTCAAGCTATGTTGGTGGGTTCAATCACCCTGCAATGATACCGCCAGGGAACAGCCTGTATCTAATGTCTTCAGTCTCCTCTCCCATAGTAAAAAATAATAGTTTAATTTATAATCATATATATTTTTCAGGGATTTATCGGAATTAACTATATGTGCTAGAAGACTGATATATTATTGGAGGGTATATGCATTTTAAAGCAGATGTCTTCTATTGAAACCGAAATAAACAAGGGCAATTGGTAGAATTTTTAAAGCTTAAAGGGGTTGTAAAGGTAAATGTCTGAATATTAGCGGCCCCCCAGACCCCCCGATTACTTACCTGATCCCTCGAAAATCTTGCGCCGTGAACGAGCAGGCTTCTCGGTTGTTTTCCTGGCTCATTCATTGGTTGATTGAAAGCAGCGCATCCATTGGCTTGCGCTGCTGTCAATCACATCCAATGATGCGACGCACCGGGGGCTGTATTACGGGAGCGCGCCCTCAAGCACTCAACACCATGCAAGCTCGCTCGCATGAAGGTCTTGAGTCCTTGCGAGGGGGAGCCGAGACAGCAACCGAGGCAGGGGAGGGCTGGCAGGGGGGCAGGGTGGAAATCTCCCCCCGGGCTGGTTACACTATGCACAGCCACCGGCCGCCACTACCAAATGCTGTTTTTGCAGAGCAGGAATATGCCTGCTGGAGCTCTGTTAACACAGGTCACGGCTGCTGCTCACCTCCCACTGTGCAGCCGTACCTGTGTCAGCTCCAAGGTAGATGGCTGCAGAGCTGAGCTATGTCTCACATATAGCTCAGCCTCAGTGAGCAGAGACCCTCTTTACACAATAGTTCACAGCATGCACCCTTAAATCAAGTCTCCAAGAACACCCCTTACATCAGATCTGATGTATATGTGGTCTGTGCGGACTCTGATGTATATGGGGTCTGTGTGGACTCTGATGTACTTGGGGTCTTGCGCACTCTGATGTAAGGGGGGCCTCTGTGCGGACTCTGATGTAAGGGGGGCCTCTGTGCGGACTCTGACGTAAGAGGGGCCTCTGTGCAGACTCTGACGTAAGGGGGGCCTCTGTGCGGACTCTGACTTAAGGGGGGCCTCTGTGCGGACTCTGACATAAGGGGGGCCTCTGTGCGGACTCTGATGTAAGGGGGGCCTCTGTGCGGACTCTGATGTAAGGGGAGCCTCTGTGCGGACTCTGATGTCAGGGGGGCCTCTGTGTGGACTTTGATAAAAGGGGAGCCTCTGTGCGGATCTTAGACTGTTTTCCTAGATCCAACACTTTTCCACACTCTATGGGCCACTTGACTGGACTTGCCCCCCAGACCTAAGGCTGCCAGCCCTCCCCTGCACCGAGGGACCCCAGAAGACCAGATTCGGGGCCACTCTGTGCAAAATGAGCTGCACAGTGGAGGAAAGTATAACATGTTTGTTATTTAAAAAAAAATGTTTTTATTATTTCTTTAGTGATCCTTTAACTCCAGCCATTTTACTCCATGAAGTTTAATGAACATTTTTAAGTCATGATAAAAATCGCTGATTGCCACCATTACTAGTAAAAAAAAATATATATCAATAAAAAATGCCATAAAACTATCCGCTATTTTGTAGACGCTATAACTTTTGCGCAAACCAATCAATAAACGCTTATTGCGATTTATTTTACCAAAAATATGTAGAAGAATACATATCGGCCTAAACTAAACAAATGTTTATTTTTTATATATATATTTTTGGGGGATATTTATTATAGCAAAAAGTAAAAAATATAGTTTTTTTTTTAAATTGTCGCTCTTTTTTTGTTTATAGCGCAAACAATAAAAACCGCAGAGGTGATCAAATACTGTACCAACAAAATAAAGCTCTATTTGTGGGGAAAAAAAAGACCTAAATTTTGTTTGGTAGCCACGTTACACGTTGTTAATTAAAGCGACGCAGTGCCGAATTGCAAAAAGAGCTCTGGTCTTTGGCCAGCCAAATGGTCCGGGGCTGAAGTGGTTAAGGGGATGAGGTGGCAACCGTACCCCAATCTCAGGCTGAAGCTCCACTGCAGGTACGCTCTTCTCACCGGGCGGGTCGGGGTGGACAGCACCTTCTGCACTGACTTTGAGTTCCCAAACTGGCCAGCAGGGGGTGGCCAGGGGCTGCAGGAGGGCAGGGTCATCTTAATAGCATCATGGGCCCCTGGGCAAAGTAATGCACTAGGGCTCCTACCAGCCTTCCCTAATTTACACACCTACTTCCAAGAAATAAAGTATAAATAGTTGATAGAATTTAATATATATTCATTAGTACTTTCAATAAAAATCGATTTTACAAAAGGAAAACATTTCATAAATCAAAGGCTAGTCAACACAAAGGGCACAGTACAGGGGGGATGCAGTAGGGCACAGTACAGGGGGGTCCGGAGGGCACAATACTGGGATCAGGAGGGCACAGTATAGGTTTCTGGGACGCTTCCCGGGACATGACCATATCATGGTGCTTTTTACTAAACTATGACTGTCCCAGCAAATCCGGGACAGTTGACAATTACGATGTGATGCAAGATTATTGTGGGGCCCCCATGTACCTGGGTCCCCTGGGCAGTGCCCAGGAGTGCCCTTGCGTTAAGACGGCCCTGCCCTGGCCAGGGCTGGCTAGAGGAGAGCCTCTAGTGGGGCACAGCTTCTGCTCCGACATGGTGTACACCATCCATGCGGGGGGCTTGGGGGGCGGCCTGAGTCCTGTTCTCATCCTCATCCTGCACTTGGTAGAACACCATTGGAGACCACTCCTCTTCAACAGTATGGCCCCGTACACACGACCGAGTTTCTCTGCAGAATCCAGCGAGAAGCTCGCTGGGAGACGTATTCTGCCGAGAAAACCGGTCGTGTGTACACTTTCGATGAGCAAACCATCGGGAAGCTTGTCGAGCCAAAATAGAGAGCATGTTCTCTATTTCCTCGTTGTTCAATGAGGAAATTTGTTTCGACGACCTTTTCGACCGCTCATCGGGAACCTCGACGGCGGAACGATGATTTTCGCCCGATGAGGTTCTCGGACGTGTGTACGGGGCCTCAGGCCCCGTACACACGACCGAGTTTCTCAGCAGAATCCAGCAAGAAGCTCGCTGGGAGACGTATTCTGCGAGGAAAACCGGTCGTGTGTACACTTGTTCAATGAGGAAATTTGGCTCGACGACCTTTTCGACGAGGTTCTCGGACGTGTGTACGGGGCCTCAGTCTTTAGGCATGTCTGAGACGGAAGTGGTGTGGCCTTTTTATGGGGCATTAAGGTGGCCCAGGGGGCCATTGCCCCCCGGCCCAGGGGCCACCCCTGATTACAAGTGTGGTGAAATCATTGCACTCATAGTCTACTGATACTTCCCAAATTCCCATAACTGAAATTCCTTTTCTCGCCGGTATGGATGTGCTACTAAAGAACAGTCTGCAGGAGGGACAGCATTGCACTTCTGATACTCTGGTTGCGGTTGTAATGCTTTGCAGGCTCAAATGTAAAAAATAAATGCACATTTTTTCATTACTAATATAGGTGTATTTATTATTTTTTGCAAAAGGTAAAATTAATCCTTGTACACACGATCAGATAACTGATGGAATCTAGTCCGATGGATTTTTTCGTCCGATATCCGATGAAGCTGACTTTCATCAGTCTTGCCTACACACCATCAGTCGAAAATCCGACCGTGCCAAAACGCGGTGACAACACTACGACGTGCTGAGAAAAATGAAGTTCAATGCTTCCGAGCATGCGTCGACTTGATTCTGAGCATCCGTGGATTTTTGACCGATGGACTTCCACACAGACGATCTTTTTTTTTCTATCGGTTTTTTATCCATAGTAAAAATTTAAAACATGTTCTATTTTTTTCACCGATGGCAAACAAACCGATGGAGCCCACACACGATCGTTTTGTCCGATTAAACAGTCAATCGGTCTGTTTTCATCGGACAAACCGATCGTGTGTACAGGGCTTAAGGCTTTATCAAGACTTGGCCAATGGCTGTTAACCCTATCCACTGCAAATTCTAAATTCAAAAATGCATTGAAAGCTTAACGTATGTGAAAAATCATATCATTGCAGGATGGAAAAGCACGTCAATGCACCTGCCTAAAACTACAAAAACACGCACCTCTACGCACAGACATAGATATAAAAAAGTCTCATAAACATTTCAGTCTCTGTGTGTGAAAGTCTAAGGATTAGACATTAGGGGGCAGTGTTTTTCAAAGCTGACACATTCATTTGAAATTATTAAACAAATCAAGTGATCATTCATTACCGGTTTGCAGGAATTCCCAGGCCTGCTGTCTCTTTGGGACTTCAGTCGTTAACCCTTTCTTGGAGTCGCAGTGCCAAGCAGTTTGAATGTAGAGGTTTACAGCTCTTAGTTTTAACAAGAGCTTATTAGAATTATAGGAGCTAGTTATTCAAACAGATTGTATAAACTCCTAACACTGTAGAGCAAGATACTAAATATAAAATAAGAATCATAGAAAAAATATTTCAGTAGCTTTAGCAATTAAGGAATATTCTTTAACCACTTGCCGTACATATAATGCTGGACGGCAGCTCTTCTGCGCCGAAATCACGTACAGGTACGTGATTTTGCTCTTATGGGTCTGCGGCACGCATGCGGGCCACCGGCTCCTTCTGTGATTGGACCTGATGTCCACTGAAACCTGTCAATCGTTCCCAAGAGAGGCACCTCATTTACTAAGCTCTGGAGCAACCGCACTTTGTGCACAGTCTATTTACCTTTAGTAAATCAACCCCGGAGTGTCCATTTTGCAAGGGAAGTTGCACTTTGCAAGGGAATTTTCCCCAGAGCTTAGCGAATGAGGCTCTACTGACTTCCATCATCCAATCATGCAAAAGTACAAGTGTGTTTTTGTTTTTAGTTTTTTTTTACTTTCCTTGCATGTGATTGGGTATTTTGTGAAAAGTGAAATTTCAAAGTCTACAAAGTTCTGGGGAAAATTCTCTTGCAAAGTGAACAGCCTATTTGCCTTTATTAAAGGGGTTGTAAAGGTACAATTTTTTTTCCTAAATAGCTTCCTTTACCTTAGCGCAGTCCTCCTTCACTTACCTCATCCTTCCATTTTGCTTTTAAATGTCCTTATTTCTTCTGAGAAATCCTCACTTCCTGTTCTTCTGTCTGTAACTCCACACAGTAATGCAAGGCTTTCTCCCTGGTGTGGAGTGGTGTGCTTGCTAGGTTGACCACATTTCCAAACTACCATTCAGGGACACCCTCCCTTCCCAAAAATCAGCTTGTGCTGTAACGAATCACGGCACAGTGATTGGACACAAGAGGCAGGATTTATGATTTCCCCAATCACAAGCAAGGGGGGGCAGGATTGTGCTCCTCCAGGCATTCCCGGCCAGGACAATACTGCCAGTGAGTAAATCAGTGACGTGGCGGCCTTTTTTGGAGGCATCAGATTGGCCCGGGGGGGGGGGGGGGTGGCTGTGTCAGTTTTATTTTCCGGGACACTGTATTGTCCTGAAATGAATGTGCCCGGGACAGAGCTGCAAAATGCGGGACTGTCCTGGGCAATCCGGGACACATGGTAACCCTAGTGCTCGCCCCCTCCCTTGGACAACAGGAGAGTCAGGATACCCACTAACACACAGCTCATTTTTCTATATGCAACGTAGAGAGCATCCTGAATCTCCTGTAGTCCAAGGGAGGGGGCAAGCACGACACTCCACACCAGGGAGAAAGCCTTGCATTACTGTGTGGAGTTACAGACAGAAGAACAGGAAGTGAGGATTTCTCTGAAGAAATAAGGACATTTAAAAGCAAAATGGAAGGATGAGGTAAGTGAAGGAGGACTGCACTAAGGTAAAGGAAGCTATTTAGGTGGAAAAAATTACCTTTACAACCCCTTTAAATCATCCCCTGTATTTGAGAGTTGGAGCGCCAGAAGTGATCTGTTTCCTTCCTAATATTATTTGTTTTATAGGCCTGCCTTGCACAATTGCTGCTCCATTTATTAGTCAGGTTAATAGATTAAAGACCATTTATCTTTAATTCCCATCAATAATGAATAAATCTAGCAAATTAATTACTGGGGAAAGTTCAATGTGTTGTACCCTGTTCCTTTAATCAGGGATTGGCTGCTGTCCTGTTCTCCTAGAGACCTTTAGTCCTCAGGTTCTCATGGTCACCTTACATATGATTATGGCTTTTATTTGTGGAGAATATAAATTAATTAGCAATACATGCAAATAACAGATATTGTTAGGACCATACTGCTTCATAGAGGTAAACAATTAACATGTCCAAGCATGTACAGTACGTGCATTATTATACATCAAATGTTAATACAAGAAGGTAAAGGTACAAGCCCAGTAACGTGGAAGGAGATGGGAGGAGCTACTACATTAACCACTTGAGGACCGCCGCACGACGATATACGTCGACAAAAGGCACGGCTGGGCACAAGGGCGTACATGTACGTCCCCTTTAAGATCCCAGTCGTGGGTCGCGAGCGCGCTGCCGGCGGCACGCTCGTGACCCTGTCCTCTTCTCCGTGACTGTCCCCGCGGGAACAGAGGACCCGATCCCCACCGATGTCCCACGATCAGGTCACAGAGCTAAAGAACGGGGAGAGGTAAGTGTAAACAAACCTCTCCCCGTGCTTCCTAATCAGACTGTCACTGATCGTCTGTTCTCTGTCTTAGGCCACGTACAAACGATCGGTCCAAACTGATGAAACTGGACTTAAAGCGGAAGTAAACCCATCGCTTTGATAGTTTCAAAAAACAGTTAACATTCCCGGCATGCCGGAAATGCTAGCTGTCACATTTGCTTGTGCTCTCAACCAAACTGTCAAACCATCCAATTGCTGGTTTCATAACTGATCACATGTGCAGCATCATGGCAGTTGTAGATTAAACAGAGGCCAAGATGACAGCTTCCTTGGCTGAAGACGATAGGAGGGTTTACTTCCACTTTAAGTCCAGTTTCATCGGTCCAAACCGACCGTGTGTACGGCCTATCAGTCCGTCGTCCGTCGGACCAAAGTTTTAAAACTTGCTTTAAAATCGGACTGACGGACGCCTGATCATCGGTCCAAACCGATGATTAGTACGCAAAAGCATCGGTCTAAAAACCCGCGCATGCTCAGAATCAAGTCAACGTATGCTTGGAAGCACTGAACTTAATTTTTTTCAGCACGTCGTTGTGTTTTACGTCACCGCGTACTGACACAATCGGTTTTTGAACTGATGGTGTGTACGCACCATCAGACCATCAGACCATCAGTCTGTGAACCGATGAAAACGGTCCGTAGGACCATTCCCATCGGGATGGACCGATCGCGTGTACGCGGCCTTAGGGAACGACGATCAGTGACGTCACACACCAAGCCATACCCCCCCACAGTAATGCAATAAAACTATCCCCTATTTGGTAGACGCTATAAATTTTGCGCAAACCAATCAATAAACGCTTATAGCGATTTTTTTTATTTTTTACCAAAAATATGTAGAAGAATACATATCGGCCTAAACTGAGGAAATAAAATATTTGTTTTGTATATTTTTGGGGGATATTTATTAAAGCAATATAGATTTTTTTCAAGATTGCCGCTCTATTTTTGTTTATAGCGCAAAAAATTAAAACCACAGAGGTGATCAAATACCACCAAAAGTAGCCTTATTTTTTTAGGGGCATGGTCAGGTAGCACTCCAGCACCTCTGCTTCTATGCGCTGGGTGTGCTCCTGCCCCTTTAAGGAGGACTGGGTTACCCGCAGTTACCTGCCCCTTATCTATTCATTAGCACACCTGTGCTCCCACTGAGGTGACTTTAACCACTTAAGCCATGGACCAATATGCTGCTAAATGCCCAAAGGTGTTTTTACAATTCGGCACTGCGTCGCTTTAACAGACAATTGCACGGTCGTGCGGCGTGGCTCCCAAACAAAATGTGCGTCCTTTTTTTTCCCACAATTAGAGCTTTCTTTTGATGGTATTTGATTGCCTCTGCAATTTTTATTTTTTGCGATATAAACGGAAAAAGACCAAAAATTTTGATTTTTTTTTTTATTTTCTACTTTTTGTTATAAGAAAAATCGAATAAACAAAATTTTAGTCAAACATTTAGGCCAAAATGTATTCATGTCTTTAGTAAAAAAAAATTGCAATATATAGAAAAAAAAACTAGCTACCTAGCGGGAACAGTGACACTAATACAGCGATCAGAAAACAGATCGCTTAGTGACACTGGCAATAGGGGGTGAAAGGGTTAACTAGGGCGGGGATCGAGGGGTTAAACCTTTATTAGGGGGGATAGGGGGCTACCCTGGACCTAACACTAACTGCCTGTCACACTAACTGTCACACTGACACTAAATGCAGTGATCAGTAAATATATGATCACTGCTATTAGTGACACTGTGATAGAGGGGGGGGGGGGTGATCTGAAGGGGTTAATGTTCCTATGTGTATGGTGTCAGTGTAGTGTTGGTGCGATTTATTTGTGATGCCTTCTCTCCTCTCGCCGGGTTGAAAATACCGCCGAGAGGAGAGGTGACATCACCTTCCTCTGCCTGTGTTTACATTACACAGGCAGAGGGCGGGCAGAGGGGGGGAAAGCGGATTCGCTGGGAGCGATCGCGAGGGGGCGGACAGAAACAAACAGGCGCCCCCTCATCCCAGATCGCTCCCAGAGGCTTACCGACCATCGAATGTAGTGGAGGGGATCCCGATCTGCCTGTACGTGCCATTCTGTGGACGTATATTTACATGCGGCAGTCGTTAAGTGGTTAAAATGTCATAGTTAGGACTGCAGTACACAGAGAGCCTTGATGGAGCCTGCAGCTTACACAGGTATTTGCAAATGCGTGGAACTAAACCTCTGTTTTAAATACATATAGTTAGGGCTCTTTCACACGTCCGTTCCGTTCATCTGTTTTTTGTGCGGGGACCGCCCTGTCCGCCCGACAGCTCAGCGGAGACACCCCGCTGAGCCGACGGACACACGGAGCGGACCGAAAAACGGACCGCTCCGCGTGAAAGGGCCCTTAGACAGGTTAATTTGGTTTGTTGCTTTTTTGGTTGGTAACTTTGAGCCTGGTTATTATGGATTTTTTTTTTATATATATATTAAATTTTTTTTGAACAATTGCATATTGCTGAAAAACGCATCTCATTCAAAGTCCCAAAAACCTCCCCTTCCTCTATCCAGGTCTGTGATGTTTTGCTGCACACTGACCCTTGGGTCTAGACTCTGGGGGGTTCTGCTGTACACTGACACTTAGGCTGCATTCACACCTGAGCGTTTTGTCGCCTGAAGCGCGACCCTCAAAAACGCTAGAGGGGAAGAAATACATTATTCCATATGGACATTGTTCATCTGCACGCCAATACGCCTGACGCCGAACGCCTGAAGCTTAAACAAGTCCCGGACACTTTTTTGTCACGCGAATCGCGCGACTTAGGCGTTTTACATTGGTGCCAATGACCTGTACAAAACTGTGGTAAAAAACGCAGCGTTTTGTCGTAGCAAATCGCGGTAAAAAACGCCGCAATTTGTCGCAGTAAAAAACGCCGCAAATCGCCTACGCTTAGATGTGAATGCAGCCTTAGAGATGGGAGGTTCTGCTGCATACTGTCACACTGGGATCCCACTGTACAATGATGCTTTGTGGATCCCAATGTGCACTGGCCAGGCAGACAAGCACTAATGTCTAAGTAGTGGCAGAAAGAAATCTTGGTAATGGGGTTTTAGTATTTTAGATGGCAAACCTGCATGCAGGCCGATACCTGGGGAGCCTTTAATCTATATCGGCAGACAAGCAGCACCATACTCATACAGAGAAGACATGATGCCTACCAACAGATGTGGCCGCAGGAAGCCATAAATGCTGCTGTCCATGTATACAAAGAAATGGGCATTTGGTATTCGGCAGAATTATAGAGACATGCCGGTTGATAAGCTGAGGCACTCAGAAACACAAAGGCTCATGTACACGGACACTTGGAGACACGTCGGCTAATATCCAGGGACATGTAGAGACATGCAGGCTGATATCCCGGAAAACAGAACGACAGGCAGGATGATATGGCCGATATGCCCTGACACAACGAACAGTGCCACTGACATCCAGAGACGTGAAGGACACACAAAGAGATCCAGGGACTTACCTACACTCATTGTCCTCCAGCTTGTGATCACTTCCAATAATCAATCATATTCAGGGAAAAAGTAAAAAATAAAATTAAACTTTTCCTGCGCATTAGAAGTGATCACCATGCAGGGAGAAATGTTCATGTTTAGTAAATCATCTTTACATAAGGGGACATTTAGCTAGAGTAGGGTGACCAGACATCCCCGGGTTCCCGGGACAGTCCCCGGATTGAGGACACTGTCCCCGGACTAAGTCTGTCCCCAGGCCAAGTCTGTCCCCAGGCCAAGTCTGTCCCCGGATTGTATTTGAACAGGGGCTGGGGCAAATTTAAAGACAGTCAGTGCAGAATAAAAAAAAAAAAACACAATTTCCATTATCTGTGCCCCTTTCTGATGACCATGTGTTGGTCGGAGCGGAGGGAATATTTCTTCAGTTTCGTGCGCATGCTCATTCAGCTCTGCTCGCATGTTCTTCTGCCTTGGATCAAGTCCCGGCCAGCCGCCTGCCTGCTTATCTACTTGCTTTCCCTGGCGGAGTAATCTTCCTCCGCTCCCCACCCAGTAGTAGCCGGGGCCTGGAGAGTAATATTTGACAGACTGTGAGGCAGGCCGTGGCGGCAACAGGAAGAGATTTGCTGATTCCCGCAATAGTAGTAAAACAACTGAAAAAGATAGAGAATAAAGCAGAGTAAGAAGGAAGGTTGACAGATCGGGGTATGAAGTAGAGTAGGGGGTAGGGAGGGGGGAAGTGGAGGGTAAGGATGATGGGAGGGGGAGGGGATATGGGAAATGTGTAAAGGGAAAAACCAAGAAAATGTATGTTAATTTATTTTTTTATTAAGCTCCTTTTTACACCAATGTGGGTGTGTGTTGTATTTTAACAATTTCCTAATAAATAATAAAATAAAAAAATGACTAGTAAAAAAAAAATAATATGTCCCCGGATTTTATTTTAAAAATCTGGTCAACTTATAATATTAACTGCAAAGACAAGAAACAGAGGGCGCCCAAGCCTAGCGCATTATCTTTGATTGCTTTATACATGTAAAAAGTATATAGATGTATACACACAAACATCAAATAGACACATAACAGTCCACAGTATCCTCCAAACAGTCTCACCCACTGGGCAAATCCCAAAACATGAGAAGATGTCCAAAAGTCTGACGCATTTCGAAGAGAGATCCTGCTTCCTCAGAGCCCAGTGGATGAGACTGTTCGGAGCATACCATGGAGTATTGTGTGTCTATTTAATGTTGACATTTGTCTTGTCTTTGCAGCTACTCTTTTTGGGTTTCCCCGGCCCATCATTAGGGGGCAGCAAAGTCAGCGCAAATAATTGTCGAAAACTGTACTTTGCCTTTTGTCTACACACTCCTTTCGAGCGCAGGGGATCAGAGGCGTATCTAGTGAAAATGGCGCCTATGGCAAGCACTGAAACTGTGCCCTTGTCAAAACATTTAAACCCATCTTTCAGATAACCAGGGACATGGCGGGGACAGAGAGGGACACTGGGGACCACTGGCGGCAGGCACTGAAAATTTTTGAGGGGGCGCAAACAAACTGAAAAAAAAACCACATAAATTTAAGCCACTGTGCCCATCAAACTCAGCCACTACCCTATGTGGATGCGGTCTGGCCAGTCATCGGCCATCTTGGGTGCACCCGTCACTCCCCTCCCAGGCAGAAGGAGAAATATTAGCAATTGCTGTGCCGGCCTTGTGCTTCAGCAGGGTGGGTGCAGCGCCGGGAGCTACATTAGTGCGGGAGGTGGCCATGGGAGGACGAGTGTTTTTTTTTTCATGCAGGGGGTGACTTTTTGCCACCCCCCTCCCCATGGTACCCATGGCACTTACCATGGCTGCCATACCCTAGATACACCACTGCAGGGGATACATAACTTTTTCTATTTCTGATTATACTAGTCTGGTCTGTAGTCGAGAAAGAGAACAAAGGATCTGAGTATCAGCAACACCTTCCATAACCTACTAAATCCTCACAACCTGTATAGCATTCTTTCTCAACTCTTTAAATAATAAAATAATTCCAGAACTTTACATTAGTTGGACCAATGTAACTATTGTAAACCAGACCTGGTGAATGCCCCTAGCAGTGCTGGGACAAGGGCATCCAGCACCCAGGGCAAGGATGCCCAACTGCGCCCCCTCCTTTCCCTTAGGGTTAGGGTTAAGTTCAGGGTACCTCCCCATCAGTGCAATAAACCATTGCACCCAGGGCAGCCATCCCTCCTGACAACCCCCCCCCCCCCGTCCCAGCCCTGGCCCCTAGAAACCAAATATCACCGAAGTAGACACTGCTACTCCAGTGATCGCCACTTGCTGCCAGGTCATGCGCTAAGCAACTGCCCTGCTACATTGTGATCAGAAGAGGTCAGCTGCTTGGCACAGGTGCCATTCAGAGAATGCTTTTCATTTTCTGAATTAATGCAAAGTGTTCTCTGATTGGACGAGTGGTGCAATTTTCCATCAGAATTCCGTTCAAGCTGTCTTGCATACACACTGTCAGACCAAATTCCGACCGTCCAAAACGCGGTCACATAAAACACTACAACGAGCCGAGAAAAATTAAGTTCAATGCTTCCGAGCATGCGTCGACTTGATTCTGAGCATGTGTGTTTTTTTCCCTGTTGGAGTTCCACACAGACAATCGGAATTTCCTATAGGATTTTTTTCCATCAGAAAAAAATAAAACATGTTCTATTTCTAAAAGTCTGATGGGGCCCACACACGGTCTGAATATCTGATAAAAAAATTCCATCTGACTTTTTTCATCAGAAATTCCGATCGTGTGTACACGGCATAATTCATTCACTTTTGCAAGTACATGCAGAATATTCAGTAATTTAATTTCTGAAATTCAACTCTACCACTGCAGACTTCACTCTTACTAGGATTATAAAGGAAAGAAAAAGATCATATCTTTTAGGATCAAAATGACCTAATTTGTATCTCTTAACTTTGATAATGCTTTGTTCTTGGAAATATCTATTGCCAAAGTCTACAGACCGAGCACAACAATAAAAAGTATTAGATTAGAAAGCAGTTTGCACTCGTTACTACTGTACAAAGTTTTACATGTTGTAAAGTGAAACGTTTCTTTAAACCCTTTTGATAGGCAGAAGGAAAAATACATCATGCACCTGCTTTATTTACTGCTTCAGGGACGCAAAAAAATGTAAGATGAGGAAAAATAACAAGGTCGAAAAAAAAAAATTATCGAGAGAGTCAACCCGTTCCCACCATACAAGTGGAAATTACAATACACAAACACAGACCCTAGGAGGGGTAGTGTATGTAGCCCAGTGCAAAAAGAGCGCCACTGTCTGAGCATAGTATACACTTTATTGCCAAAAGTATTGGGACGCCTGCCTTTACACGTACATGAACTTTAATGGCATCCCAGTCTTAGTCTGTAGGGTTCAATATTGAGTCGGCCCACCCTATGCAGTTATTACAGCTTCAACTCTTCTGGGAAGGCCGTCCACAGGAGTGTGTCTATAGGAATGTTTGACCATTCTTTAGAAGTTTCTTTGTATAGTAGACATGTGCATTCGTTTTCGTTAGAATGTATTTTCGTTCGAAAATCGGGGTTTAACAAACGATAACGAAAGCGCAAGAGACGAAAACCGAAAGATCCGACATAAAAAAATGCTTTATTTTTGTTTTCCTTGCGGTAAAAATTCGATATAGAGAGATTCGACATAATAGGGAAAAGATTCAACATTATAGGGAAAAGATTCAACATTATAGAGAAAAGATTCAACACTATAGAAATAATAGATTCGACATTACAGAGAATAGATTTCGATTTATGAGAAAATAGATTCGACATTATAGAGAATAGATTCAACATTATTACTAGTCATACAACATTAGAATTCTTGTAGGCGGAATATTCAAATGGAAATGTACGATTCGACGTAAAGATTCGACGTTCCGTCGAATATTCTCTTGACCATTCGACAGAAACCAAGTATTATTGGATTTTCGGACGAAAGCTATTCCCCAACGAAAAACGAAATAAATCAAAACGATTTTCGGGAGTAACTAAATAAATGTATTTTCCAAACGAAAACGAAAAAACAAAACAAAATATTCCAGTCTGCACATGTCTATAGTCAGGCACTGCTGTGAACGAGAAGGCCTGGCCTGTCCCTTTAATAGACACAGGGTAACGTAGATGTAGGAAGTACACGGGGAGCTGAAACAGGGGTTTCCCATTCTCTCCAAGGGATTCTGGGTTTCCATGGGCCCCCCGCCTAAAGTAACTCTTATCACAAGTTTGGTCTAAATGTGTCTTCACATATATCACAGAACTGCACTTGATGTCCTGGTTTGCCCTTTCTCTGGCCCCCTTTTCCTCCCCTTTGAGCCGGGTGGCCCATCCCTGCCATGCCCTCGGGTCAGACAGTTGCTTTGGTGCTTTCACTCCCCTCGTAGATGCTGGGTGTATTTTTGATGCTGACATATATCTTTTTGCATCAAGCTCCTAATTAGTGGACAGGGATCCATGAAACGCGTAGAGCCCCATAGAAAACTAGATATACTATTCAGAGATCAACCATTTACTTTTTTTTTATGAAATATTACTTAACCATTGTAATATGAATTGTATTATTATATGAATCTCTTTGTGTCAGTTGTTTTTTTTTTTTGTCAATTATGGAATGCGCAATAAATTACCATTTTAATTTTAATCCAATGTTTATTTCAGTAAGTGACCTGCCTCATTTAAAGACCCATGACCACTGTTCTATGTTTGTACATGTGGATTTCTAAAGTTAGACATGCATGGGAAAATGTATTCCCTTTCATGTGTAGGCTGCATAAGACAGAATCAATCAGTTTCCCCATTCATGCTGCAGTAGCTGCCAGCTATTGTACTCATGCAGCTATGGCATCTGTAGCTGCCTGAATACAATTGTGGCTCTAAACAGTGACTGCATCTATTAGGATGTGGACTGGTGGCGAGGCAGCATTGTGTTACCTTCTCATTGCCTGTTTTAACCCCTAAAATTCCACACCACTGCATTACAGCCGTATACTTTGCACTGGTCACATCCAGTGGGCAGCACTGTCCACCAAACACAATGAGGGGGATAGTTTTATCTACGCCTTGATGCAATGCATGGAAGCTGTGCCATGTGTATACCCCAATATGGCTGCTTTTGCAGCTTTACAGTATGGGGGGGGGGGTTAAAACACAGCTAAACCATTGGTTTTTACTCTTCCCCACTGCAATGTGTAAGCTAGGCCATAAACCTTTTGGTTAGATTTTTACTTCAATCTGTGACCCTAGTAAGATTTTCCCCTTACTTCTGGGTGTAGTGTTGACATAACAAATATTGTACAACATTTAAACCTCTTTCACTGTGCTGAAATTTTTGTCCCCAATGGAAAGTTGTTCTTTCATTTTCTGTCGCTTCTCCATTCTATCCACAACTAAACACAGTAGGGTTCATTTAATAAAACTGGAGAATGCAACATCTGGTGCAGCTGTGCACGGTAGCCAATCAGTTTCTAACTTCTGCTTGTTCAATTAACCAGTTAAGCCCCGGACCATTTTGCTGCCAATGACCAGGGCACTTTTTGCGATTCGGCACTGCATCGCTTTAACTGACAATTGCGTGGTCGTGGCTCCCAAACAAAATTGACGTCCTTTTTTCCCCACAAATAGAGCTTTCTTTTTGTGGTATTTTATCACCTCTGCGGTTTTTATTTTTTGCGTTATAAACAAAAATACAGCAACAATTTTGAAAAAAATCAATATTATTTACTTTTTGCTAAAATAAATATCCCCTAAAAATATATATAAAAAAAAAAAAAAACTTTTCCTCAATGTAGGCCATTACATATTCTTCAACATATTTTTGTAAAAAAAACAAAACGCAATAAGCATATATTGATTGGTTTGCGCAAAAGTTATAGCATCTACAACATAGGGGATAGAATTATGGCATTTTTATTATTCATTCTTTTACTAGTAATGGCGGCGATCTGCAATTTTTATCGTGAATGCGATATTATGGCGGACACATCGGACACTTTGACACATTTTTGGAACCATTGTCATTTTTACAGCCATCAGTGCTATAAAAATGCACTGATTACTGTGAAAATGACACTGGCACTGAAGGGGATAACCACTAGGTGGCGCTGAAGGGGGTTAAGAGTGCCCTAGGGAGTGCTTCTAACTGTAGGGGGGGTGGGTTGTGTGTGACACGACAGTGATCACAGCTTCCGATAACAGGAAGCTGAGATCACTGTCCTGTCACTAGGAAGACTGGGGAAATGCTTGTTTACATCAGCATTTCTCCCTTCTTCTTCACTGTGACACGATCGCGGGTATCCACAGGACATCGAGTCCAAAGGAACCCGCGGTCGGAGTCACGGAGCTCGCGCTGGGCACGCGCGCGTCCACAATGCTTCTATCTTAAAGGGGACGTACTGTATATATACATCCTTTTGCCTGCCCGCACCATTCTGCAGACGTATATCTGCATGGAACGGGAGGCAAGCGGTTAAGCTTTGACAATAAAACCTGGAAGCTGATTGGTTTCTATGCAGAGCTGCACCTGATTCTGTACTCTCCAGTTTTAGTAAATCAACCCCAGTGTGTTGGCTGGAGTTGGGGATTAAAGCATGCAATGTGTAATTACAAATTCTACTTCTCCATAATAAACCTCCATTCTTTCCACAAACCAATATTTAAGATCATGCTGATATTGAAGCTCCTAGAAAGTATATCCAGGAGCTGCCTTAGGAAACCACAGCAAACACAGGGTCACAATGGAAGTAAATCTGCCCTGGTGAGATCTCTGGGCTGTAATGCAGCCTGCCTGATTTTAACTGCACTGCTGTTTGCTTTACAGGCCCATAGAAATGAATAGCATTGCACTGAAACCCATGTAGAGGGCATTTGCTGCATATGAATGCCATGCACACAGCATACAGATTTTTGTTTTATTTTAAGCCTAAAAATATCTAAAGGGACAAGCATGAAAAGAATTGGCTTAAGAAAAGTGGGTGGGAAACATCTTAATTAATTAGGTTTCAAACACTTTAAAAATGCATGCCTGTTAAAAAAAATGCCATAAGACAAGTTATTAGCACTCAAATTAAAATGCAAAAATGGAAAAATTCTTAGAAATTTCTTCACAGTAGAGTAATGCCACATACATACGACCGTTTTTCGGGTTCTAAAAACATGACTTTTTTTTTTTTAATGTCATTAAAAACTATCGTGTGGGGGCTCCAGAGCATTTTTCACGATCTAAAAAATTGCCAATTTTATTTTCGGACATGCTCTATTTTTTCACCATGTTTAAAAATTCATATCGCTTATTGAATTCACATTAAAAATCTTTAAAGAAGATAGAGGATATGATTAAAACCATATGATCATTTCAGATTACAGTCCACAATAACATAATTTACAAATGGCTGTCATGGTGTAACAATCCCAACATGTTTCGCCAATTTATAGGCATCACAGGTGACATCATTACATCATTAATATTGCTATCCAACTCCTGCCCTTTGTACCCTTTCTGTGGCCAATTAGATATTGCTCCCTTTCCAAGTTTGGGTTCCTCTCTGCTGAGTTATGACTGGACTTTAATCTTCCTGTTGAGAAAATGTTGTGACCTGATCTTTGAGGTTGATTTTCTTCCTATTTGTCCTCCACCACACTTTATGTATTATTATGTGTTGAAAACATATGAAATATGTTTGTTTTTTGTTCATTGTGTCTATTAGGTTTTAAATGTACAGATATTGTTTTACCTGTTTGATTTATCTACCCATGTGTGGTACCAAATATTTCCTGAAGAAGCCTAAAAATTGGTAAAATAAGTTGGGATTGCTACACAATGACAACCATTTGTAAATAATGTTATTGTGGACATTGAATCCAAAATTATCAAATGTTTTTAATCATATCCTATATCTTCTGCTGCTGACTTTTTAATATTAGGACACTTACCTGTCCAGGGTTCCTGCAATGTCAGCACCCCTGCCGATTTTCGGATCGGCTCTCGGGTGCTGTCGCCGCCATTCATGTTAAAGGAAACCGACAGTGAAGCCTTTCGTAGCCAACTATGCCCATCATATGCAGCCGCTGTGCCCATCATATGCAGCCAACTGTGCCCATCATTTGCAGCCAACTGTGCCCATTAAATGCAGCCACTGTACCCATAATATGCAGCAAACTATGCCCATCATATGCAGCCAACTGGGCCCATCATATGCAGCCACTGTACCCATCATATACAGCCAACTGTCCCATCATATACAGCCAACTGTCCCATCATATACAGCCAACTCTCCCATCATATACAGCCAACTGTGCCCATCATATACAGCCACTGTGCCCATCATATACAGCCACTGTGCCCATCATATGCAGCAAACTGTGCCCCATCATATGCAGCCATTGTGACACCCGCCCACCCGTCTTCTCACTGTCTGCCCAGCACTTACCCGATCATGGTGGTGGGTCAGGCAGTGGGTGCTGGCGGCAAGCTTTGGGATGGGTAGCATGGGTCAGGAGGCAGCTACTGTGTCCTCCATGCATCTCTTCTTGCCTTCTTCTAGGCGGCCAATGGGATCACTTGTGCCTTCAGCCAATCAGGTAACAGGTATTAGTCCCGCACCACCTGATTGGCCAAGAGGCGATTCAGTGTTAGAAAAGCGATTATTCATTCACTTTTCTAAAACACTTGGGTGGACTGCGAGCACAATGCTTTGCGTTCCAAGTTTTCCTTTTTTTAAGCCTATTAGAGCCAATGGCTGCTGTAATTTAGGTGCCCCGCCGCTGTAATTCAGGTGCCCGGTGTCCGAAAATGGGCCAGATGCTTAAATAGGGGGTGTCAGCAGTGGCCATGGATAGATTCATGCTATGCATGAATCTATCCATGATACATAGAGGGGCGTGGCTGGAGAGAGGAGGTAGCGCCTGTGAACCCTTAATAGACGCACCGCCACCGGTAATATGTATATAGTATATTATAATTAATATGACTTTTTATGTTTTGTTGACTGGAAATTTTCTGTAACCTTATGTTTATTTTGCCCCTGTTTTATGTTTTATCAGTATAGTTATTTGACTTGAAGACACAGCTGGAATACAACGAGTTATCCGACTCTTAAAAGACATTTCTGATGGGCGGAAATGCGCTTCAACCTATATTTTATGTGTTTTTTCTCGCAAACACAAGACCACTTCCAGCACTTTAAACCTTTTTATTTGAAGCCATCTGACACTCCATAACAATTTATTACATTTCATATAAGTTAATAAATGGCCCTCACTATGATTTAATCTCATTTAAATTTTTATTTATTCTCCTCAAAGCTATTTCTGTTCATTGTGGATCCTGAAGATTACATTTATGGTAAAAAGAAAAAAAAAATTATGAACAAGGATTTGGCGATTTCCCTGCTGATGCCGCACTTACGAATTCCCCGGTAGAGAAGACATCTATTTCAATCAGTTGCGTTCTTTTATTTTTTCTTCCCTTTTAATTAAAAGCTCCTTTGGTGAGGGGAATAAATAGACAAGCCTTTTTAAATATTTATTGGTCACTGGCTTTCGAACCGTAAGCAAGAAACGATTGTCAATGCTCTTTGGGGTAGAAGAACATGCTCTATTAAATAATACTATTTAATGGGATTGTCTATGTGTTGTAAAAATCATTGTGTCATCTTCATCCCTAATATATCAGTAAAAACTATTATTTTGGCATCCTTCTTAAGTTTTCAACAAACCAGAATAAGGATCTTAAAGTTGAACTCCAAGTATAGATTTTATTGCATAATACGTCATCACCATTACAGTGATCACCATTGTCTTCCAGGTCCTGCTCAGCACCAGCGGCATTCATGGAATGCCTTACCCTTTTTTCAATGAATGTGTCTGTAAAACGGTGGGTTGATGACGGCCATAACATTAGTACAGTCTGTGACGTTTACAGAATTTGTACAGAGAGCTAGCACTTTGAGCCAACCTTAACCCCTTGCCGTCTGTACACATATAGATATGTGTACAAGGCCTCACTGAAGTAGGTCTTCTTTGGGAGAGCTCTGGGTCTTGTATTAATGATCGGGAGGCCTGGTTTCTGATCACCTGATCACTGTGATAGCATCTGATTGGCTCTAACAGTGATCAGTCACTGTAAAGCCTGCTGCATGGGTGCCGCGATTGGCCCTTAGGCCAGGATTTGGAGCCTGACACATACCGTATTTATCGGCGTATATCGCGCACTTTTTCCCCCTGAAAATAAGGGGAAAATCGCGGGTGCGCGATATATGCCGATAGCCGCTTCCCGTGCTCAGTTTGAATGGAGCTGCCGACATATACCAAGTGCAGTACACTCGGGTACATTCGGCTAGGCTCGGCTTCGCTCGTGCTCACGCATAAACGTCACAGAGCGTGAGCACGAGCGAAGCCGAGCCTTGCCGAATGTACCCGAGTGTACTGCACTCAGTATATGCCGGTGGAGGCGTTCGAACTGAGCGCGGGAAGCAGGGATTCAACTTGAGGCGCACGCTGGAGAAGCCGGGAGGACACCGCCGAGGCCGCAGACGGACACTGGACTGGACGATGGACGCTGGGCAAGACACCAAAACTTTAAGTAATAAAATCTTATAACATTTTTTTTTACAGGAATTTCGTGGCAACTTTAGGGGTGCGCGCTATACCCGGGAGCGCGCTATACCTCAATAAATACGGTATGTGTTATTGCTGCGATCATCAGGACTCAGGAGCAGGAAAATTTATTTTGGGTTGTTCTTGGTGGTAGGTTATAGTAATAGAAAGAAATCTAAAGCTAAATGTAAAATATATATATATATATATATATATATATATATTGTTTTACTATTTTGGGCCAGGAGCTATCCATTACCATTTTCCACCAAATGCCCAAGGCCCAATTCGTCCTGAAAAAAAAAAATAATAATTTTATAATTCACCTGGATACACTTAGTACTTGTGACAAAATGAAAATTTTTACTAACATGTGTTAAAGCTGCAAAACTGTGCTCAGGTGTTAGGATTTGTTTTACGTTCGCCATGAAGGTTGAAAGATATGCCTTAGGTCCTTCTTGCACCAATCAGAAGGTTGGCTCTTGGTCTGCATTTCCCCTGCTAGAAGATTGGGAGGTGTGCTTTTAGGGAGAGGGTTGCACCCCCATCAGAAGGTTAAGAGGTGTGCCCTTGGTCTGTCTTTTCCTACCAGAAGCTTAAGAGGTACTGTATGTTTTTAGGGAGGAGGTAGCAACCCCCTATCAGAAGGTTTGTAGGTATGTTTTGGTAGATCTTTCCCATACTAGAAGGTTGGGAGGTGTGCTTTTGTGGAGGGGAAAGGATACCCCCCTATCAAAAGGTATGCTCTTTGTCTGTCTTCCTCTACAAGAAAGTTGGGAGGCATGCTTTTTGAGAGGGGGTAGCATACTCCCTGTGAGAAGGTTGGGAGGTATGCTCGTAATCCTTTTTCACAAACAGAAGGTTGAGAGGTGTTTTAGGGAGGTTTTGCACCCATTCCCCAGCAGAAGGTGGGAGGTGTGCTCCTGGGAGGGGATAGCGTGCCCCCCTTTTAAAAGGTTGGGAAGCATGTTTTAGGAAGGTTTGCCACCCCTTCCCCAGAAGAAGGTTGGGAGGTATGCTCTTGGTCTGTCTTCCTCGACAAGAAGGTTGGGAGGCATGCTTTTTTTTTTTTTGGGGGGGGGGGTATTATACGCTCTATGAGAAGGTTGGGAGGTATGCTATTGATCCTTTTTTCACCTACCAGAAGGTTGGGACTAGGGAGGTATGTTCTTAGGGAGATTTTCCACATCAGAAGGATGGGAGGTATGCTTTTGGTTCATCTTTCCCATACTAGAAGATTGAGATATGCTGTTGGGGAGGGGATAACATACTCCCCTATCAGAAGGTCAGAAAGTATGCTTTTAGTATTTCTTTCCCTACTAGAAGGTTGGGAGGTATGCTTGGGGGTCTGTCTTTTCCATAGTATAAGGTTGGGAGGTATGCTCTGGATCTGTCTTTCCCATAGTAGAAAGTTAAGAGGTATGCTCGGGGTCTGTCTTTTCCATAGAAGAAGGTTGGGAGGTATGCTCGGGGTCTGTCTTTTCCATAGTAGAAGGTTGGGAGGTATGCTTGGGGTCTGTCTTTTCCATAGTAGAAGGTTGGGAGGTATGCTTGGGGTCTGTCTTTTCCATAGTAGAAGGTTGGGAGGTATGCTCGGGGTCTGTCTTTCCCATAGTAGAAGGTTGGGAGGTATGCTCGGGGCCTGTCTTTTCCATAGTAGAAGGTTGGGAGGTATGCTCTGGGTCTGTCTTTCCCATAGTAGAAGGTTGGGAGGTATGCTCTGGGTCTGTCTTTTCCATAGTAGAAGGTTGGGAGGTATGCTCGGGGTCTGTCTTTCCCATAGTAGAAGGTTGGGAGGTATGCTCTGGGTCTGTCTTTCCCATAATAGAAGTTTGGGAGGTATGCTCGGGGTCTGTCTTTCCCATAGTAGAAGGTTGGGAGGTATGCTCGGGGTCTGTCTTTTCCATAGTAGAAGGTTGGGAGGTATGTTTTGGGTCTGTCTTTCCCATAGTAGAAGGTTGGGAGGTATGCTCTGGGTCTGTCTTTTCCATAGTAGAAGGTTGGGAGGTATGCTCCGGGTCTGTCTTTCCCATAGTAGAAGGTTGGGAGGTATGCTCTGGGTCTGTCTTTCCCATAGTAGAAGGTTGGGAGGTATGCTCGGTGTCTGTCTTTTCCATAGTACAAGGTTGGGAGGTATGCTCCGGGTCTGTCTTTCCCATAGTAGAAGGTTGGGAGGTATGCTCTGGGTCTGTCTTTCCCATAGTAGAAGGTTGGGAGGTATGCTCCGGGTCTGTCTTTCCCATAGTAGAAGGTTGGGAGGTATGCTCTGGGTCTGTCTTTCCCATAGTAGAAGGTTGGGAGGTATGCTCGGGGTCTGTCTTTTCCATAGTAGAAGGTTGGGAGGTATGTTTTGGGTCTGTCTTTCCCATAGTAGAAGGTTGGGAGGTATGCTCTGGGTCTGTCTTTTCCATAGTAGAAGGTTGGGAGGTATGCTCGGGGTCTGTCTTTCCCATAGTAGAAGGTTGGGAGGTATGCTCTGGGTCTGTCTTTTCCATAGTAGAAGGTTGGGAGGTATGCTCCGGGTCTGTCTTTCCCATAGTAGAAGGTTGGGAGGTATGCTCTGGGTCTGTCTTTCCCATAGTAGAAGGTTGGGAGGTATGCTCGGTGTCTGTCTTTTCCATAGTACAAGGTTGGGAGGTATGCTCCGGGTCTGTCTTTCCCATAGTAGAAGGTTGGGAGGTATGCTCTGGGTCTGTCTTTCCCATAGTAGAAGGTTGGGAGGTATGCTCCGGGTCTGTCTTTCCCATAGTAGAAGGTTGGGAGGTATGCTCTGGGTCTGTCTTTCCCATAGTAGAAGGTTGGGAGGTATGCTCGGGGTCTGTCTTTTCCATAGTAGAAGGTTGGGAGGTATGTTTTGGGTCTGTCTTTCCCATAGTAGAAGGTTGGGAGGTATGCTCTGGGTCTGTCTTTTCCATAGTAGAAGGTTGGGAGGTATGCTCGGGGTCTGTCTTTCCCATAGTAGAAGGTTGGGAGGTATGCTCTGGGTCTGTCTTTCCCATAGTAGAAGGTTGGGAGGTATGCTCGGTGTCTGTCTTTTCCATAGTACAAGGTTGGGAGGTATGCTCTGGGTCTGTCTTTCCCATAATAGAAGTTTGGGAGGTATGCTCGGGGTCTGTCTTTTCCATAGTAGAAGGTTGGGAGGTATGTTTTGGGTCTGTCTTTCCCATAGTAGAAGGTTGGGAGGTATGCTCTGGGTCTGTCTTTCCCATAGTAGAAGGTTGGGAGGTATGCTCGGGGTCTGTCTTTTCCATAGTAGAAGGTTGGGAGGTATGTTTTGGGTCTGTCTTTCCCATAGTAGAAGGTTGGGAGGTATGCTCTGGGTCTGTCTTTTCCATAGTAGAAGGTTGGAAGGTATGCTCGGGGTCTGTCTTTCCCATAGTAGAAGGTTGGGAGGTATGCTCTGGGTCTGTCTTTCCCATAGTAGAAGGTTGGGAGGTATGCTCGGTGTCTGTCTTTTCCATAGTACAAGGTTGGGAGGTATGCTCTGGGTCTGTCTTTCCCATAATAGAAGTTTGGGAGGTATGCTCGGGGTCTGTCTTTTCCATAGTAGAAGGTTGGGAGGTATGTTTTGGGTCTGTCTTTCCCATAGTAGAAGGTTGGGAGGTATGCTCTGGGTCTGTCTTTTCCATAGTAGAAGGTTGGGAGGTATGCTCCGGGTCTGTCTTTCCCATAGTAGAAGGTTGAGAGGTATGCTCTGGGTCTGTCTTTCCCATAGTAGAAGGTTGGGAGGTATGCTCGGTGTCTGTCTTTTCCATAGTACAAGGTTGGGAGGTATGCTCGGGTCTGTCTTTTCCATAGTACAAGGTTGGGAGGTATGCTCGGGGTCTGTCTTTCCCATAGTAGAAGGTTGGGAGGTATGCTCGGGGTCTGTCTTTCCCATAGTAGAAGGTTGGGAGGTATGCTCTGGGTCTGTCTTTCCCATAGTAGAAGGTTGGGAGGTATGCTCGGTGTCTGTCTTTTCCATAGTACAAGGTTGGGAGGTATGCTCTAGGTCTGTCTTTCCCATAGTAGAAGGTTGGGAGGTATGATCGCGGCTTGTCTTTCCCATACTAGAAGGTTGGAAGTTATGCTCTTGGGGAGGGGGTAACATACCCCCCTATCAGAAAGGTGGGATGTATGCTCTTGTTCATCACATCCACCTAGGTTGAATCTTTTCATGGAATCATATTCTATGATGGGCAGCTTTTTGTGGCTGCATTTGCTTCTTTGTGCTGCAGTCATACTTCAGTGTCATGGAAATCAGCCATGTGGAATGTGAAGAAGTGGTGCAATGCTGAAGATAAATGGTATGTTCGAGGCAGTATTGCAATATATATTTGCACTAGTTTGTGTGACTGAAAGCTTTTGCACTGACTTTTTTTGATATCTGGCTCTTTCCCAATTTTGCTTTGTGGTGTTCACTGAGCAGAATAATCTGTAACGAAGCTGTGATAAACTCTCTGCTGGACCTTTAATCTGTGTATGGCCTCAGTCTGCTGGAAATGTGGAGACAGGAGGAAGAATGCTGAGAGTGACTACAACTAGTGAATGGAAAGTTGAAAAGATCATAGTGGTAATACCATAAAGGAACAGGATGATGTAATAGAATTGTCTCCTGCTTTTCACCTATTCATTTACAACCATATAAAGGTTCTCACTGTGATGAGATAAAGCAAAGTCCAGCTTAGCCTGTAATAACATATATGGGGATGTGTTCTGGGTACAAAGGTCATTGTGGTACGCTCCAGTAATAATATGTTCAACCACGTTTGGTTTACTGCATGCAATCCCTTCTAGAGCCATATAGGACAGCTTGGCCCCAAACTGAACTGTTCTAACTGTGTTATAATTGGAATTCTGCAATCTTTATTACACCTGTTATCATAAACCATTAACATAACTGACTACAGTTTAAAATAATTTAGATAAAGCTAAGCTGTGTTCTCCATGTTCAATAATGTTAAGGGAGTCCAGCCTCTTTAGGAATTTTTTTTTTTTAAATTGGCATCTGCTTTCATGTTAGGTTAAAGTGACCCTGTCACTACAAGGTCAACATAAAACTGAAGCTTTCCCATAGAAAGAAATGTTCTATACCTACCTTTTCAGTAGCTGTTGTTCCCCCTGCTGTGAACAAAGCTTACTTTACCAAAACACAATAGCATGTTTTATTATATATATATACACAGTAAAACTTTGGTTTGAGAGCGTTTTGCAAGACAAGCATGGTTTTAATACATTTTGCCTTGATATACACGTGATGTCTTGATATAAGAGTAGCGTCATGTCACAACTGAGTATAAAAAAGAACAGAGGAGCCTCTAAGTGTAGCAATATGGTTACATTTAATAAAGGTACAACATTTAGCAACTTATTGCTACACTTACAGTACCTGCCCGCGAGAATGTGTTTCCAGCGCAATCGTGCAATAGGAAAAACACATTAAAGCGAGCACGAGAAAGAAGCGATGAGGATCACAAGGGGGAACTCCACGCCAAATTTTAAATAAAAAAACGGCATGGGTTCCCCTCCAGGAGCATACCAGACCCTTATCCAAGCACGCAGCCCGGCCGGTCAGGAAAGGGGGTTATGTCGTCACCACCCAGAGCATGATGGGACTGTGATGTCATAAGAGGCCTATATAAATCGTTGCGCACCGCACACCCGGCATTACAGCGGGAGGGAGAGTCGTGCCAACATTGGAAGAAAAGGAGAGGGAAGAAGACGACGCGGAAGACCAGGCCGCCGCTAGTAAAAGAGCTGGAAGAGGATAGTGAAGGAGCCCGCCAGAAAGCACCGGAGAGCGGGAAAAGAACCTGAGAAGTCGGAAGAAGACCCCCAAAGTCAGAAGAAGACCCCCGGAGCTGCCTAATAAATGACTTTAAAAACCTGTGCAGTGTGTTTTTTTTTCTTGACTCTTTTTTCCTCCAGGTGAATGGGTAGGGGTATGATGTACCCCATACTAATTCACCTAGGGTGGGGGGCCAGGATCTGGGGGCCCCCTTATTAAAAGGGGTTGTCGGGAAGAGACCCTTGTCCCCATCAACATGGGGACAAGGTGCTTTGGGGTGTGGGGGCGGCAGCGGGTCGCCAAGTTGAGGGCATGCGGCCTGGTACAGCTCAGGACACAAGTCCATCAAGTCCTACCTTTGTTTTTTTTGTCATTCCTGTATCTACAATAAGGTCTTTAAAGCGGAGTTCCACATAAAAGTGGAGCTTACACTTTAAGCACTCCTCGCCTCCTTACATGCCACATTTGGCATGTCATTTTTTGGGGGGGCGGGGGGTGGTGATTTTTATTGTGACTGCGATATTGCAGCGTACACATCGGACACTTTTGATGCTATTTTGAGACCATTGTCATTTATACAGCGATCAATGCTATAAAAATGCACTGATTACTGTGTAAATGACACTGGCAATGAAGGGGTTAACCAGTTGGGAGGCGGGGAAAGGGGTTAAGTGTGTCCTAGGGAATGATTATAACTGTGTGGGGGCTGGGCTACCTGTGACACGGCACAGATCACTGCTCCCAATCACAGGGAGAAGAAGATCAGTGTCCTGTCACTAGGCAGAACAGGGAAATGCCTTGTTAACACAGGCATCCCCCTGTTCTGCAGCTCCGTGACACGATCGCGGGACACTGGCTAACATCGAGTTTACGGGTCCCGCGGGCACGGTCACGGAGCTTGCGGCATGGGTGAGCACGTGCGACAACATGGCGGCAAATTTAAGGGGACGCATATATACGCCCGTTTGCCTGTCCGTGCCATGCTGCCGACATAAATGTTCGTGCGGCGGTCGGCAAGTGGTTAAGGCATTTGTTTTCTGAGTAGGTAGCACTCTTTGTTGGATAGAACTGCCTTATGTGTAATGACTCTTACACACGACTGGTTTCCGCGGCAGAATCCAGCAAGAAACTTGTTGGGAGACGTGTTTTGCCGAGGAAACCGGTCGTGTGTAAATTTTTCGACGAGGAAACTGTCGAGAAACTCGATGAGCCAAAAAGAGAGCATGTTCTCTTTTTCCTCCACGGGAATGGAGAAAATTGGCTCGTCGAGTTCCTTGACAGCTGAACAAGGAACTCGATGAGGAAAACGATGTGTTTCGCCCGACGAGTTCCTCGGTCGTGTGTACGAGGCCTTAGGTTTACCATTGGATATGCCTTGTCTAGATTTGCAGTTTAGACTTTCAAACCTCCATATAGTAAATTGTGCATACAACGATCTTACCCATCGAACAGATCCATGGTCTGAGCAAACACATGCCGTTCAGTTATGAATCTGATATTACACTGTGTTTAAACTGTACTGTATAATCTCATCACTGACATTTCCGTACGCTGCCGGCTCTTCTGCTGATTTTCCAGACGCTTTGCAGAATTACATAGTGAAATCCCCACCGTTGCACGGCAAGCAGATTCATGTCGATGCTAATTTCTGTCTGCGTTGTTCTTATCATTTATGATAATCTCAAATGTCAACTCATTTGTAACACATTTAGCAATGCATCGATCAGAAAATTCAATACAGTCTTTATTCTGCATAGTGTTTGTCATACAGGCAGGTCTATCCTGGAACACGATGAAGAATTGCTCTATTTGGGTGTTTGAAACTTAAAGCCCAACTAAACTGTCAGGTCAAATCAGCTAAATACCTTTCAGGTGTATCAAAACAAAATGTGTGCAAAGTCTTAAAGAGGAACTGCAGTCTGCTCAAATAATTTGTAATAAAAACATCTTTGCCATTCTGAAGCTTCCCTCCAACCACTTTGCATATTCTTTTATGTATACTGTGATTTTGTACTTGCCAAATATGCTGCAGAAATCCCCCTCCGCTGAGTCTGGCTGCATCCATTTTAACTGTGGGCAGCTGAAGCTGCTGCCTGTTCACTTCCTGGCTTTACACAGACACACAGAGGCATGCCTCCAGCTCTGCAGCTCTAATTGGCCTTCTTATGACTCATCCCCTTCTCCCTTGCTGGCAAACTCTCACGAGAGTGTGAGAGAGAGCAGTGCATGATGTCATAAGCCTAGGCCTTTTACCAGACAAGAAACAGGAAGTGAGCTGTATAAGGTATTTACTAGACATGTGCATTCGTTTTCGTCCGAATGCATTTTTGTCCGAATTTCAGGCATTTTCGTTATCGTTTTAACAAACGATAACGAAAGCACAGAAAACGAAAAACCGAAAGATCCGACATAAACAAATGCTTTCTTTTAGTTTTTCGTTGCGGTCGAATGTGCCGAATCTTAACTCTATTAGTCCAATATTATTCTACATAAAGAGAAAAGATTCGACATTATAGAGACATGAAGAAGAGTCGACATAGAGAGAAAAGATTCGACATAGAGAGAAAAAATTTGACATAGAGAGAAAAGATTCGACATAGAGAGACATGAAGATTCGACGAAGTAGCTAAAAACATACAATCGCAGCAAGCGGACATTTATGGTGAAATGCTCGGCCCATAGGCTATAGAAGAATTCTAATGTTGGTTGACTAATAATAATAATTTATAAATATAATTATTATTAGTCATACAACAATATAATTCTTCTATAGCTTGTAGGCGGAACATTCTTCTTTTTTTTTTTTTTAAGATTCTGTCGAATCTTCTTAGAACATTCGACAGACACCATAAGCCTTCAATGACAGATTTGATCTTAATTAATTAGGATTTTCGGGCTAATGCATTATTTTTAACGAAAATTGAGTAACTAGGTAAATGTATTTTTCGTACGAAAACAAAATTCCGAAACAAAATATTTCAGTGTGCACATGTATAGTATTTACTAGAAGAAAAAAAATGTTTTATTATCCAAAGTTAAAACAAAAAGGGCAGAATATTTAATAGAGGGAAAGTTGAAAAAATTACTGAAGGTCCACTTTAAAGACAGTTTTTATTTAGAAAACAGTCACAGCTTGAGTATAAAAGTCTGTCCACTTTGTAGATTAACTGCTTGCTGACCCCCCTAATGCCCTTTTACTGATATACAGGTGTTAACTGCTATGCAGCTGTACCCAGGATCGCGTATACATTATCTCACAAAAGTACTCCGACAAAAAAAAATAAGATAAAACAAAAACATGGGGAAGACTCAATGAACCATTTGGCCTTTTCTTTGCCATGACTTCACTCTGTATTCTACAGGTGTTGGACAAAATTAGGAAAAACATCACATAAAAGAAAAAAAATCCATTACCAAATAGGGTGTTTTCCCGCCTTTGGCATCCAAGATGGCCTGAATTCTCATGGGAATGGACAAATATAAGTCTTGGGCAGTAGATAATGGAATCTGATACCACTCTTAATGCAAAAATCGTTCCAGTCATTGCAGAAATGCCTGACGTGAAAAACAAGCCAAAACCTTGCTCTCCAAAATTTACCATTTTAGTGGCTCTATGATATTGAGGTCTGGGGACTGCAGCGGCCAGGAAAGGAGTGAGACTTTGTTTGTATTCTCGGTGATTATGGTCTTGGTAAATGGCAGTGGCTCGACCTTTCAAGGTAAAGATGGGGCCTGCAGAATACCAAGATATGGCTTTCCAAAGCATGATTACTTTACCGTTGGCACAATACAGGTTGTAAGCTTGGCATGGCGTTCGCAACATGGAAACATGTCTGGTGGTTGGGAACAGTGTGAAGCTCGATTCATCGGACCATATGACAGTCTTCCATTGATCGCTAGTCCATGATTTATGGGCGTTGAACCACTCTCTCTTCTTCTCCGCATTAATATCGGTCTTTAGTGGCTTGGCAATTGCAGCTCGCCCGTGAATTACTCCGCACAGTTTTTGTGGACGGGCTTTGGAAGACTGAGATTTATCTCTGCAGTCACTTTTGCAGCAGATGTTTTCATATTCTTATTTCCCTATTCTGCTCAATGTCCTTTTGTCGCTTTCGGTCAGTTGACCATGTCGAGCGTGCTTGTGCTTATCAGACAATGTTTTCTCAAAAACTGTATATGCCTTCGAAACCTTTGATACTGTACCTCACGACACTGCAAATAAATTGGCAACTTCAGTCACCAGCTAAGCGGGCACCAACTATTTGCCCTCTTTGAAACCCAGTAAGCTCTGACATGACTCCGTATTACTTGCAGTGAATGACGAAAGTGAGGCTTCCCACCTGTTAGCTAGGTATCTCATCACAGTGGTAGCAAATGAATGTTACATTACTTCCTCTTTCAAGGCAAAACATGTCATCACTTTCCCACCGGCAAATTATGTAGGGTTTCCATATTTTTGTCCAACCCCTGTACATCCTTTCCTATGGTTCTATAATTTTCCCAGTACATTACTCATTAATATGAGGCATATTAGAAAAGCAGATGTGATTGTACTGCTTGTTGTGTGTCATGACAGCATTTATAACCTAAACATGCATGGTCTAATGCCGCTTACACACGACCGTTTTTCATGACGTGAAAATATTTTTTTTTTAAATTGGTCATTAAAAACGATCGCGTGTGGGCTCCAGAGAATTTTTCTCGACATGAAAAATGGGCATTAAACATTTAGAACATGCGTCGTGAAAAGCGGTCGTGTGTAGGCTTTAACGACGGGAAAAAATGTGCATGCTCAGTAGGAAGTTATGAGGCGGGAGCACTCATTCTGGTAAAACTAGCATTTGTAATGGAGATAGCACATTCATCACGCTGTAACAGACTGAAAAGCACAAAGACTGAAAAGTGCGAAGACTGAAAAGCGCAAATCGACTCTCACCAAACTTTTATCAACACAAAATCAGCAAAAGCAGCCCAAAGGGTGGCGCCATCCGAAAGGAACTTCCCTTTATAGTGCCGTCGTACGTGTTGTACGTCACCGCGCTTTGCTTAAGCATTTTTTTTTACGATCCTGTGTATGCAAGGCAGGCTTGAAAAGAATCACGTTGAGAAAAACATAGTTTCTTCCATGACATGAAAAATGGTTGTGTGTACGCGGGTTAAGAATGCAGCTAACATGAAGAAGAGCAAAGTAAGAGTGGAGAGTCACAAGTCTCGAATTTGTAGGTAAATTGCACAGTTGGGTAATAAGATAGCAAATCCATAGCATTTCCTATACTTGGCACAAATCACAAAAGGAGACGTTTAAGGATAGTATGCCTTTAAGCAATCAAGCATTGTCAACACAGTTTACTTGTCCTTAGGAAGCCCCCATCGGACATCGTGTCACCTCTAATCCATTTATCTCTTCCTTGGGTGTATTGTATTTATGCTTTTTAGATTTGTTTTGCATCTGGAGTGCTGATCCGGCACCTTTTTGCAGCATCTCTTTGGAAGCTTCCGTTATGATAGGTTAGCAATTCTGGGAGTGGATGGCGAGCAAAGGAAAGGACTGCAGTAGAGTTAGAATCACGGTGTCATTTGAGAGCTACAGAGAGCTACACGTTCACAAAAGGACAGTATCATCTCCCATTTGGGGTCTAACCACAAATAAAAGGCACTCTGGAGAGGAAACACATGTAATGAGTAGTGTTTTTTTTTTATCGTGGTAGGCCATTTAAGATGGCTGACTGTGACATTTTTTGAACATGTCTGAAATTGCATGTAATTACATCTAGCGAACAGGAAACCACTTAATTGAAATTGTAGAAAGGTGTAGAAGGTAGTCGTCACTCTGACACTCTAATTTCAATGTACAATCGCTTCTGTGTCCTCTGGAAGTTCTCTTGTCATTCAGACCAGGAAGGTCTGAACTTTACATACAGAAAAGAACCTACCGTTTTTTTTAGAGTTTGCATTCTGCATTAAAAGTCACTGTGGTTTTGACGTTTTACTTGATTGTTTCATAGTTTTATGGTCATTTTTCTTATAAAAATGTGTAGATGATTCCGTATGTTTATTTAGTGCAGTTAGCCCCTTTTAAAGACTGCTGAAATAAAAATAACAGGTGCTTGAAGATAGTATAGGGCTAGATTCAGGTATATTCGCGTAATTTTGTGTTGGCGTAGCGTATGCTGTTTACACTACGCCGCCACAACTTTTACGGGCAAGTGCTGTATTCACAAAGCACTTACCTGTAAAGTTGCGGCGGCGTAGCGTAAATGGCCCATCTTAAATCAAATTGGGCGGGTAGGGGGAGTGTATTATTTAAATAACATGCGATCCCGCGTCAAACGTACTGCGCATGCGCTGGCCGTGAATTTATCCCAGTGTGCATGCTCCAAATCACGATGCCAATACGCAATGTAAACTATGTGAACGTCACTTACGCAAAGCCCTATTCGCAAACGTTTTACGTAAACAACGTAAACGACGGGAAAAAAAACGCCGGCACGCCGTCCATACTTAACATTGGCTGCGCCTCATACAGCAGGGGTAACATTATGACGGACCTACGCTAACGCAAACGACGTAAAAAAAATGCGCCGGCCGGGTGTACATTTGGGAATCGGCGTATAGGCTAATTTGCATATTTTTAGACGGGAACGCCACCTAGCCTAAATATGAAAAAAAAGATACGACGGAGTAAGAGACTTACGCAAGTCGGATCTAATGGAAATATACGCGTAACTGATTCTATGAATCAGTTGCATAGATAGGAGGGCTCAGACGCAGAGATTCCTTCTGAAAGTAATCGGGCGCTACAATAATAATTAATAAATATAATTATTACTAGTCATACAACATTAGAATTCTACTATAGCTTGTGGGCGGAGCATTCGACCAGAAATGTATGATTGCGGCGTCGTACAGTTTAGCTGCTTCGTCGAATCTTCTTAGAACATCCGACAGACACCATAAGCCTTCAATTGACAGATTCAACCTTAATTCAGATTTTTCAGACAAATGCATTTTTTAACGAAACAAAATAAATAAAAAGAATTTCGGGAGTAACCAAATAAATTAATTTTTCGGGGGAAAACGAAATTCCGAAACAAAATATTTTGGTGTGCACATGTCTAATAATGACTGGGCATTGCTATAGCTGACACCAGTAATAATTGAATACATATGGATATACTGTACAAATGAATACAGGAGAAGACAGAAAGCACCACCATTGGCATGCAGTTCAATAGAGAGTAAGGGAAAGATGAAGGCCACTTGATCCCTTTAGAGAAAGAGAGCCTTGACTGATGCATAGCTAGGAACTGAGTGGTGGGAGGATGTGGTAAAGTGGCCGCAGAGGATTGGGGCTGGGCCTGAACTTATAAATGTTCTGCCCCAGGGAATTCTGGGCCTTTTGGAACAAACATGGCTGGAAGAGCTGCCCACCCTTCTGCCCCTTTGGGTGGTCTGTCACAGCTTTAGCTCAGTTTCTTTTTGACCTTACTAGCATTTAAAGTTGCTGTAACGGGCTATGCCCTTGATTGGAAGTTGGAATTAGTCCGTCTGTCCAGCATTTATGGTAAGGACAGGCCCCCTTTGGAATCTGACTTGTTCATGTTAAAGCATGCTCACAGTACAACGGGCACTAGTTAAATGTGTTTACATGTTCTGTGTTGGAAGTTAAATAAAGTTGTGTGCCTCAGCAGTCATGACTGTGCCAAATGTGTGCTGGAGAATTGGGTTCTATTTCTGTTTTCTGAGCTTAATTAGTTACTAGTGTACTTTGCAACTTTGTCCTCATGCCACACCAGTTGACCTCTGCAGCAGCACTCATGCCCCACCAATTGTCCTCTGGAACAGTCTTCATACCACACTAGTTGATCCCTGGAACAGTCCTCATGCCAAACTAGTTCAATTCTGGAACATCCATCATACCACACTAGTTGACCTCTGCAACAGCCCTCATTCCACATTGGTTGACCACTGGAAAAGCCCTCGTACCACACCAGTTAGCCTCTGGAACATCCCTCATGCAACACTGGTTGACATCTGGAAACATCCCTTATGCCACAATAGTTGACCTCTGGAACATTCCTCATGCCACAATGGTTGACCTCTGCAGCGGAATTCATGCCACACTGGTTGACGTCTGAAACAGCTCTCTTGCTATATCCGTTGACCTCTGCAGCAGCCCTGTGAGGAAAATTTTGGTTGACCTCTGCAACAGCCATCATGCAATACTGTTTGACCCCTGGAACAGCCCTCATGTTACACCAGTTGACCTCTGCAGCAGCCCTCATGCCATACTGGTTGACCTCTAGAACAGCCCTCTTGCCACACTGCTTGACCTCTGCAGTAGCACTCATGCCACAATGGTTGACCCCTGCAGCTCACATGCCACACCAGTTGACCTCTGCAACATTCCTCATGCCACACTGGTTGACCTCTGGAACAGCCCTCATGCCACCCTAGTTGATCTCTGGAACTGCCCTCATGCCACACTAGTTGACCTCTGGAACAGTCTTCATGCCACACTAGTTGACTTCCGTAACATCCCTCATGCCACACTGGTTGACCTCTGCAGCAGCTTTCATGTCAAACAGGCTAATCACATGCACCTACAGTATTATCTAAGAAATAAACAAAACATTTAGCTCCCCCTGCAAAAGCTGAGTCTCTTCAGCAGCTACTGTAACTGGAGAACAGCTAATATGAAAGCTTTGCAAGCCACATGCATTTAAAAATAAACCTCCCCTGGTAGAAACTTTTGAACTTACATTGCATGAAAATGTTAGTTGCCTGGCTGTCTTTAGCTTAAATAATTTTATCACTTCAAGTGCAGCAAGGGGAGCCTGAACTGATCTGCATACCTGTTCCAATTCACCAATACCTGCCTATACATGTCTCTTGTGAGATTTCCATTAAGGTCTGGTTCACGCCTATGCATTTTTTAATGTTTTTGCAGTTTTGCAGAAAAATACTACAGTCCATTTAACATGGTTTCCTATGGGTCAAGTTCACATCTATGCATTTTATGAAAAGGGCTAGGGATTTTTTTTTCTGGTTTTTGGTTCTATAGACTTCAATGGATAAAAAACATGTATTTCATACCTCTGAACATTTTGAGATGGGAATAAGGATCACCTACTAGAAAACGTATGTCGGCATTGGAAAAGCCCCCTGCCACACCCCCTTAAAGGGGAAATAACCCCAAAAAGGTTAATTAAATCCACAAGTGCTTTTTTTTACCACTACTATTCCTTATAAAATTTAGAAATGCAGCAATTTAGAATTTGGATGAAAGGTTTAGCACTGGGAAACACTTTTTGAAAGATAAAAAGTGCATTTTATTTACAACTATATAGACAGGGGCGGACTGACCATTCGGTCATTCGGGCACTGCCCGAGGGCCCCGTGGTGGGGGGGGCCCGGGCCGGCTCAGTCCGCTCCTGAAGGTGCCCGCAGCAGCACAGATGGATGGCTCATCAGAGCCGTGCGGGGATGTTTAGTGACAGGCGCTCCGGCCATATGTCACTGCCGTGGGTGGGGTGCAATCTGAAGAAGCTCAGACTGGCGCCGCGGCTCCCTCCTCCCCTTCCGGGATCCCCTCTGCTCCATGTGATGTGCGGGGAGAGTGGGGGAGGAGGGAGTGAGGCAGAGACAGCGTGGGTGCTCGGGTTCCGACCGTCCCCACACACACCTCCACACAGCGCGGGCGCGGCCACAACTACAGTCACCACCTTCTCTGAGGTATGCTGCAGGAGTACTGTATTGCAGAGGAGGGGACATAGTGGGGGGCATTTGCAGGTAACAATTATGCTGCCAGGAGTTATTTTAGGGGGGTTAGAGAATGGGTGCTAGGGGGTGCTCTTTGTTTTGGGTTAGAGAGGAGTCGTCGTACTAGAAGTAGGAGGGGGCAGATTTGAAGTTTGACCACCCCCCCACCAAAGCACCCCTAGAACATATCCTTTAATCCCCCCCCAAATCAAAGGTCCCATCCAGCTCCACCCACCCCCCAATCCTATACCCGCTCATCTATCCCCTGATCCCATCCCGACTCCATTCACCCCCCCTGATCCCATACCAGCTCCACCCATCCCCCTCATCCCATCCCTGCTCCATACAACCCCCTGATCCCATCCCACCTCTATCCATTCCCCCCAATCCCATCCCGCCTCAATCCATTCCTCCCGATCCCTTCCCAGCTCCACCCATCCCCCTGATCCCATCCCTGCTCCATACAACCCCCTGATCCCATCCCAGCTCTATCCATTCCCCCCAATCCCATCCCACCTCAATCCATTCCTCCCGATCCCTTCCCAGCTCCACAGAGGCCCCGATCCCATACCCACTCCCGCTATCCCTCTAATCACATCCCGGCTCTATTCATCCCCCCTGATCCCATTCCTGCTCCATACAACCCCCTGATCCCATCCCAGCTCTATCCATTCTCCCCAATCCCATCCCCACTCAATCCATTCCTCCCTATCCCTTCCCAGCTCCACCCATCCCCCTGATCCCATCCCTGCTCCATACAACCCCCTGATCCCATCCCAGCTCTATCCATTCTCCCCAATCCCATCCCCCCTCAATCCATTCCTCCCGATCCCTTCCCAGCTCCACCCATCCCCCTGATCCCATCCCTGCTCCATACAACCCCCTGATCCCATCCCAGCTCTATCCATTCTCCCCAATCCCATCCCCCCTCAATCCATTCCTCCCGATCCCTTCCCAGCTCCACCCATCCCCCTGATCCCATCCCTGCTCCATACAACCCCCTGATCCCATCCCAGCTCTATCCATTCCCCCCAATCCCATCCCACCTCAATCCATTCCTCCCGATCCCTTCCCAGCTCCACCCAGCCCCCAATCCCATACCCACTCCCGCTATCCCTCTAATCACATCCCGGCTCTATTCATCCCCCCTGATCCCATATCCGCTCCATATATCCTCCCTGATCATATCCCCACTCCATCCATCCCCCTGATCATATCCCCACTCCATCCACCCCCCTGATCCCATCCCGGCTCTATTCATCCCCCCTAATCCTATCCCTGCGCCATCCACCCCCCCCGATCCTATCCCTAAGCTATCCACCCCCCCCCCCTGATCCTATCCCTGCTCCATCCATCCCCCCGATCCTATCCCTTCTCCATCCATCCCCCCCGATCCTATTCCTTCTCCATCCATCCCCCCGATCCTATCCCTTCTCCATCCATCCCCCCCGATCCTATTCCTTCTCCATCCATCCCTCCTGATCCTATCCCTTCTCCATCCATCCCCCCTGATCCTAACCTCGCTCCATCGATCCCCCCTGATCCTATCCCTTCTCCATCCATCCTCCCTGATCCTAACCCCACTCCATCCATCCTCCCTGATCCTATCCCTTCAACATCCATCCCCCCCTGATCCTATCCATGCGCCATTCATCCCCCCCTGATCCTATCCCTGCTCCATCCATTCCTCGATCCCATCCCTACTCCATCCTTTCCCCTGATCCCATTCCCCCTGATCCCATCCATTGTGGTAGGTTAAGGGGCGGAGCCGCACCGACGCACTAGCCTGCTAAGTGCCAGGGGTGGGGGTGACACCAAGTATTACCGCACCAGGTAACACTAATCCTAGTGACGCCACTGAAGGAGCTGGAGGCAGAGAGCACTGCACATAGAAAGGAACAGACTGAGTCAGCTTGAAATTTCACAACGGCACCCACTCTGACCTGCCTTGTGTGCAGGGGCAGCAGGTCAGTGTGATAATGAAATCACCACAGTTACTGTATCTGTGTCTGTTATAAGAGCCATGCTGAGTGTTACTTTCTGGTTCCTTCCTTATTGCCCTGTGCTGTGCGCCTATATACCAGGTCAGGTGCTATTCACTAATGCACACTGATATCTGGTACACTGAATGCCACTCAATGCACACAGTGTATAGATATCAGTGTTATATATAGGGAATAGCACTTAGCTCTGGTTCACATTGGAGCAATTTGCCATGCGATTTGACATGTCAAATCGCATGGCAATGGCACTACCTGAATCAGTGCGATGCTCCATTTGTGGCGCTGTAACGATTCCCAAAAGTAGTTTCTGTACAACTTTTGCTGACTTTGGGGTGCAATTTCCATAGACACCTGTGCAGCAACCCGCACAGATGTCTCTGAAATTGCCCGCCAAACTCGCACTGACATGCAGGTATAAAATCGTGCGAGTTTAGCTGAACTTGCAGGATTTCATTCCCCTCGTCAGTGTGAACCTGGGCTAAGTAAGTGTTATTCTATATATATATATATATATATATATATATATATATATATATATATATATATATATATATATATATATATATATAAAATCATTGAAATGTATACACAAAGTGCTTTTCCCCCCAACTCCCCTTTCACACTCATACAAATAGCACCTGTAAAGCACCTGAAAAATGTCTCACCTGTAGTGTAAATGTGAAAGCCCGAGTACTTTCACACTGAGGCAATGTGCTGGCAGGGCGTTAAAAAATGTCCTGCAAGCAGCATCTTTGGAGTGCTGAAGGAGCAGTGTGTACACTGCTCCTGCCCATTGAAATGCAGCGGCGATTTGCGGGTGGTTTTATCCCTCTTTCAGACACTAGCAGGGGTTAAAAGCACCCCACTAGCGGCCGAATACCTCCTCAAAAATCACGGTAAAGCGCCGCTAAAAATAGCCGCCGCCACCCCAGTGTGAAAGCAGCTTAATACTGTCATCTGTACACTAAGAATGTGCCTTACATTGGTGATCAGTGGGAAGAATGTCCCTTACATTGGTGATCAGTGGGAAGAATGTCCCTTACATTGGTGATCAGTGGGAGGAATGTTCCTTACATTGGTGATCAGTGAGAAGAATGTCCCTTACATTGGTGATCAGTGAGAAGAATGTCCCTTACATTGGTGATCAGTGAGAAGAATGTCCCTTACATTGGTGATCAGTGAGAAGAATGTCCCTTACATTGGTGATCAGTGAGAAGAATGTCCCTTACATTGGTGATCAGTGGGAGGAATGTTCCTTACATTGGTGATCAGTGAGAAGAATGTCCCTTACATTGGTGATCAGTGAGAAGAATGTCCCTTACATTGGTGATCAGTGAGAAGAATGTCCCTTACATTGGTGATCAGTGAGAAGAATGTCCCTTACATTGGTGATCAGTGGGAAGAATGTCCCTTACATTGGTGATCAGTGGGAAGGATGTCCCTTACATTGGTGATCAGTGAGAAGAATGTCCCTTACATTGGTGATCAGTGGGAAGAATGTCCCTTACATTGGTGATCAGTGGGAAGAATGTCCCTTACATTGGTGATCAGTGAGAAGAATGTCCCTTACATTGGTGATCAGTGAGAAGAATGTTCCTTACATTGGTGATCAGTGGGAAGAATGTCCCTTACATTGGTGATCAGTGGGAAGAATGTCCCTTACGTTGGTGATCAGTGAGAAGAATTTAATTCCTACAATAAACATTTAATTTTGAACATTGTGTAGAGAAATTCTTTGAACGCATGCAATGTAGGCAGTGCAATATGTAGGTGGGAATTTGTGTGGATGTAGATTGAACGTGGGCGAGGACACAGGGGGCCCCATGATCTCCTTTTGCCCGGGGGCCCCATGAGCTGTCAGTCCGCCCCTGTATATAGATCAGACTAACATGAGGGACAGATGAGGAGGAAAGAGGGAGAGAGGGATATTGCTCCAAATCAGGGACAGTCCCTCAAAATCAGGGACAGTTGGGAGCTATGGCATTGTAAAACGCAAAATGCACCTGGAATATGCAAACTGCAACCTGCAGAGGTGTAAACCAGGCCTAAAGCTCTAGGCAGATATAAAAACAGATAATGTATTTATGGATCTATTAAAAAAAATTATAAGAGTGTATTTTTATATGCAACCTGTGCATATACCTGAATTTTAGCCTCTTGTAGAAAACTGTTGCACTCAGACTGGGAGAGAAAGCAGCAGTCCTCATAGCCAATTAGGTGTGCTGCTGTCCAGTCCCGGGCTGGGGGCAGGGAGTTGACCAGGTTATAATGTTTTACCTCTGTAGTCAAAGTCAGGTCACCACCTGGGCTCTGGGTTGTATGCATCTCAGGACTGAATGGACTGAAATACATATCCTTTTGCAGATAAAACATCTCCTCTATGTGTAATTATATATATATATATATATATATATATATATATATATATATATATATATATATATATATATACTGTATATAAGCAATATATTTAGGTATTTCCCTGGAGTTTATCTTTAAGGGTTAAACAGTTTTGTGCAGCATAGCATGAGCCAAACTTTTTTTTTTTTGTTTTTATTCATAAATGGAGCTTTGATATCAAATTGCATTCTATCAATACTGGGAAACACAGGAAACGAAGATTTATTATTGAAAATATCCTTTTATTTTCAGTGAAAATAATCAAACCCAGTGCTTGGCCTAAGCTGAGGGAGCCTTGGAAACAAGGATAAGACATTCCCATCAAAGTGTTGCCATAACCCACACATGTCCTTGTGAGATAACAATTCTTCCTAGTGGCTGTGAACATTGTCTATCTCCCACGGGACCCCTCTGCACCTACTCGGGGCTTGTAAAAAAAAAAATGACAGACCAGCTTTTCCCCACAATCTTTAGCTGGGTTTAAGTGGCTTAGGCACAAGTTCCACTTTCCATATTCTGATAGAATTTCTCCTGTTTAAGTACTACATGGTACTGAGATGAAATAAGCAGGATTTTCGCTCACATGATCAATGATGTTGTCTATTTAAATTACTAAAATAGTTGTCATCCATCTGCTTTGTGTTATTGCTCGAAGGTGGAGAGCAGAATGCTTAAAAGGGAACCCCATTCATAAAAACGCAGTTATAAATAATACTGGGAATATTAAGTGCAGCGCTAATTCATATTGTGTGTATATTAGGGCTGTTACTGATCCAAATTTATGTGTTCAATTAATCGCTTTTGTTTTTTTAAATCGATTAATCGACTAATTTCGATTAATTATAACGCACATACAGATCCAACTGGTTGTAGCTGATCTCCTCCTTGCAGGCTGATTCCCAGTGCAGCTCCCAACCACTGGAAAAATGGCAGCGCTCGATGGGAATAGCATTAAAACTTTTATAGTCTTCAAGTAGGTAACAAAATAAATATTGCACTGGAAATAAAATCGATGTAGCTACATAAACTGTAAAAATGGTGCGAGTAATACCAAACGGTAGCAAGAGCAGTCATAAAAACATGTAGCTAAGTATGAAACTGGTATAAAAATGTGTACAACGATACCACTGCTGAATCCAGATGAGGAGAGGTTAACATCAGTCCGTCGGCATGTAGATGTCCCGTGAAGGGAACTATCACAACTCCCAGTGGATGGCTGTAGAATCCCAGGGTGATAGAGGGAAGTGTAACAGCCTTTGCATGTGGCAGATAGTAAGGTCCCGCCGGCATGCAGATATGAAGGCACACCAAAGGAGCCCTTCAGATGGACACGGCAAGCCATTCCGGTGTCCGTGATGTCACCAGATCTCTGACAGAACTCCCTGAAGGCCCGGAAGCCTGCGAAGAGATGATTACTTATCAAAATAATTTTGATCGATCAAAACAATTTTGAACGATCAAAAAAATTAAAGATTAATCGATGAATTAATAGTTAATTTCCATAGCCCTAGTGTATATATTAGAAAATTGTGCAAGTATGCAAACAGTAAGTATAACACATTGTAAAGTAGGGGAACAATTAATATTATTCCCTACTAGTGTTGCTCACGAATATTCGCATTGCGAATATTCGCTACGAATATTGCATATTCGAGTATTCGCGAATAACTCGAATATTGCGGCGAATATTCGCTATGGCGAATATTCGTATTTTTCCAAATTTATTTTTAAAACAGATCACATCCTAGTGGTCTCCATCGACGTCTAAAAGCATTGCTGGTATGATTAGAGAGAGACCCTGGGCCGAGTAGCTGATGCGATTCTTTTATGTTGCCGAAAATTCGCATTTGGAATTTTCGGCAACATAAAAGAATCGCATCAGCTACTCGGCCCTTCTTTTGCATCAGAGCCAATCAGAATAACTTGAATATTCGGCAAAAGGAATATTGCGCGATATTCCTTTTGCCGAATATTCGAGTTATTCTGATTGGCTCTGATGCAAAAGAAGGGCGGAGAAGATAATCGCGCAATATTCCTTTTGCCGAATATTCAAGTTATTCTGATTGGCTCTGATGCGCCCTTCTTTTGCATCAGAGCCAATCAGAATAACTCGAATATTCGGCAAACGGAATATTGCGCGATTATCTTCTCCGCCCTTCTTTTGCATCAGAGCCAATCAGAATAACTCGAATATTCAGCAAAAGGAATATTGCGCGATATTCCTTTTGCCGAATATTCGAGTTATTCTGATTGGCTCTGATGCAAAAGAAGGGCGGAGAAGATAATCACGCAATAGGAATATTGCGCGATTATCTTCTCCGCCCTTCTTTTGCCCCCTTATTCTCCTTTCTTTTAAGTATAGTTAGTGTAGAGTTAGTGTTTAGTGCATATTAGTTTAGTAATACAGGAAATGATCTCCGTTTATGAGAATTTCGCAATCATTTTCGCATTAGCGAAATTTCGCAAAATTTTTTTTGGATAAAATATCACGAATATTCGATCTTAGCGAATATTCCCGAATATTCTTCTATATATTCGCGCAATATCGCGAAATCGAATATGGCGTATTCCGCTCAACACTATTCCCTACCTGCGCAATTGCGTGAAAGTGATGTAATTGAGATGGGGGGGACTCAACTCCTGATAGTGAGGTGGCTCTTGACATCTAATTTAAGGGAAGGGGATGCTCTGGACATCTAATCTTACAGATACATCCGGCTCTTTTATAATCATAATGCTGATGCGGCCCAGAATGAAATTGAGTTTGACACCCCTGTTCTAGGACCTTAAACCCCACCAGCTGCCATGACTGACAACTCAACCCACAAAACTGTACAACCAACAATAGGAATGAAAAAGTAAGTAAATCAAGGAGGGGAGGTCAGGCAGATTCCACAATCTCTGCCGTCCTTCAGCTGAAACTTTCCTGGGCCCCCGCCTAAAATCCCCTGAAGACCCCACCCATAACTGTCCGGCCTCACCAAACATGTTAGTACACCCACCTCTTTGCATCCTTCAAAATGAATAAAACTTCTCACATGCCTAGCCTACCCTTTTTACCAAGTCATGCCGTGCTTCTGTCTATGTCTTGTTGGCTTTTCCTCCGGTCCTGACTTTCCCTATATTACAATAAATCATTCTGTATGCTGTGTATTTCATATTCTACATAACTCTATTCCAGACTTTCTCAACCTTTTCAACACGGAAGAACCCTTGAAATTACTTTTTGGTCTCAGGGAACCCCTGGCTATATCTACAACGTATGATACATTGGTGTAATGGTCAGTGGAAGAGTGCTTCCTACATCTGTGGTCTTGGAGAATAATCCCTCCCCCTACATATAGCTAAAAAGATTATTGGTGTCACTGGGAACTTATTTCATGGGCAAAAATTAGTCATTGCTCAACGAACCCCTAGCAACCATTGGAGGAACCCTTGGGTTCCACGGAACCCTGGTTGAGAAACCCTGCTCTATTCTAAGCACCCTCCACAGGGACCTCTACTGTCCTTTATAACCTACCATGGTAAATTAGAATGTTGTACAGTCGTGTTTGTTTTTTTGGGGTGGGGGGCTAAACTTGGGGTCTGGAGATTTCAAGTTACTCTCCTGTTCAAAATGCCCCAATTCCTTACTATTTAGAATGTGGGAATACCTTTAATTATAGGGACCTAGCTAACAATGAGCACAATCAGAATTCCAGAATAAAAATAAAATCCACATCAGTGGAGGACTGGATTCCCTAGTCAGTGTAATTGCAAAATGTTCGCGTTTGCTTGACTACACCATAAATAAAAACCATTTGGAGAAAAATCATCTTTTTCCTCTTTAGAGTCTGTGACTTGAGAAATGAAAGAAATAATTATATTGCAGCCTTCCTTGCTATTTAAAACTGGTCCCCATACCCGCGTTGAACTGGCATGCCAGCAGGCCTGGCATTGCGCACATATTGTAGAACGTAATAACCAACGCATTCAGCAGAAGTGTCTCTTGTAATCACATGAATCCTTTGGATTGGTTTCTGGCTTCATTCATGCACAATTTGCAGAGCTGTTAATATTCATAAAGCAAAGTCGGACTCTACCGATACCCAAAGGCATTGTCACTGCAAATGCCACAATGTTACTGTGCAGAGCGGTGAAAAGACGTCAGTAAATGTGCCTGCTCTTAAGGAAAGGAAATGTTCATTATGTGTCTCTTACTGATCATCTCTTTACTGCAAGACTTGCAGAAATACTAGCCAGCTGACCCATTCCCGGGCAGTAAGTCTATCCTCTGCATACGCCACCAGCATGATGCTGAGTTCTACAATAAAGTGTTTCCCAGCAGCAGCCAATAGGATTTCAGTTTTCTAGTATGGCCAATCAGTTTTCAGTTGTTAAAGCGGAGCTCCACCCGCATTTTTTTTTTCAAAGTCGGCAGCTACTAACAGTGTAGCTGCTGACTTTGAATAAGGACACTTACCTGTCCTAGGCGCCCGCGCTGACATCCCCCGCCGATGCCGATCCTCGATCCCGGCACCGCCATCCACAGTCAGGGAAACAGGCAGTGAAGCCGTGCGGCTTCACTGCCCGTTTCCTACTGCGCGTGTGCGAGCAGCGTGGCGCTTTGTGAATGGTCCGGCTGCTTTCTGGGATACACACAGTTCCCAGAATGCAGCGCGGCCCATTCACAAGAAGACACCGAGAAGAGGAGGAGGAAGAAAACCACACCGCGGATCATGAGGGCAGATTCGGGACTTCCACATAGCAACAGCCTATTTAGGGTGAGTATTTTTTTTTTTTTTTCCATTTAATTTTTTTTTTTTTTTTTTTAATTTTTAAAAAAAAAAAAAAATCAGGGTGGAGCTCCGCTTTAAGTACGACCAATCAGATTTTAGTTGTCTTGTACAGCCAATCAAATTTCAGTTGTCTATTATGGGCAGTTGAATTTCAGTTGTCCAGTACGGCCTATCAGGTTTCAGTTATCTCGTATGGCCAGTTGGATTTAAGTTGTCTATTATGACCAATCAGAATTTAGCTGTCTAGTACAGCCAATCAGATTTCAGTTGTCTATTTTGGCCAGTCGAATTTCAGTTGTCAAGTACGCCCATTTAGGTTTCAGTTGTCTAGTATGGGCAATTAGATTTAAGTAGTCTAATATGGCTGAACATATTTTAGTTTTATGCAGCCAATCAGATTTTAGTTGACTAGTATGGCCAGTCGAATTTCAGTTGTCTAGTACAACCAATCAGATTTCATTTGTTAAGTACGGCCAATCAGATTTCAGTTGATTATTACAACCAGTCGAGTTTTATTTGTCTAGTACGCCCCAATCAGATTTCAGTTCTCTAGTACAGCTAATCAAATTTCAGTTGTCTTTATGGCCAACTGTATTTCAGCTGTCAATCAAATCCAGTGACATGGGAGCCGAGGGGCCGGGCTGAGTCCCGCTGTCTGTGTCAATGGACGTAGCAGCAGGACTCAGGAGTGCGCCCGTATGAGTGCTCCCATGTAAAGCGGCTCTCGGTGGGGGGATTTAAGAGGAGGAGTCAGAAGCACCTCTGGGAGACCCCAGAAAAGGAGGATTGGGACCACTGTGTTCAAAACCCTTGCACAGTGTAGGTAAGCATAAGAGTCGGTTCACACTGGGGCGACACGACTTCCAGCACGACTTTCAGAAGCAACTTCAACACTACTTGAGCATGAACCACAGGGCGATCTGGGGCGATTTACAACACGACTTGAAGTCCTTTTCAGGTCAGGAGACATTCCAGTGGCCAATAAAACAACAATCAGCTCTGGGAGAGGGAAAAGGAAGGAGGGGTTTGCCTGAGAACTGTATGTTATCTTGCTTGAAAGTAGCTTCAATTAAAACAGTGATCAGACTTGGAAGCGACTTCCATTGAAATCAATGGGTACAAATCGCCTAGAAGTCTGATTGAAGTAGTACAGGAACCTCTTCTGAAGTCGGAGCGACATGAGTAGTGTGTATTAACACCGCTCCCATTCACTTACATTGCTTTTCTGGACAGCGCGACTTGGGACGACTTGAGACGACTTCAAGTCTGATTCCAAGTCGCCCCAGTGTGAACCGACTCTAACAAGTTTGTTTTAAAAAATAAAAAAACAAAGCTTTGCAACCCCTTTAGGCTCATTGAACATTTATCTTACTATGTTAATAGGCTCTATTGTTTAAAAGGTAAGGTCAAACAATGCTCACAATGGCAAGCAGTCATTGGTCAGTGCGGCCACCTAACTGTACTGACCAATAAGAACTGCTTCTGGGACAGCTTACTGGAAGAAGACGTTTTAGATGTACTTCTTATTGGTCAGCACGATCACATGGCTGCAATGACCAACGAGAGCTTGCCATTACAAGCATTAGGATGAATACTAACTCTGGGGTCCGGAGGGGGTGCCCGGGATATTTGAAGTTAGCTCACCTTTCCATTTTTCATGAAAATTTCAACTTTGCGCTGATATCTTATTTCAACAGTTGTTACAAGAGTAATTGCCCAGAGGCACTGGGAGCTCCCTCTAGTGGCTAATAAATATATTACAAAAAAATGAAATGTGAAAGTAAATATTGCATTTGCTGAAAATATGTTCCCTTTAAATGTTCTGTCTATTGTTCTTGCAATAAGAGAACATTTAATTTGAAGCTAAATAGCTGACTATATTGAAACTTACCAGCATTATTAAAAACAAACAAATGATAAGAGATTTAAGGGTTTTCATTAAACCTGTAAAAGTTAGTAATCATCACCGTCCAGGCTCACAGTGGTTCTCTTTCCCTCGTTATAATGCTACAGCAGTTAGCACTTAGCAAGTATGCTTACTAACACTTGTCGTGTTTGTTTGTATGGGATTCAGTAATGACTTGCAAAGTAATAACTAAAACCTTACACCTACAAATATGGTCTTCAGGTTTTTATTAAATTCCGTAGGCTTAATAATTATAGTTGCTCCGACTCAGCAAGATATATACAAATACATTTAAAGTATCCCTATGAGTATTCTGGGAGTTGCACTGTCATTGGCAATGTGAAATAAAACTAAAGGGATCCTAATTTAAAGAATCTGCGCCCGTTCAGGTCTGCAAAAAAAAACTGGCAGGCGGTCCTGAATGGGCGCTCCGTGTGAAAGAGCCCTTACTGGCAACTGGTGAAAGTAAAGGGGAAAAAAAATACTAGAAAAGGGAAACAAATTAGGCCACTATTAGGGTTGTCCCGATACCACTTTTTTAGGACCGAGTACAAGTACCGATACTTTTTTTCAAGTATTCGCCGATACCGAATACCGATACTTTTTTTTAAATGTGTCTCCAAATGCAGCCATGTCCCCCACATATGCAGCCATTTCCCCCCAGCCATGTCCCCCACATATGCAGCCATTTCCCCCCAGCCATGTTCCCCACATATGCAGCCATGTCCCCCCAGCCATGTCCCCCACATATGCAGCCATGTCCCTCCAGCCATGTCCCCCACATATGCAGCCATTTCCCCCGCAGCCATGTCCCTCCAGCCATGTCCCTCCAGCCATGTCCCCCATACCTAGCCGCCAAAAGCCGCCGCCGCCGCACGGGGAACATCACAGCTTTCTGTAAATAGCTGTTTTCCCCGTGCGTATAGACACTCCCCCTTGTTTGGGAATGGACAGATCACGATCACCCATCCAATCCCGAGCAAGGGGGAGTGTCTATACGCAGCGGGAACACTACAGCTATTCAAATTAAAGCTGTGATGTTCCCGCACGCCGCTTAACCCATGCGGCGGCGGCTTTCGATGCGGTGGCGGGGGGGGGGGACACAAGTATTCTATTCAGGTTTCGGGGGTATTTGCGGGAGTACAAGTACTCCCCTGCAAATACTCGGTATCGGTCCCGATACCGATACCGATACTGGTATCGGTATCGGGACAACCCTAGCCACTACATTTAAGCATTTATAAGCTGCATTATAAAATGCATTATTTTGGGTTTATGCCCCTGTTCACACCGGTACATCTTTAAAATCAAGCTACTTCAGTGCAATTTCAGTCGCAGTAAAATGTAGTGTAGGAACTGTTTTCCTAATCACTGCAACATGAGTTGTGGCGATTCTATTCCGGGAATGGGGTGCAACTTGTCATGCGATTTGGAACTTATGTCGCATGACAAATCGCACGACTGTGACCGGGGGCTAATACTGCTTTAAACCCATTAAAATTTATTTATACTTAATAATGTACTTTTTACATTGAAGGTGTAAATATGCTATTTTTTAAAGATAAATATAGATCTTTTGTTTTTACAGATCACAGTAAAGAACACAATGTAGAGTACAAATAATCTCTACTCAAAATCTCTTTATCTGAAAATGGTGAGTGCTTTGATTCCATGCCGCGACTTCTGGTCTCATTGTATCACATAATGGTGTGTAACCTTATGAGACTCATTGATTTTAATAAAAAAAAAAACACAGACCCAAAAAGCGAGCAGCTAATTGTTGGTGGTGGGCAGGCTGCCAGTTCCTGCAGGTGTAAGATGACTGGCATTTCTGTGTCTCTGGTATTTCTGGCTGCGGAGCGGTTAAACCTTTTATGCTGCTTAACCCATCACAAATTCCGAGTTAAAACCCTCTTGAATATCTCCGGTATTCTCTAATTATTTATTCATGCACAGACAGATAATCCGAGGGTTCCCCATAATCCTCACTTGGGGATCAGAAAGGAAATTTTGACTCTCGTCTTCCATTGTCTGCTACTGGATGTTTAGGAGTTCTGGGCTTCTGAACGAAATAATGAAATGCAAGTGCTATACAAACAGAGGATGATGCGTGTGTATACTATATATATATATATATATATATAAACATACACACAGACATATAGGGCCAGATTCAGGTAGATGAGAGTATCTTTCCTCTGGAGTAACGCTTCTCATTTACGTTACTCTGAAGACCCTTTCAGCGCAAGTCCTGTAATTCACATAGCAGTTGCGCGTAAACTTGCGCCAGAGTAACGATAATGCGCTGGCGTAACCCGACGCAAGTGGAAGTGGGTGTGATCATATGTAAATGATGGGCGGAGCCCAGCGCAGAGGCTTACGTTCAGCGCATCATCCACGGAGCATGCGCAGTGAGTGCGGCTCCACTCGCCCCCCTTGTGCGCATGCTCACAACTTCCGTCGGCACCACTGCACGGGAAACGTCAGCGCAATGCCTTCCGTTGGGCGTTTAAATGCGCCCGTAGAAGCGCCATTCCGGCACTAAAGTAAATCCTGCTCCCCCTCCCCGCAGTGATGTTACTTTTGTTCTGAGATGGCTGCTCCCGTTCCCCGCAAACACACAGGAGAAAGCTGAACTTTAATGGCCAGGAGCTGACAGCCGTCATCTCGGCTATGGAGACCTATGATGTCTTCCTCCATGGCTGTAAAATTTGACAGACAAGCATGGACAGAGGTGTTGTCCTGCAAGTGGGGGTGCTCAGCTAGCTCTTATCGTCGGTAACGCTGCTGTAGCTGCTCTCCTGCTGACCTGTGACCGTCTGGAGTAAAGATAAAGCAGCCTTTTGTAGAAATAACTTTGCGCCGGACGGACGAGATACGCGCGGCGCATGTAGCCAGCGTATGGTGCTAATCCGTTCGTGAATTGGGAAAAATCCATCATTTGCATATTTGCAGGGGAAATCAATAGGCGCGACTGATGCGCCCAGCGAAATTAAGCGCTGACGATACTCTGGCGTCGGAACGTTCCGCCGGTCGCAAATGACCCGTTATTGGGCGCATCTAGTTTGGTGGGTACGGGCGCACATAGAAACGACGGCGCATCATCACAGTTACGCGGCGCATATCGAAATACTCCAGCGCAAGTGTTCCTGAATCTGGCCCATAATGTATATATATATATATATATATATATATATATATATATATATATATATATATATATATATATATATATACAGTATATATATATATATATATATATATATATATATATATATATTAAAATATATATATGTGTGTGTATACAAATATACAGTATATTCTCTTGATTTATATTTACAATAACCCTCATTAATTCATTTTTCTTTTGCATTATATATATATATATATATATATATATATATAAAACGCAGACCACTGCTTTAAGCTGTGTTTGTGGAAATGAAGCTTAAAGTGGATGTAAACCCCCAAAAAAATGTTTATGTCACAATGTAGAGTATAATATTTCCTATCATATATGCCCAGTCTTGCCACATAGAGTAAATCCAGCTCTGAGCAATCCTCTTTTATTGTTCAGTGAAAATTAACAGAATTCCAGATAAAAACCTGTCTAAATAAAAAGTCTGTTTCTCTCTTCTTGCTTTGAGTGACAGGTTATTTACATATCTAACTTCGACATGTTTATCATATGTTTTTTTCTGTTATGTTTATCATAATATGAGGTGATCCAAAGTTCATTGTATATTACCAGGATGTGTTATGTGGGGGAGGGGTGAATTTCTCACTTTTTATACTGTGAATCATCTCATATTATGATAAACATAACATATGATAAACATGTCCAAGCTAGATATGTAAATAACCTGTCACTCAAAGCAAGAAAAGAGAAACTGACTTTTTATTTAGACTGGTTTTTATCTGGAATTCTGTTAATTTTCACTGAACAATAAAAGGGGATTGCTCCGAGGTGGATTAACTCTGTGTGGCATGACTGGACACAGATAATAGGAAATCTTATACTCTACATTGTGACATTAAAAAAAAATGGATTTACATCCACTTTAAGGCCGCGTACACACGATCAAATCTATCTGCTGGAAACGGTCTGACAGACCGTCCCAGCAGACAGATGCGATCGTGTGTACGGGTGAGATGACGGATTTGGCCACCCGACAGATTTCAAAGCATGCTTTGAAATCTGTCGGCTGGGAACCCGTCCGCCCGACATGTCTGCTGGTTAGTACGCTAACCAGCAGACATGTCTTCTCGCACACACGCCGAATGGTTTTGACGCATGCGGGAAAGTGTTTTACTTCCTGGTGCGGTGACGTGGCGGCGTCAACGTCACCGCCACGTCACCACGCCGTCTGGCGGCGGGGATTTTGATTTGATCGTGTGTACACGATCAAACCAATATGTCCCCAGCAGACAGATTTGTTCAAATCGGTCGGCCCGACCGATTTGAACAAATCTGTCTGCTTGTGTGTACGCGGCCTAAGTTGTATTCTTGTTAAACCAGCAAAGCTGTAGCTGGTTGATAGAGCTAGAGAACATCTGGAGTAAAGCTGAACAAGGGTTGTTGGAACAAAGCTATAACTGATTGATGGTAACTGGAGTAGACTTGAAGTTGGGTTTTTGGAGTTGTAGCAGAGTTAAAGTGAAATTCCTAGGCCGCGTACACACGGAGGGACATGTCCGCTGAAACTGTCCGACGGACTGTTTGCAGCGGACATGTCTCCTCCGGATTTTGGTCCGATCTCGTGTACACACCATCGGATCAAAATCCCCGCCGGCAGACAGCACGGCGCGGTGACGTGGCGGTGACGTTGACGCCGCCACATCACCGCACCAGGAAGTAAAAAACTACCACGCATGCGTCGCATCCATTCGATGCTTGTGCAAGCAGATATGTTTCAGCGGACAAATTCGATCGTGTGTACGCGGCCCTAGAGTTTTTTTTTTATATATGGCTGGTTTGCTTGAAGCAGATCTGGGCTACTGGAGCTGGAGAAGAGCTTGGGCTGTGTTATTTTAACTGGATTAGAGTTGGAGCTTGGGTTACCAAAGCTAGAATAGAACTGCAGCTGGGTTTCTGGAAGTGGGTTATTGAAGCTGGAGTAGAGCTGGAGCCAGGACTGTCGTTAGAAATCATAAGGCCCTGTATAGCCTTCCTGACGGCCCCCCCCCAACTCATGACCTCCACCCCCCCCCCCTTCAAGGTGCTGCAGGGCAGCAGCAATGACTTTATTTGCCTATACCCCAAAAACGAAAAAAGGCCCATCTCTGCTCCCACCTCCTGGGCCCCTCTGTTGACATGATGGGGCCCAGGGAAATGTAATTTAACCTCCGGTAAGCAAATAGGAGGGGGGTGTGATCAAGTAAAATCAATTTATTAATTGAGCCAGAAATTAACAATAAAGATGCCCTGGGCCCCCTGTTTAGCTGATAAGTCCTGGACACAGTACAACATGACCAGTTGTACTGCCTTATCAGCGGCCCTGGCTGGAGCTGTGTAGATGGAGCTAGATCAGAGCTTCAACTGGGTTACAAGAACTAAAGCAGTTCTGGAGCTGGGTTATTAGAACTAGAATAGAACTGGGTTCAAAGATGGGCTGCTAGAGCTGGAGCATATGGGCCCTTAAAAATGAGGGTACCCGCAACATTCGGGGGCACCTGGTGCAAGTGGTAGGTCAGGAACAGAGAGCCCACTTGTTATGGGAAGTAAATAGTGCAGGGAAAGCTTATTCTAGCTGCTTGGCTGTCACCTTGACTTTTGTTTAAATTTCTAAAGGGTTACACAAGCTTTATATATGCAAATGCAGTATACTTTCAGGGGAAATGTCTTGCATTTGTAGAAAGGTTCAACACAACTTATTTAGGGGCCACTTACAGACTGTGGAGCCTCGTACACACGCTCGGTTTTCTCGGCAAGAACCAGCAAGAAAATTGCTGAGCATGTGTACGAGGCTTTCAGGTTTCTCCTCAGGAAATCTGGCCAGAATCTTGACGAGAAAAATAGAGATCCTGCTCTCTATTTTCTCGTTGGGATTCTTGTTTCCGATGAGAAACCCCAGACTTACCTGTCGCCGTGGAAACCTGTGCATTGTCGAAATGACTTTGAAGCATGCGTGGTAGCTTCCATGGCATAGGTAGGGCGAAGCAAGATGGCGGCGACGGCATCAAAGGTGAGGAGCGCATGCTCGTTCTTGCCTTTCAAAAGAACCGCGGTTCTTTTGAAAGGACTGTGTGTACACTCTTGCCAAGAATCTCGTCAGGAAAAATTACGTTTTTTTTCCTGAAGAGATTCTGGCCCGTGTGTACGCGGCCTGACAGTGATTTGAAGATTTGAAGATGGCAACAGCATCTGAAATGAGGAACGGAATGTGGCCTAGCTGATCCATACCCAAAGGGAGGCTTCCTGAAGAGAGGTAGATGTAGTCCTTGTGCTGTCACTATTCCTCTGGAACCTTTCCCTATCTCTAAACTGTGTCCCTGCCAGACCTGGATCCTGTCGCTAGCCGCTTGCATAAAGCGAGCTATATTCAGGAGCCGGAATCTAAAATAGACTATACCTGACCCAAGATAGCTGCTAGAGTCATATGGGGCACAATGTCTACTTGTGACTGCAGGAAGTCATAGTGGAACCAAGTTCCTCACAACTTCTTTCACCTTCTGCAATGCTGCTTCGGTAGAGCGCCACCTGCAATTGGGAATACAGACCTGCACCTGCAGGTCCGATATAAATTAAATCCAATCTACTCAAGCCCTCAAAATGCACCTTACATTTTCCAAATAGTCTGAATACAATTTTTAGTTGTTCCAGAGAGGTGATTATTAAAGGCAAACCATCTTCTTGTTAGCCGTGAAACTACCACTTCCAGGAGAAAAGGCCACAATGGCTGCCTACATATTTCTTTCATGACAGGTTTTCTTTATTGACCAGACTCTGTAGTATATGTGATGAAGCGTTGCTTGTTGCTACACAGTTTACGTTGTGTTTTGATAAGATATTGTAGAAATGACCCATCTGCAGTTCATGTATTTCTAGTGAAATTCACCCAAACGTTTATTTTGGACGGCTGGATTTGTGATATTGTCGGAGCAGATTAGCTGCCAGACATAATTACCATCTTCCCCACCTGACTCCTGAGTGTGAGTGTGTTTACTCACTATACGCGGTACAATTGTCTACCTCTCGACAAGCAGGAAGACAGCTGCTTCCTACTCGACATATTTGATAATGAAAGGGAAACGAGAGGGTTCTCTTCCGTTCCAGTGCTGGTGTCCTCATTAGCTGAAGAGTGAAATATACCACAGCCACGTCTCTGCTGTCTGCACTGTTTCTAATGCCTGGCTCTCTGATGACAGATCACTGTTGAAAATAGTTATATAACTCCAGTAAGCTGTTCAGAGTCCAAGAGCCTGATTTACTAGAAGCAAGTCGACACTGCCACTTTGCTTTCACATACACAAAAAAAAAAGCCTTCTGGTTCCATTCATTGCATGTGAAATTGTGTGGGCAAGTACAGCTATAAAAAAAATAATGATCCCTGAGAGTATTAAAGATAAAGCAGTATTAAACCCAAAATCAAATAGTTATACATAATATTGCAACGTATCAATCCTTAGATGTGATGGCTGCATTTGTTTACTCGTTTAGGCTTTTTTTTCATTCATTTTTACCTGAAAAAATGTAGGTGCTTCTGGGGATGGGGGGATGTGGCAGTAGATGGTGTCAGTAGCTTCTCATTTTTACGTATTGATTTTTTTTACAATTTAATTTGTTTGTTTTAAAAATAAATCACAGGCTCCTCAGTCATGGACACGAGAGGCGGTATCTCTCTAATATACTCAGCCTTAGCCAGGCCTTTGGAGAAAGCGCCTTATATGAAGAGTTGGGACCAGGACCTTGAACTTGATTGGAATTTGGATTCTTGGCACTCTAACTTTGCCCGATTATATAAGGGCATTTTGAATGTTTCACTGGCTAAGGCGAGTCTCAAAGTCATGACCTGCTGGTATCTAGTTCCTACCCGCCTTGCAAAATTTTACCCACAATCCTCCTCCTATGTTTCAGAGGATGTGGCCATATTTTGTGGGAGTGTCCCAGAATCAGATTTTTTTTAACAACATTTTCAATCTCATTCGGAAAATCACGGGAATTGTGATTGAATGAGACCCCGCTTTTGTGTTACTCAACAGACTTAATCCTAATACCCCCAAACCTACTCGGTCTCTGATCCGCTTCATTATGTTGAGTAGATATGTGCATTCCCGTTCGTACGAATGTTATTTTCGTACGAAAATGTTCATTTTCGTACCCGCAGGATAATATGTACATACGAAAAAATTAAAGCACCAAAATACGAAAACTACGAGATTACGAATGAGCCGCATAACGAACAACCGCAAATACGAACGAATGATTTGATGAAAAAAAACGACAAAACGAAAACGACAAAAGAACAAAAATGACATCTATAAGAAAAGATTTACATTCTATATTTTGTTTGAATCCTTTTTCTGTTTGTTTTCAGTCCTATGTTCATTGTTCATATGACATCTATAACAAAAGATTTGCATGCTGTATTTTGTTTCAATCCTTTTTCTGTTTGTTTTCAGTCCTATGTTCATTGTTCATATGACATCTATAACAAAAGATTTGCATGCTGTATTTTGTTTCAATCCTTTTTCTGTTTGTTTTCAGTCCTATGTTCATTGTTCATATGACATCTATAACAAAAGATTTGCATGCTGTATTTTGAATCCAAAATACGAACAGAAAAAAGGAATTTAAAATACAGAATGCAAATCTTTTGTTATAGATGTCATATGAACATACGACTAAAAATAGCAAAAGAAAAGGGTTTCAAGATACTGCAAATCATTGACGAAAATTCACGAAAATTATTGTCTAACAAGTAACGAACATGAATTAAACAGAATAACGAACCATCCCGCATGTACGAAAATAAAACAGTAACGAAAATACAAAACGATCGGAATACGAAAAAATCGTGTCATACGAAAAACGAACGGGAACAAACAGGAAAACGGGCGTCTTACGAAAAACTAACGAAAACGAAAAAACGGAACGATACGAAACAGAACAAAAAAAAAACGTTTTCTGTGCACATGTCTAATGTTGGGTGCCAAGATGACTATTGCCAGGGTATGGAAGTCTCCGTCAGTTTCCTATCGACCAGCTAAAAGAAAAATCTCATGGATATTATCTCATGAAAAGATCTCCAACATTATCCTTGACACAGTTGACAAATTTAAAATCATCTGGGAACCCTGGGCCACGCATATCAGGGTCCTCATCTGATCCTGTTAAGATGTAAGCAAGAGATTCACTTTTCACTCTCTTGTCCTTGCCCCCCTTGGTCTCTAGCCTCCCGTGTACTTCCTCCTCCCCTATCCTTCTCTTCCTTTTCTGTTCTCCCCACCCTTTCCTCTTTGCTTCTCTGATTTTTCCTTTCTAATTGTCAGTTTACACCTGCACCTGGTGCAGACTTGAACCCCCATAGGCGTTTACTACGTTGTTCCTAAGCTGGGGTTCTATTGTCTCTTATGTTTCGTGGGTTTCTTCAACATTGTTCACTTGAGCCAGAGCGGGATTGTATTTCCTCTCCTACCCTGGCTCACAGGTTCACTTACCCATGATCTTTTTGCATTTCTAGTCCAGACCTTTGCTATACAACTTGATATTACATCTATTAGCATTCAATTCTTCTAAGAATTGTTGCAGTGTATCCAATGTCCCCTCCCATATGAAAAAAAGATCATCGATATATGTTTTATAAAATAACAAATGGGGGCAATCTCTGGAGAATATAGATTTTTTTCCTCCCATTAAAGAGGTTTGCTATACTGGGGGCAAACGTGGCCCCCATAGCAACCCCTTTACATTGGGAATAGTATTTGCCATTAAACCAAAAAAAGTTGTAGCCTAAACAGAAATCGAAGGCATTCCTTATAAAAAAGCTTCTGATTGTGAGGGATATCATCCCGTTGGCATAAAGCCCAATCCAAAGCCAAGAGTGCATCATCTTGCTGGATCTGGAGAGTGTGGTGGAAGGTGCACATTTCAACCTCTTTAGGACCTTCGTTTGGACACTATCTGAAGCACTTGTGTGTCTCTTCCGTCTATCATAAACTGTATGGTGGTATTGGCCACTATTTATTTCAATCCAACAATCTATGATTGAGACATGTTCTGCTCATGTTTTACATTTTTTGATTATCTTCCATTTTTTGTTCTGTTTTAAATAGCTGCTTTTCCTTTGGCTTGTTTAAGTCATGGGAAAATTCTATGAATATTCGCTACCTATTTTTGTAAGAACCCTCTGAGGGCCTTATTTGGGATCAGCAATAAGATTCTGTTTGGCACTGAGCTGTATATTGGAGGCCTGTATTTACACAATTTTTTTTATATATATACCGTATTTATCGGCGTATACCGCACACTTTTTTGCCCTGAAAATTTTCAGGGCAAAATCGTGGGTGCGCGATATACGCGGGTACCCGCTTTCCCACGCAGAGTTTGAATACTGCGCCGACATATACCGAGCGCAGTACACTCGTGGACGTACAAGACGTGAGCAGGACGTGAGCGCGAGAGTAGCCAAGCCTGCCCGACTATACACGATTGCGGCGTCTCCTCTGCACTAGCACGAAGCAGAGGAGACGCCGCAATCTTGCATCACTATTCGCGCTGTACCTACAACTAAAGTGTGAGTGCATTTCCATTCATTTCTTTTGTCAAATAAACCCGTTTTCTTTACGTACTACACCATGGGTTGTTTTTTTGTTTTCTCTCCCATGAGCCTTTGAAAACATCCCTATACTTTATTCAACAACGCCGTGGAACCATCACATGTTCTGTCTGTTGCTCTGGAGAAGTCTGTCTGGGAAGACTTTAATTATCCCTAGGCTCATCTGACCGGTGCATATACGGTCAATATTTGTGGTAAGGAGCCAACCTTATTCACTGGGTGTCCTTTGGTGAAATAAGTTTTTATATTTAGCTTCACAGATTATGGACTTTATTTATTGGATCACTTTTGAATCTTATTTCCTATAATCACACCAGCCTTTTTTGTCACCTTATTCATAGGATATCCTATATTCAATTATTATTATCTCTCATTATCGTATATGTCATGATGATTTTAGCGCTGTACCTATAATTTTTTCTATTTCTGTGGATTACTTTGGTTCAAGTAATTGGTACCGGCAGCTTTTTTTATATTAATTTATTTTCAATATATTTTCACTTATTCACGTTAGCGCAGTGTTTTTCTCCCTTAGGGGGGATTTCTATGTTTTTTGTCATCTGTCTCCCTGCCCAGCCAGACATCCATCTCTCAGGCCACGTACACACGATCAGACCAAACCGATGAGACTGATCCGACGGACCGTTTTCATCAGACCACCGCTGAAGTGGTCTGATGGTCTGATGTGCATACACACCATCAGTCCGAAATCCCATCGGGTCAGAACGCGGTGACGTAGAACACAACGGCGTACTGAAAAAACGAAGTTCAATGCTTCCAAGCATGCGTCGACTTGAATCTGAGCATGCACAGGTTTTTGGTCTGATGCTTTTGTGTACTAACCATTGTTTTGATCCGACAGACAGGTGTCCATCGGACAGATTTTAAGGCAAGTTTTAAAACTTTGGTCCGATGGACAATGGTCCGATGGGCCGTACACGCGATCAATTTGGTCCGATGAAACTGGTCTTCGGGCCAGTTTCATCAGACCGGTCTGATGGTGTGTACGCGGCCTCAGAGACACTCAGAGACATAGAACAGTCCATAAGCTTCGTTTTTGTTTTTTTATTGAGGGGATTAAACTTGGATGTGAAATAGGAAATTATTGGATGCCCAGGAAAATCAGTGCAACTTGAGGAGATGATATCAGCCTAAACTGATAAAACAAAAGTAAAAAAGTAAATAAAATTGGGATATTTATTATAGCAAAAAGTAAAAACCGCAGAGATGATCAAATGCCACTAAAAGAAAGCTCTATTTGTGGGAAAAAAAGGACGCCAATATTGTTTGGGAGCCACGTTGCACGACCGCGCAATTGTCATTCAAAGCGTGACAGTTCTGAAAGCTGAAAACTGGCCTGGGCAGGAAGGGGGTGAAAATGCCCAGTATTGAAGTGGTTAATAAGCCAAATACTCTGCATTGAATTTACCATAAATAAAGAGGAGAAACTAGAAAACTGGGAACATATCTTCAAAACCAGAATTTCTCCCTGAAAACGAAGGACTGTTGACATCTATGCTGTAAAGTGCTGTCAGTGTATCTCCTCTTCTTTCTTTTCAGGTTCTAATAGACTGCTGTATGTAGGTGACAGGGCCACTTTAAAGGCCATTAGAAGCCAGTTTTAGGTACTGGAGCTGATCCCGCCGTTTGATTGATACATAGGTATCACGCTTAGCATGTCAACAATGTGTTTCTACAAACACGCACATGGATGGGCGCATGAAAGATTTGTCAGCCAGTTATCCAGATTTTTTTTGGCTCCCAGCTGCGGACATCAAAATTGTGCCAATCATTTCACCTTTCAACAGCTTTCCCTTCCTCATGTAACTTTAATGCATTCAAAGATGTAAACAGCATGGACACCCGTCAATGATAACGAGCCCAAAACATAGTTTTCCTTTGTGTCTGTCTGAGCAGCAGCAGCTTCTTCTTCAAGCATCTGCTTATAAAATGGATAAACAGCAGCTAAAGTCCTACAACTTTCTCGAATATATACAAACACCTCCAGAAGTCGGATCCCAGTCTTCCTAGGACCCCTTCATTGGATGCCTGTGGACCTATGTTTGCATATGTTCTCGTAGGGACCCTGCCTTAAAGTGGTAGTAAAGTCCAAATAATAAAAAAAAAAACTGTGGGCCAGATTCTCGTAGATTGCGGCGTATCCTATTTACACTACGCCGCCGCAACTTACAGACGCAAGTGCCGTATTCTCAAAGCAATTGCTCCGTAATTTGCGGCGGCGTAGTGTAAATGGCCTGGCGTATCCCCGCGTAATTCAAATTGGCAATGTAGGGGGCGTCTTGTATTTAAATTAAGCGCGCCCTCGCGCCGAACGAACTGCGCATGCACCGGCCGTAAACATAGCCCAGTGCGCATGCCCCAAATCACGTCGCAAAAAGTCAATGAAACCGACGTGAACGTCACTTACGCAAAGCCCTATTCGCGAACGTTTTACGTAAACAACGTAAACGACGGAAAATGTGAAGCTGACCCGACGTCCATACTTAACATAGCGTACGCCTCACCTACGCAAAGTTACCCCTCATATAGCAGGGGTAACTTTACGCTTACGCAAACGACGTAAACTACGATGACGGGGCGCAAATACGTTCGGGAATACGCATATCTAGCTCATTTGCATATTTGACACGGAAATCGCCGTAAACGCCACGTAGTGGCCAGCGTAAATATGCAACTTAGATACGACGGTGTAAGTGACTTACGCCAGTCGGATCTAAGCAAAATCTATGCGTAACTGATTCTAAGAATCAGGCGCATAGATACACCGCCGCACAAACAGAGATACGACGGCGTATCTGGAGATACGCCGTCGTATCTCCTTTGAGAACCTGGCCCTGTGTTTTTTTAACAAAAGACTCTAGAGCACAGGTGTCAAACGCAAGGCCCGTGGGCCGAATCCGGCCCTCCAGGCCATTTCATGTGGCCCTAGCACCATCCTCCAGCCCTCCTCTGGTCCTACTCCAGACCCTTACATTCTGCTTCCAAGTAATGCATCCAGCTTCTTCCCAGCAGGAGCATAAGAAAAGGGGGGTGCACTGTGATGTAAGGGAGGGTGGGGAACTCAACTAATGATGGTGGGGTGGCTCTTGACATCTAATGTAAGGGGAGGGGATGCGCTGGACAACTAATCTTACAGATACAAATGGCCCTTTTGAGGGCAATCATAATGATGATGCGGCCCACGATGAAATTGAGTTTCACATCTTCTGTCATAAATGTCCCCCCTGCCTGTCAACACGTAGGCAGATGCTGTCTTCTTTCTCCACATGGGCAAGTGGCACTCAACTGCAATGGCATATCAGGTGGAGAGGAAATCAAGAGGCAAATGGTTCCTTCATGGTTTCAAGGGTCACTGGGTAAGCTATCCAAATAGATGCTGCTGTCCCATGTGATTCTGGCAGCCATCTTGGGTCAGGCAGAGTCTATTTTGGTCCTGTCTGTTAGACACAGTGTTAGCGACAGGGAAAGGTTTCAGACGAGAAGGGAAATATTAGGGCTTTTGATCTCTTGGACATCTTCCCATTTGAGTTCGGGTTGGCTACTACAATACAAGTTCTTCCAATCCAATAAAAGCATCATGAAACTAGAACGACGGAGGAATTTAATAGGTATTTACTCCTTTTTTCCATTGCAACTCCTTTAAGATCCTGGATGGTCTGGATCAATTGTGGAGTATGGGAGACGGTCTGGATGGATCAGGATGTAGGATCCCCAGTTCTCAGTTGACAAATACCACAGATGCAGCAAGGTCCCTTCAGGGTCACGTCAGATTGGATACACACTGGGGTGATTCCTCAAAGGCTCAAACGAAAAAAATATAGAAAAAGAGGCTCCAGATGGTGCAGGTCAACCAAAAAAAAAAAAAAAGCAATGTGGGGTGCAGTAGATGCTGGACTGATGCATTTTGACACTAGGGAACTTCAAGTCTTGCCCCATTATAGGCTGCCACTGTTCCCATCAAATGCTGCCAATGTGTCCATCAAATGCTGTCAGTGTGTCCATTAAATGCTGCCAGTGTGCCCACCAAATGCTGCCAGTGTGCCCATCAAATGCTGCTACTGTGCCATCAAAGGCTGCCAGTGTGCCCATCAAATGCTGCCAGTGTGCCCATTAAATGCTGCCAGCCCTTGAAATCCGCCAGTGTGACCCCGCCTGCTCGCCATCTGCCCGGCCCAGCCCTGTCTCAGTGGGGCAGCAGGTGACAGCGACGAGCGGGGTCCTTCTTGAGTCTTATGTCATCCTCATTTCCCATCCTCTCCTCCTGATAGGCATCCAATAGCGGCGCTTGTCATTTCAGCCAATCAGGTGACAAGTAACAGACCCGAGCACCTGATTGGAGTAGAGGCAGTTAGTGTTAGGAAAGCAAATATTTATTTGCTTTTCTAACACAGTTGGGTGAACTGCGACCGACAAGCATGGCGCTCGCTGTTTATCTTTTTGACACCCCCGCCATTGGTCATAGAGGGGGTGGCTGGAGAGGGGGGCAGGGTCCGTGCGCCCTTATGGATGCATCGCCACTGGTGAGAGTGCTCTTTCATTATCCAATGAGCACACTGGGGGTGTCAGTTACCAGCAGCGGAGGAAAGGATGCTGGCAGTGCTGTTTAGCATAGGGTGACCAGACATCCCCAGTTTCCAGGGACAGTCCCCGGATTGAGGACACTGTCCCCGTCAAAAGTCTGTCCCCGGTTTTGTCCCCGAATTGGATTTGAACAGGGGCTGGGGCAATTTCAAAGACAGTCAGTGCAGAATTAAAGAAAAAATTCTGGATTACACACATTTTTTTCCATTATCTGTGCCCCTTTCTGATGATCATGTGCTGGTCGGAGCGGAGAGAATATTTCTTCAGTTTCGGGTGCATGCCCATTCAGCTCCCCTCGCATGTTCTTCTGCCTTGGCTCAAGTCCTGGCCAGCTGCCTGGCTGATTATCTCCTTGCCTTCCCTGGAGGAGTGATCTTCCTCCTCACCCCACCCAGCAGTAGCCGAGCCCGGAAAGTAAGACTTGACAGGCTGTGAGGCGGGTGGTGACGGGCAGAGAGTCGCTGATTGCCGCCATTACAGTGGAACCTCGGATTACATAATCCGTTCCAGGAGAATGCTCGTAATCCAAAGTACTCGCGAGTTTCCCTATTGAAGTCAATGAAAAAATTCGGAAACGTCCGAAAAGGCCAGAGCACAGCTTGGCTGACCTACCTGAGATTTGCCAAGGTCAGCCAAGCTGTCCTCGGGCCTTTTCTGTGCATTTCCTAATGGTGCCGCTCCTCACCTCAGGCCAAACACGGTACTGCACATCGCTTTGGCATGAATCCTGTTAGTTTTGCGAGACAACACTCGCAAACTGAGTTACGAATAGTGCTCGTATTGCAAACCGCTCGTTAACCAAGTTACTCGCAATTTGAGGTTCCACTGTACTAGTTAAAAGAAAAATAATTTCATTTAAAAAATCTGGTCACCTTAGTTTAGCAGAGCTGTGTGAATCGATGTGTGAATCGCTAAACTGGATGGACACAATTACAAATCCTTTTGGTAAAACATCTTGGGCCAGATTCTGGTAGATCGGCGCATCTACGAGCGGGGCGTAGCCTATCCTATTTACGCTACGCCGCCACAACTCAGGACGCAATTGCCGTATTCTCAAAGCACTTGCGTCCAGAGTTGCGGCGGCGTAGCGTAAATGGCCCGGCGTAAGCCCGGGTAATTCAAATGTGGATTATGTAAAACATCTGTGACCACACGTTTTTTCTTAACTGCGCATGCGCCGCCCGTAGACGTATCCCAGTGCGCATGCTCCAAATTACGCCGCAAATACATTGGTTTCGATGTGAGCGTAACTTACGCAAAGCCCTGTTCGCGAACGAGTTACGCAAACGGCGTAAACGACGGAAAAAAAAACGACACTGTCCCGACTTCCATACTTAACATTGCGTACGCTGCACCTACGTAAAGTTACCCCTCATATACGCAAGCGACGTAAAAAACGACGAGCGGGCGCAATTACGTTCGGGAATCGGCGTATCTAGCTCATCTGCATATTCGAAGCGGCAAATCGACGGAAGCGCCCCTAGCGGCCAGCGTATAATTGCACACAATTATACCCTGGCGTAGCCAAGTTACGTCGGTGGAAGAAGCTTATTTTTTACACATATCTGCGTTTGAGAATCGGCGTAAAGAAACGCCGGCGCAGCTTTGAAATTACGGCGGCGTATCTGGAGATACGCCACCGTAATCCTTTTAAGAATCTGGCCCCTTCTCTATATGTATTATAACTGTGTTCGTAGCTGTTTCCATCTTTAAGCAATTCAGAAACCAAACCTTGCAGAAGAATGTAAACGTGCAGGGTCCATGGTAGGTGCAATAAAACACTTTTTACGTACAGGAAAAAAAAACAATATTTAATCTTTGCGTATTTATTCCTGCATTCGGAAACAGATTTGCGCAGGGCATTATGAGTAGATCTAACATCCATATAATTATACGACTGCCAGCTGGGCTGACTGAACACCATCCTCAGCCCTCTGCGTAGCAATGTAAATATTCAGCAGGACTTTGATACAATCTAATGTACGCTGTGACTTATTATCCTCCCGGCTCAATCAGGATTTGCTAAACACGTGAAACAAGCGTGAGCTTTATAGGCGAAGTCATAAATTTTGGAGTGTGAAGCCGTCCAAATGAGGAAGGAAGCAGAGGTGTTAGAAAGAGAATAAAAAAAGGAAATAACTAGATACAAAAAATTATTACTGGAAATATTCAATCTGCTGTTAACTAATACAGAGCGGGCTTCTTGGACAATGAAACCGCAAGAGAAGCAAATCATTTTATCTATGTTCTTATAAGCTTGTCCATTCCTTTTATGGCCTTTTTTTTATGTTTTTTTTTTTTTTTTGTCATCCTTATTCTGCTTATCGTTTCTGTTATTAAAGCGGGGTTCCGGGCATAATTTTTAATTTTTTTTTGCAAGCTAAAATTAATCACATTAAATAGTCCCTAAAACATATTAACCACTTGCCAACCAGCCGCCGTCATTCTACGGCGGCAGGTCGGCTCTCCTGGGCGAGAGCACGTAGCTCTACGTCATCTACATTTCGGCCACTAGGGGGTGCGCGCGTGCCCGGCAGGTACGATCGCCGCCGGGCACACGCGATCGCTCGTTACAGAGCGGGGAACGGGAGCTGTGTGTGTAAACACATAGCTCTCGTTCCTGTCAGCGGGGGAAACGCTGACCTTCTGTTCATACAATGTATGAACAGAAGATCAGTGATTTCCCCTAGTGAGGCCACCCCCCCATACAGTTAGAACACACCCAGGAACACACTTAACCCCTTCCCTGCCCCCTAGTGTTAACCCCTTCACTGCCAATGGCATTTTTATAGTAATCCAATGCATTTTTATAGCATTGATTGCTAAAAAAAATGCCAATGGCCCCAAAAATGTGTCAAAAGTGTCCGAAGTGTCCGCCATAAGGTCGCAGTACCGAAAAAAAAAAACACTGATCGCCGCCATTGCTAGTAAAAAAATAATAATAATAAAAATGCCATAAAACTAACCCCTATTTTGTAAACGCTATAACTTTTGCGCAAACCAATCAATAAACGCTAATTGCGATTTTTTTTGCGAAAAATATGTAGAAGAATACGTATCGGCCTAAACTGAGGAAAAAAAGTTTTTTTATATATTTTTGGGGGATATTTATTACAGAAAAAAGTAAAAAATATTGCATTTTTTTCAAAATAGTCGCTCTATTTTTGTTTATAGCGCAAAAAATAAAAACCGCAGAGATGATCAAATACCACCAAAAGAAAGCTCTATTTGTGGGAAAAAAAGGACGCCAATTTTGTTTGGGAACAAATATATAAGACCAGCCAAATAAAAAAATAATATAAAATACAAATACAATGCTAAGAGTGAGTACATGGATTGAAAACTGTCTACAAGGGTGAGTTAAAGAAGAAGTAAATCTGCATGCGCGCGGAAGCCGCTAGTGACGGCACGATCGCCTTCACTAACAGCACGCTGTGCCCTTGTCTGTGGCACACATGCACTGTAGACATCGGTGCCCCTTTTTTGGAAAATATCTCACCGTGTAGGTAAAGGAGATATTTCTTGTACCTACAGGTAAGTCTTAATCTAGGCTTACCTGTAGGTTAAAGTGGTCTGTAAGGGTTTACAACCACTTTAAGAGGGTGGTGATAGACTGTGTAGAGAGTTCTTTACTGTAAGTGTGGCAGATGTGGAATTCCCTTTCACAGGCGGTGGTCTCAGTGGGGAGCATCGATAGTTTAAAGAAACTATTAGATAAGCACCTGAACGACCACAACATACAGGGATATACAATGTAATACTGACATATAATCACACACATGAGGATCTGTATCCTAATGTAAAGTACTAGCGTGTATGGTGTAAAGCCCTGTACACACAATCAGTTTGTCTGATGAAAACGGACTGATGGACCATTTAATCGGACAAACCAATCGTGTGTGGGCCCCACCGGTTTGTTTTCAATCGGTGAGAAAAAATAGTACATGTTTTAAAATGTTCCTATGGATAAAAAACCGATAGAAAAAAAACGATCGTCTGTGTGGAAGTCCATCGGTCAAAAATCCATGCATGCTCAGAATCAAGTCGACACATGCTCGAAAGCATTGAACTTAATTTTTCTCAGCACATTGTAGTGTTTTACATCACTGCGTTTTTGACCGATGGTGTGTAGGCAAGACTGATGAAAGTCAGCTTCATCGGATATCCGACGGAAAAAATCCATTGGATTAGATTCCATCAAATATCCGATCGTGTGTACAGGGCTTAACTGTTCGGAATAGTGAGGAGAATAAAAGTTCCCTCTGGGATAGTAGGGAAAGGTTATGTAGAATAGGGATTAGGTAAGGAAAGTGGTAAAAGTAGGGAGTAGGATTGGAGATCAAGGAATAAAATGGAGAGGAATGAAGAAGGGAGGAATATTTTGGGTAGGGTGGGTAAGGGTTGTGTTATGTGTAAGGCTGCGTACACACGATCGGTCAAAACCGATGAAAACGGACTGAAGTTCAGTTTCATCGGTCCAAACCGATCGTGTGTAGATCCCATCGGTCAGTTGTCCTTCAGTCCAAAAACAGAGAACTTGCTTTAAAATTGAACCGATGGATGCCTGACCGATGGGTCAAAACTGATCGTTAGTATGCAAAAGCATCGGTCAAAAGGACGCGCATGCTCAGAATCAAGTCGACGCATGCTTGGAAGCATTGAACTTCGTTTTTTTCAGCACGTCATTGTGTTTTACGTCACCGCGTTCTGACACGATCGTTTTTTTAAACCGATGGTGTGTAGGCACATCAGACCGTCAGTCGACTTCGTCGGTTAACCGATGAAAACGGTCCTTTGGACCCTTCAGATGGACTGATCATGTGTAAGCGGCCTAAGGCGGCGTACACACGATCGGATATATCCGATGAAAACGGTCCGCGGACCATTTCCATCGGATATGTCCGATCGGGAGTTTGATCCGATGGCGTGTACACACCATCGGATCAAATTCCCCGCCGCCGGACGGCGCGGTGACGTGGTGGTGACGTTGACGCCGCCGCGTCACCGCCACGTCACCGCACCAGGAAGTAAAACACTTCCGCGCATGCGCCGAATCCATTCGGCAGCGGCACGGCGGTGGTGGGAGCCGACATGTCTGCTGGTAAGTGTACTAACCAGCAGACATGTCGGGCGGACAGATTCCCACCGGATAGATTTCAAAGCTTGCTTTGAAATCTGTCGGGTGGAGAAATCTGTCCGCTAGCCCATACACACGAGCGGAGATGTCTGCTGAAACGGTCCATCGGACCGTTTTCAGCGGACATAACCCCTCGTGTGTACGCGGCCTAAGAGGCAGAGTTATGAAGTTAGATGTAGTACTACAAAAGGGTTTAATAAGGTCACATTTCCACCAGATATGCAGAGTCGTTACCCTCTTTTTGGAGCATCTCCAGCAGAGGGACAAGCCAAAGATTACAATCTATGTAAATATAATTTTTCTGGGGTAAGATACCGATAAGATTGTATTGTGTTTCTTGCTAATGGAACATCCGTGAGTTAGTTTGCAAGAAGAGTTGTATTGTTAGTCGGTGAATGTGAAGCCTAGGCTCTGCTTCCAGAGTCAGGGAAAGTAGGGTTTGGAATTTCCCAAGGGAGGGAGCAATTGTTTGTATAAAATGAAGATGTATGACTTACTTGTTGGCCTTCTATGCAGATTTATTCAAAGGGTGTCATGGTCTTTAGCATTTGGGGTTTCCTTTTGTACAATAATTTAGTATATCATTTTTGATTTGTAAGTAAGGCCACATTTGGATTTCTGGTATGTGTAATTGATGTGGTGGGAGTAGTGAGCCATTGGAGGAGAAATATCTCCCCTGTGGTGACCTAAAGACCCAGAAGGGTCGTTATTCATATATATTTGATATGCTGAATAAATGGGAAGATGTAAAAGATATAAAACAGGTGTTATCCCAATTTGGCTGCAAACATGGAAATACATTTTAGGGGCCCGGCTAAGAATTTCCCTACTTTATCACCATGCTTTTAGTGGAATTCTGTTTGTATGAAGATATTAAATTTCATGTTAGAGTGTGTATCAATCCATACCCTTCAACGAAGTAGCAGCACATGTGCTTTGCCATAGAAAAGCAAACCAACAGGTTCACTTTGTTGACCCCCTTTTCAGAACATTGTTTCACCTTTATTTTGCTCATAATATTTCCTCCCCAAAGTGCCCCTTATCCTGACTTCTCTGTCAAGATCAATGGCACAACTATCAGTCCGTCCCCACATGTCAGGGTGCTAGGGGTAACCTTTTCAGGCCCACATCCAATCCCTATCCAAATCATGCCGCCTCCGCAATATCTCTAGAATACGCCCCTTTTTAATTAATGACACCACCAAGCTTCTAATTCTCTCCCTGGTCATCTCTCGCCTTGACTACTGCAACTCCCTCCTCATTGGATTAACTTTACATAGACTAACTCTCCTTCAGTCCATAATGAATGCTGCGGCCTATATGAGCTTTTGGTCGGAAATTCTGAAACAATTCAACGCATACTCGGAAGCATTGAACTTCATTTTCTCGGCTTGTATACCTTACCAACCATTCAGCATCCTCCACTCTTCTCTGCAAACCCCTGCACTGGCTTCCACTCACCCAACTAACAAAATTGGGTCTGATGTGAGCTTTTGGTCGGAAATTCTGGAATTTCTGCCAACAAAAATTTGAGAGCTGGTTCTCACATTATCAGACAGAAAAAAAATCCAATCGGAAATTCTGATTATCTGTAGCCATTCCGACGTGCAAAATTATGAAACAATTTGACGCATGCTCGAAAGCTTTTCCGAGAAAATTAAGTTCAATGTTTCCAAGCATGCGTCAAATTGTTTCAGAATTTTGCACTTCAGAATGGCTACAGATGATCGGAATTTCCGAATGGATTTTTTTCCGTCTGAAAATGTGAGAACCAGCTCTCAAATTTTTGTTGGCAGAAATTCCTACAGGAAAAGTCCGATGGAGCCTACACACGGTCGGAATTTCCAACCAAAAGCTCACATCAGACTTTTGATTTTATTGGTTGGGTGAGTGGAAGCCAGTGCAGGGGTTGGCAGAGAAGGGTGGAGGATGCTAAACGGTTGGTAAGGTAGATGAGTCTTGCAGCAGCATTAACTTCATTTTCTCGGCTCGTCGTAGTGTTGTACGTCACCGCGTTCTTGATCGCCGAAAGATCATAGAACTTTTGTGTGACCGTGTGTATGCAAGCCAAGCTTGAGAGGAATTCAGTCGGAAAAAACATTCAGGGTTTTTCCGATGGAAAATCCAATCGGGTTTACGCGGAATCGTAAACTCCAACTATTGATTGTGCAAGAATGGGCTGCCATGAGTCCGGATGTGGCCCAGAAGTTAATTCACAGATTGCAAGGGCGAATTGCAGAGATCTTGAAAAAGAAGGGTCAATGTTGCAAAAACTTAATGTAATTGTCAATAAAAGCCTTTGGTACTTCACTATATCATAATAACTTTTGACAAAAAGAGCTAAAAACGTAGAAGCAGCAGGCTTTGTGAAAATTAATATTTGTGTTATTCTTAACTTTTGCCCATGGCTGTGGAGAAGAAAGGGCTCCAGATGAACAGGTACAACTTATGTAGGAGGATACATTTCATCTCTTTGTATCACCTGAGTCACTTTACTGGGTATATGTGAGGGTTTACAACAACTTTAAGTTGACAGTCTGACACTTTTATCATTAAAAAATATCTATGTATGTAGTATGAGCAGTGGCGATGCATCCATAGTGTGCGCAGGAGCGCCGCCCCCTCTCTTCTGCACCCATCAATCAACAATACATAGATTTGTGTATTGCATGAATCTATGTATTGTCGCCACTGCCGTCCACTATTCAGGTGTCCGACCCCTGTTGAGTGTCGGACATCTGAATTACAGATGTGTGTTTTGGAAGTGTCTGATTAGAGCCATCGGCTTCCAAATGGTTAACCAGAGGGCACACAGGCTCTGCGTTCCCTGGTTAAACAGTGCTTTGTTAGGGAATCGTTTCCCTAACACTGACCTGCCTCTCAGGTGCACCAGGTCTGGTTACCGGTCACCTGACTGGCTGAAGCGACAGGCGAGCAGAGCTGACATCGAGGGAGCGTGGAGGAGGACGGCTGACCCGAGAAAGGTAAGTGCCGGGTGGGGCAAACTGGCGGCATTTGAGGGGGCAAACTGGCGGCATTTGAGGGGGAAATTTTGAGGTATTTGAGGGGACAAACTGGCGGCATTTGAGGGGGAAAACTGTCCGCATTTGAGGGGGCAAACAGTCTGCATTTGAGGGGACAAAATGGCTGTATTTGAGAGGGCAAAGTGGCTGTATTTGAGGGGGCAAAGTGGCTGCATTTGAGGGGACAAAGTGGCTGTATTTGAGGGGGCAAAGTGGCTGTATTTGAGGGGGCAAAGTGGCAGTATTTGAGGGGACAAAGTGGCTGTATTTGAGGGGTAAAGTGGCTGTATTTGAGGGGGCAAAGTGGCTGTATTTGAGGGGTAACGTATCTGTATTTGAGGGGGCAAAGTGGCTGCATTTGAGGGGTAAAGTGGCTGTATTTGAGGGGGCAAAATGGCTGTATTTGAGGGGACAAAGTGGCTGTATTTGAGGGGTAAAGTGGCTGTATTTAAGGGGTAAAGTGGCTGTATTTGAGGGGCGAAATTGCTGTATTTGAGCGGACAAAGTGGCTGTATTTGAGGGTTAAAGTGGCTGTATTTGAGGGGGCAAACAGGCTGCATTTGAGGGGACAAACTGGTGGCATTTGATGGGGCAAAATGGCGGCAATTGATAGGCACAGTGGCTGTGTTTGATGCCACAGTGGCGACAATTGATGGGCACAGTAGCTGCGTTTGATGGGCACAGTGAGGCTGAAATTTATGGGGGGTTTTTTCTGTTTGTTTGTGCCCGCCCAAAAATGTGGAGCACCAGCCACACCTGAGTATGAGGATCTGTCTAATTGGAAACCGATTGATGGAAAATCCAATGAAGATTGCACAGGGACTATACAATTAGATAGTAAAGTATATGACCAGCTTCGGGCTATACGGTACCATGTGGACATTTTTAAAACAAAAATGGGAAAAGTGACTCTTTCTCAAACTCTCAAACTGTTATAACCGTATACTTTTTTTTTTTGCAGCATTATAAAGTTGTGTTGTGTCACAAAGTATCATCCACTGACAAGTGGTACACTCATACTACCTGCTCTTGCTTGGAGGTCACTGTGAAATTGTTTCCCCATGAGATTTTCCGAGAGCACGCGGCTTTATGAAGACATAAGCAGGTGTGACAAATGGTAGCCACAGACTGTGACAGCCCTGGGAATTTAGACTAACAGTTGTTACTAACACCGCTGTTAAAATGATTGCCTTTCCCTATACTTCGTGTTCATCACTTTCCATTTTAATAATTTAATATGGCACTTCCATGATACATGGGGTGTGCTTCATTAATGAAGGTCAGCTTTCGTCTCTGGTGACAGGCTCCGTTCAGAAGAAAAGAGGAAATGCGACTGGTATTTTTGGAGGGGGGATCACCATGTGGATTTCCTGAGAGCATGTTAGGGACTCACGCATCTTGTTCACCTTTTGCTTCTTCATTAATAAAATGACATTGAAGAAACCGAGATGTGTAATGTTTAGGGAAATGAGACAGATACAGCATACAGCAATCACAATTCAAGGAAATACACAATGATAAGCTATGAAAGTTTTTCTTCATTTTTTTTTTATTGTTCTATTTGTATGTTTTCCTCAAAGGCCATGTCCTCCCCAAACTGATACTGTAGTTATGGTTAGTATAATTGCTACTGTAAAGAATTGAAGTAAGATCCCATCACTGGAGTTCCCTTTTCTAAATTAAGCATAGCTATTAAGCAGAAGCGATTTAGTTCGCATGTGCCGCGCTATATACATTTTTCATTCATTCATTCAAACAGACCCACTGTTTTGAAGAAAGTCCTTTTTTAAATGGTTAAACTTGGCTGTTTTGGATGGAAAATACTATTAATCATGGAATTTAGTCTCTAAAACAAATTACCTTTCTGTATGTAAGTTCCATCCTTTTTGTATATGGCAGATGTAAGGAGGTTAGATTGTGGAAAAGTTATGTTTTACAATGATGTTCTGAGATCCTGCAACATGGATGACCCTGTCTCTCTGAGACTTCGTACACACGACCGAGAATCTCGTCGTAAAAGAAACGTTTTCCTCGACGAGTTCCTTGTTAGGCTTGTCGAGAATCTTGTCAAGCTTTCCTTGCATACACACTGTCAAGACAAAATCTCGTCGTTCTCAAACGCGGTGACGTACAACACATATGATGGCACTATATAGGGGAAGTTCAAATCCACTGGCGCCACCCTTGGAGCTGCTTTTGCTAATCTCGTGTTACCGCCTGTTAGTAAAAGTTTGGTGAGAGACGATTCGCGCTTTTCAGTCTGTTACAGCGTGACGAATGTGCTATCTCCATTACGAACGCTACTTTTACCAAAGGTGTGCTCCCGTCTCATACTTTATTCTGAGCATGCGCGGGTTTCTAAGCATACACACCAACGTGTTTCTCGTCGTAAACCAGCCCAACGAGAAACACGACGAGGAAACAGACTCCCGACGAGAAAAAAGAGAGCATGTTCTCTTTTTTTCTTGTCGAGATCCACGACAGTTTTCTCAACGAAAAACATACATACGTCCGTTTTTCTCGGCAAAAATGTTCTGCCAGCATTTTTCTTGATGGATTTTGCAGAGGAAAATGGTCGTGTGTACAAGGCCTCACTCTAGTTGCTAGCATTGTATTGGTAATAGACAAAAAGCAATGTGGTCAGGAGAACCTCTTCCTGTATCGGTATGTGCTTGTTCATTTGCCATTAGTCCACCACAGCTCCAAACTACTCTAGGCTACACACCCTTAAACAAACGTCCTTCCTCTTGTACATGGGGCCCAGAGACATATCTGCCTCCTTCAATTCATGGCTTACCAAGGGTCCTGTTTAGTCCTCTGTAAGTATCAACATTCATGGTACCTGCCCATACAACTTTGAGGGAGGCTCTGGTGTCTAATGTGGGCAGAGTTGTACAGTAAAGCTGGGCACCTTATAAAGCAGTGGTTCTCATCCTGGGCATCGGGACCCCCATGGGGGTCGAATGGCAGTTTGCCAGGGGTCACTGGGGTTGCTGGCTGGCTCCACTGTTTAGACCTATACGGTTTTGTCCTTACAATACTTGAATTGTTCTGATTTGTGGGGCTTGTCCCAATATTTTTATATGTTTATTGTTTTATGTGAATAAACAACTTTTTACTACATTTATGTTCTCCTATCAGTGCCTTGAAAATCCCAACCAAACCCCTTGACCTGTGAATTTCTAGACTAATTGGTTTCAAGCAGCCTTGGACTTATGATAATGTGTATTGTATAGCAGGTGAGTGAGGAGATGTGACATTTACTCTGAAAGGACATATCTATGAGTCGCCTAGTCTGGGTAAATGATTAGTTAATTAGCTCATGTTAATTTATGTTCTGGTTACCTCCTCTTTAAACTGTATATAAGGTTTTATTCTTGGTTCTATTAAACATTCCATGTTCAGCAGACAAACAAGTCTTGACTCGTTGTGTGCTTGAGAGCAGCTGGAATATCTGATATCTATATCCAGACTGATATGAAGCGATATATGATGGAAGCACTCAAGCGGAGTGTGGGACGTTCCATTACAGTGCTCATCAAATGTTTTGGTTGCAATTTTGCTATTTGTGTGCTCCCAAATATAGGTGCTGCCGAAAACTGATGACATGATTGTGAAGAGTGGGATATTTTTCTTTGAGAAGATAAAACCTTTATAAGTCCAGTAAAGAGACACTGTCAACTTTTTCTTCGGCCAAATGTGTTTACTAAGTGTAACAGCATTTTAAAAAAAAAAGTCTACATTTTTAAGTACCTTTCCGATTTTGTGCTGGGCTGCATTCATCACCGTCTTGGGCCACAAGTTGGACAACCCTTCTTTAGATAGAGGCTAAGGGTTCATTCAATCAAACTGTGCAAACCAAACCTTTCCATCCCTCTTCAATTATTCTATCCTATACCTTCTCAGCTGCTTACTTACCTCAGGAGAAGCCATGAGCCTTGGTTTTAGGTCCTCTGGCTGCAATCCTCTTCAGTGCTTGCCAAGACTTTTATAGGGTCATCTTCTTAAACTAGAGAGAATCAGGATATAGAACCTCTCCTATTAAAATTTGGGACATATTTTCAGCTGCAGAGACTCTGGCCCAGATTCAGAAAGATTAGCGTAAGTTTCCGCGGGACGTAGCGTATCTCATATGCACTACGCTGCTGTAACTTACAGAGGCAGGTACCGTATTCAGAAAGAATTTGCGCCGTAAGTTACGGCGGCGTAGTGTAAATGGGCCGGCGTAAGCACGTGGAATTCAAAGTAGCCAGGCAGTGGGCGTGTTGTAGTAAAATTTGCCGTGACCCCATGCCGTGACGTCCGTGGACGTATCCCAGTGCGCATGCTCCAAAATCACATCGCAAATAGTTAATGCTTTAGACGTGAACGTACCTTCACAGCCCTATTTGCGTACGACTTACGCAAACGACGTAAACGACGTACAATTCCACGCTGTTCCAAAGTCCATACATAACATTGGCTGCGCCTCATATAGCAGGGGTAACTTTACGCCGGTCATACGCTCTACGTAAACGACGTATATCAATGCGCCGGGCGCAACTACGTTCGTGAATTGGCGTATCTAGCTCATTTGCATATTTTTAATGGGAACGCCGAATGCATCTAGCCTAACTATGCGCCCACGATGCGTCGGCATAGGCAAGTTACGTCGGACGGCTGAAGCCATGTTTTTCAGTGTATCTTGCTTTCTGAATCGGCGTAAAGATGCGACGGCGCACATTTGAATTGAGTCCATATTGTTCAAAATAGTTTTGGTTTTGGTGGTTGCTATGGGTTATGGTTGTTTTTTTGTAAAATAGTTGGTAGTTGTGATTTATTGATCAAATATTTGCTTAAAGAAATTATAAACTTCAATTATTTTAAGATCTTGGAGGCCATAGGAGCAAAATCTTACCAAAATTAGGAATGACTTATTGTTTTTATGATCAAATTGGAGGATTACAACACTTCTAAATGTGCTTCTTTGTTGTTCTATCTTCTCATATGAGAAGTTCAGGAACCAAAGTGTATGTTATGTCACTGGGATAATCCCCCTTTACGAACGGAGGGAAAAGCAATGAGTCAATTTCAAGCAAGGAGAGTTTTTTTCCCCCCCTGTATGATTTATGCTTCCAGTGATAGAATGATGTGACATAGTATCTATTGTTATGTAAGAACAATGACTTCCAACCTAGTATTGTCTGAGCAAAATGGCTGCTGCATCCTTTGTCAGTGACAACTGCCAGTTATCATAAAGCCATAACGCTTATATTGATAGTCACAGGTTTTTATTAGCTAGGTTCGTATTGATTGCATAAGTACTGTATGGTGGCGATTAGGTAGTGGTGACCTGTCATACGGCCGAGATGCAGCACCATAATTCATTACTGGCTGGAACTAGAACATCACACACCTAAGCCAAACAATGACTTTCTTTCTAATGATTAATTACCAGCAGCTGCATTATTTTCTCTAACGTACATACGGTTTGCCTGCACGGTGCTTAACCTATAAGCTGCCAGAGGCAAAACCTAAAGTATACTCCGGTATAATTCTGTATTTTAGCTGGGAAATAAATACAACAGACAGAGCCCAAGGCTTTCACTTTTTGCTTTGGCAATCCCTACATTTAAGAAGCAGCTTGGCCTTAAAAAATAGTGGTTGGCTGATACCCTAGTGTTCTAAGAAATTAAATTCTTTATCGTATGATTCTGCAGGCCTAAGATTCTTAACTCCGCCCACTATGGTTTCTTTGTAGTAGTTCAACCTATAGGCAATAAAATAAAAAAAAACTCATAGAATTGGTTTGCTTTTAAAGCTTAATTCCAGGAATTAGACAAATCTACCCATGCAGTGGGGCCTTCCGCACTGCAAGGGTTTAATGATCATTAAGTCTAAGGATGCCGGGATAAGGTGTATTACGTATCCTGTCACTCAGCCCAGCAGGTTTCGGCTCTGTTCTGCCCAAATCTGTAGGCTGTAGGGCAGGGGTGGCCAACCAGTGGCCCGCGGGCCACATGTGGCCCGCGGAGCCCTCTGATGTGGCCCGCGACCTCCTGCTCTGGAATGGCAGGTTGTCAAGTCTAGATCGCAGGTTGTCGACCCGCCATACCGCAGCATTAGTGTTGTGAATGAAGCTGGTGGTAGAGTAAGAAAGCGGCTGTGGAGCAGAGCCCCATAAGCCCATGCTTCCTGTACAGCACCAGTTTTTGCCACAGGCGGAGTCTATGGCAAAGTTCAGCTAACCTGCAGGATAGACACAGGAGCACTACGCTGAACCCGCAGTGTGGGTAAACCGCAGCACATCAGTGTGAAAGCAGTCTTAGGTCCTTTTCACACGATCCGACCAAATGGGACCCTCAATTCACCTCTATAGAGCGACAGATGTCCGTTTACGCCCGCCTACCTCCAATCCGAAAAACAGGAGGGAATTTGTCCCCTTCCATCTGGGTGGATCGGAGGGCCTATAGAGTAGCCGCGACCCTTCATCTGTCCACTCCACTCATTGTGGCCCGCGACTGGTTACCAAGTTGCTAAAGTGGCCCTCGCTCTTCAAAAGTTTGGGCACCCCTGCTGTAGGGGGTCCTACTGTAGCATGAAACACGTCAACTTAAACTGTACCACACTGTGATGTGTGGTACACGGCTCTTTCCTTTTCTCCTTGCTGCTTCCAGCGCTGGGCTAACAGGAGTAGTGATGCCACTGTCACTACTCTTGTCAGCCTTATAGTAGAAGGAAATTGCGGTGCCCCCATCCCTACAATACACACAGTACCCACGACAGCCGCTCCTTCTGTCACAAGCACACACAATAAATACAGTACAATTTGCCAAGTGAAACATCAGTATGTTTTGTACCGCTGAAATAGTCCTTTAAACATACAGACAATTTACAAATCCCATGAAGACTGGGTTACTGGTCAGAATTGAATCCAGGACTGCAGCGCTGCCACTAGGCTAACTGCTATGAAGCAAAGTATGGAATAAATCAGTGCTGGTAATGCTCCATAGGCATGTCTAAAGAAGTAAGGATTGCTAGGAGCCCCATTTTGGATTTGGTCAGCTGGGTCAGTATTACAAAATCCTGGCACTCCCCATGCAGGGGATTTATAGTAGAGGAATCTCTTACTTGGGAGGTGTCAGAATGCTGATGGGATGTGGATCAATGCAAGTACATGCAGCACAATCTACCTTCAGTGCTCACTGGAGTCAATGTGAATCACAGTCAACCAAGGAATATGGAAGATGAGGCATTCTCAGCTGACATTACACTTGAGAAATAGAACCTTTCACAGCCCTGGGCAAACTAAACTAACCACATTATGAAACAATGCATAAAGCCAAGATAAGTGAGAACTGCCTTTCAGAACAATTCAGGTAAGCAGCTGAAGTTATTTGCAATTCCCACTTTTTGTCTGAACTTGACCCTGCTCCCTCCCAACTTTTGAGCCTCACTATTGGTCAGCAATTCACTTGTCACATTACAGAACCAATCAGAAGACTTGGGAAGCATTCAGTGTTAAGGATAAGATCAGCATATAACTTTATCAGCTTATTTTCTCTGGATCTATTTGTTTGAATTGCCCAGGTTTTTTACAGTTTTACTTACTCTATGTATAGCTATGTGAGAAAAGGTGGGGTGAATGCTTCTGGTGAGTGGGGACCCATAAGGGGGAGCACCGGATCCACTGCGAGAAACGCCTAATGTATTTCATATGAAACTTTCTTGAACTTATGCTATATGGACTCATGAATTTACCTGCATCTCTGACATCTGACTTTGCTTATCCACTTTGGTGAACTCTAGTGTTGAGCAGAATATGCCATATTCGATTTTGCGATATATCTCGAATATATAGTCGAATATTCGAGATATATTCGCTAAATACGAATATTCGTGATATTTTTTGGAAATGAAATGATTGCGAATTTTCCCTATTGCGAATGCGAATGCGAATTGCGAATGCGAATGCGAAATTTCGAGAAATGCGGAATGGAGCACTCTGATTGGCTCAGAATATTCGTGATATTTTATAATACAAAATAATTGCGAATATTCGAGAAATGCGGAATGGAGCACTCTGATTGGCTCAGAATATTTGTGATATATTACAATACAAAATAATTGCGAATATTCGAGAAATGCGGAAGGAGCACTCTGATTGGCTCAGAATATTCGTGATATTTTATAATACAAAATAATTGCGAATATTCGAGAAATGCGGAATGGAGCACTCTGATTGGCTCAGAATATTCGTGATATATTACAATACAAAATAATTGCGAATATTCGGCAAATGCGGAAGCAGCACTCTGATTGGCTCAGAATATTCTTGATATATTACAATACAAAATAATTGCGAATATTCGAGAAATGCGGAATGGAGCACTCTGATTGGCTCAGAATATTCTTGATATTTTATCGTAATTTCGCAAAAATGCGAATGAGAAATTTATTGCGGAATTTCGACAGTAACACTCTGAAATCGAATATATGTGTTATTTTAGCTAAAAACAATATTGCGAATTTCTCGAAAATAATCGCGCGATATCGCTATTGCCGAATAATCGCATTGCGATTTATCGGCAATATAAATTGATCGCTGCAGCTACTCGGCCCAAGGTCTCTAATCATACCAGCAATGCTTTTAGACGTCGATGGGGATCTCTAGGATGTGATCTGTTCTAAAAAAAAAAATTTGAAAAAATACGAATATTCGAAATAGCGAATATTCACCGCGAAATTCGGCATATATCGCGAATACTCGAATATGCCATATTCGAGCCGAATATTCGCAATACGAATATTCGTGAGCAACACTAGTGAACTCCTCTATAGGTGCCTAGAGAGGCTCACATTGTACTTATTGTTATACCTAGGAGATTACTTGCTTCCATTATTGGCAACGGCTGGAGACAGTTTTTATTTGTAGTCTGTGTTGTAGCTCATTTTTATTTTAGACTTTACTCTATACATAAGTCACGTTTACTGCACCTGAGTCTTAATATCTGTCCATTCTCTGCACCAGAATTTAGCCAATCAGACTTATGCTAGATATGTACTACTTTTACACCCATTGAGACATTATTGGTAACCTTGTACTTAGTGACTGTTTATATATACTTTTATATTTCAGTTTAGGTTGTACACCTATTACTCCTTATTTTTCATACAAGTACAGACCAACACTGCCATCATCCTTGTATAGGACGGGGAAGGTTGCCCCTGGAGGCCATATTCACCCATTGATTGGGTTATCAACCTGGCCCTACTTTACAACCTAGTAGCCATCACCCCCAACTTTTCTCACATTCTCTATTCTACTCCCTTAGGGGAGCTATATTTAGGGGGGGGGGGCTGCAGTCCAACACCATACACCTCTCCCACTTATTATCCTAAGCGCAGTTTACCTCTTTTATTTTTCTATGTATAGCTATCCCTACAGTTGTATCACATGGATCAAATCACAGATGTCATTTCATAGACGAGTGACGGCAGAAAAAAAATACCACATGGTCCATCAAATCTAGCAATTTTAAAAATAAATAAAAAAATCATATATTCAAAAGTATTGGGACAGCTGCCTTTACATGCACATAAACTTTAACGGCATCCCCCAGTCCGTAGGGTTCAATATTGAGTTGGCCCACCCTTTGCAGCTATAACAGCTTCAACTCTCCTGGGAAGGTTGTCCACAAGGTTTAGGAGTGTGCCTATGGGAATGTTTGGCCATTCTTCCAGAAGCACATTTGTGAGGTCGGGCGCTGATGCAGACAAAAAGGCCTGGTTCCCAGTCTCCGCTCTAATTCATCCCAAAGTTGTTCTTTCAGGTTGAGGTCAGGACTGTGCAGGCCAGTCAAGTTCTTCCACCCCAAACAAACAAGTTTTTTATTTTATTCTTTAATATTATTGTTATTATTACTTAATTGTTAATATTTTTTACCCACTTTTTTTTCTCTCTGCAAGGAAAGAGAGAGATACATCCTCCATTCACAAAGAGCTAAAACATAGGACGGGCTTCACTGTGACTTATCACTCTGTTAGCCAATCAGAGGCTATCACAGCTAACAGGTGACCCAAAATCGTGAGTTCTGGGTCCCAATCACTAGTACGGGGCCTGGGGATCTCGATGAGACCTGGTCTCTGTGCTGGGAGCGTGCAGCACAAAAAGAGATACGTAAATATGCACCCCCATGGAAAAAAGCCCAGTCTAGTGAGGCCGCATATTTGTGTGAGGTCGGCATCCAGGGGTTAATATATGAGGCCAGTGAAAGCAAAAAGTTGGGCCCAGATGGAATCCTGCCATGACATATGACATGAAGCGATGCTCTGTACACCATGATGCACATAAAAGCAATGATCGTAAAGTAGATGTTAAGGCACAGGCTCACATACAGGAAATACTGTGTGTCATTCATACAACTGAATATAATTAGGTGCAATGATGAAGGATTTATCTGGTCAAAGCTCTCCCTTTTATTTTATGGCAGAACTCGTTGACATTAACACCTGGACCGATAGAGTGTAAAGCTGACAGCTGGAAGTATGTGGACATTGTGTGAAGAATGCAGCTAATTCCCGCGTCATTGTACTGTGTGGATGGATATAATCTTGTCGTGTGCTTCCTGTACAGTTTCTTTACAAGCAGGTGAGGCTTATTGTGTTTTATAGCCCATTGTCATAAACTTCTCAAACATGCCTCTCGACTTCTCAGTGTGCTGCTTCTCCCTTCTACACACTGTAAATGGAGTGCCTATTTACTCACCATGCTGAGATGTAGGCCCTTTTGCCCACAACTCCCTGGACCCCTGGACACTTCAGTAGAAGATATGTTCCTCAGCTTTACTCCTTCAGTAACTCAGAGAGGCCACACCTGAGGAGAAAAACGTAGTTGGGCAGGTGATGTGCAGCCAGGTAAGAGGCCCTCTACAGTAAGAACCAGCGTGCAGGCAGAGCCTAATAGAATGCAAGTTCTCTGTAAGACACAGCTACTGTGGAAGCCACTACCCAACTGCTACCACTGGGGTAGCTCTTTGTCCTTGGTCCTTTGATTTCTCAAGCTGTTTGCCTATGTTACCCAGGCTACCATAGCCTTCTCTGTGGGGGCACTGTTAGACCCCTAACGTTTTTACAGCGTTTTAGCATTAAAAATAGCGCTATTAAAACGCTCTCCATGCATCTCAATGGACCCTTTCACACTGAGTCCTGCAAGCAGCATCTTTGGAGCAGCTTTTGGGCACTGAAAAAATACGCTCCAAAAACGCCCTTCTCCATTGAAATGAATTGAAAGCGCTGTAAAAACGCCTTACCCTTTCACACTGAGGCATTGCACTGGAGGGGCGTTGAGAAAAGTCCTGCAAGCAGCATCTTTGGAGCAGCTTTTAGGCACTGAAAAAAACGCTCCAAAAACGCCCCTCTCCATTAAAATGAATTGCAAGCGTTGTAAAAACACCTTACCCTTTCACACTGAGGCACTGCAAAAACGCCCAAAATCGTTAGAGTCTTAGCGGTGCTTTACCAGCACATTGAGATTGCAGATGAGGCTTCGCTCAAATAAAGCTTGAAAAACGCTCGAATACTGCCCCATGTGTTTAAAGAAAAAAAGACAAGGCTTTAGAAACACTTTAACGTGATTGTAAAGTCTTTTTTTTATAATAATAAACATGTTATACTTACCTGCTGTGTGTGATAGTTTTGCACAGACAGCCACGGTCCTGCTCTTCTCGAGTTGTACGCCGGCACTCCTGGCTCCTTCCTTCTGCCTGGTGCCTCCACAGCAAGCATCTTGCAATGGTGGCACCTAGGCAGGTGTTCCCGGCTTTGTCTGTCTAATCACACACAGAGCAGTGGTGAGGCCCCGACCCCTCCATCTCCTGATTGGTTAACCGGCTGTGATTAACCATTGGCTCCCACTGCTGTCAAAAGCCATTTAGGAGTGCGAGTCCCGGGAAAGGCAAGGCTCTAGAGGACATCACTGGATCGAGAGGGGGCTCAGGTAAACATTGGGGGGGCTGCTGCACACAGAAGGTTTTGTACCTCCCTGCATAGAATGCAGGAAGTTAAAATACCTTTTGCCTTTACAACCACTTTAATTCATACAAAGTTCCCTAATCATCATAACCTGGAGTATAAAGTTACTTTTCACCTAAGAATGCCTTACTTTCCTTCTAATGGTATTGTCTCATCTGTGATTCAGCAGGACTTTGGGGCAGGTTTGTTAGGGGGGTTAGTTTATATCAGATTTACACTAATGCCGCGTACACGCAATCGGTCAAACTGATGAGAATGGTCTGATAGACCGTTTTCATCGGTCAAAACCGATCGTGTGTGGGCGCCATCGGTTATTTAACCATCGGTTAAAAAAAGCCAACTTGTTTTAAATTTAACCGATGGAATCCTAACCGATAGAACAAAACCGATCGTTAGTAGGCACGACCATCGGTTAAAAATCCACGCATGCTCAGAATCTACGCATTTTTGGAAGCATTGAACTTCATTTTTTTCAGCACGCCGTTGTTTTGTACGTCACCGCGTTCTGACACAATCGTTTTTTTAACCGATGGTGTGTAGGCACGAATGACCATCAGTCAGCTTCATCGCTTAACCGATGAAAACGGTCCATCAAACCGTTCTCATCGGATGGACTGATCGTGTGTACGTGGCATAACACTCTCATGATGTATACCCTTGATAATTATAGCTATTTGTCATACATACCACTCTACTGTACAATAAAAAAAAAAAAGTCACATCACATTTCCATTTTGGATCCAAGTCTGACAAAGCTAGGGGCTTGTGCTCTATGCCCAATTTCTCTAAATATCGTATGCAGACGTCACGCCCAATCAGAAAGCCACATTTCAAGTCTTAAGGAGATGCAAAAATTACATGTGATTCTTCTGCTGAGAATGTTATTCTTTGGCTTCAGCCTTTGGCAAGATAATTCAGGCTGACATAGAAGGGCCTACCTCACCCTCCTCGTGTATGATGCATACTAATTGCTGTCGAAGATATAATAGGCCTGCATTACCTTTAACTCTTCCTGGTCTTCTGAGAGTGAATGATACTGATCTGCGACGAGACATTGTCTGATGAAACATATGCAATACATCTAGGAGATATCAGTGCAATATCACGCTGTTATTTTTAAATCTATTATTTAAAAGCACTGACAACCTTTGCGACACTGCACATCACCATATTTCATTTTATCCTGTGCTATTATTAGACATGTTTCTAATAATATATATAGAAGAATCACTGGTATGCCTTTAATATCTATGAAGGTGCAATACAATGACATCATAGTTCTGGCATGATATCATCATGTCACATCAGTTCTTAATGCCTTCCCAAGACAGAAATCAATAGAAAATCTACCCAGTGGGACAAGAGTGACAATGAGACCACACAAGAGAAAGGTTGGAAGACAGGAACAGAGCAGTGCTACCATATAAGAAAATAGTAAACAAAAAGCTGCACCAGCCTTGTGCATTATCCTTTGATGTATTTATTAAAGGAGAAAGTATTAAAAATTACTCACAAGCATGGAAAGAAAGCCACCATGTAACAGTCTTTGGCTTATGACAATCTGTCTACTGATAGCAGTCTCCAGATTCTAGAGAGAGGACGTGCGACCACTGCTGGCTGAGGCGTTTTGAAGGATTACCTTCTTCCTCAGAGCCTAGCTCTGCTACCATATAACAGGAAGTGACTGAACAAGAACCTTCATGGTATGCTTACCTTCATGGTATGCTTAAATAAAGCTAAACATACTAAATATTGTAGATTAATTTAAAACATATGCAAGATTTTACTGATCAGCACAGGCAGTTCTATGATTGTGAAAGACCTGGGGCACCCGTTGCCACTTAACTACTTAAGGACCGCCTAATGCCGATATACGTAGGCAGAATGGCACGGCTGGGCACAATCATGTACCTGTACGTGATTGTTAAATGCCCAGCCATGGGTCGTGGCGTGTGCCCGCGACCCGGTCCGAAGCTCTGTGGCAGCGGCCGCAGGACCCGCGGACCCGATCGTCAGGTCGAACAGGGGGTGTTCGGCTCATCCCTAATAGTCAGTAACTACTTAGTAACCAGTAATTATTGAGAGAATAAACCCTTTGGTCAAGAGTAAGCAATATGACCTTTTTTTCTTTCAGAAATTACACTTTGTGCAGGGACAGTTCTAAGTACGGGAAACATGCGATATTTCACATGCTTACTTAACACCCTCCCTAGGTACGAAATTTAAAGGAATATTTCACTTTTATTGTTTCACTTTTAGCATTATTAAATTCACTGCTCCCGAAAAAACTTCAGTTTTTAAAACTTTTTTTTGCATTGATACATGTCCCCTGGGACAGGAGCAAGGTCCCCAAACACTTTTTATGACAATAACTTGCATATTAGCCTTTAAAATAAGCACTTTAGATTTCTCCCATAGACTTTAACAAGGTTTTCTGCGGCTTTTCGAAATTCCCGCAAACCCCCCTAATTGTTCGTTGTTCACCGAACAGGCGAACAGGCAATGTTCGACTCGAACTCGAAGCTCATCCCTAGTGTAGAACCAGGAGTATGAAATGCACAGACTGTAGGGGTCAGGAGTATATAATGTACAGAGTGTAGGGATCAGGAGCATGTAATTCATAGATTAACATAATTCATAATGCACCAGTCTGCAAACATTACAAAGATTGCAAGTGGCAAATCTTCCACCTCCCCTCAGTACAAATCTGTCCTCACCCCCCACCTCGTACACATATTCCGCCCAATACACATCTCTCTCACCGAGTACACACCCTACCCCAGTACACACACTCCCTCCCTCCACTAGGCAGCAGTTACCATGTTTTTTGCTTTGTCTATTGTAAGGTTCTACGCAGTAAACCAAGGAAGCATAAAAACCTCGGCAGTGTATTTACAATTTTTTTAAACAAAATGCTGCACAAACGAACTACTTACAATTTTACGGCGTATAGAGTATTATAAAATATGGCTACAACATGCACAAGCTATCTATCCTTCCTAGCAAAGAAGCATGTTCAATGTATGTGATAGGCATACACAAAACAGTTACTTAACTTGATTCTTCCTGGTGATGGAGTCTTCTTTCAAGATCTGCAGAGAGTCCTGCAAAGCTTCTCTGTCTCTAGCACATAGCTGTGTTTCTTTTGTTCAGCATATGGCTTATTCAAGTCCTCCTTCCCTCCCCATACTTCCTGTAACATTAATTTCTGTCCTGAGCTTATAAACCAGTCCAACTAGTTCATTAGCTTATAAATAGGGGAAGTCCAGCCTCCAAAAACAACACTTGCAAACAAAGTGCATTACTCCTATATCTATGCTATAAAAATCACTAAAATAGCCATAGTAACACACCATGATGAGTAGGGATTATAGGGAGGGGGCAAGAAATATACAACTCATATTTGAGAAATTGACACACATATACAACTCATATTTCAGAAATTGGCAAACATGAAGCTGCATGCTTGCTTGTTCACCCAATAATAAACATATAGATTGATTCATATTAAACAAAGTGGATATTACAGCATTCTCCCTTTTAGACATTTTATAAAACCAAAATCATTTCTAACGGCTTTTGAAAGTGAAACATTCTCCATGCACGCTGAGGCACCCAGCTTGTGACAACTTTTACCAAGCAGATGGTTTTGAATTCTGCTCCTGATGGGGAGATATATCCTCGCTCTCTTTTCACTGCATTATTGTAAACTCAGTGCTAGCAACATCAGTAACGCTGGCAATAACTTACAGTATATGATGGAAAGCTATTTTCATTCCACAAAAGAATTACTATAGAAAAGTATGAATTAAGTATACCTACACTACCCATGGTATCCTTCTTCCAGACCTCAGATACTATAATAGCTCATGGTAAGGTGAAGTGCTTCCCTTGGTTGTGTCATGTGACACATCAAAGAGAAGACAGAGCTTACTGTGGTACCTGAGGCCTACCAGAACTTTGAAAAAAAAAAAAGCTGGTGGTCACAACGTTGGGACATTGGGCACCCCAATAGAAATGTGGGGCACTTGCCTGAGGTGTCCAGCATTAGCGATACCCATTGTAATTGGGTATGCCTCTACTCACGCTTAACCCCTAAGGCTCCATTCAGACCTAGGCGTCGGCGGCAGCGGCGTATTCGGGCGACATGCAATAGGCGTTTTGTCCCCGCGGTTTGCGGCGACAAAACGCCTATTGTTTTTTTGCTGGAGGGCAGAATTTTACACTGTCGGCTATGGCCGAACGCCGAATACGCCTGAAAAAAAGGGTCCGTGAACCATCTCCATAGCCGACAATGTAAATTCGCCCCTCCAGCATATCACAGGCTGCTGCAGCATCGGGCGTAGGGCGACAAAACGCCTAGGTCTGAATGGAGCCTAAAGGGGCCTTTACTTTTAGTCCCCAACAGCAAACCTCTAAAGCCAGTCACAACCAGGTTTCCTCCAGAGGTTGCTAGGGGTTCCTTGAGCTGTGGCTGATTGACCTTACATCTGATGGTGTCTGCATAGGTGCTGGGTCAACACCACTTGGCGAGCCAAGTGTCAGGCCAATGATCATTTTAGCTATCTGTAAGAGTGGAATTCTGATCATCAATGTAAATGGCATTTTTCTCAACAACCCCAGTGGATTGCTTTTAGCAGGGATTCCCCCGAAATCTGAGATTTGATTCAAGGGTTCCTCTGCAGCAAAACTGTTGAGAAAGGTCGCTCTAAAGTGAGCTCTTGACTTAAAGTACAAAACAGAACCACAATTGATGTGTGGCACACTTTGAAAAACATTGACCTCAAGACCCCTTTCATCCTGAGGCGCTTTGCAGGCGCTATAACGCTACAAAATAGCGCCTGCAACGTGCCCTGAAAGAGCCACTCCTCACACTCCAGTGTGAAAGCCAAGAGCTTTCACACTGGAGCGGTGCGCTGGCAGGACACTTTTTAGTGTCCTGGTAGCAGCATCTTTGGAGCTGTGGATGTGTATACCGCTCATCCACCGCTCCTGCCCATTGAAATGAATGGGCACCGCAGCTACACCGTCGGCATCAGTGCTTTGCAGGTGGTTTTATACCTTTTTCGGACACTAGCAGGGGTTAAAAGCTCCCCACTAGCAGCTGAATAGCGCCGCAAAATTTACGTAAAGCGCCGCTAAAAATAGTGGTGCTTTACCACTGACGCACCCACCGCCCCAGTGTAAAAGGGGCCAAAGGGATTATATTGGTTGATTTGAACAGTACCAAGGAAACGTATAAACTGAAATATCACATATCCATTAGGAACAGGGAGCCCATTTAGAACAGGATGAGCTTTATGCAGTACATGAGCACCCAACCGTATAAAATCAAGTCTATTCTCAAACAGTTTTCAGTAAACACCTTGGGGCCTACTAAGTTTCTGAGTCTAATTCAGGCTGGATTTATATCTTTAGTGCCTGGGGGTATATTTGACATTAATAATTTTGCAGCTAGAGGACAGAAATGATATCCAGTTCTATGCGTAAGGAGAAAAATCAGAAACATATCCAACTGGTTCTTTTTTAAATAAATCGTTGTTTTGGTAGCATTAAATTGCACCGGGTACAGAGAAGCACTAATTCTCTCTGGAGGCTGCTGTGGGTTGCACTATGCGTGTTTTTATTTTCTAATTTGTTTTTTTGGCCTACTTACGAGTACTTTTGTAGAAATGGCATATAGTTTATAATTAGGTAATATTTGCAGCATATGGAGGCTCTGCTACCTGCTTAGTGCAGGTGCAAATTCTGCTCTGCTTACTGCATAGTACATATACAGTAAGGTGACCAGATTTTTAAAATAAAAAAACGGGGACACTTCCTTTACTAGCAATGGCAACAATCAGCGACTCTCTGCCCGCTGCCGCCCGCCTTACAGCCTCTCAAGTCTTACTCTTCGGGCCCTAGCTACTACTGGATGGGGAGTGGAGGAAGATCACTCTGCCAGGGAAGGCAAGGAGATAGGCAGGTGGCTGGCCAGGATTTGAGCCAAGGCAGAAGAACATGCGAGCGAAGCTGAATGGGCATGTGTCCGAAACTGAACAAATAATCCCTCCGCTCCGACCAGCACATGATCAACAGAAAGGGGCACAGATAATGGGAAAAATACAACATCCCTATGCTAGTAGGCACGGCGGAGCCAGGGACAGACTTGGTCCGGGGACAGTGTCCTCAATCAGGGGATTGTTCCCTGAAACTTGGGATGTCTGGTCACCTTAATATACAGGCAGTGTTTGATGCAGGTTATATACTGCCTGCTTATTACATAAGTAGACTCTGCTCCATACTTGGTACATATCTGAGCTTGGCTCCCTGCTTAGTACATATGCAGGCTATGCTTTAGATTTAGTACACATACAGGCTCTGCAACCTCCTTAGAACATACAGTATATGGGCTCTGTAATTTGCTCATATGCAGGTTCTGCTTTCTGCTTAGTGTATAGGCTCCCAACTGCCCCTAATTTCGAGTGACTGTCCCTGATTTGGAGCAATGTCCCTCTGTCCCTCTTTCCCCCCTCATGTGTCCCTCATTTTGGTCTGATCTATATAGTTGTATATAAATGGCCCTGCTATCAATCTAACCAATTAAGATCCATTACACCGGCTGGAGCTGGTGTGCTCATCTCCATCGATGGAAAGACTGGGTTCAGGTAAGTAAAAGGAGGGCTCTGGGAAGCAGAGGCATAGAATGCATTAGGGTGAAAAACTTTGAGGGTTTACAACTCCTTTAAGACTAAAGGTTCAAATGGTCTTTAAAGTGGACACCCAGTGAAAAGCCTCAGATGATACACAGGGGTGACTCAAATCTCCCTACATCGGTTTTACATGTAGATCTGCTGTCTACACATGTATATAATGTTTAGAAAGTTGAGATCGTGTTAGGAAATTTTCTCTTCCTGGTTAACACATAGTGTGATGTTTGGGCATACAGCCAAGATATCTAACATTGCTGATTGCAGGAAAGGCACACACCACCTCCCATCATAGTCAGAGACTCTCAGAGGCATTTTGTAATAGGACCTGCTCCCTGCTAATCTCTTTTTGCAACCTCCCCGGACTGAAGATTTAGGTTGCCTTTGTCTAAAGTGTCAGAGAATTTGTCAGGAGTTACCAGGCTGATAACAGAGGAACAGTTCAGGAGAGAGACATGGGACTTAGCTCATTGAAGAAAGATAACAAAATACTGCAGATATATGTACTCAAATTTCATGAATCGGGTTTACATCCATATTAATGATTCCCAGCATCATTCCATTGTCTCTCTGTGAGCCCAATCTGTCAATGGAACACCCTTTGGAGGTGCATCATCACAAAGCCCTATCACCCAATGGAAAGCTGCATAGACCAGCATTTACATGACATAATGTTAGCATGCAGAAGAAGGACACCCATCTAGACCACTGCGGAGGATCAATAGGTATTTTAGCTGGTCACGTGACTACAAATTAAACACTAGGATTAAAGTTATATTTCCTGGGAATTTTTATATTTATATAGGGGTTCAGTGGATGGGGGTAGAAGACCAGAGATCTTCTTTAACCACTTTAGCTATGGAGGATTTGGCTGCTAAATGAACGGTCCACTTTTTGCAATTCGCTTTGTGTCGCTTTTACTGACAATTGCGCGGTCGTGCAACGTGGCTCCCAAACAAAATTTACGTCCTTTTTTTCCCATAAATAGAGCTTTCTTTTAGTGGTATTTAATCACCTCTGCAGTTTTTATTTTTTGCGCTATAAACTTTTCTTTACTAGTAATGGGGGCGATCAGCGATTTTTATAGTGACTGCAACATTATGGCGGACACATCGGACACTTTTGACACATTTTTGGGACCATTGTCAGTCGTTTATACAGTGTGTCCTAGGGAGTGATTCTAACTGTGTGGGGGCTGGGCTATGAGTGACACGACACTGATTACTGCTCCCGATGACAGAGAGCAGAAGATCAGTGTTGTGTCACTAGGCAGAACAGGGAAATGCCTTGTTTACATAGGTATCTCCCTGTTCTGCAGCTCCGTGACACGATCGAGGGACACCGGCAGACATTGAGTCTGCAGGTCCTACGGGCACAGACACGGAGCTCACGGCAGGGGTGTGAGCACGCCTGCACAACACGAAATTCGAAGCAATGTATATACCGTATTTGCCGGTGTATAAGACGACCTTTTGCACCTAAAATGTTGGCTCAAAAATCAGAGGTCGTCTTATACGCCGGATGCAGACTGCGGGCGTCCATTTCTTAAAAGCTGCGCCTCCTTCTCGTGCTGTTCCATGATAGGCTCAGTGATCCGCCTGTCACGGACGTTGTCTCATCCTCAGCCTCGGACGAAAGGACGTCTGTGATAGGCAGAACACTGAACACAGACTCTGCTGGGAAACTGAGTAAGTGTTCCGCCTATCACAGAACAGCACAAGGCGCTGCTTTTAAAAAATGGACGCCCGCAGTCTGACTCACGCCAGGCAAGTAATAATGAAGATCGGCGATGTGAGGCGACTTAGGTGAGGCAATGGCACGGTGACTCAGGTGAGGCAATGGCCCGGTGACTCAGGTGAGGCAATGGCACGGTGACTCAGGTGAGGCAATGGCACAGAGAGACAATGGCACAGTGAGGTGAGGCAATGGCACAGTGAGGGGTTGTCTTATACGGTGAGTATATCCCAAAACCAACATTTTAGCTGGAAAATTAGGGGGTCATCTTATACGTCCAGTCGCCTTATATGCTGGCAAATACGGTATACGTTGCTTTTCGCAGCCGTGACATTCATATTGAATAAATTAAGCTTTGCAATAGACTTTCAGCATGCATATTCACTGATACAATTGTATAGTTTGCTTTTAGTGTAGAAAAAGTTGTTTTTGGTTTATGAAAAATACGTTGAGATTGATTGAGCAAGCTTTATTTCAATAACACCCCAGAATTAAAGGGTTACCTGTGAAGGGTGCATGCTCGCTTCCGTATCTCAAGTCTGCAGCTCAGTGACTCCTAGAGGTAGATAAGTCTATGAAAAATAAACGATCTAATGCGCCTTTCGTTACCCCACTAATGTCTTTCCATAGAATCATTGCCTCAATGTCAGAAGCATTGTATTTCTCAGAATGCATTATTTTGATGTCACATTCTCATGTCAAATCTACAGGGCTTTAAAAAGGCACTTAAGACACCGGGAGCTGGATCCCTCGTCAGAGCTGTGCAAGGCTTGATATTACCTACTTGAAATTAAGCTATGTGTCTTGCTTCATTAAAATGATTCATCTTCACATTCAGATGCACAGGTTAATTGCAATTTATTACACTGACAAACAGCATACAGCTCTGAAGAGTATCACCATCTCTTCTCACTTACCACTAACAGACATGCTGGCAGGATTTTTCTTTTTTTTTTTTTTTTTTATTATTACTTAAAGCATCCTATCAAATCATCTTGTTGATAGGAACAAGCCTTGATATCTTGTAGATAAAAAATAAAAAAATAATAACTGAAAAAAAAAATCACAATGTCTTTGATATTATACGATTGAATTACCTGCATCAAAGCCGCTGTAATTGTGTCAAACAAGCACTGTACATATCTGGCTGACAAGTCAAACACATCGCAGTGTTTTGCGCGGTGGCTGCTGCTGCTGACGATGCCGGAAATTGCTGTTTTTTTTTTAAACAATATGCAATACAACTGCATTATGATGAAAAGGCCAACACACTTTTCTTCTTGAAATAATTAGTCACTTGTGAGTTATTCTGGGGAAGAAGTTACAAGTGTTTTATGTACTGATGAATTTACTGCCTTGTTAACCTTGAAGTCCCCCACCCCACAAAATACCAATTCAAATAATATATATATATATATATATATATATATATATATATATATATATATATATATATAAAAATCTGTCTATATAGATTTTATATACCCACACACTTGCATGTAAATGCACAAATACTGACTGAAAATAAAATATTTTGGACCTTTGACATATTACCTATTTAAAAATAAATAAAAATATAAAATATGAAACATAATAAATATATATATATATATATATATATATATATATATATATATATATATATATATATTATTTCATAAATAAATAAATCAATAATATGTCTTAGTGATTTGATAAAATACATTGGGCCAGATTCAGGTAGAGTTGCGCTGGAATAATTCGATATGCGCCGCGTAACTGTAAAGATGTGCCGTCGTTTCTATGTGGCCGTACCCACCAAACTAGATGTGACAGAAAACGGGCCATTTGCGATCGGCTTAACTTTCCGACGCCAGAGTCTCGTCAGCGCATAATTTCGCTTGGCACATCAGTCGCGCCTATTGATTTCCCCTGCAAATATGCAAATAAGGGAGATTTCCCAATTCGCGAATGGATTAGCACCATACGCCGGCTACATGCGCCGCGCGTATCTCGTCCATCCGGCGCAAAGTTATTTCTACAAATAGCTGCTTTATCTTTACTCCAGACGGCCACAGGTCAGCAGGAGAGCAGCTACAGCAGCGTTACCGATGATAAGAGCTAGCTGAGCACCCCCACTTGCAGGACAACACCTCTGTCCATGCTTGTCTGTCAACTTTTACAGCCATGGAGGAAGACATCATAGGTCTCCATAGCCGAGATGACGGCTGACAGCTCCTGGCCTTTAGAGTTCAGCTTTCTCCTGTGTGTTTGCGGGGAACGGGAGCAGCCATCTCAGAACAAAAGTAACTTCACTGCGGGGAGGGGGAACAGGATATACTTTAGTGCCGGAATGGCGCATCTACGGGCGCATTTAAACGCCCAACGGAACGCATTGCGATGATGTTTCCCATGAAGTGGTGCCGACGGAAGTTGTGAGCATGCGCACAAGGGGGCCGGGTGAAGCCTCACTTACTGCGCATACTCCGTGGATGATGCGCTGAACGTAAGCCTCTGCGCTGGGCTCCGCCCATCATTTACATATGATCACACCCACTTCCACTTGCGTCGGGTTAGGCCAGCGCATTATCGTTACTCTGGCGCAAGTTTACGCGCAACTGCTATGTGAATAACAGTACTTGCGCCGAAAGTGTCGGCGGAGTAACGTAAATGAGAAACGTTACTCCAAAGTAAAGAAGTGCCCATGTACCTGAATCTGGCCCATAGAGTATTTTATCAAGTCACTAAAACATTAGAATATTCTTAATTAATTTATGAATTATATATATAATCATGGTCTTATGTTGGAAAATCTTTTTAAGAGGCATAAATTACCGTATTTATTGGCGTACAACACGCACAGGTGTATAACATGCACCCCAACTTTAAGAGGGAAGTTTCAGGAAAAAATCTTTCCACAGCTCCCTGCGTATAACACTCAGGCACAGTTTACCCTCTATTTATTAGGGTAAAAAAGTAAATACAGTATGGCCCATATTCACATACATCGGCGCATGTTTATGCGCCGTAGCGTATCTCTTTTACGCTACACCGGCGCAACGCAGAGAGGCAAGCATGGAATTCACAAAGCAAATGCTTCCAACTCTGCCCCGGCGTAGTGTATATTTCGTAGGCGGAGGCCGGCGTAAGTGAAAGTAGGTGAAAGTGGGCTGGAAGTGGGCGTGATCCATGTTAATGAAGCGTGACCCCATGCAAATGATAGGCCGGGCGCCAGACAAGTACTTAAAATAAACTGCGCATGTGTCGGCACATGGACGTATCCACGTGCGCATGCGAACAACCACATCGGAACAACTGCCTAAGATACGCCGGATCACTGTGTACACTGTGAACAGAACCTACGCCCAGCCAGACCCACGTCGGCCCATATTCACAGACGTCCAACGTAAAATACGTAGGCTTGTGTTACCTGGTCCATACCTTTGCATGGGTTGCGCCTCATCTATGGGGAATAACTTTACACCGAATGTAAAACTTAAGCAAACCGCTTAAATAATGCGCCAGGCGCAAGTACGTTTGTGAATCGGCGTATCTCCCTCATTTGCATATTTGAATAGAAAATCCATTGGAGCGCCACATGCGTCCAGCGTAAATATGCGCCCACTCTACGCCGGCGTAGGCAAGTTACGTCGGTGGGGTGAAGTCTGTTTTAGGCGTATCTAAGTTTGTGGGTTCGGTGCACAGTTACGACGGCGCATATTTGTACTAACGCGGCGTATCTGGAGATACGTTGGCGTAAATGCTTTGTGAATCCGGGCCTTGTGTTTTTTGCTCTCACTTTTTTATTTATTTTTTGCAATGTCACTTTTTACGACAATTAATTTTACAGGAGAGTACTGCTTGGACCTTGAAGAATGGGACATACCCCGAAAGCGTGTCCTAAAAAATTGTATGTTAGTGCAAATAAAAATAGTATCACGGACAGTAATCAATTTTCAATTTTTGTCGCAACTGCACTAATACGGCTACAATCACATCACACAGGAGAAAAGAGCTTTTTCACATCGTTAAAGTGTACACATGACCGTTTTTCACAACGTGAAACACGACGTGAAAATTTAGAGCATGTTCTAAATTTTTAATGGCCATTTTTCACGTTGAGAAAAATGCTCTGGAGCCCACACATGATCGTTTTTTAATGGCCGTTTTAAAACATGTAATTTTTCACGTCATGAAAAACAGTCATGTGTACGCGGCATCATTCTCTGGTAATAATTTTTACATGAGAAATCTGTTTTTACTACATAAGTACAAAACATGTTTGCTGTGACCAATCAGAAGTCATATTTTGGTATTATTATCTGGCAATAAATTTTACAGGAGAAAATAGATTTTACTACAAAGGTACAGAACATGGTTAGTGTAACCAATCAGAAGTCATCTTTTAGTCTGAAAAAAATCAGAATAAATACACTAATTTCAAATCTTTTTTTATTAAAACAAATTATATATATATATATATATATATATATCAAGAAATAAAATAATATAAGAAAGGAAAGCAATATTTGAGTGGTTAGGGGGAAAATAACATAAACACAAAATAATCATTTTATCAAATACATCACACTATAAGGGCTCACAGACCTGTAATTACCAATGGAGGCAACCCGTGTGACTTCAGAATATTTACCACTGTCTGGCAAAGGAAGGATCCAGGGATTGTTCAGAAACTGCAAATTACCCAAATAAATTTCTGAATTACAGTTACATTTTTTTTACTATTTTAATGTACCTAATAAAATATATAATATATTTTGTGTGTTTGTATTCTTTCAAAATAGCATAGTATAACCTGGAATTGCGATGCAAGAGTGTATTTCCACTTTATATTATTTTATTGAGTAAATCTGTATTGTTTTATCTGTGATTTTGTGTCAAGAATTGGAAAACATGAACTTTTAGTGGTTTTTGTTCTAGCTAGTAGTTTATGGATCGTTATGCTGAGAAATGCACCGTGTCCCCATACACTGACGCTGTGCTTAGTGATCATATCTCAGCCTCCTTTCAGCTAACTGGTGTCAGATCCCGCGAATGTGACATCTCTGTTCCCTAGCAGAGTGATTGTGTATGCACTTGCTTGTATCGCTACGAATGTCGCCAGGACTGCATTGCTGATTTAGGATGACAGACTGAGCCCCTACAGAGTTCTGTAGGATTCCTGCTCACATTAGATTTGACAGTTTGAATAACACAGGTACCCTGCCTCATCCAAGAGTGACATAGAGAATGAGCTGGTAATACATGTTCCATGTCTGTGTAATTAACTTCTCCCAATTACTGAGATCCCTGTGTTGGTAGTTACAGTACTAGATTCTTTTTTATGTGTTTTTGTACTATAAATAAATGGATAATCAATTCAAAAACATGAACTTTTTTGGCAATATCGAAGAAAATCTTACCCATCCGCCCCAAACGCCTATACAAACATTTGTGTCATTTACATTTTTCTTTAATCATGAGATGTCAAGGTCCTCCTATTCAGTTTCATCCTATGGCGGTGAGTGGGAATCTGAATGCTGTTGACTGGTGGCAGATTCCCAGAAGAATTCTCTTGTAAAGCCCAGGGCAACTTGTTAATTTACCTCCAGCCAGCAGGTCCTTGAAGCCCTTGGCTTACAAGAAGGTCCTTGATGCCTTGGCTTACAGGAAGGTCCTTAATGCCCTTGGCTTGCAGGAAGGTCCTTGATGCCTTGGCTTAAAGGAAGGTCTTGGTGCCTTGGCTTACAGGATAGTCCTATATGCCTTGGCTTAGAGGAAGGTCCTTGATGCCCTTGGCTTACAGGAAGGTCCTTGATGCCTTGGCTTAAAGGAAGGTTCTTGATGCTCTTGGCTTAAAGGAAGGTTATTGATGCCCTTGGCTTACAGGAAGGTCCTTGATGCCCTTAGTTTACAGGGAGGTTCTTGATGCCTTGGTTTAAAGGAAGGCCCTTGATGCCCTTGGCTTACAGGAAGGTCCTTGATGCCTTGACTTACAGGAAGCTCCTTGATGCCCTTTGCTTACAGGAAGGTCCTTGATGCTCTTGGCTTACAGGAAGTCCTTGATGCCTTGGCTTACAGGAAGGTCCTTGATGACTTGGCTTACAGGAAGTTCCTTGATGCCTTGGCTTACAGGAAGGTCATTGATGCCCTTGGCTTACAGGAAGAGGGTTGAATGCAGCAAGCAAGCCTTTGATATATTTTTTTAATAATTAAAGCACCCAAGCAGAAGTCCATATGAAGTGGAGTCCTTTAGAGCGTGGAAGATTGCTGATATCTGGCGTTCATATTGGTTGGATTCTGTGATGAGCGCATTTGACTGCTGTATGTAGTGATCCACCCCTGATGGTAAGAGTCAGTGTGTGCATTTCTTTGAGAGGATCTTTCACAAGATTTTGAACTTCTAAATGAGCCACTGATAAGGACTCTTTTTCATGTTTTAATTGTTTTAGTGCTGTACCTTTATATGTTTTTTATGTAGTTACTTGCCACCAGTGATTTGTGCTAGCTGCTCATATAGATACCATCACTGTAAGCGCGGGTATACTGTGTCATATTTATTTGATTGAATACCAGTCCAGGGGGTTAGTAAATGTAAAGTGGAAAGAGGAAAAGATCGCCTGGGCTGGTAGGGATTAGCGGCGATCCTTTCCTCTTCACATCTACTAACTCAATGAAAACAATGCTTACTCCATGCACAAGGAAAAGAAACCGGAGTGTCATCCAGGAGCATGCAGCCACAGCTCTTGGATGATATCACACATGGGAAATGCTGATACAGAGAGACATGTTTCTGGGGGAGTTTCCCTTTCATCAGTCTCCAAAAGAAGATGTAGGAAATCAGGGCTGTGAGCAAAACCCTTGATGAAGGGGTTGTAGCTTCGTGAAACCCATTAGCTCTTCTGAAATCTTCAATATAAACTATATAAAGATTGTGGTATAGTACATTCCTTTGTATATGTAAAATAGAAAAATAGCATAAAAAAAAAAATATATATATATATATATATATATATTGGCACATATAGGAAAACAAAAAAGTAGACGCGTTTCGGCTGAAGAGCATTGGTCACTGCATTCTTTTGGATATGGGCACTAATCTTCCTGACAGAGTGGAATGCTCCTTTTGTTTTACCTCCAGAATTGTTATTGCTGTCTGGGTATTTGTTTCAGATTTTCCTTTATTTCTTGTCCAATGAAACTTGCGATTGTGATGGTAAGTAAGGGAAAATGTATTTAACAGAGCCCAGGATAGCAGTTAGAACCTAACTGGACTTCTAATCTTTGCCACTATATCCAAAACAAAAAACAAATTAGGCTTGACTTACTTTTTAATGATTTTTTTTTATTATTATCTTGGGTTTTAATTAGGATATACACAAATAATAATATCTTCACAACCTATATGTGTTCACAAGTAAAGGTCTTTGGTAATTTGTTACAATTTCAAAGGTTTGTAACATTTACAGCCCACTTTGTGTATCCTTTTTGTTGCTCTTTACGTCATTTGCTTTGGCTCGTGTACAAATACACAGGGTAGTGAACATACTTGTCCGCTGTTGCTTGATTAATTGGTTATATAGGAAGAGAAAATAAGCAATTCATATTTCAAGGATTGGAGCTGATGATAGAATAATTGTTTTCCATCAAGGAAACAAAAAAAGGACTCCTAATAAAATTTTACAAGTTAGCTGCCAACGAGCATAAAGTACAGAGCACTATATGAAATGAATTGGGTGCCATAACTGAATCTTCTCTCAGGACAATAAGTCTAATGTAGTGCCAAGGTCTGAAGAGGTCACATGGGGCCTTCTCGGAGGAGAAAGGCAATCTTCCATCCCCTGTCAAGATCACTTCCATTTATAATACATCTGAGATGTGTCCTGAAAACGCATTATAGAGCCGATATTACAAATGGGACCAGAATCATTAGTAAATCACTAATGATCGTCACGTTAACCATTTGTAATCATAGATCTGAATTTATGAGGACACATAAGTCTTGGCCTAAGGCGACAAAATATCAGGAGCTAGCATGGATGCCCTCTTGTTTTACTACTTTTTCAGATCTCTTTCCGATAGAAGCCTGCGATTCTAAACTAAAATCAGTTATTAGTTATAGCTAAACTTCAGGCAGAAAAAAGGCACAAATGAATGCAGCTTTGTATTCAATATTAAGTGTATTTTTACATGTAAGCAGTACGTGTAAGTATCTAAAATTGAGCTGGTATTGAGCTGGTATCAGCTTCTTGCAAAGCTGAGAATGGGAGTGGGAAAAGCAGCATAGGAAGGCAATCAGGAAGTGAAGCGTTACGGCTTCACCACCCGATTCCCTACTGCGTGAGCCGCGCGACGCTACGTGAATGGGCGATGTCTCCTGGGACACACACAAGTTCCCAGAAGACACCATTCCCCCATTCCCCAGGAGGCAGTGTGAGGAGGAGAATAAAGATGATGGACTGCGGATCAGGAAGTGGCAGATTTGGACGATCTGCCTAGCAACAGGCACTTCTGGTATGTATAAAGAAACATTTTTTGCAGCATTTTGGATTTTTTTTTCAGGGTGGAGCTCCGCTTTAACTACAGTGTAAAAATATCAGGTCTTCTGTCTTACCAGACAGGGCCATGCTACGTTTCAGAGGTGCGTGAATCTCAGAATTGGATGGATAGAAATACAAATTATTGTTATTTGACCCCCAAGAGGCAATCAGATTTTCCCTGGATCAACTTTACCTTTTATACATTTCAGTACCCAATTTTATTATGTGCACTTAGGAAAGAATCCAGGCCTTTCTTAAAGCAATCTACTGATCTGGCCAGAACCACCTTTGGAGGGAGTCTATTCCACATTTTCACAGCTCTCAGTGTGAAGAACCCTTTTTGTATTCGGAGATGAAATCTCTTTTCCTATAGGTGTAAAGAGTGCCCTCTTGTCCTTTGTGTTGACCGTAAAGTGAATAACTCAACACCAAGTTCACTATATGGACCCCTTATATATTTGCACATGTGGATCCTATCCCCCTTTATTCTCATCTTCTCAAGAGTGAATCCAGTTCCTTTAATCTTTCCTCATAGCTGAGCTCCTCCATGCCTCTTATGACTTTGGTTGCCCTTCTCTGCACTTTCTCCAGTTCCCTGATATCCTTTTTGAGAACTGGTGCCCAAAACTGAACAGCATATTCCAGATGAGGTCTTACTAATGATTTGTACAGGGGCAAAATCAGAAAGTAAAGAAGATGGGACTAAATGAAAAATAATGCAAGGAGACAGAATAAACAAACAAATAAATAAATAAATAAAATAAAATAAAACTTTTGAGTAGGTTTTATTATTGTCTGTATCTTCTTTAGTGAGCCAATAATAGTGGTCACCGTGCAAGAAAGTCAGGAAAATCTCCCCAAAGGAGACCAACACATAAATAAAATGCTGATGAAATGTATTATTCTTCACATTCAATCCAAAATTAAAATGGGATACATTTACACTTTATTGTTGACAAACTAAAATAAAAAATTGTTCTCTTCGTTCTTCTCAAGATCTCCTGCTCTCTAGCTCTCTCATCACCTGCTCCCATGCTCGTCTCAAGGACTTTTCTAGAGCCTCTCCAAGCCTATGTGACTCCTTACCCCAATCTATCCATCTATCTCCTTCTCTGTTAGATTTTTGAGGATCCCTGAAAACCCTCCTCTTTAGAAAAGGCTACTCTACCCACACCTAACTGTATTTTCATTTGAGTACATCTGATCATCCCTCACAGCTAACTACCCTTTGTTCCACTTGACCCTCCCTTCTAGATTGTAAGCTCTAGCGAGCAGGGCCCTCTGATCCCTCCTGTATTGATTTGTATTGTGACTGTACTGTCTTTCCTGATGTAAAGCGCTGTGCAAACTGTTGGCGTTATATAAATCCTGTATATTAATAATAATAAAACATGCCATGTATGGAATTAGTGAATTGCTTTGTGCACTCTTTTCTAATTTTTCTGTACAGGATTTGTGTATCTCTGTTATTGGTAGGAATCAGACAATTACCTGATTGGCGCTTAGTTACTCATCTAACTCAGATTTTGTCTATAGAACAGCTTCAGTGCAAACACAGCCTACACTATATGTGTAGTATAGACTGAATATAATTTGTATGAAATGGTAATGATGGTGCTGAAATGTGGGGAATAATATAAAAACCCGCAGAATCTGGGACACAAGCAGCAAATCAGAATTGTTCTGGAAGCATGTAAACATTATAAATTATATACAGTGAGAGGTCTGGTTACTGCACTACTGTGAATCAGCCATGCACACACTACTCATCAAGTAAAGAGCACCACAAATTAACTTTAATGTTTATTGTACCAGGCTTGGAAGCAGTAGTCTGAAGCTCTGGATAATGTCCATCACACTCCCAGACGCTGCTGTATTAACTGCTTTCATGCCAATGGCACCTAACATATGTGGACCTGAGCTTAACAAGGAACATCTTTAATGACTAAATCAATATGGCTATGTGCAGTGTGCTAAAGAACGATGAACCCGTAAGAGCGCCTGTCATCAGGGCTAGATTTTTACTTCCTGTCCTTCAAAGGGCAAATGTCCTGTGCTGTGTCCTTCCCTTCTGAACACAACCACTGCTAACCATAGCCACAAAATCATGGCCCAATTGGTGGCCACAACCACAAACATGTGTCCCAATTTTTATTTATTTTTTAATTTACAAATAACAGAACAAAGTGGTTACAGAGATCCACATGGTCAATAATCAACACCTAGGTCAGTCTATATTAGCCAAAATAGGCTTACAAGGATATGCAGAACATGGATGCATTTGTGATTCCGTGTTTGTTACAAGTGGTCACTGTCTGCAGATGAAAGAGCCCAGGAGATTTCTCAATTCGGAGAAGAGAAATTGCAAAGTAATAATGTATAGTGCGAGAGCAGGTCTCAGCCTAGAGCAGGGTTCTCCAAACTTTTTAAGGGCCAGTCTACTGTTGTTCAGAATTTAGGGAGGCTAGGCTGTGGCCATTGAGGATAGAAAATGTCCTGTGTTCAGTTGGAGGAAACAATGCCTCAGGCTTTGTGGTCAGTGGAGGTAAATAAATTACATAGCGCCTGTGGGAGTAGGAGGAGGAATAGTGCCACATCATTGGTGTTAGAGGAATAGTGAGTGCCCCACCATTGGTGTTATGAGGAGAAATAGTGCCCCGTGTCTGGTGTCATTTGGATGAATACTGTCCCATCATTGGTGTCAGTGGAATAAACATTGCCCCATCACTGGTGTCAGTGGGAGGAATAGTGCCCCATTACTGGTGTCAGCGGGAGGAATGCTGCCCCATCATTCATATCAATGAGAGGAATACTGCCCCATAATTGGTGTCAGTGGGAGGAATACTGCCTCATAATTGGTATCAGTGGGAGGAATAGTACCACATCATTGGTATCAGTGGGAGGAGTTCTGTTCATAATTGCTGTCAGTAGCCCGAATTATGCCCCACTGTTGTTGTCAGTGAGAAAAATACTGCTCCAAGGGCCAGATAGAGGTTAGAAAAGAGCCATATCTAGCCCCTAAGCCACAGTTTGGAGACCACTGGCCAAGAGCTACCGATAAGGGTGGCATTGATTGCAACTGGGCAAGGGGGGCTACCAATAAAGGGGTGCCCACAAACATTCCCACAGCGCCTCACATTCCATCTCCAAATGCATCTTTGCACAGTATCCAGCAGATCTGCCATCCCGCAGAAGAGGCATTTTTTTTGCCATAGAGGGACATGGGGCTTGAGCAGTAAAACTGAGCAATGAGAATGAATGTGCAGTGCACACAGTCAGCACTGAAACCACACAAACGATTAGCCTGGGCATCCTGGAACCAGCCCCAGGCACTTTCTAAAATCTTTCCCTGGAGCTGCACAACACTGATATGTCAATCTAAGTAGCTGACAAGTGTCCAGACAGCTGAAATACAAATAGTAATAGGCCAGTGCAAAACAAGTCAAGCATCAGGGGTCCCTGGGAGAGCCCAGGGTGCCATATCCACCTCAACTTCTAGTCCTCTAGCCTCTTTTCTGAACTTATCACCTGAGCTCCATCCACAGGAATGCAGTAAAATCCCCCTTTTTTGGAGGAAGAGGCGCTAGTGAGAATGAGAAATGGCCTGCCATAGAAAAGTTACAACACAGGCCATGGTTGGTCCAGGTTGTACAGGAGTTGGGACTACACTTTAGTGCCAGGACCTGGACGCCAAGACTGTTCCAGCACCCTCCACACTGTTGCCACTCTGCATATATCACTGACACTGGGGACATGTTGGGGACTTTTGTTTTTCAGGGACTGTCCTTGGCAAACACGTGCAAATGGAAACCATAATGTCAACATAAACTGTAGCGAATATAAGGGGAAAGTGAGACTCAAATGATACAATGCCAAAAGGCTGCTTGTGGCCAATTAACATCAATGATCATAGGTCAGATGGCTGTTGATTGGGATTTTCAAGGCACTGATGGAAAACCAGATTGGTACAAAAAGCTATATTTATTAATATAAAACAAAATACAGTATAAAAACATTCAAACATTTCAGGACAGACCCCACAGATTAAAATTAGATAGCAGAACCATCTGTGTCTAATGAGTGGAGCCAATGAACTCGACCGGTTTCGCAGTAGAAACCGCTTCTTCAGCAGGGTCTAAAAGATATTTACAGAGTATATAATAAACAACAAGCAAGAAAGTACAAACTAGGTCAATAATTCATAAGAAAAACAGTATATTCAGGGGGGCAAAAGATATAAGCGAATATAAGCCGGAAACTCGCTGTACTCCAAACACCAAGTCTTTATTAGCTAGATATTGTATGTAAAATACATAGTGTATACAGATAACGCGTTTCGCCATAATGGCCTTCCTCGTGGCATTCCATAATGTCAACACAAAGGAAGCTTTTACAGATAATTATTGTGCATAAAAGACCTTAAATGTGCATCTAATCTTATGAGAAGTGTGTTGTTGAAATGAATAGTCTGGCAATTGAGTCTTTTTAAGAACACAATGACATACCTTTCTATGCCCCCCAACCCCTACCATATGCATCATATGTCACATTTTATGTGATTAACTTTTCCATTTCCAAACCACATTCCACCTCATAATGGGAACAAGCCAAATTTTATTCAGTGTATATTCAACAGTCTGAAGCATTTGTTCTCCTATTTACAGTTTGGATTCCAATAGCAATCTTTATTTTCATAATCTTTAAAGGAAAAAAAAAAAACGCACAATGTTTTCTAGCTTTGCTATTTTACAAAAAACAGTTTAGATTTCCGTATTTCTCCATCATATTTTGCATCTTAATGTTGTTTTGCCTCAGGTTTGACATAAAAAGGTTTGTGTGAATGTCGTTTTCTCATAATACAGTGCAGATCACCCAACAAACCGCGTGCATCGTTTGAAATTTAAAATTTCAGCGCTGTGGAGTCATATTTTGTTTATAGATCCTTAAACCCAAAGGATTTTTTTTTTCAAATCTTCTTAAAATGCGTCTCTTTTCCAAGAGACTTAGCTCTGCGTTAAGGGGCTGTCTTAGATTGCCGAGACTGCAAGGAAATTATATGAAAGGCAGTTATTATGAAGAAGCAAAGTAAATGGATGAACAAATGAACAAAAAAACAAACAAATAAAGTACAAATAGATATTTTTCAGAGGGTGCTCTTTATTAACGTAAAAAGCTGATTCATCCAGATGCATCTTCATTTAGCTTATTCGATAAGGCAGCACAAACAGTAAGAATGATATATAAAATGTAATAATCTATAACAACCCGTCAGATTTTTAATTACTGAAATAAAAGGCTCTATCTATCTCAAGTTATATTTTAGGTACGACAAGTGCCTGGTGGACCCAGTAAGTGTTTTTGCTTGATAGTTCACAACTTGAAAGTTGTAAATTTCGTTTTGGAAGGTAAAGTGAACATGTCCCCATAAGGTTACCTATAAAGGAATGCCACTCCGAGCTTCCCCACTCCTTAGTCAATAGGGATGAGCTTGTGTGTGTTCAGAACCAATTTCAGTCCCAGGAGTCAACTGTTATTCCTGGGCCAATAAGCTGCAGATGAGGGATTTTCCATCCCGCAGCTAATGTACACAAACGGGGATGCTTGTGACATCATTGACCTGATGTCCTGCCTGTGAAATGTTTATCTCCCTGGTGCAGTGGTTCTGCTAGACCTGTGATTCTATTGACGTGAGTTGTCTGGCTCCAGTTTTTAATTATGGGCTTCACCTGCTATACTGTTGGTTTATATTCCTTTCTCTTCTATCACTTCCTGGCCCGCCTCCCAGTTTGGTTCCCTACATAAGACATTCTCAGTGCAGATTGCGCTGTCTGAAAAACGTCCTAGCTCTTGTATGCCTAGTATTTCCATGTACCAACCTCAGCTTTGTCTACCGTTTTTGCTTGCCTGCCACCCACCCTTGCCACAGCCCATTTCCCGGATCTTCTTCTGTCTCTTGCCATCTGTGCTCAAGTGGTTTTGTCGGCTGGGTGTACCGGGGGGGGGGGGGGGGACGCAACCTGGTTCCAGCAAGTCCATCCCCACCATCGGATGGCCCTAATGAAGAAGCAGGCTGGGACTTAGGATTCTCACCCTGGGGAACCCTGGGTTGGCATTCTACAAGGGCTCGCTACCACAGAGACCTAACACATAATATGGCAACTGGTAATACCGCCACTAAGTGATTGACATCCGACTTTCAGTAGGCAGAGGTTTAGATAGATGAGTAAACTGGCCAAATTTACCCATTTAGTCTGCCCGTTATGCTCAGATTTGAGTCAAACCCATAGTTGACTCAAACCGAAAGTAATAGGCCTGGAACTGCATTCACAGCATAGGTGAATGGACTACATGAATGAGTTGCTGGACAGGCTACAGGCAAGCAGTTAAAGAGGTTCAATTTGAAAGTGAGAGTAAGGCTTACCTTATTGGATGACTGGGGGAGAAGGTAAGATGTGGCTTGGGTGTGGCACCAGTTGTCTAGCAGAAGGGTGGGAGTTACTAGTCAGTCAGTGGGAGCCAGGTCAGCACTGGAGACACTTGCCCATCCCCCCCCCCCCCCTCAATCTTTCTGAAGTTTTTGCAAGCGACATTTTTTCCTGTGGTTGTTTTCCTTAAAGGGGCAATGGGTGCTGTAGGGTGGCTGTTGCTCAGGGTGTTCTTTGCAGATGGGTTTGGGTTCACCTTTGTCAAAGCAGCAGGCAGGGGTCTTAGGTTTTTAAAGGTGGAGTAGAATGTATTGGGCCCATCTTAGTATGGGTGTACCTTCCCTACTCGGTGACGTCAATAAGGGGCTATCAGTTATCGGGCTGAATCAAGTGGAAAACTGGTATTATACAGCCGACGCGATAGAGAAAATCGTGCCTTCATTAACCTAAGTTTTATGAAAAAGTCAGTTAGGTACACGATGGTTGAAAATGTATTGCTTATACAGAATGGAAGTAATAACTTATTTTGTTATTTATGGTTTATTAATAAAAGGCTGCTATGACCATTTACATCCAAATGATGTGGTTGTGTCATCATTGGGGTAGTCGGGTGGTATGAATTAGAGAGGTAAGGTCATGGCAGCCGCAACATCAGCAATACCTCAGTCATGCTTGCCCCTGGTTGCAATATGTTAGCACTCTATAACCAGTAAAGTGACCATCCTTCCCTAACCAATTACAATAACAGTATTTGCGGTTGGTTGTAGTCATGCACTGGATAATCTTGACTAGGGTATTAAATATGACTTGTGTTACATACTGCTATAACCAAGATCCCATACCTCATCTAGTATAATAACCACACAACACATATTGGAGTATTTGGACAGGAGCCTTTTTATTAACCAAACATAAAAACAAATACATGACCGACAATTAACATAATAACATAAACCCCCAGAGTTAAAGGAATGGAGCCAAAAGGTCCCATAGGTCATCAAACATACCTTCAGAGATCTCCTCTACATCTCGGTTCCCAAGAAGATCCGGCATTGGTGGTCGGGCCTTCTCCCACCAGGGTGCCGTTATATGGAATAGCCTCCCTGTCGAGCTCCAGGAGGCCAATACTATCCCGGTCTTCTGTGGGTTACTAAAGACTTGGCTTTTCACGCAAGCCTTTGCTGCGTAGCCTCTCTCTTCAACCCTTTCTGCCGCTCTGTGCTGCTTTTGGTTCCTGGGTCCTTTTTTCCCAGGAACTCTGCTATGCGTGTCGGGACCCTTCGGGGTAAGACCGTGCTATATTAAGATACTTCTCAACTCAACTCAACTCAACTCAAAACCACCGACTCTGAGGCCTCGTACACACGAGGGGATATGTCCGCTGAAAACGGTCCGATGGACCGTTTCAGCAGACATCTCCGCTCGTGTGTATGGGCTAGCGGACAGATTTCTCCACCCGACAGATTTCAAAGCATGCTTTGAAATCTATCCGGTGGAATCTGTCCGCCCGACATGTCTGCTGGTTAGTACACTTACCAGCAGACATGTCGTCCCCCACCGCCACCGCGCCGCCGCCGAATGGATTCGGTGCATGCGCGGAAGTGTTTAACTTCCTGGTGCGGTGACGTGGCGGTGACGTGGCGGCGTCAACGTCACCGCCACGTCACCGCGCCGTCCAGCGGCGGGAAATTTGATCCGATGGTGTGTACACGCCATCGGATCAAACTCCCGATCGGACATATCCGATGGAAATGGTCCGCGGACCGTTTTCATCGGATATGTCCGATCGTGTGTACGAGGCCTGAGACAACACGCAGATACCCATACCAAGTTACCCATCGCAACCCAAATACCCAACACCTGAATACCAACAACTATAGGGAGGGAAGTTCCTTCCTCACTTACTGATCTCCAACTAAAGCCCCACCACTCAGCTACCAGAAATCCCCCCTGTAGCTACGCCCCCTCACTGACCTTAACCCATCTTTTAAACTCTTATGCCCTGTACACACAATCGGTTCATCCGATAAAAACGGACCGATGGATTTTTTCATTAGATATCCGATGAAGCTGACATCAGTCGTGCCTACACACCATCAGTTAAAAAAACGTTTGTTTCAAAACGCGGTGCTGTAAAAAACCACGACTTGCTGAGAATAATTAAGTTCATTGCTTTCGAGCATGCGTCGACTTGATTCCATCGGACAGTTTTCATCAGACGGACCGATCGTGTGTACGCGGCATTACTCCTTGCTTACTTTTAACTTAGCCCAACTTCCTCCCCAAATAAACCAAGCCCCTTTTAACCCCTGTCGTCTATTGCATTCTTATTTTTACTCCGGGCCTCCCTATACATTTATGAGTAGCAAAAATAATTTTGCAATTTGTAGCTCATATGCAAATTGCTGGTAAAATTATTTTGTAAAGAGTGTATTCTGGATGCAAAGGAGTTAAAGGGCTTGCAACACATTCCTCTGAAGGTGCAGACATTGGCTGTTTATCTAGATAATCCCTGTGTTATAAAATGAGGTTACAGCGGATGGCAAGTCAGGTTCTGCACGTCTCACTGCACTGTCCACACTACAACCTGCTTAACTAATCTCACAAAATGATCCGGAATGTCTTTCATGAAATGAAAGCAGGAGATTTAGTCACAGGAAATGCTTAGAAAAGGGTCATCTCTATGACATCTCCCACTAAATGGACACTGCTAGACTCAACAGATAGTAATTACCCTATCGATCAGTTTCTAAATGGATAAGTTAGCCCAGCATACCAAATTATTTCAGTTTGTGTTTGCAGAGGCTTGAATGGATTAACCCCTTTTCAGGCATAAGCTGCAGGATCTTTTGATTTTTATTAAACAGGCGTTGCTCTTTGCTCATTTAGTATAACAATGAAAAAGCATAGAACATGTGCAACCCTGTGCCAGTTATCTAAATATGATGCAATAAACTACAATCTAGATTGTGAAAAGTCTCTTTGCTCTTTGTACTTACTTACTAGTTAAGCCCAATGATGAAAAACATGACCGCACTTATTAGTGTTTGTTAACCACAAAAAAATATATATTGATCCTGTTTCTTTAAAGCAAGCATGTTATACAGCACAGTACTGTGAGTACTGTGCTGTGTGATTTAGCCCCCTGTAACACCTGTAAGGCCTCGTATGCACGACCAAGGAACTCGTCGTAAATGAAACATCGTTTTCCTCGACGAGTTCCTTGTCAGGCTTGTCGAGAATCTTGTCAAGCTTTCTTTGCATACACACTGTCAAGACAAAATCTCGTCGTTCTCAAACGCGGTGACGTACAACACGTTCAACGGCACTATAATGGGGAAGTTCGAATTCCACTGGCGCCGCCCTTGGGGCTGCTTTTGCTAATCTAATGTTACTACGTGTTAAGTAAAAGTTTGGTGAGAGACGATTCGCGCTTTTCAGTCTGTTACAGCGTGACGAATGTGCTATCTTCATTACGAGCGCTACTTTTACCGAAGGTGCGCTCCCGACTCATACTTTATTATGAGCATGCTCGGGTTTCTAAGCATACACACAAACGTGTTTCTCGTCGTAACCAGCCCGACGAGAAACACGACAAGGAAATTGAGACTCCCGCCAAGGAAAAAGAGAACTTGTCCTCGACGAAAAACATACACACAATCGTTTTCCTCTGCAAAAAAGGCTCTGCCACCAAGTTTCTTGATGGATTCTGTCAAGGAAAACGGTCATATGTACGAGGCCTCATACTTGGTTGATCCTGCCAGTTTTTGCGCTCCCCCATGTAAACTGACTACGGTGTATCATGGCTGCTGAGCCTGACACTGTGGTCAGTTTACATGCCTCTGTCATCTGCAGCTCTGCTATCTGCAGTTCTCCTCTCTGCTCCTGTGTTCTCTTATCCCCTTCCCTCTCTACCTGTCATCTCTGTGTGTGAGTGGCCCCTCCCCTTCCCTTTCTATCACCATTTCCAGCAGCTTGCACAGCTGCTCCCAATCACTGCCAGCCCATCTGCTGATGTATATACCATATGCCATTTTCTAAAATTCTTCTTAAAAGTACAATTTTTTTTTTCCCGATCAGCGGTCACGTGACCGCCCGGCTCAGTCTTTCTCTGATGTATGTATTACTGAGGGAGGTCATGTGACCGCTTGGCAGATGTCAGAGGGAGAGCTCAGCCACTCCCTCTGTAATAAATACATCAGAGGAAGACAGCACCGGGCGGTCACAGGACCGCTGATTGTGGATAAGAAAAACACTATTTATAACAAGAATTCTAATGCAGTGACGCTGCTACTGGACTACAATGGATTAAAGGGGAAGTACAGCCAAAGCTTGTTTGGTTGTACTCCTCCTGTGGATCATAGGAGAGCAGTTTGTTCTGCCCTCCTGTGATCTGTTTTTAGCAGACATCATGCTGAAGCTCGCTGTCAGCTGGCATCACAGAGCCAGTCCAGGCTTGGGCTAGATCAAGAAGCCTGGACCAGCATCCAGCTCAGCATTTCAGTGAGCCGCTCAGAGTCTGAGCCAGCCGCTCCCACCCCCCTTAACAGCCCAGTGCTCCAGTGAGCATAGGAGTGGGGCAGAGCAGAGTGTCGGTGACTGACAGTGTCCAGGTCTCGCCTCACAGAGCATTGAGAACCAAGCTATCATCGGTCTTTGATCACTCAGTCTTAGAGCCAGCAGGGGACAGATGCAGCATCAGAACAATGCTGCATCCACCTAGGTAAGTATGATTTTTAAGAAACAAAACAAAAACAAAACTTCTCTTTTAATAATATTTAATCAGGTCTTTAGGTTTCCCAACCTCTGGGCCGCGGATCGGTGCTGGTCTGTGCTTTACTTGCAGCTGGGCGGCAACGGCTGCACTGATTCTACATTATGGTGAGTTTAATTTTACATTACAATATAACAAAGCCCAAACAAATCCCCCATCCTAACCCCCCAGTCCTTGGCAACATTTTCTTCCACTAAACCGGTCCCCGGAGCCCAAAAATATGGAGCCCCTTTTACATACAAGATCCAATGCTCCTCTATGATCTGGTGGTGGTCTTTTTCTCAGCATCCTCACATCAAGTGCAGGACTAACTTTTGCTTGAAAAAAAAAAGAAAAAAGAGTTTGAAAACAAGCAGCCTGTATAAGTAGACTCTTAAAGTTAAACTCTAGCAAAGGGCATTTACTTTTCCTCATTCTCCAGGACCAGATAGCACTGAAATGCAGGCTTGACGCTGGCTCAGCCAGGCCCAAAATAAATGCCCTTTACAGACGGGGACCACGGGCCCCTTTGGTGTAGCACAAAATATGTAGGTAGTCCTAGTGCTAGCTGTCCACGTGGCTACTGCTCCCAGCACCAAATCTTCAAGCCCTGCAAGCCCTTTTGGCTGCAATTTTCTCTCTCCACTGCCCATGCCACAACAGTCCACTTCACTGGCTCTGCACCCATCCCAGACTGCAATCTCCCAGTCCTCTCGGGCATGCCTCCCCAGTCCTCTTGACTGTGTGTCACTCACCAGCCCTCCTGGCTGGGACCAATTGTTCCTGGCAGTGCTCTCTGCCTGTCCTCTCCTTGATCCTGTGCCTCCTGTTCACTTTCTTGTGTTGTCAGAAGGTCATGTCCACTCCTGAGCCCAGGCCCAAGGTCACCCCCCCCCCAGACTGGGGAGTTCCCTCAAAGGCCACGACAGCCTAGCATTCCAACTCCAGCTTCCACTCCAAACAACTCCTCTCCCACTGGGCTTACCCTGAGTATTTAAGGAGGCCCCCTGCCAAGCCAGGTTGGGGATTGGTCAGGGATCTTAACAATACTCCAGACAGCTCCACCTCTCCTCTCCTTCTTTCTTTCTAGAATTTTGCAACATGTTCTGAAAAGAAGTTGGAGGTCTCAGAGATGCTGCCTGATAGCCACTCAACCCTGAGCCAGAAAAAAAACACACAGGCTTGGCTACTATCAAAGCCTGATAATTTACCTATCCTCACAAGAAAAAAAAACAAAACATATTCACTCATCTAGCAACCTAGAGGGTGCTACATATAGAAAACTATTGGTTTACCATATATTGCAATACATGTTCAAGCTGGCTAACTGCGTCAAAGTGATCCTTCTTTGTCCAGGTGCTGCCCTATCTTTCAGGTTTGCCAATTCTCATTTTTTTAAATAGCTACTCTTGAAAGCATGGACATATGGTACCAATATGGGGCAGGTGAAAACAACTCTGGACCAAAATCAAACTGTGCACATCCACAATGGGAAAAAATACAAAGTTTAAGAGGTATTTTTAGCAAGTTATGCCCCGTACACACGATCGGGATTCCCGGCGGTCTTCCAGGGGGAAAAGCGAGAACCTGCTCAGTCATTTTCTCTGTGTACACACCTGAGGTTTTCCCGTCAGGAAAACTGTGGTGAGAGTTTTGGCTGGGAATCCCGGCCGTGTGCATGCTCCACTGCAGTGTTTCCCATAGGGAAACTGCGGGGAAAAAGACAGCCGGGAATTGTGGCAGGAAAAAAGAGATTTGAGCTTGGAGCCACAGCGTCCTTCTTCCTGGATTCTGTGCATGCTGGCTACCCAGCATGCACCTGCCGATTTCGCGCATGTGCAGTGCGGTGCAATTTTGGTCAGCTTGGCATGGCACAACCAAGAATTTACATAGAAGCCAATGTTAAATGTTACTGGAGCTGTGCAATGCCAAGCTGGCCAAGAATCTTCATATAGGTCATGCCCAGCTGACCGAGATCTCCCAGAAGCCAATGCAAAACTGGAAATGACACACAGAGCCACAGCCCCCTAGAGGAGGAAGTTAAATTAGATATGGGCAGGTAAGTGAACAAAAAAAAAAAAAAAAAAATTGCTGATTTATTTTAAAGGATGCACATTAGTGCTGCATGGTGAGGAGTGAAAAATGTGGGTGGAACTCCGCTTTAAAGTGTTACTAAACCCAGGGCCCTGCATTCATTATATCTGGTCTCCCACAGTATACAGAATACAGAAATGCAATTACTTTAGTAAGTATAAACTGCTAAATACCTTGGGCCAGATTCAGATACACTTAATATTGCGCTGCGTAATCGAAATACTCTACGCTGCCGTATTTTACCAGGCTCTAAATGTAATTTTTGCCCGTACGCTACGGCGGCGTAGTCTATTTCTCGCCGCGTATTCGAAATACGCGATTAGTGGGCGTGAAGCATTTAAATTAGGCGCGTCCCTGTGGCGATCGAACTGCGCATGCTCCGTTCAGAAATTTCCCGCCGTGCATTGCGCGAAATCACATCGTTACGTCATTCGTTGTTTGAGTAGCGTCGTTTACGAACATTCGTATTCCCGGACGACTTACGTAAAAAATAATAAAAGACGTCGGAAAATGTAGAAATTCGACGCGGGAGCGACGGCCATACTTAACATGGGCTGTCTAATATTAGACCAGCAAAAAGCTGATATAGTGTTACGTAAAAAAAAGATGACTAAAGGTGCCGTAAGAGATTGCGATTGAAGATCGTAATTTCTGGGATCGCCGGCAAAAGCTCATTAGCATACCCCGACGCGGAAAACGACGGGAAGTCCACCCAGTGGCCGCAATTTTATTGCAGCGTAGATCCGAAGGCGTATGAACACGTAATCCAGTCGAATTGAAGCCTGCAGCCGTCTATTCATGGTTTGAGGTTTCCGACTAGCTAAAAAACGGGCGTAATTTGAAATTACTCCAGTCTAACACCAGTTAGACAGGCGTAATCGCTCTGTGAATCTGGCCCCTTATCATCAGCAGTATATAGCAGTCTTGTGACTTCTATCAGTGTCCGGCTGAGCTCTAGTTAAAGCTTGTAGGAGGAGTTTTAATTCGATTATGAGGCTGCAGGACCCCTGACCCTCTCTCTGGACAGTGTTAATTGGCCCTGTGCTGATCACATGCACACTCTCAAGAAAAACAAAAAAACAAACTGAGCATGCATGTCCCCAAGGATCTATACTATCAGGAGATGGATTGGGGATTGTGAAAGAAGAGGAGAATGAAAGAAGACAGGATCAAACAGTGTTTTTGCACAACGCAGAGGTTAAACCCCTTAGGTTTCACAGTGATTATAACAAGCATGCTTTTCTGCATATATAGACCTATTTTACTGTTGTGGGTTTAGGTGAAGTTTGTTGTAACAGGGTCACTTTAACTGTTAAGTGTCTACCAAAAGCTAAAGTGTTGGGTTTGGGCGGACAGACCCTTTCAAAAGAAAAAGCAATACGTTATTTGAAATAGAACGTACCTCATCCATCTGTTTATTTGCTGTACTTTTCCCTTACTATACATCATTCCTGGGGGAGGGAATTGGTTACAAGGCTTCTCCAAATACATCTCATTTTTCTCTCTGGCTTCCTTCTCTGTGATAATTGGAATACTGTAGTGGATATTATCCAAAACACCACTTAATTCATTCGGAGGATAACCTCACTTACATCTATTCAATACATTTTGCGATTAGTCTGGATATGTCCCGCTGTCACCCATTGCGTATATTTAAGAGATAGACTTTACTTGCTCTGCGATGGTTCACCGCTTGTGGGATCTTTTTACATTTGACAGCTCAGGAGCCGCACTCAAAAAAAAAAAAAAAAAAAGTGCTGTTGAGTCATACTAAGTACAAAAAAAGCTCAAAAACCTGTGTTATCAATAAATAGTATATAAAGTTGTATTTAACTAAAGGCCAAGTCCACCCAAAACAAATATTTCTTTTATTGGCTGGACACCAGTGAACTGAATCACCCTCTGGATTCATGTATCTTTTGGGGCCTTCAGAGGCAAAACATTTCCTCCAGAATTCCTGGCTCTGTCTCTCAGTACAAAGCCAAATCAGGGTCTCATGCTATATTCCTCCTAATATAAAATAAGTGAATAAATGTAAAATCCAGAAGAGTGTGACATCATTGTAATGGCCTTGGTGGAGTAGCGGAATTCAAAACATCAGCTTGTAAGACTCTCCACCAGAGTTGCTGAGAGGTAAAGGAAAGTTAGTCATTGAATCAGGTCACATGTCTCAACCAAAAAGTCAAACAAACGTTGCCAGAGGACTCATCCTTTAATATAGGCTCCATGCACACTGAAGCTGATAAACTGCAGTTTATTGGCGTTTTGGCTTTTTTTTTTTTTTTTAAAGCCCATAAACTGAACTCTATGTTAGCCTAGGTGCCCATGCACACCTGGGCGTTTTTCAGTGTTAATGAGCTTTGGAGTTTATTGGCTTTTTTCTGAACGCCCGAAATTTGCATTCAAAGTGCTGTTTTTCGGCGGAAAAAACGTAAAACGCTGAAAAACGCAAAAAAACGCCGGGGCCATTGAGAAAAAAAAAAAGTAAAAAAAAAAAGCTGATAAAAGCTACACTGAAAAACGCTGATTAAAGCTATTGCAAAAGCTCTGGGATCAGTGGAGAATCTATAAAACATCTGAAAACTTTTCCCTAACACTATCAGAAATAAATCAGTAATAGTTTTCGACCCGATCCAATAAGGCAGAGATGGGAAGAAGCAGGGGGAGGGACACAATTAGGGGGGGGGGGACAAATAAATAAGTATGAGAAGAGTGGGAAAAATATAGAGACCCAAGGAGGTAGGTGTTGTGGGGAGCAACGGGAGTTTATAAGAGCTACCATCTAGAGTATGTGATGTTAGTGGTAAAATATACTTTTGCCTTTATAATATAATAAAAAAAAAAAAAAAAAAGAAAAAAAAAAGAGATCAAATAATTAAAATACACAGAAACAACCACAAATGATGTAAATCTGAGGTGGAAATATGAAGGGCGGATTAATGATGAACCCCTCCAACACCTTAAAACCTTGGGTTAAGTCTGATGTGGAAAAAAAAAAAAAGAAAAAAAAAAAAAAAAAGCTATTGCAAAAACGTTAAAAAACTTTGCAAGGCTCCCTGCAAAGCTACTGGTGTTTTTTTTATAGCTTTTATCAGCTTCAGTGTGCATGGAGCCATATTGTAAACCATTGGCTTAACCACTTGCTTACTGGGCACATAAACCCCCTTCGTGCCCAGGCGAAATTTCAGCTTGCGGCACTGCGTCGCTTTAACTGACAATTGCGCGGTCGTGCGACGTGGCACCCAAACAAAATTGGCGTCCTTTTTTTCCCCACTAATATAGAGCTTTCTTTTGGTGGTATTTGATCGCCCGTGCGGTTTTTATTTTTTGCGTTATAAACAAAAAAAGAGCGACAATTTAAAAATATATATATATTTTTTACTTGTTGCTATAATAAATATCCCAATTTATTTTATTTTTTTTATATTTTTTTTTTCTCAGTTAAGGCCGATACGTATTTTTGTAAAAAAAAAAATCACAATAAGTGACTGCTTTGCGCAAAAGTTATAGCACCTACAAAATAGGGGACAGAATCATGATTTTTTTTTTATTTTTTTTTTTTACTAGTAATGGCGGCGATCTGCGATTTTTATTTTGACTGCAATATTGCGGCAGACACATCGGACACTTTTGACACATTTTTGGCGCCATTCACATTTATACAGCGACCAGTGCTATAAATATGCACTAATTACTGTATAAATGTGACTGGCATTGAAGGGGTTAACACTAGGGGGTGAGGAAGGGGTTAAATGTATTTCCTGGGTGTGTTCTAATTGTGTGGGGGGAGGGGGGTGACTGGGGGAGGTGATCGATGCTGTCTCCCTATGTACAAGAGAAACAGCATCTGTCACCTCTCCCTGACAGGACGTGGAGCTCTGTGTTTACACACAGAGCTCCACGTCCCTGCTCTGTCACCGACGATCGCGTGTACCTGATGGACATCGCGGCCGCCGGGTACACGCATCGAATCCTCGGTGATGCGTCGGGACTGTTGGCGCGCGCGGGGAATTACAAGTAAATCACGTCCAAAGACGTGACCCCGGCGCCTCAGGTCTGCGCTGTTGACGTGTTCTGTCAATGACGCGGACCCGAAGTGGTTAAAGGGGTTGTAAACCCTCATGCCGCGTACACGCGACCATTTTTTATGACGAGAAAAACTGCAATTTTTTAATTGGTCATTAAAAACGATCGTGTGTAGGGTCCAGAGCGTCGATAAAAACATTGGGCCAGATCCACAAAGATGGGACGCCCGCGTGGCGTATCCCATTTACACTATGCCGCTGTAAGCCACAGCGGCGTATTACGAATCCTCAATGAAATTCCGCTGTAGCTTACGGTGGCGTAGCGTAAATGGGCCGGCGTACGCGGGTGTAATTCAAATTAACTAGTGGGGGGGCGTGGTTTGGTGTAATTATGAATGACCCGACGCAAACAACGCTTTTTTTACACTGCGCGGACATACCCTAGTGCGCATGCGTGAAATCACGTCGAAAATAGTCAATGAAAACTACGTGTACGTAATATACGCAATTCCCTATTCGCGAACGAGTTACGCAAATGGCGTAAACGACGTCCAATGCGACGCGGTCCCAACGTCCATACTTAAAATTGGTTGCTCCTCACTATAGCAGCTTTATCTTTACGCCGTACAGACGCTTACACAAACGACGTAAACACACTGCGCCGGGCATACGTACGTTTGTGGATCTCCGTATCTACCTCATTTGCATATTTAACATGGACGCGCCCCTAGCGTCCAGCGTAAATATGCATCTAAGATACAACGGTGTAAGAAACTTACCCAAGTCGTATCTTAGCGTAAGTCCGGCATATCTTGTTTTCTGGATAGAAAACAATGACACGCCGGCGGGAAATTCGAATTACGCCAGTGTATCTATAAATACACCGGCGTAATTGCTTTGTGGATCTGGACCATTGTTTTTTTCCATGGCATGAAAAACGGTCATGTGTACGCGGCATCAAGGTTTTTCACCTTAATGCATTCTTTGCATTAAGGTGAAAAACCTCCTATCATGCAGCAGCCCTCCCAAGCCCCCCCCTTTACTTACCTGATCATTGTAGATCGAGCACCCCAGCTCTGGCCAGTGTCCAGATTGGATAGATTGATAGCAGCGCAGCCATTGGCACTGGAAATTTTATGAACATGTATTTAATATGTATTGTCATAGAGCTGTAAAGAGCTGACTGACACTGATTGAGTCCTGTCTGGTGGTGGAAAACTTCCTGAGGTTGTAAAGAGGTGTTTGCAGAGTGCAATGCACAGACGTTCATCTGCGGGGGATGTGTTTACTCTGCAAAGACATTGGGCCAGATTCATCAAGAGTTACAACGGCGTATCTCGAGATACGCCGCGTAACTTCTAAAAAGCGCCGGCGTATCTTTTTTCTGTATTTATAAAACAAGATACGCCGGGATTGAGCTAAGATACGAGCGGCGTAATTGTATTACGCCGTCGTATCTTCGTTGCATATTTACGCTGGCCGCTAGGTGGCGCTTCAGTCGATTTACACGTTGAATATGTAAATTAGCTAGATACGCCGATTCACGAACGTACGCCCGGCTGTCGCAGTAAGATACGCCGTTTACGTAAGGCCTTTTTCAGGCGTAAAGATAAAGCTGCAACAAGATGGCGCAGCCAATGTTAAGTATGGACGTCGGGACCGCGTCAAAATGTTTAAATTTTACGTCGTTTGCGTAAGCCGATTCAGAATGGGGCTGGGCGTAAGTTTCAATTGACTATTTGCGACGTGATTTGGAGCATGCGCACTGGGATACGTCCACGGCCGGCGCATGCGCTGTTCGTTCGGTGCGTCATTTACGTGGGGTCACCGTTCATTTCAATACAACACGCCCCCTACATGCCTAATTTGAATTACGCGCACTTACGCCGGCCAATTTACGCTACGCCGCCGCAACTTACGGAGCAAGTGCTTTGTGAATACAGCACTTGCCTGTAAAAGTTGCGGCGGCGTAACGTAAATAGGATATGTTACACCCGCACAAACATACGCGCCCCTACGTGAATCTGGCCCATTGTGTTTTTTTCAAAATTGTCACTATTCATACCTCCGGGAAGGTAAAGAGATCCCAGTTGGGTTCCTGGGGGTATGTTATTGGTGACTCCTGTGAATGTATTTATTACAATGTATTTCTTAACATATGATTTGCGATCTAGATTTTCCTGTTAAATGATATTTTAGCCTGATATTTGTATTTTGAAATGTCAACGGATTTCTGTAAACAATGTACAGTACAATGATAAACTCAATAAAAACTGATTGATGAAAAAAAAAAATTGTCACTATTCTTTTATGTATAGCTCAATAAATAAAAACCGCAGAGGTAATCAAATACCACCAAACAAAAGCTGTATTTGTGGGGAAAAAAGGACGTAAATTTTGTTTGCGAGCCACGTCGCACGGCCGCGCAATTGTCATTCTAAGTGCGACAGCGCTGAAAACTAAAAATTGGTCTGGTCAGGAATGGGGTGAAAATGCCCTGTATTGTAGGGTGACCAGACATGCCCAGTTTCAGGGGACAGTCCCCTGATTGAGGACACTGTCCCTGGACCAAGTCTGTCCCTGGTTTTGTACCCAGATTGGATTTAATAAGGGGCTGGGGCAATTTAAAGACAGTCAGCGCAGAATTAAAATAAAAAAAATTGAATTACACACCCCGCTCCGTCGTGCCTACTAGCATAGGGGGTGTATTTTTCCCATTATCTGTGCCCCTTTCTGATGATCATGTGCTGGTCGGAGCAAAGGGAATATTTCTTCAGTTTCGGGTGCATGCCCATTCAGCTCCTCTCGCATGTTCTTCTGCCTTGGCTCAAGTTCCAGCCAGCCGCCTGCCTGCCTATCTCCTTGCCTTCCCTGGCGGAGTGATCTTCCTCCGTTCCCCATCCAGTAGTAGCCGGGGCCCAGAGAGTAAGACTCGTCAGGCTGTGAGGCGGGCGGCGATGGGCAGAGAGTCGCTAATTGCCGCCATTACTAGTAAAGAAAAAATATGTCCCCAGATTTCAATTTAAAAATCTGGTCACCTTACTGTATTGAAATGGTTAAAAGTACAGGGTGACACTGAACACCCAGCACATAGCACTATGGCAGCAAGGGTGTCAGTGCATTGCCTGACCAATATATTCAAGGTTGTAATATGGTAAAGAGGAGTGGAGCCTAGTAGACCCCTTTATCAGATTCCCAAGATGAGTAAGTAACTGACCTACCTTGTAAGTTGCACAATAAGTTCTCAACCCTGTCCTCAAGTACCACCAACAGTTTGCAGGTTTTCTTTTATCTTGTACAGGTGCTTTAATTCAGAGTCAATGGCTTGGTATTTTGGACAGATAAATTCCCAAAACTTGGCCTGTTGGTGGTACTTGAAAACAGTGTTGAGAACGACTGCATTCGAGCAATCCAGATTGTAAAGGATATATGGCTGGGTATCAGCATCCTGGGGGGCTCTTACACCTGTGCCCCTTATATGTGCCATCATGCATTATCCACTGAGATAGTATATATTTTTTTTTTTAAAGACGAAAAGGCCTGGGATCTGTAAACATTGGTCAGATGCATCTGTGTGCCTTGGGGTCTTTCAGTGACTGAAAAGTGTCTTAACCCAGTAGAGAATTGCTTAGCTATAGGAAGTAAGGAAAGTGACATAGACAGGCCTAAAACACCCAGCGTGTATTAATGTGAAGTTACCCAGAAGACAAAGAATGACATGAAATGTAATGAGGGGACACAGGTTCAGTTCATGTCAGCTCATTGTGACCTAGTACAAGTCACCCGGCACAAGTGTCTCTATCTCGCAGTGCCTCGGGCACCATGTACTCTGTGCAGAGAGGTCTTCCTGTTCCTGAAGAATGATAAAAGATTTCAAGTTGAATGGCTCATTTCTAGCTTCAAATCGGTATACAGGGAAGGAAATATTTTTACCTGGACATCAGATGCATAGTGGGGCCCAAATGTTGGTCTTTACCAGGGGCCCTTCATTTACATCCTTGAGCTGTGGTTAGTGCAGTGCATTATATGCATTGCAAGAATGACACCCCAACGCAGGAAGGCAACATACATGGCGTTGCAGCGCAATGTGTTTTGATGTGTTGCGTTATCAGTTCTGTGACACGGCTGATCTTTAGAATGTTTTGGTGCGTTGGCATCCCATTATCTTATACATAAAATACACTGTGCCCATCAAATGCAGCCACTGTGCCATGAAATGCAGCCACTGTGCCATCAAATGCAGCCACTGTGCCCGTCAAATGCAGCCACTGTGCCATCAAATGCAGCCACTGTGCCCGTCAAATGCAGCCACTGTGCCATCAAATGCAGCCACTGTGCCATCAAATGCAGCCACTGTGCCCGTCAAATGCAGCCACTGTGCCATCAAATGCAGCCACTGTGCCCTGTCAAATGCAGCCACTGTGCCATCAAATGCAGCCGCTGTGCCATCAAATGCAGCCACTGTGCCCATCAAATGCAGCCACTGTGCCATCAAATGCAGCCACTGTGCCCGTCAAATGCAGCCACTATTCCCATCAAATGCAGCTGCTGTGCCATCAAATGCAGCCACTGTGCCCATCAAATGTAGCCACTGTGACCACCCCAGCGGCATTTAACCAGCACCTACCCCATCTTGGTGGCGGGTCAGGCAGCAGCTCTTGTGTTCTCCATGCTTCCTTCATGCTTTTCCTCCTGCTGGGCATCCAATAGAAACACCTGTCCTTTCAGCCCATAAGGTGATGGGTCTTAGACCCGCACTTCTAGACTGATGGAGAGGCGGTTCACTATTAGAAAAGTGTGCTTTTCTAACACACCTGGGTGGGCTCCGAGCCCAATGCCCTGAGCGCCTCGAGTCCACCCTATTTTGAAGCCTATTAGATCCAATGGCTTTAAACAGGTGCTTCAAATAAACACCCCAGCCGCTGTAATTCCTAAAAGGGACCGGATGCCGAAATAGGGGGTGGCCGCAGCGGCCATGGATAGAGTCGCGCTATGCAGGAATCTATCTATTACGCATATAGGGGGTGACGTGGAGAGAGGGGGCGGCGCCCGGGCACCCCTAATGGATGGGTCATCACTGTTTGGTATCTATTTGGTGACTTAAAGTGGAGTTCCACCCAGGGCTGGACTGGGACAGAAATTTGGCCCTGGACTTCATCCAGACTGGCCCACTTTGACAGGTCTCTTCCATGGTGGCCGGACAACTCCCGCACCCCCCCCCCCTGGCCACCCAAGCCCCCTCTCCCCCTTCACTAGCCACTAGCCGTTCTACTTTATTAGAGTAGAACGGCTGGTACTAAAGAATCAGTTTGGTACCCCCCCTTATGGGACAAGATTAGGCAGAAGGGAGAAACTCCCAGGCCAGCCATAGCTGTTGAGCCAGCTGTCTGCCCCCTCCCCCCATGCTCCTCTGTCGTCCCCCTGCTCCACTGGTCCTCCCCCTGCTTCTTTTTTCCCCCCAGGTGAGCGCTGCGGGGAGGGAGAGGAGGTGCTCGCTGTGGGAAGGGAGAGACAGAGAAGAAGAGGGGGGCGGCAGTCCGCTGTCACGGAAACCAGCCCACTGAGCCATCGGCCCACCGGGAAACTCCCTGTAGTGCAAATGGCCAGTCCATCCCTGGTTCCACCCATTAGAAAGACAGTAGCTACAAAAAGTGTAGCTGATGGCTTTTGATAATCAGACAATCACCTTTCCAGCGATGTGGGCGCATGAAGCCCCGCTCCTCTCCGCGGCGCGGGCATTTTAACTGCACAAGCTGCGCTGAATGCTGTGAATGTCCGGGCAATATTCTGGAACTTGTGACTTGTCCCAGAAGATTGCCAGGAGGAAGGGGGAAAGAGGATCTTTCTTCCGGTGCTGCAAACGAGAGCTGGGTGCTTTTAAAAACGGAGTTCCCGCTCCCCTCCTAAAAAATGACACGCCGAATGTCAGGGGGTCACCAACACTTAAAGCGGAAGTTCCATTTTTGGGTGGAACTCTGCTTTACGCACTATAGTAGTATTGAAACTTGATGATATTACTAATAAATGCACCAAAAAATGTAGGTAGATGGCGCACGACTTAAAAAATGCAATCAAAAAAATTAATAGTATAATAAACAATTAGTAGATCATAAGGTCCATGTCAATATCAAAAGGGAAAAAAATAATAAATAAATAAAATAATAAATGACCATATAATGATAGTCCAAATAAATGACCATACAACAGATGGTTAAAATAAAAAGTCCCAAAAGTTCAATGTTTAGTCCAGCAACACTAGTGGCAGCACAGTCCTGAGGCAGAAGCAGACTCTGAAAAATATATATAGACAAGAAGGACATGCGCCAAACTAAGTGTAGTAAATTAGGGATTTAATGAGGTGAAAATAATAGTAAACAGTAGATTGGCTACTCACAAAACAATTGAGAGCGAGGGCACATCAGGGGTTAACAGCTGGTCGAGGGTCACAACGATCGTTTACATCTGCATCTGCAGGCAGGCTGACTTGGCCAAGTCATGGGAGTTATGGAGACCCATCCTGGGGAAGCCTGGAAGAAGCGACAGGGGATCCAGAAGCTGTGTTTCCTGGATAGGACGCGCTATGCGTTCCAGCATGAAGCGCAGTCTATCGCCGTACGACCGGAAGTGACGTCGAACCTCGGGCCAGCCAATGGGATGACGCGTTTTCATCAGATCCAAAACGTCCAATAAAAGCGGACGTACCACATCCTCTGATTTCAACTTGCCGCGCTGTGACCTGGGGAGCCCTCCCCAGGTCACAGCGCGGCAAGTTGAAATCAGAGGATGTGGTACGTCCGCTTTTATTGGACGTTTTGGATCTGATGAACCAGCGGATGCTGAGAAACGCGTCATCCCATTGGCTGGCCCGAGGTTCGACGTCACTTCCGGTCGTACGGCGATAGACTGCGCTTCATGCTGGAACGCATAGCGCGTCCTATCCAGGAAACACAGCTTCTGGATCCCCTGTCGCTTCTTCCAGGCTTCCCCAGGATGGGTCTCCATAACTCCCATGACTTGGCCAAGTCAGCCTGCCTGCAGATGCAGATGTAAACGATCGTTGTGACCCTCGACCAGCTGTTAACCCCTGATGTGCCCTCGCTCTCAATTGTTTTGTGAGTAGCCAATCTACTGTTTACTATTATTTTCACCTCATTAAATCCCTAATTTACTACACTTAGTTTGGCGCATGTCCTTCTTGTCTACTAATAAATGCACCACCTCCTTTATATGAATAACACGAAATGCCCAAAGAGCAAAAGAGTTTTAAGGTCCAGAAAAATTGATCAACATCAAATTACCGAAAAATTAAAAAAATTATTTATTACATAGATAATATAAAATGACTTCCAATAATCGGGGAAGAACAGCCCTGTGGTCACAATACAAAAGAATGGTTGCCTCTACATGTTTCACCAAAAACGTGACTTCTTCTGGAGCTTCTGTAAGAAATGTTTAATACAATACCACCTTTAATAATCATTACAGTTCCAAATACCGGTAATCCCCAAACCCCTCCAAGAGGTCCGATGGGAGATGTCTGTGCCAAAAACAAGAGGGAAGAACAACTGCCCTACAGTTAACTCAAAAAGGGGGGGCTTGACAAATTTGATCAGTCAATATCCATATCCTTTTTCCTAGTGAAAGCTTTAGACAGTGACGGCAAATCTGATCACTTCCCTTCCTTTAAATGTCCCCTGTTCCTTGGTTCAGTGTCAGTAAAACACCTATTAATCTGGGAAGATCAACATTATAATTGATTTGTTCCAATGGAATAACTCTATTCGAACAAGTATTAGGAGCTTCACTGTTAAGGTGAAATTGCCACAGTGCTTTAAGCACAACAAGTCGAACTTCCGAAGCTCTGATAAAGGGTGAGTGTGTTTAGCCCCTTGAATTCTTTGGATTTTCAATTCTATTAGTTTGTTTGTCACTGTCATTGGACTTTATGTATGTGGATTCTCAACTCTGGGTCCTTTCCCCTTTCCCCTTTCCCAAGGGGGGTGTCCCCACTTTGTAGAGTTCTGTTAAACCAGAGCAGGATGGGTTGATGTACTAACACTGGAAAGAGGAGAATTTGGTGCAGCTGTGCATGGTAGCCAATCAGCTTCTAACCTCAGCTTGTTCAATTAACCACTTCAGCCACCGGTCCATTTTGCTGGTCAATGACCGGGCCACTTTTTGCGTGGCTTTAACTGACAATTACATGGTCGTGCGTCATGGCTCCCAAACAAAATTGGCGTCCTTTTTTCCCCACAAATAAAGCTTTCTTTTGGTGGTATTTGATCACCTTTTTTTTTCCGCCAATAAACAAAAATAGAGTGACAGTTTTGAAAAAAAAAGAATATTTTTTACTTTTTGCTATAATAAATACACCCAAAAAATATATAAAAAAAACATTTTTTTTCCCTCAGTTTAGGCTGATACATATTCTTCTACAAATTTTTCATAATTTTTTTTGCAATAAGCGTTTATTGATTGGTTTGAGCAAAAGTTATTGGGGATAGTTTTATGGCGGTGATCTGCATTTTTTATCGGTACTGCGACCTTATGGCGGACACTTCGGACACATCTTTGGGACCATTGGCATTTTTATAGTGATCAGTGCTATAAAAATACATTGATTACTGTAAAAATTTCACTGGCAGGGAAGGGGTTAACACTAGGGGGCGGGGAAGGGGTTAATTATGTTCCCTCATTGTGTTCTAACTGAAGGGGGGGTGAGACTGATGAGGGGAAATGACAGATCGCTGTTCATACACTGTATGAACATTCGATCAGTCATTTCTCCCCCTGAAAGGACCGGGAGCTGTGTGTGCACCGGGAGTTGTGTGTTTACACACACAGCTCCCAGTTTTGGCTTTGTAACAAGCAATCGCGTCGGCACCAGGGGCGAGCAGGGGGCGCATGCGCCCCTAGTGGCTGAAATGCAAAATCATGTTATATTACGTGATTTTGCGCAGCCGAGCCGACCTGCCGCCATCAAACTACGGTGGGCAATCGGCAAGCGGTTAAGCTTTGACAAAAAAAAAGAAGCACTCTACCAGATTTTACACGCTCCAGTTTTAGTAAATCAACCTCAGTGTGTCCGGTGACAACTTCAGTGACCCTAATGCCTCGTACACAGGGTCGGACTTTTGACCATGCAAAAGTCCGCCGTGAGTCCATCGGACTTCCGACGGAAAGATAGAGAACAGGTTGGAGAATCAGATGGAGGCTACACACGGACGGACTTTCCGAGAAAAAAAGCCCGTCTGACTTTTTTTTCTCAGAAAGTCCGACCGTGTGTACGAGGCATTAGAAAATCTGAAATCCGCTGCCCCATTTGTTCTTGCTTAGGAAAGACATATGGGGCTGCCTTTGCTATAAGATTTCCTATCATCTGTGCCCAGTCTTGCCACACAAAGTTAATCCAGCGCTGAGAAATCCTCTTTTAATGTTCAGTGAAAATTAACAGAATTCCAAATAAAAACTTGACAAATTATAAAGTCCGTTTTCTCTCTTCTTGCTTTGAGTGGCAGGGTATTTACATATCTAGCTTGGACATATTGATCATATGGTATGTTATGTTTATCATAACTTGAGGTAATTCACAGTATAAAAATTGAGAAATCCACCCCTCCCCCACATAACACATCCTGGTAATATACAATGAACTTTGGATCACCTCATGTTATGATAAACATAACATAACATATGATAAACATGTCCAAGCTAGATATGTAAATAATCTGTCACTGAAAGCAAAAACAGAGAAACAGACTTTAAAATTTGGCAAGTTTTTATCTGGAATTCTGGTAATTTTCACTGAACTTTACAAGAGGATTACTCAGCGCTGGATTAACTCTGTGTGGCAAGACTGGGCACAGATGATAGGAAATCTTAGACTCTACATTGTGACATCAAAAAAATTATATTTTTTGGGGGGTTTACATCCACTTTAAAATGCTAAAACTCAGTTTGTAGAATCACAGATATGGAATATCCTTTTCCTTTATTGTATGCTTTAGATTAGAGACGTTAAACTAGAATATTGTGTTGTCGTACTGCATATTCAGGCAGTTTAATGACTATATGTGATTAATAACTGCTGGATTTCAAAGCGGTAATGTTTTTGCCTTTAATATAAGTGTTCTGTAATACGGTTTCTGTGGTATCAGTTTGGAAGGTCACAGACGTCTGCTGCAACCTCAAAACTTTGACCAGGTGAAACTGAAATAATTCACTGCAGCTGGCCAGATTAAAATCATAGGTTTTATGCAGCACTTTGGGACCTGTTCAAGAGCCACAGGCTGAAACCCCTGGAACACCTTCTTTCTATTGACAGCAAGCATTTTCCAATATGGTGTGCCTGAGCAGAAAGAAAATACACAAAACTGCAGCTAAAAACATTAATGGGCTTCTCACTACATTTACTTGAAATATTTGCCTTGTTCTTTACAGTCCAATATACAGTATTGTACTGCATCAAAAGCTCAATTACCCCAAACCATAATTGAAAACTTTCTTCAGAGAATTTCCACTATAAAAAAATGAATAATGTTAACCTGTCTTTACAGAGAAGTAAAATGTGACATTGGCCTCCAAAATTTCCACCAGAAATAATCCACCAGAAAGAACCTCCTTGGCAAACACAGATTTCCAGAAAGTCAGAGCACAGCCCCATATTTCACAACGCTATGCCCAGTACATGAGCGATCTATTGAAAAATACCGTATTTATCGGGGTATAACACATAACTTTGAGGCCGCGTACACAGGATCGAATCTATCTGCTGGAAATGGTCCGACGGACCGTTTCAGCAGACAAATTTGATCGTGTGTACAGACAGATTTTTCCAGCAGACAGATTTTAAAGCATGCTTTGAAATCTGTCTGCTGGGAACCCGTCCGTCCGACATGTCTGCTGGTTAGTACACTAACCAGCAGACATATCTGCCCGCACATGCGTCGAATGGATTTGACGCATGCCTGGACGTTTTTTACTTCCTGGCGCGGTGACGTGGCAGCGTCAACGTCACCGCCACATCAGCGTGCTGTCTGACGGCGGGGATTTTGGTTTGATCGTGTGTACACGATCAAACCAAAATAGCCCAGCAGACAAATCCGATCAAATCGGTCTGTCAGACCGATTTGATCGGATTTATTTGGTCGTGTGTACGCGGTCTTTCCTACACACCATCCATCAAAAATCCGACTGTGTCCAACGCGGTGATGTAAAACACTGCGACGTGCTGAAAAGAAAGAAGTTCAATGCTTCCGAGCATGCATCGACTTGATTCTGAGCATGCATGGATTTTTGACCGATGGACTTCCACACAGACTAACGTTTTTTTTCTATAGTTTTTTTATCCATAGGAAAATTTTAAAACATGTTCTATTTATTTTCACTGATGGAAAACAAACCGATGGGGCCCACATGTGATCGGTTTGTCTGATAAAAACGGTCCATCGGTCTGTTTTCATCAAACAAACCAATCGTGTGTGCAGGGCTTAAGATGTTAGGAGGGCTTCTATGGAGTTTTGGAAGGTTGTCTGGAAAGGGAAGAACCTCCTTGGCAAACGTGTACTTTCTGAAGGTCAGAGCGCAGTCCCATATTTCACAAGGCTAAACCCAATACCTGAGTGACCTATTGAAAGATATGAGAGGGTGTACCCATGTGCTGACCTTCAGAAAGTCATAAAGTTTAATAAAATTCTAGGGTGGCTTCTATGGAGTTTTGGAAGGTTGTGTGGAAAAGAAAGAACCTCCATGGCAAACGTGAACTTTCTGAAGGTCAGAGCACAGCCCCATATTTCACAAGGCTATGCACAGTACCTGAGCGATCTATTGAAAGATATGAGAGGGTGTACCCATGTGCTGACCTTCAGAAAGTCCCACAATTAAATAAAATGTTAGGGTGGCTTCTTTGGAGTTTTGGAAGGTTGCCTGGAAAAAAAAGAACCTCCGTGGCAAACGTGAACTTTCTGAAGATCAGAGCACAGTCCGATATTTCACAAGGCTATGCACAGTACCTAAGTGATCTATTAAAAAGGTATAGGGGGATGTGTGCTGACCTTTAGAAAGTCACAAACTTACATAAGAGGTTAGGGTGGTTTCTTGGAGTTTTTGACGGTTGTCTGGTAAATCATGCTTGCTGCTGAAAATGTTGGAGACAACGACACTGTACAATCCTTTCAGAACTTGCCACATTTCTGAAGGTCTTGGTCCTTGGTCAGATGGTCCACTGAGAGGGGGGATCAATATTTAGATTGGCTACATTCTCTTCATCAGAGAGCACATGAGCAAGAGCCTAGGCCAGGGGTCTCCAAACATTCTAAACAAGGGGTCATTTTCCTGTCCTTCGGACTTTAGCGGGGCTGAACTGTGGTCAGAGGAAGCGGATAATGCCTCAGGTTTGGTAATTAGTGGGAGTAAAAAAAAAAAACGACATCCCTGTTGTTAAGATGAGAAATAATGTCCCATCATTGGTATTGGTAGGAGAAATAGTGCCCTGTCATTGGTGTCAGTGAAAGGAATAGTGCTCATCATTTTCTGTGGGAAAAAAAATTCTTGCCTTTTCTATTTTTGTATCTCTATCGTATATGTATATTGTGCATATTATATGATACTATTGAATTATTAAAATTTGTTAAATTTTTATGTGCATACAAATCCAATTTTTCTACGAAGTTCAAATCCAATCCAACACATCATTGGTGTCAGTGAGAGGAATAGTGTCCCATTGCCGGTGTCAGTGGAATAAATAGTGCCTCGTCTTTGATGGTAGTGGGAGAAATAGTGCCCCATCATTGGTATCAGAGGAATAGTTTATGCCCCATCATTGGTGGGGCATATTGGGAGGAATAATACCCCAAGTTGGTGTCAGATAGACGAATAGTGTCCCAAGGGCCCGATAAAGACAAGCAAAGGGCCATCATTAGGGTTGCAACCAAACACATATTAATTACACAGGTTCTGTGGCTGATTAAGGTGGTATATAAACTCACTTGGAGCCTTATATGCATAAAGTTTGCCTCAGAACCTGTGTAATTCATATGTGTTTGGTTTTAAAGGGATGAGGTGGCAACTCTAGCCCATGCACGTCTAAACTCTTGATTCTGGTCAATTAATTTGAAAATAATGAAAGGTAAGATTAATAATCTTGCATATTTCCTCAATGCAAGTCTCCATTAGAGGGTTACACCACATAAAAATGTATATTTACGTGTTAAAAAGACACCAGTTAGTTACATTTTCATATATACCTCTTTTGTATCCCAAAATCAGAAGAGGACATCTTCTTGCCTTGGATATAGGGGTGGCGGCAACACGATGAGTTAGTATCTTTTTCAGGCTAAATGCTAAAAACAACCTGGCAGTGACATTTCTTCAACTAAATATTATGTAATAAACTCATAAAAAACGCAAATATTTTTTTTTTATATACATAATTCCAAAGAGTCACTTCTCAAAATATAATCCCACAATTTCACGTTTTAAATATAAATATTCCTGTAATACACAAGCTTAATGTATTCTAGTAAAGTTAGTCTGTAAACTAAGGTCCGTTTTGTTAGGTTGTTACAGCATTTAGATTATAATAGTTAATAGTTAAATTATAATAATATAATAGTTTATCTAGAAATAGACCATGGCCATCTTAAGTGTGGGCATCATGAAGCCAGACTGTATGACTTCCTTGATTTCAGCTTGGCATATCTCGCACATGCTCAGTGCTGCACAATCAATGTAATAGGTTTCAGTCAGGTTTGCAAGGACTACTGGGAAACATGATGCCTATCCCAGAAACCCTTGCAAATAGCCTTGTGACTTAATAGCCTAGGCTAATAAGGAGGAGGAAGTAATGAAGGACTACAAAATAAAGGTATTTACAAGCAACAAAATAAATAAAAATTGTCCATTCTGAACACTAAGAGATTAGGGCATGCAGCACAGACAAACATAAAAAAAATATGCCATTAAATACCGTATTTATCGGCGTATAACACGCACAGGCGTATAACACGCACCCTAGCTTTAAGAGGAAAGTTTCAGGAAAAAAAACTTTCCACAACCCCCTGTGTATAACATGCAGGCACAGTTTACCCTCTATTTTCAGGGTAAAAAAGTGAGTGTTATACGCCAATAAATACAGTAGTTGTTTATGCACATCATTCTTATGTGTCACTTCTCATTAGTATAACTGCTTAATATGCCATCTAATCGTACTTATATACGTCATTCTGATGTGTCACTTCTCAATAATATAATCAGTTTAATATATCATCATTTAGTTTGGAAGGTCTCATGCCTGTTCCTGATAAGTAAACTTACACTGTCTATTGGGTCTGTGATTGGCTTTGATATTAGACTGTTTATTCATGAATTGATTTTCATATGGTGACTGTAAAACTGAATATAAAGGGTTCCCCCCCTCTTTTTTTTTTTTTTTGCATCTAGAAAAACAATAAATTAAACATAGTATGAAATGCAAAAAGGTTATTTTGAGACATCCAATATTTGAAGATTTAATTCATTTTCCGAGTGTATAAGACACAAGGCTATTAAATTTTTTAGATCCGTGATCTCTTAAAGTCCCTACTTTATGAGCGCCTTCTTCATAAAGATAAATGGTTTCTTTGCCAAATCGAATGCAGATTTGAAACAAATTAAGTTAATGTTCAACAGTACAAGGTAGAATGGATGAGGGGACTGTTTTATTTTGCATTGTAATAACCATACGCACCTAAATCAATAGCTCGGGAAAAGAGACAATAATACCATGCAACTGCAGGAAATGAAATATACGAATATGAGAGTGGAGCAAGACTGTAAAAGTGAAAGGATTTGTATTGGAATAATGACATTTCATTAAAAAGGAAAGGAGCCATATTGAATATGGACTCACGCCAGTAAATTCTATTTCTTTTAATAACACTCGAGATGAGTTAGAGTTTGTTTACTGTTCAGATAAAGCATAATGCTGTGTTCTTTATGTGCGGGTGTAATTTCATGTTCGAAGAAGGCATGAATGTTAACACAAACTGTGTGTATTCTTAAAGATATTTTGTTTCTATTAATATTTGATTTAGCTAGGGTAAATTTCTATACTGGCTAATATACAATTTAATCAGAAAACTCTTAAGCCCTGTACACACGATTGGTTTGTCTAATGAAAACAGACCGATGGACCGTTTTCATCGGACAAACCGTACTTGTGTGGGCACCATCTGTTTGTTTTCCATCGGTGAAATAGAACATGTTTTAAAATGTTCCTATGGATAAAAAACCAATAGAAAACGATCGTCTGTGTGGAAGTCCATCGGTCAAAAATCCATGCATGCTCAGAATCAAGTTGACGCATGCTTGGAAGCATTGAACTTAGTTTTTCTCAGCACGTCGTTGTGTTTTACGTCACTGCGTTAGACACTGTCGGATTTTTGACTGATGGTGTGTAGGCAAGACTAATAAAAGTCAGCTTCATCGGATATCCGACGAAAAAATCCATCGGATTAGATTCCATCAGATATCCGATCGTGTGTAAAGGGCTTAAGATCTCAGTGGTGGCTTTTTATTTTAACATGACAAATGTACCCCAGATGTAATCTTAAACCTTTGTATTACTAACTGCTGCACAACACCACCCTTTTTACACCATCTAAACTTACCAAAAAAACATGACACCAATGTTGGAGTAAAATTGTCCGTTTCGGCCCCTTTGTTAAAATAGTAACAAATATATAACAACCATTCCTTAATAAAGAAAACCAAATTACTACAATAACCAGAAAAAGGTAAGGTTACCGATCCTTGGAGGTACCGAGTATCAAATTATCCACTTCCACTTCACAGTCCCCGCCGCACTTCACCGGCTCGGGGATGAACCACATTCTGCAGATACCACCATTGTAATTACCAGTTAATCCACCATAAGTGGTATTCCACCAGGGCTCCATACCTTAAATGGTAAAAACGATTTTCCTCAAAGAAGGGTGCACACTTGTTATGGCTCTTTCCGTTTTGCGGAAACAAACCACTTTGATGACGTATATGTGCATGGGCCATTCGGCAAGTGGTTAAGCACCTGAATACTGGACAATTCTTTCCTGCTCTGGCCATTTTTCAGCTTTCACACTAGTATTACAGAGATTTTGTGCAATGGTACACTGTGTGTGATAGATGTTTTGGTGTGCGCTGGTACACTGAGAAAGATGTTAATGGGATAGAGGTTTTTGTACAGTTTCAGTAGTATTAGTATTTATTAGGGCTGTGGAAATTAACTATTAATTCCTTGATTAATCTTTAATTTTTTTGATCGATCAAAATTCTTTTGATTGGTACTCACCTCTCCGCCGGCTTCCGGGCCTTCAGGGAGTTCCGTCGGAGATCCGGTGATGTCACAGACACCAGCGGGGCTTACCGTGTCCATCTGAATGGCTCCTTTGCTGTGCCTTCATATCTGCATGCCGGCGGGACCTTACTATCTGCCACACGCAAGGGCTGTTACACTTCCCTCTATCACTTCCCTCTATCAAACTAGGATTCTAAAGCCATCCACTGTGAGTTGTGATAGTTCCCTTCACAGGACTTCTACATGCCGATGGACTGATGTTAACCTCTCCTCTTCTGCATTCAGCAGTGGTATTGTTGTACACATTTTTATACCAATATCATACTTAGCTACATGTTTTTATGAATGCTTTTGCTACCGTTTAGTATTACTCACACCATTATTACAGTTTATGTAGCTACATCGATTTTATCTCCAGTGTAATATTTATTTTGTTACCTACTTGAAGACTATAAAAGTTTTAATGTTATTCCCATCGAGCGCTGCCTTTGTGTGTGTTTTTTGTATCCTGCTATCCATTTTTCCAGTGGTTGGTAGCTGCACTGGGAATCAGCCTGCAAGGAGATCAGCTAAAAGTAGTGGGATCTGTATATGCATTATAATTTATCGGAATTAGTCGATTAATCGATAAAAAAAATCTATTAATCGAACACAACATTTTAAGTAACATCCCTAGTATTTATCTATTTTTTTCTATAATAATCTGTGCTTTTTATTTTCTAATCTATTCTTTTCTATTCTATTCCAATTTAAATCTATTCTATTTGCAATTTATTTTTTTATAAAGAGAGTGTTAGCAAACACCATCTATTTTCTGTTGCTTTATTTGCTATTCTATTCTATTACTTTGTATTATTTTCCTTTTTTTTCTATTATATTGTATTTGGAAATTTAAATTTGAATCAAATTCATAAACAGTTCAAATTCATAAACGGTTCAAATTCGAAAACGATTTGAATCAAATTAAAAAAGATTCAAAATTTGATTAAAATTCTGTTTGAAATTTCATTTTGTTATTTTGGATTTGTTTAAATGCATTAATATTGAAGTTTGGAAATTCAGGTACATCTGAATTTCTGAATAATGAAACATTTTCAGAATTTAAATCTGGAACTAAATGAATCACACATGTCTAGTCATGGTGGCCTCCAACTATCCAAAGAAGTGCAGCAAATTCACAAGAGTTAACAAATTAGTGTGGCATGGCTTTTTTTTATACATATAGTTGAGAAATGTAGTGATCACATGATTTGTTTACCAACAAAAAATGTATCAAGCCAGCACTGACATGGTGATCAATGGCAATCTAAGCAGCTTGCATTGCATCTTTTTTTTCAAAATGCAACTGATGCGCTCTCTTCTTCATTTTCCATTTTCCCTATCAGTACATGCACACTGACTGGCTTCTTGTGCCTACCCCTCCTTCTACATGTCTGAGAACTGCTGTACTGGGAATTACAAGATGTTAATATCAATACAGATTAAGATATTTACAATAGTTTTTTTGCACTAAAAATATATATTTACTTTTTTTTAATTACAATAAATACATAACTACATTAATTGGTGTTTTTACCTGACTGGAGATCGGCGGTTCCCTGCAGCTATGCAGATTTGCAGTAAGCAGTAAACACTGTGTACTAGTGAGATTTGTTTGCTTTTTATTCAATATCTATTCTCTACATTTGCAGTTCCAACTACAGGCTTTTGCGGTTATATGTCAGGAGTGTCTAGTGTTCCTGTTCCTCATTCCAGCATCCTGGTTTTGGCTATGGCATTCTCCCTGTCTCTTTGTCCACCTGCAAGGTGATTAATGTGGTCAGTCTTTGGGTGTAAACCAAACTTGTTATAAGCCAGCCAAACCTTCAGTCTCATGTTTGTGATAGAGAGTAATAACAAGTGTATTACCTGATCAAGCTGCCTGTTTGTCTGCCCTGTTTTGCTAGATTGTATTTCCCTGCATATGACCTTGAAACGGATAACAACTATTCTATAAACTCTGCCTGCCTTTTACCTGGACTGTCATTGAACCACTCTGCCTGTCTGCCAACCACAAGTACCTGTTTCCTTTGCTCATTTCACGCATGCCCTGGCGTGGTGGCCAGGCACTATAGCAGTGTGTATAAGCCCTGTGGGCAACCGAGTACCAATAGGCCTGCTTGCCTTATGAGAAAGGAGGCTTCTATAGGGGAAGGACATAGTAGCCAGCTTTAGTGTCTGACCACCTATGTTTGGGGTAAGCGGGACAAGGAATGAATTCAGGTTTGGGTGAAGTGTTGATTTGCAGCAAACCCAACTTGTTCACAGTTCGTGGACATGGTAAACGAATTTGACAATTAGCTGCCATAGCAACCGGTTATTAATGATGAACGGTCCGTGGTCTCAAGTGATAGGAAGAGAAGTTTTGCCAAGGATTTGAGAGGTAGACCTTGCCGTAAGTTTCTAAATTCCACCCAGCTGTCTCAAGCATTATCCTTGACCCACCAGGTGTCTTTTCTAAAGCTCCTGGAATGGAATGTCTTTACAGATCCTCCCATTCTAGCTCATGGAGCTGCAACCTTTTCACAAGCTTATGACCTGTGCTACACCACAGAGGCATTGTGTGTGTGTAATGATTAGAAAACCCTTGCAGCTTTGAACAATTTTTTTTTATTGTCATCCAACCCCACTGAAAAGGATACCATCCCGCCTTACCAGCTCTTGCCACCTCTGCTTACTTGCCGCCATTACCAGCTACTGCCACCTCACCTAGCTTGTCACCATTACCAGCTCCCACCACCTCTGTTGACCTGCAACCATTACTAGCTCCTGCCACCTTGTCTGGCAGACCTCCTGCCACCATTAGCAGCTCTTCTACCTTGTCTGGCCTACCTCTGTCACCATTAGCAACTCTTCCACCTTCCCAGGGCTGTCCCTGTCACTCCTTCTGGCCTATTTTGGTCCATAGACCTCAATAGAAGTGGATGACAAACTCAAAATGCAGACACACAAATATGAACCTAACCTAATCATCCCATGACCTCCTGTTGTCCATTCAGAGAAGAGAAAACACACCTTGTCTATTTAAATTCTCTGCTTATTTAAGGGCTCCAGAACTGTCCTGACTCCTGATGCTAGCCAATTTGTACCAAACACACACTTTAAAGCCTTGTACATGCGATCAGTCCATCCGATGAGAACAGTCTGAAAGACCATTGTCATAGGTTAACCGATGAAGCTGACTGATGGTCTGATGTGCCTACACACCATCAGTTAAAAAACCGATCCTATCAGAACGTGGTGACGTAAAACACAACAACGTGCTGAAAAAAATGAAGTTCAATGCTTCCAAGCATGCGTCGACTTGATTCTGAGCATGCGTGGATTTTTAACCAATGGTCGTGCCTACTAACGATCGGTTTTGACCTATCGGTTAGGAGTCCATAGGTTAATTTTAAAGCAAGTTGGCTTTTTTTTAACCTAAGGTTAAATACCCTATGGGGCCTACACACGATCGGTTTTGACCGTTGAAAACTGTCCATCAGACCGTTGTCCTCTGGCTATCCTATCGTGTGTATGAGGCCTAAGTCTATATTTTAGATATTTTTGGAATACTTGGAGATGTGGCAATGGGAAGGGGTTAAAATGTGAGGTTGGGGTTTTGAAAATATTGTGGATTGTGTTTTGCCTTTTTTTTTTTTATGTTTGGACAATGCAGTATGGTAGAAGCTCATAAAACCTGTTTGCAACTGGCCAATTGGTCTTTGCTTAAAGTGGAGTTCCACCCTAAAAACAAAGGGGCAGATTCAGGTAGAAATGCCTATCTTTAGGCATGCCTAGCATCTGGCTTTTAAACTAGGCCGCCGCAACTTTTTCAGGCAAGTGCTTTATTCTCAAAGCACTTGCCTGTAAAGTTGAGGCGGCGTAGCGTAAAAGACCCGGCCGAATTCAAATTCGGCGGGTAGGGGGCGTGTATCATTTAAATGAAGCGCGTCCTCGCGCCGAACGAACTGCGCATGCGCCGGCCGTAATTGGTTCCCAGTGCGCATGCTCCAAATCTCGACGTCAATTCGACGTGTAAACGACGTGAACGGCACTTACGCAAAGCCCTATTCGCGAACGTTTTACGTAAACGATGGGAAAAAAGAGTCGGCACGCCATCCATACTTAACATTGCCTGCGCCTCATATAGCAGGCATAACATTACAACGGTACTACGCTAACGCAAACGACATAATAGAATAGCGCCGGCCGTGGGCGTACGTTCGGGAATCGGCGTATAGGCTCATTTACATATTTTAGACGGGAACGCCACCTAGCGGCCAGCCTAAAATATGAAAATAAGATTAAACAGCGTAAGAGACTTACGCGTGTCTGATCTAAGGAAAATCTATGCTAAACTGATTTTATGAATCAGTGGCATAGATTGGACCCGTAAAACGCAGAGATAAGATGGCCTATCTGGAGATAAGCCAACTTATCTCCTACCTATATCTACCCCAAACTTTTTATGAACAGCTTGCCTTTAATGTAAAAAAAAAAATCTTGCCTAGTTCCTAGTCCTCGGTGGTATAACTACCTGTCCTAAGACCCTATTGCCTCCTGGGAAATTATGACACTCCTTTCCCAGGAGTATCTGGGCATTATGGTGCCTAAAAATCCTGGCATGCACCTCTCTTGGAAAATCCAGGAAGAAACATGAACTGGGCTTCAAAATGCCCACAGCTATGATGGAAACGACCACAAGATCCCTGAGATGATATCAGGTAGGTTTTTGCAACTGTTTATTTACTGATCGTGCTTCATTAATATGTTTTAATGAATATTCATAATAATTTAATTGAGATTGCAAAAAAAAATAAAAAATGATGCCCGAAACCCTGCTTTAAGCTTTATTTTTTTGGTTGAGAGCTTTATTTTTTAAGCGTAAATGTTTGTAAGAGAGAAAATCAGCTGTCACAACCAAATCCACCTGAAAAACCCTATAAACCTATATTAAATTAGATTGGGGTGCTGCTATTACTAATTTGGTTACAATCTCATTTGTATTTGATTCCCTTTAAGTCATCTTCAACTAATGGAGTTAAGGTTTTGTATATTTGAGATCTTATAGCTGGGGATTAGGATGCAGATAAGCTTCACTGTACAGAACCTATAACCATGAAAATGATGTCATTCCACTTGTTGTTTGAATGATTTCATATTGATCTAGCAATCAAAGAAGTGTTTATGCTCCTTTTATTGACTTGCTTTAAACAGGGAGGCATAATGAGAAAAAAAATCATTAAATATCCATGGAATAAACAATTATGCTTCAAAAGATGTCCCAGTAGCGTGATTGAGGTGACCAAAGACTCTAGCTGATAGGCAGAGATGAAGGCACCATATGTGTGTCCTTATGCACTCAAGTTTGCAGGTTGTTGGCCAAAAAACATAAGGCTTGGCTAATAATCACATTTAGACTATGAAGAGGAAGTGAGAAAAAAATCTAACCCTAAAACCTCTTTATTTGTTATTTCCTTAATGGATAAAGGCTCGTGGCGTTATACCTCGCATGTGAACATTTCTGGACCTAGCCAATGATCTCATGTCTGTACGCACTTTCATGCGGTAAGGCTGGCCACAGATTAGTAATTTCAGTGGGTTAAACGAGAAAAAAAAAATACTTGAATCCCCCATTCACACATTCTATAATCAATCAATAATTCAATCAAACCATTAAGCAATCAATCAAATGCTTATATAAAGAGGAACTCAAATAAAATGTATAAAACATGCCTTATTTCCCTTATACAGTACATAACCCCAAACACTATCAAATGTAATATAGTAAGTAAATGAGCAAAAGCTTTATAGAAACTGAAGTAAAAAAACTTTCAGTGCAACAACAAGCAAAGTAACAAAGTTAAGGGGTAAAATTGGACCCTCTAATGAGCAGGGCCGACTCATTTCTCCTGTATTGAATTGTATTGTAACTGTACTGTCTGCCCTCATGTTGTAAAGCGCTGCACAAACTGTTGGAGCTATTTAAAGCGTAGGTTCACCCTAAATCAATTATCTACCATTAGATCCAGCATACTGCAGTATGCTGTTTTTTTTTTCTATCGTGGTTCTTATCCGGCTCCGAGCGGGGATTCCTGCGGGGAATAGGCGTTCCTAAGACAAGTGTAGTTGATTGACGTGCTGGTAAAGGGCATCACGCCTTCCGAAAATACCAGAAGTGACACTCGGCAATTTACGGCGCCTGTGCAGTCAGCTCTATAGCGCCGTAAACAGCCGAGTGTCACTTCAGGTATTTTTGGAAGGCGTAACGCGCTTTACCAGCACGTCAATCAACTACGCCTTGTCTTAGGAACGCCTATTCCCCGCAGGAATCCCCGCTCGGAGCCGGATAAGAAGCATGATAAAACGATAAGTACAGAAAAAAAATAAAACAGCATACTGCAGATGTCAGCAGTATGCTGGATCTAATGGTAGATAGTTGATTTTCAGGGTGAACCTCTGCTTTAAATCCTGTATAATAATAATAATAATAATGATAACGACCCCAAACACACTTCCAAGATGACCACTGCCTTGCTAAAGAAGCTATGGGTAAAAGTGATGGACTGGCCAAGCATGTCTCCAGACCTAAACCCTATTGAGCATATGTGGGGCATCCTCAAACGGATGGTGGAGAAGAGCAAGGTCTTTAACATCCACCAGTGATATCATCATAGAGAGTAGAAGAGGACTCTGGTGGAAACCTGTGAAGCTCTGGTGAACTCCATGCCCAAGAGGGTTAGGGCAGTGCTGTAAAACAATGGTGGCCACACAAAATATTGAAATTTTGGGCCCAATTTGGACATTTTCACTTAGGGTGTACTTTTAATGCCAGCGGTTTAGACATTAATGGCTGTGTGTTGAGTTATTTTGAGGGGACAGCAATTTTACACTGTTATACAAGTCAAGTTCCTCCATCCCAAACTCGCTCATCCATGTAGTTTTGGACCTTGCTTTGTACACTGGTGTGCAGTCATGTTGGAGCATGAAGGTGCCATCACTGGGAATATCAGGCGTCCAATCATAGCAGAGGACAGGCAGAGGATGGGAGAAGACATGAGGACTCGGAGCATGGACCGAGACAGGTAAGTGCTGGGCAGGGGGCACACTGGCAATTGATACGGCACACTGGCAGCAATTGATGGGGCACACTGGCAGCAATTGATGGGCACAGTGATGAAAATTGATGGGCACAGTGGCGGCAATTGATGGGTACACTGGCAGCTTTTTTTGGGTACAGTGGCTTGGTTTGATGGGCACAGTGGCTGTGCTTGATGTTTTTTTTTTTTTTTTAGTTTGTTTGCGCCCCCCAAAAAAAAATTGGGCACCGGCCGTCACTGCTCCATGGGCTGGTAAGTAGCTACAGTATTTGTACTATTTTTGACTTTTTTTTTTTTTTTAAGAAAAAGATTAAGGTTCCTCTCTATTTTTTTTTATATAATAGAACCAGTCTTTCCCAATATAATAAGCCAACTAGAAATACTGGAAAACAATAACACAATGGCTTATTTAGTTTACAGCGAGAGAGATGAGCGTGGAAATCATCAGTAGTGTAAAGTAAGAAGTTGACTTGTGCCAGTGTATGAGTTGTGATTCGGCTTCCACTGCAGATTTCTCTCCAACCATTCCCCGAATCTGATCCAATGCAAAGATTTTGTCACTGTTTAGCATCTCTTCTTATTAAAGTGCATTAAGAACCGGGCCTGCAGCTGTGATATTATTGATTACAGAGATGTTAAATCATTTCCTATTGCTTCATCTGCATTATACGGCAACCAAATTACATCTCGGTGTGTTATCAGCAGCCTGCGCTGTCCTTAATCAACCAGCCCACCTTTGTTTTGCTTTCTAATGAATAATTCACACATTGAGACAAATTATTGTTTCATCATTTACATCTTCACAAGTTATTACTACTGCTGGGGGGAGATGGAGCTGTTGATGTTTAACTCTTTTTTTCTTATGAGGGTTCCTGAAATCAACAGAGCAATCTAAGGGATAAATTCAAGACTGAGTCGCTTCCAGTAACTATGTCACTTTAAATGGGGCCACGAGGTCATACAGAGCTGAGTATTAGACATGTGCATTTGTTTTCGTCCGAAAGCATTTACGTCCGAATTTCAGGGATTTTCGCGTTCGTTTTAACAAATGATAACAAACGCGCACAATCTGAAATCTGAAAGATCCAACATAAAAAAATGCTTTATTTTTGTTTCAGAGCGACAATAGTTTGATATAGATAGAAGATTCAACATGAAGGCGACAATAGTGATCTGTGTCAATCGAATCTGCGGTTGAATGTGTCTAACCTAACTCTATTAGTAGGGTTGTCCCGATACCACTTTTTTAAGACCGAGTACAATTACCGATACTTTTTTTCAAGTACTCACCGATACTTTTTTTTTAATCACGTGACAGCAGCACATGTGTCAGTATGTTTTTTTTTTTTTTATCTTTAACAATTTGTGTTTAATTTTTTTTTTTTACAATTTTTTTTTTAAAGGGGGGGGGGGGACTGTGTCAGTGTGGTTTTTCTTTAAAAAAAATTATTTTCTACAATCATTTTTTTTATTCTTTTGTTTTTTTATTCTTTATTTTTTTATTTATTTTTTCAGCCCTGTTGGGGGGCTTTGGTGAGATATCAGGGGTCTTAACATACCTCTGACATCTTCCCTTTGAGACAGAGAAAGGGACTAGGGACACATGTTCCCCTGTCCCTTTCTCAGCAGCATCATCTGCGCTGAAAATGAATGGAGTGAAGACAGTGTCTTCTCTTCATTCATAAACTGAAACATTTGTAATCACAGATTACAATGTTTCAGTTATGTGAATGGACAGTCAGTGATCACTGACTCTGTCCATTCGGAGCAGTAAGGAGCCGGATTTACTGGCTCCTACCCCGCACTCCATCCTGACAATTCCAGGGGGTGGAGGAGAGGCACAGAAGGGGAGAGAAACATGGCGGGATACACGGCGGGATACACGGGATACACGGCGGGATGTACGCGATACACGGCGGCATACACGGGATACACGGCGGGATACACGGGATACACGGCGGGATGCACAGATACACAGGCGGCATACACGGGATACACGGCGGCATACACGGGATACACAGCGGCATACACGGGATACATGGCGGGATGCACGGGATACACGGCGGCATACACGCGATACACGGCGGCTTTCAGCTGCTTTAAAATCAGCGGTGATCGGTGCTTGGAACTTCCCCATGCACTGATCACCGCCGACAGTACAAGTACTGTCGGGCAAATGCTTGGTATCGGTCCCAATACCGATACTAGTATCGGTATCGGGACAAACCTATCTATTAGTCCAAGATTATTCGACATAGAGAGAAAAGATTAGACACAAAGATTCGACAAAGCAGCTGATCAACAGGAGAAGTACTGCAAACAAGCTGTGGCTGCACTTCTCTTTTAAATTTTGCAGGGCCCTGGAACCATTTGAGGCCATTGTAAACCCTAGGAGTGTTAGTGAGCTCCGGTACTACCTAAGTGGGCTTTCACTTCTGGAAGCAGAAGGACCCAATCAACTAGTGGCTCCTCTGGGTGTAATGCTACACTTACAATTTATGAAAATTTGAGCAACATTGCATAGATTAACCATTTAAGACCCAGACCAATATGCTGCCAAATGACCCAAGGGGTTTTTGCGATTCGGCACTGCATCGCTTTAACAGACAATTGCGCGGTCGTGCGACGTGGCTCCCAAACAAAATTTGTGTCCTTTTCTTCCCACAAATAGAGCTTTCTTTTGGTGGTATTTGATCGCCTCTGCGATTTTTATTTTTTGCGCTATAAACAAAAATAGAGCGACATTTTTGGAAAAAAAAACAATATTTTTTACCTTTTTGTTATAAGAAAAATCAATAAACAAAATTTTAGTCAAACATTTAGGTCAAAATTTATTTAGCCACATGTCTTTAGTAAAAAAAAAAACGCAATAAAAAAAAAATTAGCTACCTACCGGGAACAGGGACACTAATACAGCGATCAGAAAAATGATCGCTTAGTGATGCTGGCAATAGGGAGTGAAAGGGTTAACTAGGGCGGTGATCAAGGGGTTAAAACTTTATTAGGGGGGGTACGGGGACTACCCAGGACCTAACACTAACTGCCTGTCACACTGCCTGTCACACTGCCACTAAATACAGTAATCATACATGTATGACAGGGGGGAGGGGGGGCGATCGCGGGGGTTAAATGTGACTATGTGTAGTGTGTCAGTGTAGTGTTAGTGCAGGACTTACTTGTGTTGTGATCTCTCCTCAGCGGTGGTTGAAAAAACCGCCGAGGGAGAGATCACATCACTTCCTCCTTCCTGTGTTTACACAGGAGGAGGAAGTGACAGGGCGGGCGGGCGCGTGCATTGACTGGGAGCGATCGTGAGGGGGCGGACAAAAATGAATAGCCGCCCCCTCTTGTCGGATCGCTCCTACAGCCGCGCGGACCGCCGCATTTACGGGGGGGTCCGATCGGACCCCCGAACCCCCCAAAGGCACCAACGTATATATACGTTGATGTGCCTGTCGGTGCCATTCTGCCGACGTAAATGTACATGCGGCGGTCCTTAAGTGGTTAAATATTTTTTTAATGATCATAGCAATAGAAAGTTATTGTATGTTTTCAGAATAGCCCTTTTCATTCTCATTTTAATTTAGGACATTAAGCTTTAACAATTTGACTATAAATTCGAAACCTTTAAAATTAAAACGAATACTTAAAGAGATCACTGGGATTTTATTCTGACCTCATGGATCATCATCTAAAAAAGTTTCTGAGTACTCTTAGTGGATTTGACACAGCAGAAAAATAAAAACCTGTTTTATCATTCATTGTCTGAGCTCAATTCTCTGTATTGATACATTACTCCGGTGAGGTTAAATGTCCAAGCCTCTCCTTAGACATAAATTCCTCAGATCTGAAGCAGCTTTCATAAAATGAGGCTATGTTTTAGTGGGGTACATGGTAACACTCATAATTTATCTTCTCCGTGACACATCTTCTGTTTTATGCCATTAAATTCTCATTGTTCCTTTTGGCAATTTTTTTTCACACTTTTGAAGCAATCTTATAATTTTACTTAGTGTTGGGGTAACAAACGCTTTAAACCAAAAGTGCATAGAAATGAACTCATATCTATGTAACAATTTTGAAAATAATTTTAATAAAAATCAAAGCTTTCTAATATAGACTTTTTAGATCTTAGTTTAGCCTAGCAGGGTAGAACTGGGATTTGGCCCAAAAGTTAAACACAACTGCTAGTCCTTTCATTGTAGGAATAGTTTAAGCTAAGGAAACAGCATCATGCAAAGTGTGCCACGAAGACACTTTGATTGGTAGGCATGGTGAAAAGTAGATGTTCCTAAAGGATATGGTTTATTGTGACACACATTTTTAATTTCATCTTCCAGGATCAGCTTCCTTTGTGGTTCTCAGCATTTGGTCACATGATATCTCAGAGGTGCAAAGGAAGTTGGTGCTGGAAGATTTCTTTTGGCCAAAAGTTGTGATCACAAGTTTAAAGTGAGCAAGTAGCTATAGTATAGGGTGACCACACATCCCCGGTTTTCGGGGACAGTCCACGAATTGAGGACACTGTTCCCGGTTTTGTCCCCGGATTAGATTTGTACAAGGGCTGGGACAATTTCAAAGACAGTCAGTGCAGAATTACAAAAAAAATCTGAATTACAAACCCACGCTCCTACTAGCTTGGGGAGGTGGTGTATTTTTTTCATTATATGTGCCCATTTCTGATGATCATGTGCTGGTCGGAACGGAGGGAACTTTTTTTTTAGTTTCGGGTGCATGCCCATTCAGCTCTGCTTGCATGTTCTTCTGCCTTGGCTTAAGTCCTGGCCAGCTGTCTGCCTATCTCTTTGTCTTCCCTGGCAGAGTGATCTTGCTCCACTCCCAACCCAGTACTGTAGTAGCCGGGGCCCGGAGAGTAAGACTTGACAAGCTGTGAGGCAGGCGGAGGCAGCGACAGGCAGAGATTGCCGTTATTACTAGTAAATATAAAATACGTCCCGGATTTCATTTTAAAAATCTGGTCACCTTACTATAGTCCCACTCTGATTGAGGTTTGATTCGTGAACATATCTCCACTAAAGCCCATCAGCCCAACATGCCTTATAAGTACTAGTACAGAGGGCACTTGTTCTTCTGCCCTCAGCCCAATCCTCCCCTGTTTAGTTAAGACACAGATTTTATATTGTCCCTCTTTATGATTAGATGCCAAATAAAAGACAAGCATTGGGAGATGGGCCTAGATTTCCTTTTATTATATGTAACTATGGGAAGCAGCAATGAATGAAATGCATTAGGTCTAGAGAAGAAGATTTTCAGAGGAGCACGGAAAATGGGTCGCAGATCACATTGCTCCTTTAAATCTTTTTGTTTGGACACAGACAGTCCTGTAACAATGCCTCAAACTACAGTGTGCATAATCCATGTTGTACCCTGGATTTCAGGTATGAAAAAGGGAAGGAAAGGAAAGATGGTGTCACTAGCAACCAAATCCTCCTGGCTCTGTAAATTGACTGACTCAATAAGGTAAGAAGCTGTCTGGATTCTATGCCGTGCAAACTAGCTCATTATGCCTTTTACCTTATAGGTGGGGAAAAAATGTATGACTATACAACCTCTTTAAGAGTGTCGTACACTTAACAACAGTGTGTTTTTTTTAATTGCTATGCCCTGAGGTGGCAATTAACACCTTAGGTAACTATAGTGCCTCGTCCTGATAAGTATTGAAATAAGTATTGAAATAATATGAGGAACAAAAAAATTTACTTTTTAGGCACCACTAAAGATTTGATAAAAAATTGGATTTTAATATAGATTATAAATAAAAATTCATATTAAATAGATACATACTAATAGTATCCTTAACATACAAAGTACTATATAAAAAAAACCCACATATAAATCCACAAGATCAGATGTATAACCGTAATGACATAAATTCGGACTCGAAAGTATCTCATCAGACTATGGTGATGAAGGATTCCATTGCCAAAAGATGTTTTCTGATTTGTCAATACTTTGGATCTTGGGTGTTTAGAGGGTCATTCTTGGGGTGCTCGACATGTTTCGCGGGATTAACCGCTTCGTCAGGAGCTTGAATACTACAATACAAAATGTAAGTAAATAATAACATCGTATACATACACAGATATCATGTTTGAAAAAAATGCCATGGTTGCATAACAGTCCCAGTTAACCTGCCTGCAATATAGGTACAGAATATGTATGGTATAGTTTTAGCACAGATGTAGATGAGCGGTGCTGTGCTGCAATGGGGGGATTTAGGCTCCATTCACACCTAGGTGTTTTCACGCCGGAAGCGCGATGCTACAATACGCCGGAGGGTCGAAATTACATTATTCTCTATGGAGACTGTTCACATCTTTTTACGTCGAAAGAACGTTCGGCATAGCCGACAATGACTGTAAAACAAAACGCGGTTAAAAACGATGCGTTTTGTCGCCGCAAATCACGGTACAAAACGCTGCAATTTGTCGCCGCAATTCGCGGGACAAAACGCCGAAAAACGCCTACGCAAAGGGGTGAATGCAGCCTAACTCTCTCAGTCTTAGGTTCAGATTTCCACTGATATGATCTCCCGCTGGCAGGCAAATACCCAGACAGAGGTAGTCGCTCTTTCTCTCTCTGTCCCTCTGTCCTCAGAAGAAGAACTTTCCTGAACAGTTTAATAAAAATCATCTCTCCTCCGCTCCTACTGCACAGTGCTTATTGGGATCTGTAGTGCAAGGAGTCTATTCTTCCCATTATATGGCTGCCATCTCAAACTACATCTTCCAGGATTCTCAGTGCTCTGCCTAGAAGTCTTTGAGCTTGCTTGGCTTTAGCTCTCCCCCTGCTGGCCGGAGGAATATGGCACAGAATAACATTAGTATCTCAGTAAAGGGAGAAAACACCAACACCATTTGATACGCGCTTAATTAAATAGGTGGGGTATACATAGGCAGGAAAAAGGGGGTGGAGCCAAGGGGGGTGTGCGGCAAATTAAGGTTTCGCCTAGGCTGTCAAAAATCCTTGCACCAGCCCTGTAGGCACTAGTGTTGAGCAGAATATGCCATATTCGAATTCGCGATATATCTCGAATATATAGTCGAATATTCGACATATATTCGCTAAATACGAATATTCGTGATATTTTTTGGAAATGAAATTTTTGCGAATTTTCGCTATTGCGATTGCGAATGCGAATTGCGAAATTTCGAGAAATGCGGAATGGAGCACTCTGATTGGCTCAGAATATTCGTGATATATTACAATATAAAATAATTGCGAATATTCGAGAAATGCGGAAGGAGCACTCTGATTGGCTCAGAATATTCGTGATATATTACAATATAAAATAATTGCGAATATTCGAGAAATGCGGAAGGAGCACTCTGATTGGCTCAGAATATTCGTGATATATTACAATACACAATAATTGCGAATATTCGAGAAATGCGGAAGGAGCACTCTGATTGGCTCAGAATATTCGTGATATATTACAATACACAATAATTGCGAATATTCGGCAAATGCGGAAGGAGCACTCTGATTGGCTCAGAATATTCGTGATATATTACAATACACAATAATTGCGAATATTCGAGAAATGCGGAATGGAGCACTCTGATTGGCTCAGAATATTCGTGATATATTACAATATAAAATAATTGCGAAATTTCGAGAAATGCGGAATGGAGCACTCTGATTGGCTCAGAATATTCGTGATATATTACAATATAAAATAATTGCGAAATTTCGAGAAATGCGGAATGGAGCACTCTGATTGGCTCAGAATATTCGTGATATATTACAATATAAAATAATCGCGCGATATCGCTATTGCCGAATAATCGCATTGCGATTTTTCGGCAATATAAAATGAGCGCTGCAGCTACTCGGCCCAAGGTCTCTAATCATACCAGCAATGCTTTTAGACGTCGATGGGGATCTCTAGGATGTGATCTGTTCTAAAAAAAATTTAAAACATTCGAATATTCGAAATAGCGAATATTCGCCGCGATATTCGCGTTATTCGCGAATACTCGAATATGCAATATTCGTAGCGAATATTCGCAATGCGAATATTCGTGAGCAACACTAGTAGGCACCTGAAACAGTCACAGCGTGCCATTGTACCCAACTGACAACCACTTGTGAAGTGACCTACGAAGCAGTGACTAAATATACAAAAATAAAGTCATCCCCTCAAAAAATAGAATCTACAGTCTGTTGCTGTTAAAAGACCCCAATGTTTCCAGTAGAAGCCCAGCATGAAAAGGTTAAAAGCTAAATAGCAATAAGCTGCTGTTTGTCCTCCTCTCTTCTTCATTCATTATAAATTAATTCCTTAATGATTGGGACCCTGCTTTCTTTTATACACCTCTCTCTACAGATGATTTGCTCCAAAGGACACATCTGTTATTTTATTTCTGCTGAAGTGGGCTGAATTCAGACAGTTATCTTCAAGTGCTGTAATTTACATCACCTTAGTGTACCAAGGATTCAGGTCACCGTTAAATATACAGTTCTTCAGGTGGAAGCCGAGCCTTGTCTCCCCGCGCAGTTACTACGCATACATATGAATATATCAATAAAAAATTCATTATAACATCTGTCTATGGGGCATTCTTTATTTAATAGAGATAGGCTTTCAGGCACCTTACACATGTAATGAAAAATTAGACGGTAACATCTTAGTCCAATGCATTTTCCCATGTACAAAATGTACTCTAATCAGCCAGCAACTGTTTCATTACAGCGTTTTTGCTGACGCTCTGATAAAATGTAATTGTACACCGTGGCGATATTAAACTGAAAAAGGAGGTCTTTTAGTGTAAATTAGCATCAAATGCCGAATGATTGCACAGACCTGGAAGAAAAACTGGTAAACAGATTCTGAATTACGCAAACAGGGTTTTGTAATCATTTGTCCCGGCTCCTTATTCCTCATTAGGCAAAAGTCAGACTTAAGAATATTTCCTTTTATGGTTGTCTGAGGCGGATCAGCGGGGCTGAGTTGTAGTAAAGAAGCTGATGGCTTTTTTTTTTTTTTATACCTCAAATTGGGTTTTTGACACCAGCTTTTACTGCGTGGAGATTAAATTGGATTTGAAAGCTGATCTGAACCTGATAGCAACGATTGAAGAAGCTTGATAAATGAGGGCTGTTACACCGAGAGGCTTGTTTGACAATTTTAGGTTTCAGCCTCTATAAAAAAATAACTTTTCTCTTTCTAAAGTTTATAATTTGGGGGTGTTGAGAAGATGTGAAGATCTTATAAGACACATGTATACAGCACTAGATAGCCACAAGCAACTATATTGAATGTAAAACATTGACCAGAGTTGGTGGTGGCAAAGAAGTAATCTTAGCAGTCCAGTCCTTTACAAGTGTAGCGCCTGGGTACTTTTAGGTACCGGTGCTATTTAAATCAGAGTGTAGTTAAACTCTGATCCAAATTGTTATGTGCAAAACAGGGTCTCTGTCTCAGCTTGGCTGTACTACAGGCTCATTCTGTTGCAGTGTTCTTCCAACCCCTGTGCGGTAGATGGCAGCAGTGGAGTCAAGGTTTGGGTGCTCTTTCCCAGCAGCCAATCAGGAGGGTTTGACCTCACTGTGCATGCTGGGAGGAGTATTTATGAGGCAGACGCCATTGGTTCTGGTTGTCTTCTTCCAGTGCGGCACCCACGTTTAGGGTGACTGCACCACGGTGCACCGGTGTTATGGCCTAGCTGGCTGGGGTGTACGTGCCACGCGGTGTTCCTGGTTTCCTGGGACCCTGTTGGTCCGGAACGTTTGAGCAGCAACAGGGACCCAGTGATCAACTGGGTTACCACTTTTGAAGATCCCAAGCTGTATTGCTGTTCGGTGGGGAGTCCGTCTGAGGAGCGCCATTGAGAGGCTGGTGGTCCAAAAGGGCCTCAACAAACCACCGGGATCACAGGTAGCCGGAGACTGAGGGATTGAACACCTGTCAGTCGGTACCTGGGCGACATTAAGAAGAAGATCCAGGCGTGATTCTTTCAAGGAGAACTAACTCCGTAATTCAAGCCAGAGAGGGCCTGTGGCAGAGGTTTCTCCCTGAGGTTTACAAAGGAGGGTCTGTGACAGAGGCTTTTCCTCACAAAGGTTTGAGCGATACTCCGGGTGCCAGGTCAGTGAGAGAGGCCTGTCCGGGTACACCATCCCCACTCAGGCAGGAGTGGCACAAAGAAGTGTTGTACCTGGGAGCAGGACTGTATCCCCATTGATACGCCTGAATCTGCTGTTCATCTTTCTTCTTCAACTATACTTTCCTCACCACAAGTTTTATTGTTTTTGCCCGGCCGGGTAATAAAGAGCACAGCAAGGGGCACCTGTTGCAGACATTCCTTTACTTCTACCTTATGCAAATACGCATCATTCACCCCTAGGAATTCGAAAGAACCACAAGGTAAATGTGCCGCCCAAACAACCAGCAGCTCCTTCGGGGGTAATGCTACACAAGGAATGATACATAATAAAGTTGGTGAAAGTTTTGAGCCCCAATGCACAAAGGGTGTAGAAACCCTTACAACAGATAAAAAGCTGCACTACTGTACAGTAGTGTTGCTCACGAATATTCGCATTGCGAATATTCGCTACGAATATTGCATATTCGAGTATTCGCGAATAACTTGAATATCACGGCGAATATTCGCTATTTCGAATATTCGTATTTTTCAAATTTCGCAATAATTTTCGCAATAAATTTCGCACTAGCGAAATTTCGCAATTTTTTTTTTTTTTATAAAATATAGCCAATATTCGTAAATATCGAATATTCGTGATATTTTATCCCAAAAAGAAATAGCAAAATTTTGCAATCATTTTCGCTTTCGCATATGCGAAATTTCGATATTTTTTTTTTATAAAATATAGCGAATATTCGTAAATATCGAATATTCGTGATATTTTATAAAAAAAAAAAAAAAAAAATTGCGAAATTTCGCATTAGCGAAATTTCGCATTGCCGAAATTTTGCAATTTTTTTTTTTTTAATAAAATATCACGAATATTCGATATTAACGAATATTCGCGAATATTCTTCAAAATACTTGCGAAATATCGCAAAATCGAATATGGCGTATTCCGCTCATCACTACTGTACAGCAGCCAAAACAGCCCAGTCTGTAAAAGGAAATGCAGTCCAAAAAAAACATTTGTTTGGCACGGTAGTTCCCACCTGCTTTTGTGTGACATTTTTTTAGAGTCTAAGAATTTCAAGGTAGCTATTGGGTTCCCTTTATTTCAGCTTGCTTGGCAGAGTATCTCTAATGCCAAACTCTAGTGAGCATCCTTCAATGTTTAACGTGCATAGGGAATCTTGCCTTGTTCAACCCATTGCTGCCCCTGACTAGGTCTTTAGAAGAATGCTGGAACACCTGCTCATAATATGATGGCTCACCCAAGCTCATCTATGTGAACTGTGCCTGAATTCAACAGCTGGTTCCATCAGGTGTTTTGCAAGGAGCCACACAGTGACTGTAAAACAACTGGAGCTGTCTATCCTTCTACATAAACAAACCCAACAGCTCATATGTCCACCTCATGTAACCCCCAAATGCCAATTTGGCACTACCCCCTATAGCTGGTAATAGCTGGATCTTTCCTGAGGCCACGTACACACGATCAGACTGGTCCGATGAGACTGGTCCGACGGACCGTTTTAATCGGACCATGCTGAAGTGGTCTGATGGTCTGATGTGCGTACACACCATCAGTCCAAAATCCGATCAGACCAGAACGCGGTGACGTAGAACACAACGACGTGCTGAAAAAACGACCTTCAATGCTTCCAAGCATGTGTCGACTTGATTCTGAGCATGCGCGGGTTTTTGGTCCGATGCTTTTGTGTACTAACCATCGCTTTGGTCCGACGGACAGGTGTCCGTCGGATAGATTTTAAAGCAAGTTTTAAAACTTTGGTCCGATAGACAACGGTCCGATGGGCCGTACACACGATCAATTTGGTCCGATGAAACTGGTCTTCAGACCAGTTTCATCGGACCGGTCTGATCGTGTGTACGCGGCCTGACAGAACAGAATATGCAAGTCACCCAAGCACCAGTCCATACACTCGGGCTCCAATGTATCAGTCTAATTGTTTACTTTTTTGGTGGGTTAGGGCATGGCATACTTCAAAATGCTCAGCATTTAGTGATCAGAGGACAATCTTCTTCTTCTGTAACAGTGGGAAGGCAGCTTTCTAGACCAGGTCCTTTGTGGTGGCATTTTGCAAACAGCATCTAGCAAACGTCCATCCAGGCCCTCAGACCCGACACTGCTGAGGCCTACAGAACAGCTGTACAGTCCATGGGCTGCCCTCCTTTGAACAATGAACCCAGCTCTCCAGTGCTTCAAATAATTTATCACCTTGCCCCCTTTTGGACATTCTTCTCCAGGGATTGGCTGTAGCATAAAAATATTCTGTCTGATTAATTGCATCGCTCCAGAAGCTTCTTCCAGAGGCAGGGGGAAACAATCAAATGTCCAGTCTGTGAAGCCCTGAACAGGCCAAATAAACAAAATACTGCTCCCCTTATAAAGAAGGAGCCAAAAAAAAAAAGTCCTAGCATCCTACCCTAACTACTCCATAATTAACCTCCCTGGCGGTATGATTCTTTCAGATTTTAGGTGCTGAAAGCGGTACCATTATTTTGCATGGACATTTGGCGTTTTATACTGTAGGCCTGTAATTTTTAGGAATAACTCACTTAAATCTGTCCAAACAAGAGTCTAATAGGCACCCCAGGTATGATAAAGTTTAAAAAACAAAATCATAAATTATAATATAATAAATAACTATAAATAATTATAACAAATAATAATGTAATTATAATAAAAATTATTCAAAAATGTATTTAAATCAAAAACACAGAAATTTGCTCAGTTGCAGAATTGTCGCTGTCATTACTTTTATTGTTTGATAATGAATTTCCCCACAAATCACTATCGCTCAATTCTGCAAATGATTCTAACTTATTATCGCTGTTTTCTAGCTGGCCTAAAAACACTTTTTGGTTGTTATGGACAATCTACAGTTTCCAGGCAGAAATAACAGTTTTTATTATATAAAAGTGCATGTAGGACACTGGGCAGACCACTAGGGACAAAGGGGTGTGTAATTTTTTCATACAGTATACTGTAAGTATTGTGTTTATTTACTTCTTTGAATTTGGTGACGATCTCCGCCCCCGTGCGTCGTAACGTCACAGGGAACGGAGCTCGGCGGCACATGTGAATCGAGCGAGGACACAGCTCGATCACACAGCGGGGAGGCATCACAGGATCCAGGGACAAGGTAAGAAAACCCGGCCTGTGGACACAGCGAGGCGATCCTGAGTCTGGCTCGGGGTTACCGCTGTTGGTTTTAAAATTCCACCACGAGGAAAACTCGGGAATACTGCTCAGCAGGTTAACAACCAGGCTCCACCACTAAGAGCTTCTTGCGGCTCAAAGCCTTGCTTGCCAAGTGATTCTGTAAAAAGAAACTACCTTGTATCTGGAAGTATCTTTATACTCGCAAAACCCTCTGATTTTTTTTTTCCATACTCCCTACCAGCACCACCACCATTCCCCAATTCAGTGAAACTGTTGCTATCAAAGTGATACTAAAGTCAATTTTTTTCTTTAAAAATAATAAAAATGTCATACCTGCTATGTGCAGTGGTTTTGCACAGAGCAGTCTGGAGCCTCCTATACTTGGGTCCCTCTTTGGTGCTCATGGCCTCTCCCTTCTGTCGAGTGTCCCCATAGCAAGCAGCGTGCTATGGGGGCACCTAAGCCGAGCTGCAGCTCTGTATGTCCAGCTAGACACAGAGCCCCCGGTTTGGTCCCACCCCTGTCTCTCCTGATTGGCTAACTAACTTTGATTGACAGCTGCTGTGTCTCAGCCTTATAGGGGAGAGTCCTGGATGGCCGAGGCACTCGTGCACATCACTGAACAGAGAAGGGGCTCAGGCAAGTATTAGGAAGGCTGCTACACACATAGAATGCATTAAGATAAAAAAAAACCTTCTGCCTTTACAACTCCTTTAAGTCTAGTGTTTTTACCTCAGGAATATGTGGAGAATTCAGATAAGTTGTGACAGCCTAGCACAGCTCAGTGTACAATATCAGCAGTTGGAAATTTACAAAGTGTTTTACATTTCTAACAAAGAAAGAAAATATGTACAAAACGATTAAACATTTTCTGGGAAAAGTCCTGATTATGGGAAGAGGAAAGTCCTATACATGTCAAGTCTTGTCTGCTGTTTCCCAGCCCTGTATATTCGTATTGGCCCATCACTATGATGGGCTGGCTCACTAGCCAATAAAAATGTATGGAAGATGGAAAGGTTTTTGTGTACACATTAGAAGGGAACATCTTCTAATTAAAGTGGTTCTAAAGGCAGAACGTTTTAAGGTAAACAACCTTCTGGGTGCAGCTCCCCCACTTATACTTACCTGAGCTCCATCTGGAGTGATGTGCCCGGGTCTCTCTTCTCATTGGCTCACACAGCAGTGGGAGCTATTGACTTCTGCTGCTGTCAATCACAGCCAGTGAGCCAAAGAGGAGAGAGCGGGGGCGGGACCAAGTCATGCTCTTTATGTGAATAGACATGAGGGTTATTTACGAAAGGCAAATCCACTTTGCACTACGAGTGCAAAGAGAGCTTGGAATTGAACTGAAAGTTCACTTGGAAGTGCAGTTGCTGTAAATCTGAGGGGTAGATCTGAAATGAGGGGAAGCTCTGCTGATTTTATCATCCAATCATGTGCAGGCTAAAATGCTGATTTTTATTTCCCTTGCGTGTCCCCCTTCGGGACTTTGCACTTGTAGTGTAAAGTCGATTTGCTTTTCGTAAATAACCTCCTTTGTCCATTCACAGGAGCATGGCTTGGGAGCGAGACTGATTGAGTGCCCCATAGCAAGAGGCAGGGGGGAGGAGCCAGGACCGATGGTGGATGACCAAAAAAGAAGAGGATCGGGCTGCTCTGCACAAAACCATTGCGCAGAGAAGGTAAGTATAACATGTTTGTTATTTTAAAATATATATATAATTGACAACCATTAGAACCACTTTAACTTAAAGTGATACTAAAGTCTCACTCAGTTTTTTTTTTTTTGCTCTGTGTAGTGGTTTTGTACAGAGCAGCCCCAATCCTCCGCTTCTTGGGTCCCTCGCTGACACTTCTGGACCCTCCCCCCTGCTGAGTGTCCCCCTTTCTAATGTGTGTCTATTCAGACATGGAGCAGTGGTTTGGCCCCGCCCCCTCTCTCCTTATTTGCTTATTTATTTGGATTGACAGCAGTGGGAGCCAATGGCGCTGCGCTTTCATCTCAACCAATGAGGAGACACTACTGCAACATTTCTAGAGAGAGGTGGGGCCAGATGTGTATCTAGTGAAAACAGCGCCTATGGCAAGCACTGAAACGGCACCCCTATCAAAACATTTGAAACCTTTCAGATAACCAGGGACAAGGAGGGACGCAGTGTGACGAGGACAGAGAGGGACATTGGGGACCACTGGCGGCTGGTGCTGAAAATTTGGGGGGCGCAAACAAACTTAAAAAAAAATCAATTGCAGCCACTGTACCCATCAAAACCAGCCACTGTGCTATTAATGGCAAGTCTTCGGCCGTCATAGGGGCACCTGTCACTCCCCTCCCCAGGCCTAGTAGCAATATTGGCAATTGCTGTGCCAGCGCCGCGCTTCAGCAGGCCGGCCGCAATGACGGGAGCTACATTAGTGTGGGAGGATGGGTGTTTTTTTTTTTTCGTGCGGGGGTAGCTTTTTGCCGCCCCCCTCCCCATGGCGCCCATGGCACTTGCCATGGCTGCCATACCCTAGATATACCTCTGGGTGGGGCTCAGGAAAGTATTAGAGGGACTGAGGGGGGCTGTTGCACACAGAAGGTTTTTTATCTTAATGCATAGAATTCATTATGATAAAAAACCTTCTGACTTCACAACCACTATAAGAATACATTTTCTTTTTTGTATGATTCAAATACTGATTCTTTATACCTTAAAGCTGAACTATGGGAAAACTAAAAGTCCTCCCTTGAACTTAGTCTAGGGGATGGTAGTTGCATTTTACTTACCTCTGCTCCCCTGGCAGACGATGTTCCCCTTCGCTCCAACAGTGGACTGTCCCTTATCGTCCTCATGGTGCAGTGCTACGGTCCCTGTACTAATCTTAATGATGTTAGGGACAATCATCCAGTGGAGTGCAGGGGAGAAAAGGCAGCAGGAACCATTCTAGCAGTGCAGAGGATCTTGTAAGTAAAGTAACTTTAACCTTGTCCCTTATACATAAACCAGCAATTAACCATTGCAGTACAGGTGCAGCCCAATTGAAAGAGAGGACTTAGGGCCAGATTCACAAAGAAGTTACGTCGGCATATCCCGAGATACGCCGCGTAACTTCTAGGATGCACCGGTACTTACGCCGGTCGGATCTTAGCAAAATTCAGGCGTATCGAATACAGAAAAAAGATACGCCGTAATTTTGCTAAGATCTGACCGGTTACGTCTCTTACACCGTCGTATCTTAGTTGCATATTTACTATGGCCGCTAGGTGGCGCTTCCGTCGATTTACACGTTGAATATGCAAATGCGCTAGATACGCCGATTCACGAACGTATTGCACTCGATCGCATTTTTTTAGTCCAGCGTAAAGTTACCCCTGCTATATGAGGCGTACGCAATATTAAGTATGGACGTTGGGACAGCGTCAATTTTTCTGTTGTTTGCGTAAAACATTTGCGAATAGGGTTTTGCGTAAGTTACGTTCACGTCAAAACCAATGAGTATTTGCGGCGTAATTTTGAGCATGCGCACTGGGATACGTCCACGGACGGTGCATGCTCCGTTAGTTAGAAACGTTATTTACGCTACCCCACCGTTACTTTGGGCGCAAGTTCTTTGTGAATACGGCACCTGCCTCTCAAAGTTACGGCGGTGTAATGTAAATGAGATACGCTACGCCCGCACAAAGATACACCTCTGTACGTGAATCTGGCCCTTTGACTTTTTCCAGAGTTCCGCTTTAACCTGTTGCCAACCGCCCGCCGTCATATTACTGCGGGATGGTGGCTCTCCTGGGTGACAGCCCGTAGCTATACGTCCGCATTAAAGTGGCCACTAGGGTGCGCGTGCGTCCCCGCTCGCCCCCGAGTTCTGCGCGCGTACCCGGCGGGTCCTGTCAGCGGGGGAAACGCTGATCTTCTGTTCATACAATGATTTCCCCTAGTGAGGCCACCCCCCCATACAGTTAGAACACACCCAGGAACACACTTAACCCCTCCCCCGCCCCCTAGTGTTAACCCCTTCACTGCCAATGGCATTTTTATAGTAATCCAATGCATTTTTATAGCATTGATCGCTAAAAAAATGCCAATGGTCCCAAAAATGTGTCAAAAGTGTCCGAAGTGTCCGCCATAATGTCGCAGTACTGAAAAAAAATATTAATAAAAATGCCATAAAACGACCCCCTATTTTGTAAACGCTATAACTTTTGCGCAAACCAATCAATAAATGCTTATTATGATTTTTTTTTACGAAAAATATGTAGAAGAATACGTATCGGCCTAAACTGAGGAAAAATAAGTTTTTTTATATATTTTTGGAGGATATTTATTATAGCAAAAAGTAAAAAATATTAAAAAAAATTCAAAATTGTCGCTCTATTTTTGTTTATAGCGCAAAAAATAAAAACCGCAGAGATGATCAAATACCACCAAAAGAAAGCTCTATTTGTGGGAAAAAAAGGACGCCAATTTTGTTTGGGAGCCACGTCGCACGACCGCGCAATTGTCAGTTAAATCGACGCAGTGCAGAATCGCAAAAAGTGCTCTGGTCAGGAAGGGGGTGAATTCCTCCGGGGGGTGAAGTGGTTGAACTCCAAAATGACAATTCCTAGGAAGCTAGTACTATCAACTTTAAATTAGCAAGCATTCCAATTTCCCGGTCAGTTGGCTGCAAAACGCCACTGTCGCCCCCACCAGTCTCAGCTTGACGCCCTGATATCCACTGCAAACATGAGTAAACACTAAGGATTATGTTACTACCCCTAGGAGACACCACTCACCTGCTGCACCGCGGATAGCGGAAAATTATTTTTAATTAAAAAAAAAAAAAAAAAGCGTTAACAAATCTTCAAAGCAACCTAATATGGATCCTTGTAACCTCTGATGCCAATTCTAGTGTGGTTCAAGACAAACACACTTCAGAACTGCTTTAGCTTTTCGACAAGCTTATTTCTTGAACTTAATTAAAACTTTGTTCCCTCTTTTATTCAATTTATGAAGCCCAGCCAGTAGGATTAAGCGATTAGAGTTAAAAAAAAAAAAAAGGAAAGAAAAAGAGTCCCATTTGTGAGCAACTCATAAGCTGGAGCTGCTAGGCATCTCGGTTGTACTCCATTAAATTAATAAGGAATGAATAGACTGATCCATTATGAATAAAACGGTGGGGAGCCTCGACATTGCTTGGTACTTTTTTCTACACACTCCTCAGAGAACATTTGTGTGAAATGATTATGTTCATATTCATTCAATTGGAATTCTGCAAAAGCAGGATGCATAAATTACTCTAAAGATCTCCAATGCAGTGTTTATGTTAAACATTATGTGTGTGAATTAATATGACTATTATAAAACCATTACCATGCAATGTATTTACCTATATGCGCTACGTTAGAAGCTTAACCCTTTCAAAACGTACATTTCCAGTGGGGCCGTGCCAGCCACTTATTGTTAAATGCTAAAGGACTTTTATATAATGTTCCTGCAAATTAAATTAGATTTGCATTGCTGATTTTCCATTTCATTCACTTAAATTTAATAAGAAGGAGAACAAGCCATCACACACAGGGGTAGGTGATGGTGCATTGAGCGGGGAGCCTGCAATATTTCAGCTGGCGCTTAGCATCGTAACTGCAAAGCATTAAAGAGAAGCTGTGCATCTTAAAGTGGATGTAAACCCAACATTTTTTTTTTGATGTCACAATGTAGAGTATAAGATTTCCTATCATCTGTGCCCAGTCTTGCCACACAGAGTTAATTCAGTTCGGAGCAATCCTCTTTTATTTTTCTAAATAAAAAGTCAGTTCCTCTCTCCTTTCTTTGAGTGACAGGTTATTTACATATCTAGCTTGAACATGTTTATCATATGTTATGTTGGGCTCCATGCAGAGTGAAGCTGATAAACTGCAGTTTATTGACGTTTTGGCGTTTTAAAAAAAAAACATAAACTGAACTCTATGTTAGCCTATGTGTCCATGCACACGTGGGCGTTTTTTTAGCTTTAATGAGCTTTGGATTTTATTGGCTTTTTTCTGAACGCCCGAAATTTTCGTTCAAATTGACGTTTTTCGGCGTGAAAAAACACCATATGCTAATTAACGCTAATTAGCGGCCGTTTATGAGCTTTAAAAAAATGCATTCTGGGAGTTTGGGAATGCATTGTGGGATTTTTGGAGTGTCCTTAGTGTTTATACAATAAAAACTCTCATTAACGCTGACGCTAATAAACGCTGATACAAAACGCTGATACAAAAACGCTGATACAAAACGCTGATACAAAAACGCTGATAAAAGCTAGATTTTCTGGCAGCTTTTTCTGGCGTTCAAAACGGCAGTTTATCAGCTTCAGTGTGCATGAAGCCTTATGTTTATCATAATATGAGGTGATCAAAATTCATTGTATATTACCAGGATGTGTTATGTGGGGGAGGGGTGGATTTCTCAATTTTTATACTTTGGATCACCTCATATTATGATAAACATAACATATGATAAACATGTCCAAGCTAGATATGTAAATAACCTGTCACTCAAAGCAAGGAGAGAGGAACAGACTTTTTATTTAGACAGGTTTTCATCTGGAAGTCTGTTAATTTTCACTGAACAATAAAAGAGAATTGCTCAGAGCTGGATTTACTCTGTGTGGCAAGACTGGGCACAGATGATAGAAAATATTATACTCTACATTGTGACATCCACTTTAAGTATGTTGTCTTATTGTTAGTTTGAAGGCAAGTTTAGATTTGATTTTCAAAATTTGTGGCAGTGACGAATTTTTAAGACAGGTTTCAGGTATGGATCAATGTACATATGCCTATGCAAAGCATTCTCTGATTGGACGAGGTGGAACATCACTGTCCCATCTCCTCATCACATCCAACATGTGATTGCATTCATTGTATTCATTAACCACTAGCCGACCAGCCGTCGCAGTTATACGACGGCAGGTCGGCTCGGCTGCGTGAAATCACGTAGGTATACGTAATTTCACATGTCAGCCAATAGGGGCACGTCTGCGCCGCCGGAGGCACGTGCGCGCCCCCTGCTCGCCCCTGGTGCCGACGAGCGTGCTCACCGCCGGGCACCTGCGATCGCTCGTTACAGAGCGAGAACCGGGAGCTGTGTGTGTAAACACACAGCTCCCGGTCCTGTCAGGGGGAGAAATGACTGTTCGTCTCTTCATACAATGTATGAACAGCCATCTGTCATTTCACCTAGTCAGTCGCACCCCTCCTTCATGTCGAACACACGTAGGGAACATAATTAACTCCTTGATCGCCCCCTAGTGTTAACCCCTGCCAGCGACATTTTTACAGTAATCAATGCATTTTTATAGCACTGATCGCTATAAAAATGCCAATGGTCCCAAAAATGTGTCAAAAGTGTCCGAAGTGTCCGCCATAAGGTCGCAGTACCGATAAAAATCGCTGATCGCCACCATTACTAGTAAAAAAAAAAATATTAATAAAAATGCCATAAAACTATCTCCTATTTTGTAGACGCTATAACCTTTGCGCAAACGAATCAATAAACGCTTATTGCGATTTTTTTTTTACGAAAAATATGTAGAAGAATACGTATTGGCCCAAACTGAGGAAAAAAAAAAAATGTTTAAATATTTTTTGGCGTTATTTATTACAGCAAAAAGTAAAAAATATTATTTATTTTTTTAAATTGTTGCTATATTTTTGTTTATATCGCAACAAATAAAAAACGCAGAGGTGATTAAATACCACCAAAAGAAAGCTCTATTTGTGGGAAAAAATGGACGCCAATTTTGTTTGGGAGCCACGTTGCACGACCGCGCAATTGTCAGTTAAATTGACGCAGTGCCGAATCGCAAAAAGTGGCCTGGTAATTGACCATCAAAATGGTCCGGGGCTGAAGTGGTTAACCATTTTACCCCCTTCCTGACCAGAGCATTTTTTGCGATTTGGCACTGCGTTGCTTTAGCTGAGAATTGCGCGGTTGTGCAACGTTGTACCCAAACAAAACAGATTTTTTCTCACAAATAGAGCTTTCTTTTGGTGGTATTTCATCACCTCTGCGGTTTTTATTTCTTGCGCTATAAACAAAAAATAAAGCAAATTTTTTTTTAAAATAGAGCGACATTTTTTATTTTTTGCTATAATAAATATCCCCCATAAAAAAAAATATATATATATATATTTTTCTTCAGTTTAGGCCGATACGTATTCTTCTACATATTTTTGGTAACAAAAATCGCAATAAGCGTTTATAGATTGGTTTGTGCAAAAGTTATAGCGTCTACAAAATAGGAGATAGATTTATGGCATTTTTATTAATATATATTTTTTTACTAGTAATGGCAGCAAACTGAATTTTTTATCGGGACTGCGACATTATGGCGGACACATCAGAAACATTTGACACTATTTTGCTACCATTGTAATTTATACAGCGATCAGCGCTACTGTGTGAATGACACTGGCAGGGAAAGGGTTAAACACTAGGGAGCGATCAAGGGGTTAAGTGTGTCCTAGGGAGTGATTCTAATTGTGGGGGGCTGAGCTACAAGTGACATGACAGTGATCACTGCTCCCGATGACAGGGAGCACTAGATCCCTGTCAGGTCACTAGGCAGAAGAGGGAAATGCCTTGTTTACAGAGGCATCTCCCCGTTTTGCCTCTCCTCACCGCAATCGCGGGCTGCTGGCGAACATTGAGTTTGCGGGACCCGTGGGCACATTCGCGAGGCACTAGGCGGCAAATTCAAAGGGACGTACTGTCAGTGCTATTCTGCCGACGTATATCGGCGTACGGCGGTCGGGAAGTGGTTAAGAAAATGCAAAACATTCTGTGAATGGCCCTGGTGCCCAGCGGCACAATGTTCAAAATGCAGAAGAACAGCTTCTCAGCTCAGGAACCCGAATCTAATGGGGATCACTGTAGTAGTGGTGTCTATCTAAGTGAGTGCAGCCTATTGCATTAGTGTGCACCCCAAAGCTCAAACCCACATGACTGTCTCTGCAGCCTCAACTGCACTGGACAGTAAGTGAATGAGAAGTAAGTGAATGAGAATGAGTGAATGAGAAGCCTGGGTGGCTTTCTGTTTATTCACAAACTGAAGCATAGTAAACTAAGCAGCCGGGGGAAGAAGAGGGAAGCTAGCAGAACTTTGGTGGGGGGGGGGCACTACATGGGGGGGGAAGCCCGGTCAGTAGGGGGAATCAGCACTGCACAAAGTGATTAGGGTGTGCCCAGGCACACCTGGCACACCTTATGTGCATGCCTATGTGTCTGGAGGGATCCCACAGGTATGGTATATGCATAGTTACATTGGTTTAAACTGGACCAAGAAAATTACATACCTGGAATTCTTTTTTTTTGACCGCACATCATTCCTGGGTCTATAGGTTCAACCTCTAATGAATATCTAGATCTCTCAAAGTTGCTGCCTTCCCCCATTACCACCAATATTGCCCCTTTGTAGCTTTCACCCTTAAAGTGGTTGTGAAGGCATAAGATTTTTTATCTTGTATTCTATGCATTAGGATAAAAAAAACCTTCTATGTTCTGCATCTCCCCTCAGCCCCCTAATACTTACCTGAGCCCATATCGATCCAGCGATGTTGCACAAGAGGCTTGGCTGCCTGGGACTCCCTCTACTCATTGGCTAAGACAGTCATGGGGAACCATTGGCTTCCGCTGCTATCAATCAAAGTGAGTGAGCTAATGAGAAGAGAAAGGGGGCGGGCCGGGCAGTAGTTCAGTGTCTGGATGAACACACAGAGCAGCAGCTCGGCTCAGGTGCCCCCAGAGCAAGCTGCTTGCTGTGGGTGCACTCAGCAGGAGACACTGCACAGGGAAGATAATTATGACAGGTTTGTTATTTCTAAACAAAACTATTTTGATTTTAGTATCACTTTTAAGTGGTTCTAAAAGTAAAAATGGAACTTCCACTTCCCCATCCGGTGTCACATTTGGCACCTTTCAAGGGGAGCAGATACCTGTCTAATACAGGTATTTGCTCCCACTTCCGGTGATAGATCACCACAGCTTCTGCGGCGACCTATGCCATGAATATAAAGCTTCCTCTGATTGGCTGAGTTGGAAAGGCAGGCTGATGATGTCACAAATCACAATCTCCGACTCGACTAGTCAGAGGAAGCTTTGTATTCATTGAGAGAATACAAAACTACCTATAAATGACTGAGTGCCGCTCAGTCCAATGCTATTTTGTCCTGAGTATGAGACAAGAAGGAGCTGAGGCCCAGCGGGCACACATGTTAGTATAGAACTACTTCCTTCACTGGGCGCACTATATAAACCGTAGCCTCAGCTAGTGTAGAGTACTAGTTAGTGGACATGGGTTCTGGTGCTGTAAGTAAATTTAGGCTTGGCGGGCAGCTAAACCTGTATTTTGATTCTGGGTCAGGGTGGGTAGGCCAGTAGAACTGGATGACTCATGAGGCAATACCTGGGCCTACTTGCTAGAACTTTGGAGACATTTCTAGAAGTTTGGGAGGTTAGGAGGAGCTGCCTGGAGTATGGAATGAGGTCCCCAACCAATCCCTGGCCAAATTAGCTAGCAGGGGGAGGGATTTCTTATGTACTCGTGGTCGGGCAATCAGGGGCAGTGCGAGTTTGGGTGGAGGCCCTTGGTGGTAGCCTCCTAGTCGTGGCTTGGGTGCTTGGGTGCTGGAGGGATCCTCTCAAACACATGGAGGAGTCCTGTCCAGAGACACAGGAGAAGGTCTGAGGACAGCAGGAGCCAGCGAGCACATCCAAGAGATCTCCAGGGAGAAGACAGCTAGATGGCTGGTGAGTAAGACAGTCAGGGAGGACTAAGAGACAGCCTGAGACAACTGAGGAGTGGCAGTAAAATAGACTTTTTACAAGGAAGTAAATTAAAGTATTCATAACTAATTTAACGTGTATATTTATGCTTTACAGTAAACCTGTCATGGAAGAAATATAAGGGATTGTTATGAAAATGCTAGTTGCTTGTCTATTATGATGGCCCTATTAATTATAATTATATTAATGATAATATGGAAAGTTAATTTTAAGATAGAATTCTGTAAGAATGTAATTAAATATGAATATATGCGGCATCTACGATAGAAATGCGTTGGAGTGGACAAAGTAACGATAGAAATATAGTTTGGTGAGTGCAGTTATGAAGGATTTTTTTTTCCTTTCTCTTTATCTGTGGGTGCGATTTTGCTGGGTAGTGTACAAAGTTTTATGTGTGTTTTTATTTTTTTGTGTTGTATAATGAAAAAAATCAATAAAAACGATTTGATTGAAAAAAAAAAATATGATGGCCCTCTAATGTCATCATTTACCAAGCCACTGACCTAAAATAAGTATGCATATCAAGAAGACCGGAGAAGTGTCAAAATGCATAACTTTTCCAAGTCACTGACTCAACTTATTTGTTATTAGTCCCCCAGGTCATGCTCCGTAGGGAGAGAGGGGAAGCAGCCACTCAGGACACAAGGGATAGTGAAGGGTAATCCAAAGGTCGGGGCAAGAGGCAGACGAGGATAACCAAGGGACGGGCCAAGGGTCAGGGTCACATGCAAACAGAAGTAGTTGGGGACAAGCCAAAATTGGTACAAAGAGAGATTAACGTAGCACACCGCAAGCAGGAACACAAAGCTAACAAACAACATTGATCAGCAAAGCAGATCTGCAGTGTGCTAGTTAACCACTTCCTTACTGGGCACATATACACCTTCCTGACCAGGTGAAATTTCAGCTTGTGGCACTGCATCACTTTAACTGACAATTGCGCGGTCGTGCAGCGTGGCTCCCAAACAAAATTGACGTCCTTTTTTCCCCACAAATAGAGCTTTCTTTTGGTGGTATTTGATCGCCTCTGGGGTTGCGCTATAAACAAAAATAGAGCGACAATTTTGAAAAAAAAAACTATATTTTTTACTTGTTGCTGTAATAAATAGCCCAATTTAAAAAAGAAAAAAAAAATTCAGTCTAGGCGATACGTATTCTTCTACATATTTTTGGTAAAAAAAAAAATCACAATAAGCGTCTGGTTTGCGAAAAAGTTATTGCGCTTACAAAATTATAATTTTTTATTATTATTTTTTTTTTTACTACTAATGGCGGCGATCAGCATTTTTTTCGTGACTGCGACATTATGGCGGAGACATCGGACACTTTTGACACATTTTTGGTGCCATTTACATTTATACAGCGATCAGTGCTATAAATATGCACTAATTACTGTATAAATGTGACTGGCATTGAAGGGGTTAACACTAGGGGGTAAGGAAGGGGTTAATGTGTACCCTAAATTGTGTTCTAACTGTGGGGGGGAGGGGGGGTGACTGGTGGAGGTGGCCGATGCTGTGTCCCTATGTACAAGGGACACAGATCGGTCTCATCTCTCCCCTGACAGGACATGGATCTCTGTGTTTACACACAGAGATCCACGTCTTGTCCCTGTAGCCGCCGTTCCCGAGTGCCTGGCGGACATCACAGCCGCCAGGCACGCGCATCGGCATGTCAGCGATGCAGCGGGCACACGCGCGCCGACGGCGGCGCTCGTGCGCCCCCCAGTGGCCTGGCTAGGCGCAGGCCGTAAAAACACGGCCAGTCAGAGATTCAGGACATCCCCTCGGCCGTACAAAGTCGTACGGCCGTAGGGTAGTGGTTAATATAGAGTTCCTGGGATGGCCTAGGGTGGAGCCACACAGGGAGGAGAGATGATAAAGGCAGCAAGATAAGAGAGTCTGGCCTCTAATGAACACATGGAGAGGAAGGTAAGCTGCCAGACATTATTGCATATCCATGACATTACTGAAGCAGGAAAGTCAGTATAAAAGCCAGGTAACTAGCATTTTCAGAAGTAGAGGTAAACAATGGCAAACTTAATGTGCCTCCCACAATATATTTTTTTAAGCCTGTCTCTCCAAACAGTTGTCTTTTCGAGCACCGCGGTTGACACAGTACTGAGATAGCTAGAACCGTACCAAGATAAAATGTGTCAAAGGAATGTCCAATTCCTCAGCTGAAAAACATGACATGTAGAAATATAATTTTTTTTTCTTAATCTTATTTCGATGCCTACAGCCATTCCATCACTTTTAATAATCTCCAACAAAGACAGGAAGCGGTGCCTTCATATATGAAATTTATCAAGAAATTGGATGCACGGTAGCAATTTTTGTGCCTAGTCCGCATGTCAATATTTATTTCAGGCCAAGTGAAAATGGCAATCGATAACTGTTTTGAAATAACCTCCGTGCGTAGTACTAATAGATTGTAATGCTAATAAAGATGGTTTCATGTTTCATTCTGCAGGAGCTGTACCTTCTGCCTGATCAGATTTGTCCAAGTGGCAGTCACCTGCGGAAGGACTTGGGCTCAAGCTGACGTGATTCATGCTGAAGGGCCATCACCACAACGAGCATTCTGTCTGCTGCGTGTTTTACCTCGAATGATAAAATATCTGCTGCAAATCTACTTCCCATTATGGAATGTTAATGAATCTGTTAGGGAATAATTCCAATTAGTCAAATGGAAATTCTCCAGACTTAAAAATATGGATCACAATAGTGACTTAAAGGAAAGCTTCATATACTAAAATGCGGATGGACTTTTATAATTGCCACACAGTTTGGTTTTTAAAGCTGAACCCTAGAATGAATATACTTTTTCAAAATTCATATATTGGGGAAGAGCAAAATTCAGAGTTTGGGCCTTGCTGAAATTTTGTCCAAATTGGGACATTTTGTCCAAATGCATTGGAGTTGGTGGGGGAGGCCAATGCCGCATACACACGGTCGGACTTTTGACCGGGCAAAACTCTGTCAGAATTTCAGACGGAAAAATAGAGAACCTGCTTTCTAAGTTCGTTGGAAATTCCGACGGCAAAAGTCCGATGGGGCATACACACGGTCAGAATATTCGTTGAAAAGCTCCCATCTGACTTTTTCCATCGGAAATTCCGACCGTGTGTATGCAGCATTAGGGTTTAATAGGCTTTATTATAGCGTTCAAGTAAATCTAAGGTGTATTTCAATTTTTTCTAGATATGTTTTTATTACAAGGGGTCTATATTGTCTGCCATGACTACTAGCAAATTTTCTTTTGAATGTACTAAGCTGCATATGCACATGTGGGTGGTGGCTGGCTGCCTTGTGCCTGGCCATAGTGTGCAGCCGAGCCGACCCCCAACGTAACAGTAACCTTCAGGGCAATACTAGACTTTGCCTGACAGCTCTCCCCAATGTGTGTGGGTGGTGGGTGGAGACTGAACCCTTACTAACTGTGTGCTTCACCTTCCTCACTCCAACTGGGCACTTTCTCCAGGCCAGATAGCTAGGGGACACCAGTAGAACGCATGTTCATACTCATCAGAGTGCCATTTTTAACAAATAAAGGCACCACAGGGATGGTTGTGGTTAATGTTCATTTACTGAAAGCCTCAATCAATCATGATTAGAATAGAACAACACAGTTAAGTCATCTAACGGACTCTTGGTCCTAGGCCCTGCTGGTGGCTGTCCCTGCAGTAGATGGGCCTACATTCTTCCTCACCAATGATGAGAGGGACAGAGGGGTAACTCAGCTCTCTCCTGGAACTAGAATGGGGAACCCCAGGGCACTCTGCCCTCCCCCTATAGTGGAGGCAGCAGGAGCACAGCAGATAGATGTTGCTGTTTCCCCTTCCTCAGCAGTCTGACTCACCTTCCTCCTAGGTCCTGCCTAGTCTCTTAGCATTCTGTCAGAGAAAAGAGGCATCTTAAAGGGAAACTCACTCCTCCACCTGTCTACACACAGGCCCTCAGAACTAGTGTCCACACTTGAAAAAAATTCAGAGGTGGGTCTTAGGGGTGTGGCCCTGACAGGAAGAGGTGGGTCATATCTAAATTAGGGGGGTGCACACGTTTAGTGAGGCCTAGGGCAGCACAAAACCTAAATACACTACTGCGTGTACAGCATCACAAAAGTCCTGCAGAGCTGCAGTAGTTCATCCTTTAATGGCTCCCAAGGGAAGGTCTTTTCAGCTTTCAAGTTTGGTGACAACCAGTCAATGGAAAAGAAAATGAATTTGCAAACAGCAATAAAAACATACTGACTTAAAATGGCAGTCATTTATGCATTTTGGTCATTTACTGTGCATTTTTTAAATGTATTTTAAGCTGCTGCCAGTCTTACTAGAGTAGATAAGAAATAAGTAACAGGGAGTCTGATATTCTCTCCCTGGGGAAAATGCTGCTCCAGGTGATAACTGGTGCTGGTTACATGAACTAAACCAAAGCAGTTACTTTATACATTTGTTAAAGGGAAGGACCGTTCAACTTGAACTCCAATCATCCCTGTTTAGCTTAACCAAATCGAGTTCACTTGACCGAATGCCTAGACTTTTGGTTATTTGAGCAGCACTGGAGGATATCTGGCATATGTTTTAAGACAGCTACCCTGTTTCCCCAAAAATAGGACATACTCTGAAAATAAGACCTAGCGTTATTTTCAAGGAGGGCTGCAATATAAGCCCTACCCCGAAAATAAGCTCTAGTTAAAAATGCTTGTAAAATCCTATAATCCACTTTATTACAGTAGTATATAATGTACAATGTGGGTGTTTCTGTAATATAAATGCGGGGAAGAGAGCTCCGGCGGGTAACAGAAGCGCAGGGTGGCGCTATAACAAATGTATTTGGCACAATTATATTACAAAAACACATACATTGTACATTATATAATACTGTAATAGAGTGGATTATAGGATTTTTCAAGCATTTTTAACTCGGTTCACAATGGGGATTCCTGACAGGCAGGGAGGGAGAGGAGGAGAGAAGACAGCACATTACATAGTAAGACCTACCCCGAAAATAAGCCCTACTGTGTCTTTTGTTGCCAAAATTAATATAAGATCCAGGCTTATTTTTGGGGAAACATGGTAGGTATATAAGCTCTCACATTGCTCTGCATCTACCCATTTGAGGAAGACAATGCTAACATCTGGGTATGATCCATCTAATTGCTAATTAAAGTTTTGCTTACCAGTCAACAAAAACCCTCCAAGGGGCACCATACACTGCCTGAGAGTCCCAGACTTCAACAAGGGTTAATAAGCTCTGTATTATAGCGAGTGGGTTAAATGTTTATAATCAGGAAAGGACAATGTGGGAAATGTTCTGTTTATTTGTCTGTTTGATTCAAAATGTGTTGTTTTTTCACCATTATTAGCTGATCTTTTTTATATTCCATATGACCACGCGTTAGGAAATCACCTCACCAGCCACATCCTCTCCAAACCCTCCCAGTCATCTCATGCTGATCTGTACAACTTAACCAGTATACTTTACTATTTATAGAAGAACCAGAGCTGTCACAGACACTGAAACCATATGGTCTACGTGGTACACACAGACATTTTCATATCCATGAAGGATTATGTTTTATATTACATTATACACAGGTTTTTTTATTATAAGTTACAGATGAGGCAGCAATATCTTAAAAAAAAAGTAATATAGTAATTTAAGTCCACTTTCATTGAAAAAAATATCACAAATAAAAAAAGAATAATATGGAATATACAAATGTGACACAGTCAGGACGCCCACTAACACACAGCTCCTTTCTCTATCTGCAAAGTAGAGAGCGTCCTGACTCTCCTGCTTGCCCCCTCAAGAGAGGGGCGAGCATGACACTCAACACCAGGGAGAAAGCCTTGCATTACTGTGTGGAGTTACAGACAGAAGAACAGGAAGTCAGGATTTCTCAGAAGAAATAAGGACATTTAAAAGCAAAATGGAAGGATGAGGTAAGTAAAGGAGGACTGCACTAAGATAAAGGAAACTATTTAGGAAAAAATGTTTTACCTTTACAATCCCTTTGACCAAAACGACCTTTCCCTTTCGATCAGCAGCGTTGTAATTTAGTGTAAAATCCAATGCAATAGCAGCCTGGAGGTATCTTTTACACAGCATTGTATGCTGAACGCCCCTCAGAATTGTAATTTCCTGCTTGTGTGATTTCCTCAGAGGCCTGCACTAAGATACAAGTCAGATTTGGGCATCCCCTGCAACAAACATTTCAAATTTGGTGAAATATTTCCACAGGATTAATCACGTCTGATTAGAATGCTGAAAGTGTAGCAGCTGATCACTGATGAAAAAGTCACTCCTATTCGCATTCACATGCACATGGGCACAGACACAGCTCTTTCCTAGGGATCTCCATGAGTAAGCTCCAGTGGGCGTGGCCTGGCAGAGGTATACAACAGGTTTAGACTTGATGTTAGGCTTCTGGGACACCTAATCACTCTCTACCACCCCTTTCCGGTCAGCACTCACAATGGTAAGCACAGGACTTCATTTGCATACAGCCTGAGTGGCTCACACACATATATTGGTTTTAGGGAAAAATAATCTCTTTAGAGAGTACAACATTGGGGATACATATTTAGAATATGGTGCAAAGTCTGGGAGACCTTACTTACGAAAGATATTGATAAGCTAGAATGAGTCCAGAGATGGGTAACTCTAAGGCCCTGTACACGCGATCAGAGCTGTCTATCCTTCTACATAAACAAACCCAACAGCTCATATGTCCACCTCATGTAACCCCCAAATGCCAATTTGGCACTACCCCCTATAGCTGGTAATAGCTGGATCTTTCCTGAGGCCACGTACACACGATCAGACTGGTCCGATGAAACTTGTCCGACGGACCGCTTTCATCGGACCAGGCTGAAGGCTGAAGGTCTGATGGTCTGATGTGTGTACACACCATCAGACCAAAAATCCGATCAGACCAGAACGCGGTGACGTAGAACACACCAACATGCTGAAAAAACGAAGTTCAATGCTTCCAAGCATGCGTCGACTTGATTCTGAGCATGCGTGGGTTTTTGGTCCGATGCTTTTCTATACTAACCATCGAACCTGTTCGACAGACAGGTGTCCATAGGACAGATTTTAAAGCAAGTTTTAAAACTTTGGTCTGACGGACAACGGTCCGATGGGCCGTACACACCATCGAACTGGTCCGATGAAACTGGTCTGCAGACCAGTTTCATCGGACCTGTCTGATCTTGTGTACGCGGCCAAAGGCTGCGTACACACGATCAGTCAAAACCGATGAAAACGGACTGAAGGTCCGTTTCATCAGTCCAAACCGATCATGTGTGGGCCCCATCGGTCAGTTATCCTTCGGTCAAAAAAAAAAGAGAACTTGCTTTAAATTTTAACCGATGGACTCCTAACCGATAGGTCAAACCCGATCGTTAGTATGCAAAAGCATCGGTTAAAAAGCCGCGCATTCTCAGAATCAAGTCGACGCATGCTTGGAAGCATTGAACTTCGTTTTTTTCAGAACGTTGTTGTGTTTTATGTCACCGTGTTCTGACACAATCATTTTTTTAACCGATGGTGTGTAGGCACATCAGACCATCAGTCAGCTTCATCGGTTAACCGATAAAAACGGTCCTTCAGACCGTTCTCATGGGATGGACTGATCGTGTGTACGCAGCCTAAGATCTGAGGGATACAACATATTAAGAGCAACCCCAGGAACTTAATATGTACAGTCTATGTATAAAGAAGGGAAAGGGGAGACATGATTGAAACCTTTGGATACATCAAGGTTCAGGAGGACATTTTTTTTAATATGAAACTAAAATTAAGAACAGAGGGACACAACCTCAAAAAAAATGGAGAAAAGTTCTAGACTAATCTTAGAAAGTATTATGTTATTAACCACTTAAGAACCGCCTCCTGCACATATACATCGGCAGAATGGCACTGTACTAGTACCCAGCCATGGGTCCGAAGCTCCGGGACCGGGACCACAGGACTCGCGGACCTGATCACCGCTGGAGTCTGGCGATTGGTCCCCGGAGCTGAAGAACAGGGAGAGGGACTCCCCCTATGAGGAAGTGAGGGGGCCTTTTTTCCCACAAATAGAGCTTTCTTTTGGTGGTATTTGATCACCTCTGCGGTTTTTATTTTTTGCGCTATAAACAAAAATAGAGCGACAATTTTGAAAAAAAAACCACAATATTTTTTACTTTTTGCTATAATAAATATCCCATTAAAAAAAAATTCTCAATTTAGGCCGATATGTATTCTACACATTTTTGGTAAAAAAAAAAAAAAAAAAAATCACAATAAGCGTATAGTAATTGGTTTGCGCAAAGGTTTCAGTGGCTACAAAATAGGGGATAGAATTCTGACATTTTTTTTAATTTTTTACTAGTAATACGGCCATCTGCAAATTTTGTCAGGACTGCGATATTGCGGCGGACACATCGGACACTTTTGACACATTTTTGGGACCATTCACATTAATTAAGCGAACAACGCTATAAAAACGCACTAATTACTGTATAAATGTGACTGGCAGGGAAGGGGTTAACACTAGGGGGCGAGGAAGGGGTTAAATGTGTATCCTGGGTGTGTTCTAACTGTGTGGGGGGAGGGGACTGACTGGGGGAGGTGACCAATGCTGTGTCCCTATGTACAAGGGACACAGCATCTGTCTCCTATCCCTGACAGGACGTGGAGCTCTGTGTTTACACACAGAGCTCCATGTCCCTGCTCTAAAACTGCCGATCGGCGGGTACCCGGCGGACATCACAACCGCCAGGCACGCGCATCGGCCAGTGGCCGGAGGACGCGAAAACGTCAAATGACAGCGGCTGGGATTTATAGAGCCACCTTGCCGCCGTCATTTGAAAATGGGCAAGGACTCAAGCAGTTAAAAGCAAACTGGAAGGATGAGGTAAGTGAAGGAGGACTGCACTAAGGTAAAGGAAGCTATTTAGGGGGGGGGGGAATTGTACCTTTACAACCCCTTTAAGTTATTGGAAAGTGGGTGTTTGAAGAAAACGGAAGAAAAATGTTGTATCTTTAAATCTGGTTTGGTGGACCAAATGAGAAAATAAATTTTGTTGTAGGAGTGTAATACTACTTTAAGATTTCAACCATGTACAGTAGAGCCAGATGACAAAAAAGAAAAAAAAAAGATTTCCTGTGGTGCCATTCTAATTTTAGGTCACGAGTGTGCTGCTATCTGCATTATTCTCGGATGCAATCTCCTGAATTTTTGCCTTTATACACTTTTTTTTCAAGTAAATGAAGTTAGGGTACATTTAGAAACGTTTAAAAATAAGCATAAGGAAAGATAATAATTTGTCTTCATCTTGTTAGGTTTCTGTGTGTTCAGCACCCACTAAATAAAAATCATGTCCACAGTTATCAATGTAAACAGTCTGATCCGGATTTATTCCTCATTTTACCTCACAGCACTTGCAGAATTTATTTTCTTGAAATAGATACGGTAACTTCAATCTGATATTAATTTTGACAGCAATTATCTTCGGTGCGGCTATATCTATAGTTAGAGACTGGCCTTTTTGGAGGCCCACACAGTCTCTCGTGGATTTCTGACGACTTGTCCATTTTCATCTGATTAGTGAGAGTGTTGTGAAAAATGAAACTTTATTTGGGTTAAATGTAAAACGTTGTTAGAGGAAACCTTCCACGAGAAAAATACATTAGCTAATGCCCTCATACAATAGAGGGCATAGGGTGCTTTCTCCTATATCATAGTGTCTTCGCTTTCGCCAGTGACCCTTGGCCAAGAGAACCGTCGTAGACATGAGCTAAATTTTAAATTTAAAGGGGTTGTAAAGGAAAAAAATGTTTTTCCCTAAATAGCTTCCTTTACCTCAGTGCAGTCCTCCTTCACTGACCTCATCCTTACATTTTGTTTTTAAATGTCCTTATTTCTTCTGAAAAATCCTCACTTCCTTTTCTTCTGTCTGTAACTCAACACCGTAATGTGAGGATTTCTCCCTGGTGTGGAGAAAGCCTCTTGAGGGGGGAGGGGGCGAGCAGGAGTGTCAGGACACCCACTAACACACAGCTCCTTTCTCTATCTGCAAAGTAGAGAGTGTCCTGACACTCCTGCTCGCCCCCTCAAGAGACTTTCTCCACACCGGGGAGAAAGCCTTGCATTACGGTGTTGAGTTACAGACAGAAGAACAGGAAGTGAGGATTTCTCTGAGAAATAAGGACATTTAAAGTAGGGTGACCAGACATCCCCAGTTTCAGGGGACAGTCCCCTGATTGAGGACACTGTCCCCGGACCAAGTCTGTCCCTTTTTTTTTTGTCAACCGAGATTGGATTTAATAGGGGGCAATTTCAAAGACAGTCAATGCAGAATTAAAATAAAAAAAATAGAATTACACATCCCCACTCCGCCATGTCTACTAGCATAGGGGGGTTGTATTTTTCCCATTATCTGTGCCCCTTTCTGATGATCATGTGCTGGTCGGAATACTTCTTCTTGCCTTCCCTGCCTATCTCCTTGCCTTCCCTGGCAGAGTGATCTTCCTCCGCTCCCTATGCAGTGGTAGCCGAGGCCCGAAGAGTAGGACTTGAAAGGCTGTGAGGCGAGCGGCAAAGGGGAGAGAGTGGCTGATTGTTGCCATTACTAATAAGAAAAAATATGTCCCCGAATTTCATTTTAAAAATCTGGTCACCTTAATTTAAAAGCAAAATGGAAGGATGAGGTAAGTGAAGGAGGACTGCACTAAGGTAAAGGAAGCTATTTAGGGGGAAAAAAAATCCTTTAAAAACCCTTTAATACCAATTTGACTGGACATTGAATTCTTTTGGAGGGGAGCTAATAGGTACTTACTATAATAATGATATAATATATAATATAATATATACAGTGAAACCTCTGACTTTTTTTTTAAATCCTGACTCGGTTTGCGAGTTGTCTCGCAAAATGAGCAGGATTCAAGCCACAGCGGTGTGCAGTACGGCATTTAGCCTGAGGTGCGGGGGAGCCATTCCAAGGTTTTCAGAGTTCAGCCAAGCTGCCCCCAAGCCTTTCCAAGTATTCCTGAGGCTCTCCGGTGCCCCTTCCCCAACCTCTGGCCACATGCGGTATTGCATGCCATAGAAGTCAATGCAAAATGAATTATTTTCATTTCCATTGACTTCTATGGGGAACCCGCTTTGATATGAGAGGGCTTTGGATTACGAGCATTCTCCTGGAACGGATAATCCAAAGTTCCACTGTATATTATATATAGTATATTATATAATATATATAATATACTATATATAATAAAAATATGATTAAACATAACAATAAAAAAAAAAAAAAAACTCTTGTAATTCACGACTAAATAATAATGAAAATTTGAAGGAAGATATTTATTATTTTTTTGTCATGTACCATAAAAGACAGGGATGCCCGAAATATAGCCATAACTTTGTGCTGTTATAAGAGCAATACATTTAACTCTCTGTGCTATCTATGGGCTAGATTCAGGAACACTTACGACGGGCGTATCAGTAGATACGCCGTCATAAGTCCTAATCTGAGCCAGTGCAACTTTAAGCGTATGCTCTAAATGAGATACACTTAAATGTTGCTAAGATACGACCGGCGTAAGTCACTTACACCGTCGTATCTTAGTTGCATATTTACGCTGGACACTAGATGGCGTTCCCGTCTAAAATATGCAAATGAGATAGATACGCCGATTCCCGAACATACGCCCGTCCTGCGCATTTTTTTACGTCGTTTGCGTAAGCGTAACTCCGGCGTAATGTTTACCCCTGCTATATGAGGCGCAGCCAATGTTAAGTATGGACGGCGTGCCGGCGTATTTTTTCACGTCGTTTACGTTGTTTGCGTAAAACGTTTGCGAATAGGGCTTTTAAATAGAAGACGCCCCCTACCTTCCCATTTTGTATTACGCCGGCCTATTTACGCTACGCCGCCGCAACTTACGGAGCAAGTGCTTTGAGAATACAGCACTTGCCCGTAAAAGTTGTGGCGGCGTAGTGTAAATAGCATACGCTACGCAAGTTTACTATTACGCTGCTCCTACCTGAATCTAGCCCTATCTATCTATCTATCTATCTATCTATCTATCTATCTATCTATCTATCTATCTATCTATCTATCTATCTATCTATCTATCTATCTATCTATCATAGGTATGTGCAGCCTATTACCTTAGGGTGTGCAACCCAAAAGCTAAAACACACATGCGCATATATATATATATTTATATATATCTATATATGGCAGTAGGGCAATTATAGTATCAGTAGAACAGTGGGTGGTGTCAGTGGGCAGGGACTGTTGGCAGTAGTTGTATTAGTTTCTTATTATTACCTTTTAAATTTTTTATATTTTTTTACAATTTTTTATTATTTTCTTTTACAATTTTTTAGGAGCACCATTGGGGGGCTTTGGTGAGATATCTGTAGCCAAGCAGCAGGGAGAATCTGTGCAGCACAGGGTGATTAGGGTGTGCCTGGGCACACCCCGTGCACATGCCTATCTATCTATCTATCTATCTATCTATCTATCTATCTATCTATCTATCTATCTATCTATCTATCTATCTATCTATCTATCTATCTATCTATCTATCTATCTATCTGTCTATCTATCTATTTATCTATCTATTTATCTACACTGTATATATACAGTATAAGAATCTAGTCAATATAAAATATATATGCCATGGTAAGAGTACTACCTTGGCAGATTGGACTTATCTTATGAAGTATATGTGAACCCTTACCTTGTAAAACAACTCTTTTAGTTTACAAGAGAAATGAAAGGCAAACTATTTGTGTTTAGATAAACAAAAAACGTTAAAAATACTTAATTGTGTTATTTTATTATTATTTTATAAAAGTAATAACATAATCTCTGTTCTCAGCTGCATTGGGAACTCAGAGACATGGGGACATGGGGAGGTAAAGCAGCAGTACACTGATCTTCCCAGTGAATGGTGGGGGGGGGGGGGTTGGGAGCATATCAGCAGACTTCTAACCATAGGAGGATAGGCAGACTGCATTGCTACCTGCCTGAAAGAAGCCTCAATAATTACAGAGCTGCAATTATTGCTGTCTTTTATATGTACCCAGAGATTATAAGGAAAGTTGCTGTCACCACCTCCCAAAGATACTAGCCCAGCAGAGTAGGCACAAAGTTTGGTATCATGATGACCAGACGGCCTCTCATACCAGCCTTTTGGTGTTTCTAGTACAGGAGGGCACCAGGTTCTTGTGTACCATCAGTGCTTCCAGAAGCGGTGCAGTTTTTAAAGAAGTGTAAATCACGGAAGCTCTCAATACATTGACATAAGAGTAACCTTTTTTTGCCATCCATTGGAAAAAATAATAGGTCATTATTCCGTAGTAGTTTTATTGTGGAAGAGAGATTGTGCAGATATGATGTGCTTTGGTCGGCAGGCACACATCACAAAAGATCCCTCCCAGGATTAATAAACTCTTTAATAACGGTAACATTTGCAACCAGAACCAAGAGCAAAGTGATTACATTCTTCATAAAATATAAGAGCTCATTTGATCTTAAGTTCTCAAGTGACACATTATGAATTCAGATATTGCGGCCATAACATTTCGTTCAGGACCTTTCTTAATAGGAACATACAATAACAGTAAAATTGTCTGGAGAGGAAGAGAGTGGAATTTGTCGGTAGGAACTATGGAGTGTTTCTGCTAGTCCATTTGCCATTATGTCTACTGTATGTACAACTTAGGGACTATTATATGAGGTCCTTTGTTTCTTGAAAGGACCACTTGTTATGTTATATGAGCATTATGTGTGTAGCACCCTCTAGCCAGTGTGCTAGATGTAAATAGGTTTTGTTGTTAGTGTAAGAAAATGTATGGTTGGCTCAGGGCCAAGCCTGAGCTGGGAATCTGGGTCAGGGTTTATTGACTCAGGGCCCGGATGACTCATCCTGACAGCTCTTCTGGTGCCTCCCCCTTTTTTTCTGGAACATTGGAGAATGTTCTAGACATACAGGGAGTGCAGAATTATTAGGCAAGTTGTATTTTTGAGGATTAATTTTATTATTGAACAACAACCATGTTCTCAATGAACCCACAAAACTGATTAATATCAAAGCTGAATATTTTTGGAAGTAGTTTTTAGTTTGTTTTTAGTTTTAGCTATTTTAGGGGGATATCTGTGTGTGCAGGTGACAATAACTGTGCATAATTATTAGGCAACTTAACAAAAAACAAATATATACCCATTTCAATTATTTATTTTTACCAGTGAAACCAATATAACATCTCAACATTCACAAATATACATTTCTGACATTCAAAAACAAAACAAAAACAAATCAGTGACCAATATAGCCACCTTTCTTTGCAAGGACACTCATGCAGCCTGCCATCCATGGATTCTGTCAGTGTTTTGATCTGTTCACCATCAACATTGCGTGCAGCAGCAACCACAGCCTCCCAGACACTGTTTAGAGAGGTGTACTGTTTTCCCTCCTTGTAAATCTCACATTTGATGATGGACCACAGGTTCTCAATGGGGTTCAGATCAGGTAAACAAGGAGGCCATGTCATTAGTTTTTCTTCTTTTATACCCTTTCTTGCCAGCCACGCTGTGGAGTACTTGGACGCGTGTGATGGAGCATTGTCCTGCATGAAAATCATGTTTTTCATGCAGACTTCTTCCTGTACCACTGCTTGAAGAAGGTGTCTTCCAGAAACTGGCAGTAGGACTGGGAGTTGAGCTTGACTCCATCCTCAACCCGAAAAGGATCCACAAGCTCATCTTTGATGATACCAGCCCAAACCAGTACTCCACCTCCACCTTGCTGGCGTCTGAGTCGGACTGGAGCTCGCTGCCCTTTACCAATCCAGCCACGGGCCCATCCATCTGGCCCATCGAGACTCACTCTCATTTCAGCAGTCCATAAAACCTTAGAAAAATCAGTCTTGAGATATTTCTTGGCCCAGCCTTGACGTTTCAGCTTGTGTGTCTTGTTCAGTGGTGGTCGTCTTTCAGCCTTTCTTACCTTGGCCATGTCTCTGAGTATTGCACACCTTGTGCTTTTGGGCACTCCAGTGATGTTGCAGCTCTGAAATATGGCCAAACTGGTGGCAAGTGGCATCTTGGCAGCTGCACACTTGACTTTTCTCAGTTCATGGGCAATTATTTTGCGCCTTGGTTTTTCCACACGCTTCTTGCGACCCTGTTGACTATTTTGAATGAAACGCTTGATTGTTCGATGATCACGCTTCAGAAGCTTTGCAATTTTAAGAGTGCTGCATCCCTCTGCAAGATATCTCACTATTTTTTGACTTTTCTGAGCCTGTCAAGTCCTTCTTTTGACCCATTTTGCCAAAGGAAAGGAAGTTGCCTAATAATTATGCACACCTGATATAGGGTGTTGATGTCATTAGACCACACCCCTTCTCATTACAGAGATGCACATCACCTAATATGCTTAATTGGTAGTAGGCTTTCAAGCCTTTACAGCTTGGAGTAAGACAACATGCATAAAGAGGATGATGTGGTCAAAATACTCATTTGCCTAATAATTCTGCACTCCCTGTAGTGGGTGGAAGCTAGGAAGGGCTGTCAGGAATTTTTTCGAGGACCTCAGCCAATCCCCAGTAAAGGGCTGGCAGAGGGCAGGCCACCTCATAAATAGACATGAGTCATGTCAGCAGGGGCAGAAAGATGGAGATGGAGTGCCCTTAAGGGTGCTCCCTAGTCTGGGGGAGGAGGGTGACCTCGAGCCTGGGGCTCTGGTGCTAGAAGACTCCTTCTAAAACACATGGAGGGTACCCTTCCTGGAGGCACAGAGAGGACAGCGGGAGCAGGTCAGCACATCTAGGAGATCTCCTGAGGGAGAGTCAGCCGAGCATGCTGGTGAGTGTTAGTCTGGAGGGCTGTGGAGAATAAGCTTGGAGGGCTAGTGAGAGGGACAGCTGGAGCCAGGAGTGCTGGCAGGACCTGAAGCGGTGGTGCTAGTATCAGTGACCACACAGAGAAAGTGCTGGGAAAGTGTGAGCTGTGTCACCCAATCTGTTCTTTACATATGGGAGCTGCGAGTCCCTGCCTGCTACAAAATTACTACATTGTGACATAGCTAGATTGTGCAAGCAAGTGTGTGCTGGAGGAAGAAGTGGAGTTGTATATTGACTGTATATACAGTATCTCACAAAAGTGAGTACACCCCTCACATTCTTGTAAATATTTTATTACATCTTTTCATGTGACAACACTGAAGAAATTACACTTTGCTACAATGTAAAGTAGTGAGTGTACAGCTTGTATAACAGTGTAAATGAGCTGTCCCCTCAACATAACTCACAACCATTAATGTCTAAACCGCTGGCAACAAAAGTGAGTACACCCCTACGGGAAAATGTCCAAATTGGGCCCAAAGTGTCAATATTTTTGGTGGCCACCATTTTTTTTCCAGCACTGCCTTAACCCTTTGTAGAAAGAAAAATGTTTGGACAGCCGCACTCTGGAAAAACCTTCTCGGTTGCCTTTATTTGGTAAAAGTAATCAAACACCGCAAATCACAGCAAAAATGGGGGCATACAGCTGACGTTTCGCACTATCAATCAGTGCTTACTGCCTTAACCCTCTTGAGCATGGACTTCACCAGAACTTCACAGGTTGCCACTGGAGTCTTCCACTCCTCCATCACGGGACTGGTGTATGTTAGAGACCTTGCGCTCCTCCACCTTCCATTTGTTATACTTACCTCAACTGTGTAGTTCGTTTTGCACAGAGTGGCCCTGATCATCATCATCTGGGGTCCTACCGTGGCTCTCACGGCTCTTCCCTGCAAGAGCTAACCCCCTCTGAGAAGCTCTCTAAAGAGGGGGTAACCTTGCAGGTGCGCTCCCGTGTGATACACTCGGCGAACATATCAGTAGTGCATAGGATGCATTAAAGCGGAGCTCCACCCAGGAAAACAACATTTTGCCATGTTGTTTAAAAAAATTAAATAAAAAAAAACCTGAAAAAAAAAAAATACTCACCCGAAATAGCTGTTGCTATGCGGAAGTCCGTAATCTGCCTCTTCCACTCCGCGGTGCCTTTTCTTCTTGTCCTTCTCCTTGTGAATGGGGCGCGCTGCTTTCTGGGAACTGTGTGTGTTCTCAGAGAGCAGCGCGCCCATTCACAAGCCAGCGTGAGACTCACGCAGGCGCAGTAGGAAATGGGCAGTGAAGCCGTACGGCTTCACTGTCTGTTTCCCATAGTGTGAACGGCGGCGCGGGACCCAGAGCGATCGTGGGACCGGCATCGGGGGGCCCATCAGCGCGGGCAAGTAGGACAAGGTAAGTGTCCTTATTTAAAGTCAGCAGCTACACTGTTAGTAGCTGCTGACTTTGAAAAAAAAAATCGCGGCTGGAGCTCCGCTTTAAGGTGAAAAAACACGAAGCTTTACAACCCCTTTAATTTACGCATTGTGTACAAATGAACTACAAGTTCTGACATCCATTGCGGCTTTTGACTTTAGTTTTCAATGAACTACCACGGCGCTCTTGGGCCCCGTGGTACTTACCTGTCAGTGTGAACCTACCTGGCTGTATGATGTACGGGGCAGACGGCTTACACTGACAGTCTGCAGGAGACCCACATGGCATTGGAGATCTGCTGATCGCTGGTGCATTGCATTCCAGGCAACAAAAAAAATTGTAAATGCACATTTTTTTTTACCTGCAAAAAAATTGTACATTTATTTATGTATTTATTTATTTTTTAATGTGAACTTTGCCTTTGAATGCTAATTTCTCATTTTAAATCAGGCCATGTATTTAAAAACGGTAGGAACAGTTATGAATCTCTCCATTACTTTTTAAGCCAGTACCTAAAAAATCATACCTGGAATGTTACGAGGTTATGGGTAGTACAGACTATTTTTCCCCATGTAACTTTTCTATGCAGGGCTGAGCTGTACAATCGCTTAAAGCGACAGCAGTGACAGATGTCCCTTGTGCTCCGGTTACATTATAGCTATAACAAGTATAATAATGTAGTACAATTTTACATATCTGTACTAATAAATAAATACAATTTTAAAAAATGTTATGGAAAGCAGTAATATCCAGGAAAATCCTCACTCAGGAGTCAAACTGAGAGCAGAGTGACAGAGTTAACTGAGTCCATGGCACACGTACAGTAAATCACTGGGATATAAATGACAGCACAGCCGGGAAAATGTTTGTTAAGCAATAAAGCTGGCACCCATGCAACAGCATGCAGAAGCCGGGCTGCGGTGTGGAATATATCACATCGATGGCTTCAATAGAAGATGCTGAAGACCAGGAGACATTGAGGAAACATAACCAGAGAATAGACGGAACCATGGGGAATATTGGATGTCTTCTTGAATTCTCATTAACATCTCCGAAAAAACAAAAGTGAAAAAGCTTTTACATATTCTTCCTACAGTATAAAAACGAGCCTAGTACTGCATACTGAGCTATAGAGAGTCACAGATAGATAGATAGATAGATAGATAGATAGATAGATAGATAGATAGATAGATAGATAGATAGATAGATATAATTAAATTAAATTGAAACTGAATTGGTCCTAGGACAGAGCTCTCGGATGCCCCACAAAAAAATGAAAATGCGCTACCCTTTATCACAACCCTCTGGACGCCCTCCTGTAACCAGGTTTCTATCCAGGTACATACACTATTGTCAATTGCAGAAGACCTTCATCTGTAATGTAAGCATTTGTGGGGAACGGTATCAAATGCATTGGCGAAATACAGATACACCATGTCCACAGGCCTTGTCTTTCCAGATTACAACTTACTTCCTATAATGCTAACAGGTTGGTCTGGCAAGGACAACCCTTCATGAATCCACGCTGATACCCTTTTCATCAGCAAATTATTAGATATGACCCCTTATCGTCCCCTCCAATATTTTACATACTAGTGATGTTAGGCTGACTGGTCTGCAGTTTTCTGGCACATAACTGTGCCCTTTTTTTTATATTGCCACTATGATAGATAGATAGATAGATAGATAGATAGATAGATAGATAGATAGATAGATAGATAGATAGATAGATAGATAGATAGATAGATAGATAGATAGAATAAATATTCATACCACTTAAATGTATTTTATTGGGATTTTATGTGATAGACCAACACAAAGTTGTGTTTTGCAGAAGAAAAATGTTAAATGGTTTTCAAAATGTTTTACAAATGAATATGTGAAAAGTGTGGTGTGCATTTGTATTCAGCCTCCTCAATCAGCGCCACCTAGTGGTTACCCCCTTCACTGCCAGTGTCATTTTCACAGTAGTCAGTTCATATTTATAGCACTGATCGCTGAAAAAAATTACAATGGTCCCAAAAATGTGTCAAAAGTGTCTGATGTGTCCGCCATAAAGTCGCAGTCACGATATAAATCGCTGATCGCCGCCATTACTAGTAAAAAATAATAATAAAAATGCCATAAAACTATCCCCTATTTTGCAGACGCTATAACTTTTGCGCAAACCAATCAATATACGCTTATTGCGTTTTATTTTATTTTTTACCAAAAATATGTAGAATAATACGTATCGGCCTAAACTGTGGAAAAAAATAGTTTTTTTATAGTTTTTTTGGGGGATATTTATTATAGTAAAAAGTAAAGCATATTGCATTTTTTTTCGAAATTGTCGCTCTATTTTTGCTTATAGCACAAAAAAAAATGCAGAGGTGATCAAATACCACAAAAAGAAAGCTCTATTTGTGGGGAAAAAAGGACGTCAATTTTGTTTGGGAGCCACATCGCATGACCGCGCAATTAATTGAGGAGGGGGGCCGAACTACCTGGTGACTTTTCAGCGTAAGTTTGCACGCCTGTACAGGCTGATTACAAACAAAAGGCTGCATTTCGATCAGTATATATATATATATAAAAATTAAATAAGTGCTGAATGCCGAAAAGCATGGCGTATTTAGACATCAAAAGCCCTAACAGACCGACAATACATTTGTGGACAGTTGCAAAACCGGATGCAGTTACAAAGAGATACAAGAAGATGGTTGAGATAATCATTGCACTCATGTTCACCTAATACTCAAATATTAGTATAGCCTGGGCAGAACCCCCGGATTATATTCCATTTCAGTGCAGCTCATCACAGCCTTGGTAAAGTCAGAGAAATGGTCCTGAGCTCACCTTGCAAGTAATTAGTGCTTTAATAACCAAGCGATAACATTTGCTTGACTCTCCAACCTTTTATCCTTATCATCCCGGGAAGATTTCACCCTACTTGTGAGCCGTGTGATATTTCTCACAGACCTTTATAAAACTGATTGCTCATACCCCTAGGGAGCACGGCACAAAGATTCTTGGAGATGTTAAGTATAAACTTCTATACTAACTTTGCCAAGTAATGTTGTGAGTAACTGACAGTAAAATCTATATAAAGGAATATTAATTTTAACCCATCCACTCCCTAGTGTCTAAACGCCACTGTTTCCGATATTCATCTCTTCTAGATTTTCTATAACTTGTGTCACTATATACGTAAAAAGATTTAAGCTTGTGAATGTTAAAGATCAATTATATTATTTCTTTATTTCTTTTTAATTTTTTTTTATGATATAATGTTAAATCTAGCACACAAATCACAAGACGAGGGCAAAGTAGGTATGTTTGCTTCATACGATCTCCTTAAATGGTCATGGTTGAAAATTAAGTGATAGAATGCATACAGGGAGCAAAGACTACTTTTTATGCAGTACACTATTATGAAATACACCAATCAGCAGCATGGTAATCTGATGATCAGTGGTGGCTGGTGCTCCAAATTTTTGGAGGGGCGTAAACAAACGAAAATAAAAATAAAAATTGCAGCCTTACTGTGCCCATTCTACGCAGCTACTGTGCCCATCAATTGCAACAACTGTGCCCATCAAACGCAGCCACTGTGCCTATCAAACGCAGCCACTGTGCCCATCAAAGGCAACCATTGTGCCCATTAAATGCAGCCACTGTGCCATAAACTGTCACCACTGTGCCATGTCATCAATTGTCGCCACTGTGCCATCAATTGTCGCCATTGTGCCATCAATTGTCGCTACTGGGCCATCAATTGTCGCCACTGTGCCATGCCATCAAATGTAGCCACTGTGCCATGCCATCAAACTCAGCCATTGTGCCATAATTTATCGCCACTGTGCCCATCAACTGTCACCACTGTGCCATGCCATCAAACGCAGCCACTGTGCCATCAATTGTCACCACTGTGCCCATCAATTGTCACCGATGTGCCATGCCATCAAACGCAGCCACTGTGCCATCAATTGTCACCACTGTGCCCATTGTCACCACTGTGCCATGCCAAACGCAGCCACTGTGCCATGCCATCAAACGCAGCTACTGTGCCATCAATTGTTACCACTGTGCCATCAATTGTCACCACCGTGCCTTTCAATTGTCGCCACTGTGCCCATCAATTGTAGCCACAGTGCCATCAATTATAGTCACTGTGCCCATCAAATATAGTCACTGTGCCCTGTAAAATGCTGCCACCGTGCCCTGTAAAATGCCCCCCCCCCCCTGCCTCGCACTTACCTTTCTGGGGTCAGCCATCCTGCTTCCACCGTCCCTCGATGTCTTCTCCCGCCCTCGATGACGATTCAGCCAATCAGGTTACCGGTAACGTCTGTCAGTGTTAGCCAGGGAACGCACTCCCCTGCGTCCCCTGGTCAACCATTTGGAAGCAATAGGAGGCAGTGCTGAGGGTGTATACAGGTTAGTGTTATGAGAGCTGCAGGAGAGGGGGGGGGTGTCTCACACACAGACAGAGAGGTAGGGAGGACATAGGAGCAGAGAGCAGATAGCAGGCTGCTGATGACAGAGGCACATAAACTGACCACATGTCTGGTCTCAGCAGCCATGAAACACCGTGGTCTGTTTACAGAGGGGTGGGGAGAAAACTGGCAGGATCAGCCATTTTTTTTAGGTGTTACAGGGGGCCAAATGACACAGGACAAGCACCGTGTCATATAACATGTTTTAAAGGAGCAGTATCCATTTTTTTTTGGGGGGGGGGGGGGTTAACAAAGGCTTTCATTGAAAAAGTTGAAGTTAGAGCCTGGTTAGCTATAATGCACAGCTGCACCAGATCTTGTACTTTCATGCTTTAGTAAGTCAACTCCCTTGGGGTTGATTTACTAAAGGCCAATAGATTGTGCATTTTGCAAGTGCAGTTGCTCCAAGGCTTAGTAAATGATGGGAAGCTCTGCTGGCTTCCATCATCTAATCACGTACTGTGCAAACAAAAATGCTGCTTTTTTCCCCCCTTTCGTGATTTGGTATTCCTTGCAAAGCAAATCTTTTCCTCATTTACTAAGCTCTGGAGCAACTGCACTTGCAAAATTCCTATTTGCCTTTAGTAAATTAACCCCATAAATTAGTTTTTTTTGAGGGTCAGTGATGGTGAACCTTGGCACCCCAGATATTTTGGAACTACATTTCCTATGATGCTCAACTACAATGAAGAGTGCTGGGGCATCATGGGAAATGTAGTTCCAAAAAACATCTGGGGTGCCAAGGTTCACCATCACTGGTATAGGTAATGACAGGAATTTCACGAATGACAGATACCCTTTTAAAAAAAATCACCACATCTCTGTGAGTCATAGTTCGAATCCTCCCATGTAACCTCTGCGAGTAAAAGGAAAATATATCATGAGTGTTCCACCATTCGCAGCAAGTCTAAATAAAATAAATGAAAATTCTTCGTGCGATTTTGCTTCCTTAACGCAAATTGATTTTGAAGTTTTCCCGTGTGAGGTATTTCTTTTCAGTTATTTTTCTCCCACCCTGGAAATCCCATCTTTAACACAAACATACTTAAAGGATATAGAATACGGGGGAAAAAACGGTCAGTAATTGTAGCGCTGGAAGGTGTAGAGCACATGATGATCTACCTATAGAGCGAGCTTACGTTCCCCAATGCAATGGACTGAGAGCTCCATTCACACAGAGGGAGGGAGGCTGCTAAGCTGTCAGTTTGCATTTAAGAGGTCTCGGGTCCGAAGCTGAACATCAGCGAGGGTTCGCATTGCTCTCCCGTGCCTCTGGAAGTATCAGATTCGCCCTTTATTGACTACTCTGCTGCCTGCTCTGTTGTATAAGCACAATTTCCATAAAGGGCAGTAGGGACACATTCATTATGCATTTAGGTACAGGAACATTTCAATTTCCACCTCGTGGAAAAAGACGTATACATTATGGCTCGGCCTAATTTTGATTACAGGAGGAAAAAGGCAATCGCTGGAGTTCATTCATTTATTTAACAAAATATATATATATATATTAGGGCTGTTACTGATTAAAAATTTTGTGTTCGATAAATCTTTTTTTTTTTTTTAATAGATTAATCGACTCATTTCGATCAATTATAACGCACATACAGATCCAACTACTTTTAGCTGATCTCCTTGCAGGCTGATTTCCAGTGCAGCTACCAACAACTGGAAAAATGGATAGCAGGATACAAAACACACAAAGGCCACGCGCGATGGGAATAGCATTAAAACTTTTATAGTCTTCAAGTAGGTAACAAAATAAATATTGCACCAGAGATAAATTCTATGTAGCTACATAAACTGTAAAAATGGTGCGAGTAATACCAAACGGTAGCAAAAGCAGTCATAAAAACATGTAGCTAAGTATGATACTGGTATAAAAATGTGTACAATGATACCACTGCTGAATCCAGATGAGGAGAGGTTAACATCAGTCCGTCAGCATGTAGATGTCCCGTGAAGGGAACTATCGCAACTCCCAGTGGATGGTTGTAGAATCCCAGGGTGATAGAGGGAAGTGATAGAGGGAAGTGTAACAGCCCTTGTGTGTAGCAGATAGTAAGGTCTCGCCGCCATGCAGATATAAAGGCACAGCAAAGGAGCCCTTCAGATGGACAGGGCAAGCCCCGCCGGTGTCCGTGATGTCACCAGATCTCCGACCGAACTCCCTGAAGGCCCAGAAGGCGGCGGAGAGGTGAGTACCAATCAAAAGAATTTTGATCGATCAAAAAAATTAAAGATTAATCGATGAATTAATAGTTAATATATATATAGGCAAATGGGAAAGCTTCACTTTTAATCTCTTTCTGTCTTTAGTCTTTTTGTCTCCTAATTCTTCTTTCTTTGCATTTTTCAAAACAAGCTAATTTTTTTTTATAAATTTACTTGATATACAAGCAATGTCTTGATATACAAGTAGCACCATGTTACAGTATAAAAGACAAGAGGCGCCTCTAATGCCGCGTACACACGATCGGTCAAACCAATGGCAATGGTCTAAAGGACCGTTTTCATCGGTCAAAACCAATCGTGTGTGGGCGCCATCGGCCAACTTGTTTTAAATTTAACGGATGGATTCCTAACCGATAGAACAAAACCGATCGTTAGTAGGCAAGACCATCGGTTAAAAATCCACGCATTCTCAGAATCAACATTATGTAGCCTGCTCGGATTGGCAGAGGTTGTTACTCCAATCTGGGCAGGCTTTGTAGAACATTCTACAGACACTATGGGGCAGATTCACAGAGAAATGGATTATCGTAGCGTATCAGAAATACACTACGCCGCCGTTTTTTACCTTGCTCTACGTGGAATTCAGGTAGATTTTCTACGGTAAACGACGGCGGCGTAGTGTATTTCTCCCGTCGCAATCCATATAGACGAGTAGGGGGCGTGAAACATTTAAATTAGGCGCGTTCCCGCGGCGATCGATCTGCGCATGCTCCGTTCGCAAATTTCCCGCCGTGCATTGCGCGAAATCACGTCGTGACGTCATTCGTTGTTTATGTAGCGTACTGTACGGGCGATCCACGTCCCGACGAGTTACGTAAACAAAAAATTTTTTTAAATAAATTCGAAGCGGGAACGACGGCCATACTTAACATGGGCTACGTAAAGTTAGAGCAGCAAAAAGCTGCTCTAACATTACGTACAAAAAAATAGACAAAAACGATTGCGACGACCGCTCGTATGTTCGTGAATCCCCGTAAAAACACATTTGCATATCCCGACGCATCAAAACGACGCGAACTCCTCCCAGCGGCCGCAAATAGATGGCAGCGTAGATCCGAAGGCTTACGAAGACGTAAGCCTCTTGGATCGAAGCCCGAAGCCGGCGTATCATGGTTTGAGGATTCAAACTAGTGATACGCCGCGCGAAATTTGAAATTACTCCTGTCTAACCCCAGTTAGACAGGCGTAATTGTTTTGTGAATCTGCCCCAATGTTTGTATGTATTTTGCTGCTTTGTCAAATCTTTGTCGTTCATGTGGAATGGTCTACCCCAACACTGTCTCTATAATGTCAAATCTTTTCTCTCTATGTAGAAAAATCTTGGACTAATAGAGTTAGGTCCCTTTCACATTGCGGCGGGAGCCGCGCTGGCGGTATAGCGCCGCTAAAAATAGTGGCGCTATACCGCTGGAATTATACCGCTGCAAATTGCGGCCGCTAGAGGTGCGGTATTAACCCCCGCTAGCGGCCGTGAAAGGGTTAATACCGCCCGCAATGCGCCTCTATAGAGGTATTGCCGCGGTTTCCCATTCTTTTCAATGGGAAGGAGCGGTGAAGGAGCGGTATACATGCCGCTCCTCTCACCGCTCCAAAGATGCTGCTGACAGCCAGCGCATCGCCTCAGTGTGAAAGCCCTCGGTCCAAAGATGCTGCTGACAGCCAGCGCATCGCCTCAGTGTGAAAGCCCTCGGGCTTTCACATTGAGGATGCAGTGAAGGATTTTTTCAGGCGGTATAACAGCGCTATTTTTAGCGATGTACCGCCTGAAAAACTCCTCAATGTGAAAGGGGTCTTAAGGTTGGGCACATTCGACCACATGTTTGTTAGACACAGATTGCTATTGTCCGCGTCATGTCGAATCTTCTATTTATATCGAACTGTTGTAGCATCGAAAACGAAAATAACGCATTTTTTTATGTCAGATCTTTCGGATTCTGTGCGTTTGTTTTTGTTTGTTAAAACGATAACAAAAATCCAGAAATTCAGACGAAAACGAATGCACATGTCTATTAAATACCACTAAAGGAAAGCTCTATTTGTGTGAAAAAAAGAGTGACAGCGCTGAAAGCCGAAATTCGGCCTGGGCGGGAAGGGGGTAAAAGTGCCTGGTATTGAAGTGGTTAAAATAAAAAATCTTAAACAAAATTATACTAGTGTATGGCCAGCTTAAATATTTGTTCTCAAGCCTGATACTATGGTTCTTTTAGCTTTGTGCATAGACAGACCTTACTATTAATTGTCACACACATGCAAATAACATACGACGGGGATGAGGGGATGCTCAGCCAGCTCTAAGTGATGCTGTCATTAATGTATTATACTAAAGCACTTTGGCAATAATACCAGTGATGGGAATGCCACTCACAGCCTGTCATGTTTAATACAGGACTAAGCTCGCTCTGCTTATTGTATCATGGCAGTTGTTGAAATTTCAATGCCAATGTTTAAAATGGATGACAGCAAGGAAATTGCAATATCCATATTTAAAATCCCCGGATTACATGGACTACCTATGCCACCAGAGGCCTGATTTAATGCAGGCTGCAATCTGAATTAAAATCAATTTTTCAATTGACATGACGGTAAGAAAAACTGTATTTTTTTTTTCTTCTTGTAGAAAATGATTTAGCCAATTAATTTTCTTGATTCTTTGAGTCAAAGATTATTAAAAGATTGCTAATGTAATATGGCATTCCTGATAGATAATGTTTATGAGGATTTATTTTGCAACTACACCTGTATTGAGCACTAGTGTTGAGCAGAATATGCCATATTCGATTTCGCGATATATCTCGAATATATAGTCGAATATTCGAGAAATATTCGCTAAATACGAATATTCGTGATATTTTTTGGAAATTAAATTATTGCGAATTTTCGCTATTGCGAATATTCGAGAAATGCGGAATGGAGCACTCTGATTGGCTCAGAATATTCGTGATATTTTATAATACAAAATAATTGCGAATATTCGAGAAATGCGGAATGGAGCACTCTGATTGGCTCAGAATATTCGTGATATATTACAATACACAATAATTGCGAATATTCGGCAAATGCGGAAGGAGCACTCTGATTGGCTCAGAATATTCGTGATATATTACAATATAAAATAATTGCGAATATTCGAGAAATGCGGAAGGAGCACTCTGATTGGCTCAGAATATTCGTGATATATTACAATACACAATAATTGCGAATATTCGGCAAATGCGGAAGGAGCACTCTGATTGGCTCAGAATATTCGTGATATATTACAATACACAATAATTGCGAATATTCGAGAAATGCGGAAGGAGCACTCTGATTGGCTCAGAATATTCGCGATATATTACAATATAAAATAATTGCGAATATTCGAGAAATGCGGAATGGAGCACTTTGATTGGCTCAGAATATTCGTGATATATTACAATATAAAATAATCGCGCGATATCGCTATTGCCGAATAATCGCATTGCGATTTTTCGGCAATATAAAATGAGCGCTGCAGCTACTCGGCCCAAGGTCTCTAATCATACCAGCAATGCTTTTAGACGTCGATGGGGATCTCTAGGATGTGATCTGTTCTAAAAAAAAAATTGAAAAAATTCGAATATTCGAAATAGCGAATATTCGCCGCGATATTCGTGTTATTCGCGAATACTCGAATATGCAATATTCGTAGCGAATATTCGCAATGCGAATATTCGTGAGCAACACTATTGAGCACAGCTACCGAATAATTAATGGCTTGTTTACTAAAAAAATTAAAATAAATATGCAAGAAGTCTGATATAACCAATCAGATATAGGTTTTGCTGATACAACTGTGTGAGACTGTTATGTCTTTGAAGCTGATTGGTTAGAGTCAGGTTAAACAATTACTAATCGTTTTTAAGAACAATTCAAGTTTAAAGGTAAGGCAGGTTTTTGTTTGTGAAAATTATTTAAAACAGACAATTTACAGTAAATGTTTACTTTGTTAATTTCCTCCTATTAATGAGAACCCCTTCTATCAGCCAGACCATTTTTTTTTTTCACATCTTAAAAAAATTACCTGTCTTTGCCAGCCCTTCAACATCTATTTTGACTGACACCACTACTTTGTAAAACACTGAAATTTAGTGTATTATTGAAGATTTTTTTAAATTTATTTTTTGTGTGTCTGTATATTTTCTTTATTATTATCATCACATAAAAACAATCAAAATGACAGCCACTGCTGTGTAATACCTAGCATTTGTACAGTGTTCATAAGCTTCATTGAAAAATAAAATTTAACAATTTACTGTTGCATTGTATAATTCATGTGCAAATGACATCTAATAGGTTTATGATATCAGCCAAAGCAGCTTTGCAAGTGAAAAAATAAATATATATCAAAAAGTGATTCTAGTTGACCCCTTAATTATTAGTTATTTTTTCCAGGGGCCCAATAAATAAATTATCCAAATGTAAAAAAACAACCTTTATTTAATTTGTAAATATCTTACTTTATAACAGAGAGTTACAAGTTAAAACAAAAATTACTAGTTGACCCCTTAATAAACATTTGTTTTTTCTAATCAGCTCTAGTTAACCTTTTTTTTCCTGTTCTCAACTTGACTATTACCATTTGTTGCTGATTTTTATTTCTATTTTTTTTATTTTACTATTTTCTTACCATAACTTTTTTTTATGTTTTATTTGTTGTGCTTGTTATTTTTTCCAGGGGCCCAATAAATAAATGAGCAAAATGTAAAAAATAAATAAAAAAACAATCTTTATTTAATTTGTAAATATCTTGCTTTATAACAGAGACATAATTGTAGTGTTTTTATAAACAAGGCACATTATAGAATAACTTTTCTTAGTTACAAGTTAAAAAAAAAAAAAAAGATTAACAAAAAGTGTTCCTAGTTGACCCCTTAATAATCATTTGATTTTTCTAATCGGCTCTAGTTAACTCCTTTCTCCCATTCTCATCTTGACTATTATTTTTTTTACTGATTTTTATTTATTTTCTTTTCTTTTACTATTTTTTTTTTTTACCATAACTTGTTTTTTTTATTATTTGTTGTGCTTGCTATTTTTTTCCAGGGGCCAAATAAATAAATGAGCAAAATGTAAAAAAATTAAATAAAAAAAAAAACATCAACCTTTATTTAATTTGTAAATATCTTGCTTTATAACAGAGACATAATTTTTGTGTTTTTATAAAAAAAGGCACATTATAGAATAACTTTTCTCAGTTACAAGTAAAAAAAAAAAAAAAAAAGTGTTCCTAGTTGACCCCTTAATAAACATTTGTTTTTTCTAATCAGCTCTAGTTAACTCCTTTCTCCCATTCTCATCTTGACTATTATTTTTTTACTGATTTTTATTTCTTTTACTATTTTTTTTTTACCATAACTTGTTTTTTTATTATTTGTTGCGTTTGCTATTTTTTTTTCAGGGGCCAAATAAATAAATGAACAAAATGTAAAAAAAAACAAAAAAAAAAACAGCAACCTTTATTTAATTTGTAAATATCTTGCTTTATAACGGAGACATAATTTTTGTGTTTTTCTAAAAAAAGGCACATTATAGAATAACTTTTCATAGTTACAAGTTAAAAAAAAAATAACAAAAAGTGTTCCTAGTTGACCCCTTAATAAACATTTGGTTTTTCTAATCAGCTCTAGTTAACTCCTTTCTCCCTTTATTGCCTTCTCATCAGCTCTATTTAACTCCGTTGTCCCTTTCTAACTTTCTCCCTTTTTCACCTTGCTGATTTTTATTTCTATTTTTTTTTTATTTAACTCCTTAACCATGTTCTTATTATTACTTTTTTTTTTACTTTTTTTTGTTTTTTGTTGTGCTTGTTATTTTTTTCAGGGGCCCAATAAGTAAATGTGCAAAATGTAAAAAAAAAAAAAAAAAAAAAGCCTTTATATCATTTGTAAATATCTTGCTTTATAACAAAGACATAATTTAGTACTATTATAAACAGGGCACATTATAGAATAACTTTCCCTAGTTACAAGTTAGAGAAATATAATTGTGCACTTGTTATCTATAGTAAGAACCGGTTCACACAGGGGGGACTCGTCAGACGACTTAGTCGCCTGACATGTCGCGCTCCTCTCTGTACTATGGAACTGTTCTTATAGGAGTGACTAAAGTCGAGAAAAAGGTTCCTGTACTACTTGGGGGAGATTTCAGGGCGACTTGCATTTACTTCAATACAGAAGTCATTTTGCAAGTTGCCTCTGAAGTCGTGGGCAGATCGCCTTGCCGAGTCGCTCGGCATGTCGTGCTGCTCCAATGTGAACCGGCTCTCACACTACTTGTTTTAAAATATTTTTTGCCTTCCTCTGGGTCAGCTGTGTGTAAAGGATTCTTTATATTGTGGATTTCTATTTATTTACTCAATTTATTTAGTTTCGTTTTTTTATTTTTTTATTATTGGTTGACCAATGGACACTTGTCTTTTCTTCAACAGGACTAACTATGTAATTAACACTTTTCAAACTAAAAAAAAGCTCATAAAATATATGTATGTATACATTTCTGAAACACGTCGTCCTTTAAACTCTATCGTTGACTGCCTAACCTTTACATTCCAAATAGATTTACTTAGGCGAGAACAGCCATCATACAAGGTGAGCAGACAGAGAATGGAAAATATCACTTTTGACAGTGGATTCCTAAAGGGAGACTGTAGTGTTCTTTAATATAAATGTAAAGAGATCTGCTTATTGTAAACAATCTTCTGTCTACAATGTATTAAAAACAAGCTTATTGAAGTTGAAATTATATTTTACAATGGGAGATGCCATTTGTAATTTAATATGAATGTTCTGCTCACTACTTTGTCAATCCTCTAATCCCACTGGAAGTCTGATATCCAATGACGCTGCCTTTTATCAGTCTTGCCTACACACCATCAGTCAAAAATCTGACTGTGTCCAACGCGGTGAAGTTAAACAATTCGACGTGCTGAGAAAAATTAAGTTCAATGCTTCCGAGCATGCGTCGACTTGATTCTGAGCATGCATGGATTTTTCTCCGATAGAGTTCCACACAGACGATCGTTTTTTTCTATCTTTTTTTATCCATAGGAAATTTTTAAAACATGTTCTATTTTTATTTCACCGATGGAAAACAAACCGATGGAACCCACACACGATCGGTTTGTCTGATAAAAATGGTCCATCGGTCCATTTTCATCAGACAAACCGATCGTGTGTACAGGGCTTAAAAGATTATTATGCTCACTATTTCCTCTCATTTGTGTACAGGGACTAAACAATAATTTCTTAAATTGGACAAAGATGCCCATTTAAGAAATCAAAATCAAAACGGAAAAATAGCTCTAAATATAGTTTCAATGAGGAATAAACCGCTTGTTGTTTGAGGTTTTTTGGGTTGTTCTGTCTCCCATACAGTATATTTGTATATTTATTTTTATATTTTATTTATATTATTTATATATATATATATATATTGTAAGGGGTTAGCTCGGTAACGGGTGTGTGTGACCCCCTGGGTGGGTTCACGACACACTGAACTATACAGAGAGGCAGCCGAAGACGGTTGAAAACAAAGGCCCAGATTCACGTACATCGGCGCATTATCGGTCCGGCGTAGCGCACCGCCATTACGTTAGACTTGCGCCATCTAGCCGCGTAATCCCCCGATTCACGTAGCTTTTGCGCAGGAAATTGCGCAAGCGTAAGGTTTTTTCCAGAGGCGTAAGGAGGAGTAATACAAATTGGGAGGGACGTGGGCGTGTTACATTGAAATGAGCCGTGACCCCATGCAAATGAAGGGCCGGCCGGCTCGCGCATGCGCGCTTGAAGGAGACCATGGTCAGCTCCGCTGTGCGCATGCTCACAACTCGGGAGCGGTGCAATCAGTGAAATTGGAAATGGACTAGGGCAACTTTGTGAACTACGCAGACAGCATAAATAGACACACACAAATGCACTTCCTTTGCAAAATACATCCCTTTGTATCCCTCCCTCTACAGCAAGGTGCTTTTGTTTGTTTGTGACGTGTCTTTGAGATATTTGAGGACTGTTTTGCAGAGTGATTTTTGTCTTTTATGTGTTTTCTTTGTTGTTATTTTGTTTAAATTATATTTTTGCTGGGCATTTTTTTTTTTGCTCGTCATTTATTTAATTTTTTTGGTTCTGTTTGTGTATGATTTTGGAATGTGGGGGTGATATTCCTGCGGGAAAAGGGGTGTCACCCTCATTTGTGGTGGAGAAGTGATCCCCAGGTCTGTGTGAATGGTGTATGAATGTACAGTGACATAATTGGAGCCGTGGCGTGGCGTTGCTGCTCACAAGTCCTGCATGGTGGACTGGTGCCAATCCAATGTGATGAGGATGTGGGGTGTGTGTGCTAGGGACCACAGTGGTGTGCATGCATGCATTCTCATTGTGCCATGATTAATGTGTGTGTTTAACGTGCAAAGATGCATAATGTGAGCTGGCATGAGATGGGGTCATGAGATGGGGTACCAGTGCATATGCAGAGTCACCTTGAAGGGAAAAGACAGGAGAATGTTAGTCATGCATGTGCCACTTGTGAGGTGTGCATCACGGGAGGGGACAGTCATGCCTGCCACCCATGTCACTCACCAACCAGCCAGCTGTCCCCATACATGTTCTGTTCGCAATCTGTGGGGATGGGGCTCTGATTGTATATGTAGCTGTCATGGGTGTCATGGGTGGTGTCATGTGTTGGGCTGGTGATGTCCTCCTGCAGGGTTGTGGTTAATTCCAGGATGGCATGAGGGGGGAATCTGAAGATGCGATACACCTCAGAATCACTCATGCCAAAGAGGTCTATGCGTGTGCGGTATACCCTCTCCCGTGCCATCCTCCGTGCCATCCTCTGTGCCCTCCTCCTTCTTTGGTCATCTAAATTCACTAGTGCAGCTATGAGCGACGATGCCCCTGGCATGTTGGCAGTCAAATTGTAGTGCAACACGTGTGTGTGGTCTGCTCCTCAGTAACGGTGTTGCTTTCTGTGAGATGTAGACGTTTTTTCAAAATTTAGACCAGCTTTTAGGTGCTCTAACTTTAGACAGGACATTTTGCTGTTGCGCACATCGCGTAGCCTGCGCAGCAACTGCGTTTTTTTGTGGATCCCCGCAACTCCCTCATTAGCATATTTGACTAGCAAATCAATGGTGTGTCTAGCGCATTTTTGCGCGGACGGATGCGTCTGTCTAACGAAATTACGGCGTAAATCGTTTTCTGAATCGCGCGCATCTAAACGCACGCGCACATTTAGACTTACGCACGCGCAACACCAGTTGCGCAGGCGTAATCGCTCTGTGAATCTGGGCCAAAGAGTTTGGTTTATTCGTCCATATTGCTGGGAACAAGTGCAAGCATCCAAACAACATAAACAAAACAAAACATAAAATAAACCCTGGCCACTTGGGGCGTCTACCTTCACCACACAGGAACCTATCTATGGAGTCTACTGCTGGGCAGACACTGCTGGTCATACAGCAGAAAAACAATAGTCTTTTTGATTTTTTATCACACAGAAAAATCAACAACCACCTCACCTCTTCAGAAGTCTTTCTCAGCTCACTGCTCTCAAAAAGCCTCAGGATGCAGCAATCAGTAGTCATCCTTTGGATAACTTATAGAGGCCTTAATTGCCTCATTCTAAACAGCTGAAGCTTTCCAATGCCCTTAAACCTTTCTGGCTACTTCTGCAGCCGACACCTGATAGTAATTGGTGAATTGTCTAAACAAGGCAGAAATGTATCTCCCGTCTGTGACAACACTAACAGATTTACCTGACTTCCTGTCACTGCATCAGGTTACTATTGTTTTTATGTATGCTGATATCTATTGGTGGATTTGGGCCACTACAGCTTGTTTACTGATCCATTGACCCTCACAGTTTCCTCCATGTTCCTTCAGTCAGTGTTAGTTCTCCAAAGAGATAGGGCTTAAGAACTTCTTTGTCTTAAAAAGACTAGAAAAATATCCTCTATACTGCAATCAATATCAGTTTCCTGTGGTAGTGAGCCCTTCTAGAAGACCAACTTCGGGTTCTCCAGGGCGCGGAGTCTAATCCAGGGCCTGCTTCTTCACCAGGGCCCCTGATGGTGGGGATGGACTTACAGCAGACTGGTAGTAGGTTGTGGCACCCAGGTAAGCCCGGCTAAAGACACAGAGATCATTTGCGTGTGCAGAGTGCAGATGATAGAAGAGGATCCGAGAAACAAACTGAGGTCAGGGCACAATGCAGGCAGACAAAAATGGTAAATGAAGCCAAGGTCAGTACATAGGAAGTCAGGCAAAGAATACAAGTAATTTGTGGGAAAGCAGAAGCATGAAGAAACTAGGAAGTTGCTCAGGCAAAGCAAGCCGCACTGAGCATGTCTATATATTGAGAAGCAGACTGGGAGGTAGAAGTGATAGAAGGTAAAGGAATATAAATCCACAGTAGAACAGGAAACACCCATACAGAGGCGGCTCTAAGGCCCCTTTCACATGGACCGGCCGTTCAGGTCCGCCTGTCAGTTTTGACGGCGGACCTGAACGGCAGCTCCATGCATCCCTATGGAGCGTCGGATGTCAGCGGAGACATGTCCGCTGACATCTGACTCGATCCAATCCGCTAAAACCAGAAGTATGGGGGCACGTCCCCATCTGTCCATGGCGGATCAGATCAGGTAAGATCTGATAAAAACGGACATGCTGTCCGTTTTCATCAGATCGCTTAATAGGAGACAGCGGCGCCCGACAAGCCCCTCCCTGCTCAGTGAGCAGAGAGGAGCTTGTCATCGGTTGGCTCAGCGGAGATCTACGGACAGATCTCCTGCTGATTTGGCGGGAGCAGGAGGACTCCGTAGCGATGGAGTCCGCCTCGTGTGGAAGGGGCCTTAAGCAAAACTTGGACATGAGGCCCCACTCACGCCCATAATGGGAAAATAATTCAAGCAAGAAAAATGGCTGCAGAAAATGCAGGGATGTAGCACACGGGTGATCAGCACCACTTCCAGGGCACCCTCCTCACCCATCAGACATATTCAGCCAATGCAAGAGGGGGGACAGAGCGGGAGGTGAGAAAGAGAGAGGGGTAATAGAGAGATCCGATGACGTCGACATTAGTATTGATCACAGGAAAATTAGGCGGCCGCGAGGCTCCTGTGAGTTCGAGGCCTTAGGTGACCGCCTAATTTGCCTAATGAGAGAGCCGCCTCTGCGCCCATAGGTGAACACAAAAGTTAGCAGAACATGTGAGTGGAACCACAGGTCTAGCAGAACTACTGCAACAAGGAGGTAAGAACTTCACAAGCAGGCTAAACTGTGACAATTATCACACATATAACTGTATTGGATTCAACTTCTGTGTGTTAAGCCTGGTACACACCGCTGGGTTGAAGGAAAAAATAACTAACAATATGACATTAGTAAAGCGATCTCTTGTGCTATTGTGTTCTGACAGGGGGATGCCCCCCACACTAGAACACTCCGGTCAGCGCTCTCAGCCATTGGCCGAGATCGCTGATCGGGTGTCGGTCGGCTGCTGGTTTTCCAGCATGCTTGTCCATCAGAAGTTGGCCAAATGACTGGCTTCTGTTGGGCCGGCTGCCATACATATATATTTTTATTGAACCAGTAGCTGACAAAGTCCTGCCCAGGACGTAATGCGTACAGGGGAAGGATCCACGCATGACATCACCCGCTGTCATCTTACTGGATTAGATTTGTATACACAGAGCGCTCGTTTGTGCACTTATGACAAGTGCTAGAATTGTAAGTGGTTTTACACTTGTTGAATCAATGCTTATATAACAGAGAGCACTATATTCTTTATATTTGCTTTTATATCAATATCAATGATCATACGGAGGAATTGGCTGTCTAGTATCCACTCAGACCAGGGGCGGACTGACAACTCATGGGGCCTTCTGGTAATAGGAGATTATGGGGCCCCCAGGCAATAGATTATGGGGCCACACAGTATACACACACATACAGTATAAATACACAGTATACACTCACAGTATACATACACACAGAATACACATACACACACTGAAAAGGTACTGGAGAGGTGGGGCAGCTAAAATCTTGGGATTTTTTTTTTAAACACTGACTTTAACATACTGTCCCTGGTTTTACTGAGGCTGGCAACCCTGATGGAGCCCCCTAGTGGCATGGGGCCCTCGGGCAGTGCCCAAGTGCCCGAATGGTCAGTCCGCCCCCGACTCAGACCATTCGGAGACTATTAGATCCCTTCATGGGAATGCTTGTTTGACCACCATGTTGGTTTAGTGGATCATGGTCCTAAGGTAAGTGGCCATTTGTGTGTATGGTGGAGGAGCTGCACATTATATGACACCTGCACGACTTCCACCATTGGTTAAAAATCCAATCGTGTCCAACACGGTGATGTAAAACACTACGACGTGCTGAGAAAAATTAAGTTCAATGCCTCTGAGCATGTGTCGACTTGATTCTGAGCATGCGTGTATTTTTAACCAATGAATTTCCACACAGACGATCATTTTTTTAACCATAAGAAAAATGTAAAACAGGTTCTATTTTTTTTCACCGATGTATAAAAAAACGATGGGGCCCACACACGATCAGTTTGTCTGATGAAAGCGGTCCAGCGGTCCGTTTAATCGGAGAAACCGATCATGTGTACAGGGCATAACGCTGCTTGTGGATGGTGCCAAGTCAGCAAGTGACCATGCTGTCTGGATGGAGTTGGTCTAAGGCCTCGTACACACGAGGGGATATGTCCGCTGAAAACGGTCCGATGGACTGTTTCAGCAGACATCTCCGCTCGTGTGTATGGGCTAGCGGACAGATTTCTCCACCCGACAGATTTCAAAGCATGCTTTGAAATCTATCCGGTGGAATCTGTCCGCCCGACATGTCTGCTGGTTAGTACACTTACCAGCAGACATGTCGTCCCCCACCACCGCCGCGCCGCCGCCGAATGGATTTGGCGCATGCGCGGAAGTGTTTAACTTCCTGGTGCGGTGACGTGGCGGTGACGTGGCGGCGTCAACGTCACCGCCGCGTCACCTCCACGTCACCGCGCCGTCCGGCGGCGGGGAATTTGATCCGATGGTGTGTACATGCCATCGGATCAAACTCCCGATCGGACATATCCGATGGAAATGGTCCGCGGACCGTTTTCATCGGATATGTCCGATCGTGTGTACGAGGCCTAAGGAGTTATGTCATTGCACAGAACAGCACTTGAGACAGAAAAGTGATAGAAGTGAGGACATGTAAATACCCAAGGCTATGCTTTTCTTCTCAATAGCTTTTCATGATAAAGAATCGGGATGCAATAGTGAAATTAGTTGTAGTATGCCACTCACCTGAAATGTTGTTGCCCTAGATCAGTGATGGCGAACCTTGACACCCCAGATGTTTTGGAACTACATTTCCCATGATGCTCAACTACACTGCAGAGTGCATGAGCATCGTGGGAAATGTAGTTCCAAAACATCTTGTGTGCCAAGGTTCGCCATCACTGCCCTAGATCTAGGAGTCCATGGAAAGTGCCTGCTAGCTACATGCCGCCTGAGACAAGACTTTCACTTTGCCTCTTAGAAACAACAGTTCATGTTTGATGGTAAGGACACAACACAATAAAGGAAATTTAGGATTGCTACTTATGCAATGCTCAACATGTCATTAAGATTAAGCACGGCTTGTTCTTCTTAAATGCAAAGTACAGTGTGTGTAGTTGTGATAAATTGTTACTAAAGTTTGTCTAAATGTGGAGACGAAGTGAAATAAATCTCTAGTGTTTATGTTTAGATTTAATCCCCAAAGCACCATTGCCTCTACCTCTTTGCCTACATATCGTGAAGAAAAAATTAAGTGAAGCCGCTATTTCCAGCATTATTTCATTATTCTCCAGTGAGACTTTGACAATTTTTCACCTGGAAGAAAAATGATGCAGAATTCAACAGAATAGTTTGCAACCATGTCTATTTTTAATAACGCCGCTGCTTGTTTAATTCCTCACCATCATAACAAATTGTCCTAATTTTTCCTATAAGAAACTGGGGGCTCTTAGATTCATTGGAATAGCCAACCGATAATTGTTTAATAGCGAGAGAATCATTACGTCTAGCCTGTGTATTAATATTTATTATGCAGTAGATATAAGTTCATTTTAGTGTAGTGTGCTTCTGCCTGGGGGAACCTACTACAATTATGATTTACCAAAATACACACATGGAAGAGCCAATAAAATAGTGCCCATACAGTCACAGAACTATAACAATGAACCTACAGTATTTGGACAAGAGCTGTGATCTTCATGAACATGATTCTCCACTGATATTACAGTGGTCAGCAGATCCAGGGGTGTAAATATACATCAGCGGTCTCTAAACTGTGGCCCTGGGTCCGGATTTGGCCCTTTGCTTGCTTTTATATGACCATTGGGGCACTATTCCTCCCACTGACTCCAACAATGGGACAGCATTCCTGCCTCTGACACCAATTCCTCCCATTGACACAAATGTTATACAATTTCACCCAATGACACCAACAATGGGACACTATTCCTTCCAATAACATCAATGCAGGTCACTATTTCTCTTACTGACATAGGTATACAATAGGGCACAATTTCTCCCAAAAACACAAATGATAGGTCACAATTCCTCCCACTGACACCAACAATGGATCACTATTCCTTCTACTGACACCAGTGTTGGGATACAATTCCTACCGATGACACCAACCATGGGAAACTATTCCTCCCAGTGACATCAACGACAGGGCACTATTTTTCTTACTGACATAGGTATACAATAGGGCACAATTCCTCCCCAAAACACAAATGATAGGATAGAATTCCTCCCACTGACACCAATAGGGATAAGCTCTATGCTTGGGTCGAACATGAGTTAGACTCGAACATTGGCTGTTTGCCCGTTCACCGAATAGCAGACAATTTGGGGTATTCGCGACAAATTCGGAAGCCGCGGAACACCCTTTAAAAGTCTATGGGAGAAATGAAAAGTGCTAATTTTAAAGGTTAATATGCATAAAACGTTTAAAACGTTTTTGGGCACCCGGGTCCTGCCTCAGGGGACATGTATCAATAAAATATTTCATAAAAGTGAAATATTCCTTTAAATTTTGTACCTGGGGGGTGTCTGTAGTATGCCTGTAAAGTAGCACATGTTTCCCATGTTTATAACAGTCCCTGCACAAAATTACATTTCTAAAGGAAAACAGTAATTTAAAACTACTCACGGCTATAATGAATTGTCGGGTCCCGGCAACGCAGATAAAAGTCATTGAAAAAAATTACACAGGTTCCCCCCAGTCCATTACCAGGCCCTTCAGGTCTGGTATGGATATTAAGGGGAAACCTGCACCAAATGTAAAAAAAAAAAAATGGCGCTGGGTTCCCCCCAAAAATCCATACCAGACCCTTCAGACCCTGAACCATGCCAGTCCACATGCCCTCAACATGGGGAGGATGTTTCCATGTTGATGGGGACAAGGGTCTCATCCTCACAACCCTTGCACGGTGGTTGTGGAGGTCTGTGGGCGGGGGGCTGAATGTATGTGCAGAATGGCATGCTTGTTATACTCACTGTGGAACTTAAGGGGTTAATCCTCCACATTGTGGGACACCGTGGCTATACCACCGGCAATGCGCCTATGCAGAGACACTTTGCAGTGTTTTTTAACCCTTTCTCGGCCGCTAGCGGCCAAACAGCGCTAAAAAATCGCTAAGAATAGCGGCGTTTTACCGCTGACGCCGTCCCCACCCCAGTGTGAAAGGCGTCTAAGGCTGGATTCCCACCGTAACATTTTTCTTTGATCTATTTTCCACTTTACTCTACACATCTACAAGTGTCATAATGCATGTCAGCAGGCTGATGCACATTGACATGTGTTGATATGCATCACGATCCCCATTGAAATGCATTTATGTGTGTCTGACAGGTGTTGACATGCATTTTTGTTTTAATGCAGTTGATTTAAAAAGAAAATGTATCAGGTAGCACACGAAGGTGTGAATCTAATCTAACTGAATGATATTTAATTTGCTAAAACACCATGTATCATAAACAACTGCCATTTTTTAACATACAATTTTTTGTCCTTTTTTATTCTTTATTTTATATTGTTGCCAGTCATAGGCGTGCGCACAGGGTATGCCAGATATGCCTGGGCACACCCTAATCACCTTGTGCAGTGCAGATTGCCCTTGCCTTCCCTTTGTGAATGAACACATTAAGTGGTCGGTACCATGTGTTTGACCTTTGGAGTGCACACCCTAATGCAGCTTCTTGCAGCACTTCTTGAGTATATGTTGCTTTACATTGCAAAGTGTTGTCACATGAAAAGATATATTAAAATATTTACAAAAATGTGGGGGGTTGTATTCACTTTTGTGAAATACTATATATATATGTATATATATATATATATATATATTTTTATTTTTTTTTACCCGATAATGAAAATCACTGTCTCTCACCAAACCTCTTCTAAAAATGAACCTCTTGTGGCGACTTGCAAAATGATTTGGTTGAACCATTTGCCCTGACTCACCAGGTGGATTTACTAAGGGGAAGTAGACTGTGCGCTTTGTAAGTGCAGTTGCTCCAGAGCATATGATGAGCATATGATGATTTCCATCATCCAATCCTGTGCAAGAAAAAAAAAAACATTTATTTTTTATTTTTCCTTGCACGCGTTAGGGTATTTTTTGAAAAGTGACCCTGGAGCAACTGCACTTGCAAACAAAATGCACAGTCTATTTGCCTTTAGTTAATGAACCCCACCGTGTCTATATTTATCACAAGAGTGGCCTAAAGAAACTTCACAGAGGATAGACTTTGCTTAGCGCACCACTTACAGGCATACCCCACTTTTAAGTACACAATGGGGTATATTTATTAAAGCCGGAAAGTGCAAAATCAGTCTCACTTCTGCATATCTCGCGATCGGGTCACAGAGCTGAAGAATGGGGAGAGGTAAGTGTAAACAAAACTTTCCTCGTTCTTCCTAGTGGCAGTGTCAGTGATCGTTTGTTCCCTGTCATATGGAACAATGATCAGTAAAGTGTCACGCCAAGCCACGCCCCCTAACAGTAAGAATCCCTCTTTAGGTCACACTTAACCCCTTCAGCGCCCCCTATAGATTAACCCGTTCACTTTCATTGACATTTTTACAGTAAAGCGGATCTTCACTTTAGGCTGATCAGAACCCTCCCCCCCTCCGGTGTCACAATTGACACCTTTCAGGGGGGAGAGGGGTGCAGATACCTGTCTAAAGACAGGTATCTGCACCCACTTCCGGCCCGCAGTCTCGGGCAAAAGTCGTTTTTTTTTGCGACATCCTGTCGCCCCCCCCCCGTTGTGTGCTAGGAACTCTCGGCTCCCAGCACACAGCGGGAGCCAATCGGCGGGTGCAGCGCGACTCGCGCATGCGCCGTAGGGAACCGGGCAGTGAAGCCGGAGCGCTTCACTTCCTGGTTCCCTCACCGTGGATGGAGGGGGGAACAGCAGAGAGACGAGCAAATGCTCGTCCTCTGCTGCGGACGCCGCTGGACTCCAGGACAGGTAAGTGTCCTAATATTAAAAGTCAGCAGCTGCAGTATCTGTAGCTGCTGGCTTTTAATATACTTTTTTAATGGGACATCCGCTTTAACAGTGCATTTTTATAGCACTGTTCGCTGTAAAAATTACAATGGACCCAAAATAGTGTCAAAAGTGTCCAATGTGTCCTCCTCAATGTCGCAGTCATGATAAAAATCGCTACTAGTAAGAAAATTATTAATACAAATGCCATAAAACTATTCCCTATTTTGTAGACGCTGTAACTTTTGCGCAAACCAATCAATAAACGGTAAACATTTTTTTACCAAAAATATGTAGAAGAATACATATCGGCCTAAACCAGTGGTCTCCAAACTGCAGCCCGATGGCCAGATGCGGCCCTTTGCTTGCCTTTATCTGCCCCTTTGGAGCTCTATCCTTCTCAATGATACAAGATACTCTTCTGCCATCTGACACCGACAATAGAGCACCATGTTTCCCACTGACACCACTAATGGGGCACTTTTCCTCCCTATGATACGAGCAATGGGGCACTATTCCTCCCCTAATACCAGATGTTTACTCCCACTGATGCCAGAAAAATGTTCACTCCCGCTGGCCAAAGTCTGGCCCTCCAAGAGTCTAAGGCCTCGTACACACGAGGGGATATGTCCGCTGAAAACGGTCCGATGGACCGTTTCAGCAGACATCTCCGCTCGTGTGTATGGGCTAGCGGACAGATTTCTCCACCCGACAGATTTCAAAGCATGCTTTGAAATCTATCCGGTGGAATCTGTCCGCCCGACATGTCTGCTGGTTAGTACACTTACCAGCAGACATGTCGTCCCCCACCGCCGCCGCGCCGCCGCCGAATGGATTTGGCGCATGCGCGGAAGTGTTTAACTTCCTGGTGCGGTAACGTGGCGGTGACGTGGCGGCGTCAACGTCACCGCCGCGTCACCGCCACGTCACCGCGCCGTCACCGCGCCGTCCGGTGGCGGGGAATTTGATCCGATGGTGTGTACACGCCATCGGATCAAACTCCCGATCGGACATATCCGATGGAAATGGTCCGCGGACCGTTTTCATCGGATATGTCCGATCGTGTGTACGAGGCCTAAAGGACAATAAAACTGCCCTTTGTTTAGAATGTTTGGAGACCCCTGGCCTAAACTAAGAAAAAAAATGTTTTTATATACTTTTTGGGGATATTTATTATAGCAACAAGTAAAAAATATTATTTTTTTTCAAAATGGTCGCTCTATTTTTGTTTATAGCACAAAAAATAAAAACCGCAGAGGTGATCAAATACCACCAAAAGAAAGCTCTATTTCTGTGAAAAAAGGACGTCATATTTGTTTGGGAGTCACGTCGCACAACCGCGCAATTGTCAGTTAAAGCAACGAAGTGCTGAATCGCAAAAAGGGGCCTGGTCCTTTAGCAACAACATAGTCCGGGGCTTAAGTGATTAATAAATAAATCCCATTGTGTACTTAAAAGTGAGGTATGCCTGTACTAAATGCAAGTGATAAGAATGAACTATTTATATGCCATATTTTGTATTTATTTACCTAAATCAAAAATAAATATGTACATATTCTTGTAAACAAAATATATAAAAAAAAAATTGTAAAAAATCTTTGCTTTAAAGGGGTTGTAAAGGATTTTTTTTTTTTTTTTCCATAATAAGCATCCTTTACATGCAGACATTCCTCTTTTCACTTCCTCATTGTTCGTTTTTGCTCAGAAGTTGATCTATTTCTTCTCTGTTCTGTTCACTTCCTGCTTGTCTGATTGTTACTCACCACCGTGATGGGAGCCTTTACTGTGGTGGTCAGTAACGTGCTCGCTCCCTCCGGGGAACTACATCTGTGCGGCAGGATGCTCTCTATGTGTTAGAGACTTCAAGGAGGTGTGAATTACTGGGCGTGCCACAATGCATACTGGGAAATGTAGTTCTTACATGAACGAGTGCTGCAAACCAGGAAGTGAATGACAGAACAGAAACTAGAACGCCGGAGGTGATATAGATGCAGGAATTTTATAGGTATTTACTCGTTTGTTAACAGAATCATTACACTATTCTGTCTGTCTACCTTGCAGACATCATTTTAGGCAACATTTTTTTTCCTTTACAACTCCTTTAATTGAATTTGGGGAAAAAACATGCATAGACCCTACTATTATTAAAAAAACATAACACTGCAAATTGAGAACATAGTACATATTTATTTTATTAAAAAAGCAGTTGAGAATTTAATAATTTTTTTATATATTTTTATGAACTCCTCACAACTTGAATTGGATAAATCAGACCCAATCTTGAAGAATCTGTCTCCCAGTCACTTCTGGGAAGCAGTGAACTCTTCACGTGTCATTAGCACTGCACATGTACGTTCTTCAAGGGGACTGAAAACGGCAGAGGCACAGACATCGTCTACTAGACATTTGCATTCGTTTTTGTTAGAATGCATTTTCGTCCGAAAATTGGGTATTTTCGTTATCGTTTTAACGAACGAAAACGAAAGCGCAAGAAACGAAAACCGAAAGATCCGACATAAAAAATGCTTTATTTTTGTTTTCGTTCAGATCCGACGATTTTCGATGCTTTGTCGAATTTTCGTCATTCAATTTCACAAAGTCATCGAAAATCGTCGTTCTGAATACAGAGAATAGGTATATTCCCTGTATTCAGAACGACGATTTTCGATGCTTTGTCGAATTTTCGTCATTCAATTTCACAAAGTCATCGAAAATCGTCGTTCTGAATACAGAGAATAGGTATATTCCCTGTATTCAGAACGACGATTTTCGATGCTTTGTCGAATTTCCGTCATTTAATTCGACAAAGTCATCGAAAATCATCGTTTTCGGGCGAAAACTTTCCTGACGAAAACGAAATAAATCAAAACGATTTTCGGGAGTAACTAAATAAATTTATTTTCTGGACGAAAACGAAAAAACGAAATGAAATATTCCAGTCTGCACATGTCTATCGTCTACTAACAGTCCCATATAACTACAACCAATTTCCTTTGCCATGTTAATGCACTAAACCCAACGGGGATATCATAAAACATGTTTGTTTGGCTACTAACATCGGCGACTCATAGGGACCAGTTGAGCAAATAATAACAATAAAATTCTACAAAACAAAAAATGGCTATGGGGCTTGTTAACCAAGACGTTCCTAAACGACGTGTTGATGAATTCTCAAGCTTATGGCCTTTAGATATTTGTTCAGGTTCCTGCAAAAGAGGAAATATACTCCACCAGCTCCCTGACTTTGTGCTGGTGGATTTTACATTTTTTTTTTTGGAATCCAATCTTCAGCTCTCATATGAGTAAGTGCCCAACGAAAACCTTAGGGAATTTTCTATAGTACATGTTGTCAGTATTTTAATCATCCCCAGCTGTCAAAACGCATGTAGCCCGCCTCTTCTATTTAGAATGTGTCTTCTAGGCATAAAATAATTAAAGGTACGGGTCCATAAGGTAAGCTGAGAGCCACTCCAATGTGACAAAACCCAACATATGAAAGGCATTATTTCAGGAAGTTTTAAATATAAATTTTGTTTTGTCAGAAGGCTGCAGGGCACACATTTTCTGTACTGTCAAGTTTGATAGTAAAAATATTTATATTTCAAATAAGAAGATTAAATTGCAGCTTGTGTGCAAGGCTTTCCACACACCTCTGTCAGTTTATCATAGTGTTTCATAACAGACCCGCCGGTTTGCGCATTTATTTTTTTTTTTTTTTTTCTGCTGACACGAGTTGTGCTTTTTTGTATTATCTGATCTTGTGATGTCAACGATTGCGTAAAGACAACTGGGTCAGGCCTGGGTTCTGCCTCACAAACAGACGAGCAAATTTACAAGAGTTTTCTTAGAATACAAATCGTTTGGTAGAAAGGTACAGAGATAATACGGAATATTATTTTATTATTTTTATACATTGTTACGTCATTTACATTTGTTTTTTTGTTATTTTTATACAGAAACCTGTTGGTTTTCTTGATTCATTTTATATACCGTATTTATCGGGGTATTGCACGCTCCGGCGTATAGCGCGCACCCCTAAAGTAGCCCCGAAATTCCTGTAAAAAAAAACATTTTATAACATTTTATTACTTACAGTTTTGGTGTCTTGCCCGGCGTCCATCGTCCGTTCCGGCGTCCGTCTGCGGCCTCGGTGGTGTCCTCCCGCGCTGTCCGAGTCGAATCCCGGCGCTCAGTTTGAAGACCCGCCAACAAATACCGAGCGCAGTACACTCGGGCACGCTCGGCCACGCTCGGCTTCTCAGGCCGCGTACACACGGAGGGACATGTCCGCTGAAACGAACCATTTCCAGCGGACATGTCTCCTCCGGATTTTGGTCCGATGGCGTGTACACACCATCGGATCAAAATCCCCGCCGGCAGACAGCGCGGTGACGTGACGGTGACGTTTGACGCCGCCACGTCACCGAACTAGGAAGTAAAAAACTTCCACACATGCGTCGCATCCTTCCGACGCTTGTGCAGGCAGATATGTTCGCTGGTTAGTGTACTAACCAACGGACATGTCTCCGGCGGACACATTTTAAAACATGTTTTAAAATTTGTCCGCCGGTCACACATGTCCACTAGCCCATACACACGATCGGATTTGTCTGCTGAACTGTCTGTCGGACCAGTTTGAGCGTACAAATTCGATCGTGTGTATGCGGCCTTACGCATAAACGTCACAGAGCGTGACTACGAGCAAAGCCAAGCCTGGCCGAATGTACCCGAGTGTACTGCGCTCGGTATATGTCAGCGAAGGCTTCAAACTGAGCACGGGAAGCGGGTATCGGCGTATATCGCGCACCCACGAAGTGCGCGGTATACGCCGATAAATACGGTAAATTCAAATTGTGCTTTATTCAGGATTTTTTTTACATTCAGCTCTCAGCAGGAAACCCCCATTGACAGCTGATGACTCATTGGTTGTTAAGGACGCAGCGGGCGGCTTCCCGGGCCTCTCAATAGCAACTATCTATATACAGTCTTTATAAAGGGAGAAAAAAAAACGCATTACAAAACACATCAAAAACGCAACACTATCTGGTGCAACACCATTGAAGTCTAAGGCCGCGTACACACGGAGGGACATGTCCACTGAAACATGTCCGACGGACCGTTTCCAGCGGACATGTCTCCTACGGATATTCATCCGACGGTGTGTACACACCATTGGATGACGTGGTGATGTGGCGGTGACGTTGACGCCACCACGTCACCAAACGAGGAAGTGAAATACTTCCATGCATGCGTCGAATCCATTCGACGCATGCGCAGAGATTTCTGTCCGCTGGTTAGTGTACCAACCAGCGGACATATCCGACAGACATGTCTCTGGCAGACAAATTTCAAAGCATGCTTTGAAATTTGTCTGCTGGGAAAACATGTCCGCTAGCCCGTAAACACGATCGGAGATGTCTGCTGAAACAGTCCGTCGGACCAGTTTCAGCAGATAAATTTGATTGTGTGTACACGGCCTATTACACGTGAAACGCAATCTGCTGCTGGAAAACAAGTCCCCAACCCCTTCCAAAAACGCACTGGCTGAAAAACGCGTAGATGTGAACGTGTACCATAGAAAAAAACACGTTTTTATTGCCTTTCTTATAAACAGAACCAAAAAAAGCACATTGGTGTGAACGAAGGGTAAATGTACAAAATGTAACTAGATACAAATAACACCAGAGAATGCTGACCCAGGGAATGTCCAAATTGGACTATGCTCTATCATTTTTTTCCCTTTTCTCTTGATTAATTGTAGTCATTTTATTTATTTATTTATTTATTTTATTATTGGTTAAACAAGATGGACTTAAGTCTTTGTTTCAGCCGGACTAACTATGTACGGCAGCTTTCTGCGCGGCCAGTGATGGCTGCTAGAGACATGCAAAGTACGTCCTGCCGCTATCACTGCAGGTAATCGCTGGCTGTGCGGAGGGCCCCAAATAGCTGCGGCCGATGGCGATCTGTCATTACAGTGAATGGAGCTGGTGTCTGCACCTAGCTACTCACAGCCACAGCAGGAATCGGAAGATCTGTTCCTTTACAGATCACAGTGGTCTGAATTACCAGTGTGATTGTAGCTAAACTATGTAGCTTCATTTAATCAAAGACTTTATATCAACAACAGTGTTGTCTATTTTAATGTTGTTTGCACACTTACGGTTAACAAGTAATTCTAACATGTACAGAATAGATAGCCTGGGGCTACAGGAGACTAAAATCTCCTTTGCCGCGTACACACGACCGTTTTTCATGATGAGAAAAATGCAATTTTTTTAATTGGTCGTGAAAAATGATTGAGTGTAGGCTCAAGAGCATTTTTCTTGACGCGAAAAATGGGCATTGAAAATTTAGAACCTGCTCTATTTTTCGCGTCGTTTTTCAAGTTGTCCTTTTTCACATCGTGAAAAACGGTCGTGTGTGCACTTTAACGAGGATAAATAACCCATGGCCCCCACACACGATCGGTTTGGTCTGATGAAAATGGTCCATCAGACCGTTCTTATCGGTTTGAACGATCATGTGTACGAGGCTTTAGAGGCTCCTCTCTTCTCTTTTATACTCAGTTGTGACATGAGGCTACTCTTATATCAAGACATCGCTTGTATATCAAGGCAAAATTTATTAAAACATTTTGCTTGTCTTGCAAAACACTCTCAAACCAAGTTACTCTCAAATCAAGGTTTTACGGTATATATTCAAGCAGTACTGCTTGGACCTTGAAGGAGGGACACACCCCGAAAAGCTCATCCATGAAAAAGTACCGTATTTATCGACGTATTACATGCACATGTGTATAACATGCACCCTAACTTTAAGAGGAAAGTTTCAGGAAAAAAACTTTCCACAGCTCCCTGCGTATAACACGCAGGCGCAGTTTACCCTCTATTTTCAGGGTAAAAAAGTGAATGTTATACGCCAATAAATACTTCTTAGATGCACCGGCGTATCTTTTTTCTGTATTCAGAAAACAAGAAACGCCGGGATTGAGCTAAGATACGAGCATCGTAATTGTATTACGCCGTCATATCTTAACTGCATTTTTAAGATGGCCGCTAGGGGCGTTCCCGCTGATTTACTCCTAGAATATGTATATCAGCGAGATACGCCTATTCACGAACGTACGTCCAGCCGAAGCAGTGTATTTACTCCATTTACGTAAGGCGTTTTCCGGCGTAAAGATAAACTACCAAAAAGATGGCGCATCCTATGTTAAGTATAGACGTCGGGACCGCGTCAAATTTTTCAGATTTTACGTCGTTTGCGTAACTCGTCCGTGAATGGGGATTTATGTCAATGGCCGCGTACACACGTCCGAGAACCTCGTCGGGCTAAACTCATCGTTCCGCCCGTCGAGGTTCCCGATGAGCGGTCGAAAAGGTCGTCGAGCCAAATTTCCTCATTGAACAACGAGGAAATAGAGAACATGCTCTCTATTTTGGCTCGACGAGCTCCCCGACGGGACGCTCGTCGAAAGTGTACACACGACCGATTTTCGCGGCAGAATATGTCTCCCAGCGAGCTTCTCGCTGGATTCTGCCGAGAAGCTCGGTCGTGTGTACGGGGCCAATTACGTTCATGTCTAAAAAAAACAATGCATCGTAGCGTCATAATTTGGAGCATGCGCACTGGGATACGTCTGCGGTCGGCGCATGCGCATATTAATTTTTTTTTTAAAAACCTGGGGTCACAACACATTACCATAAAACACGCTCACCTCATTCACATTTAAATTACCCAGGCTTACGCCGGCCCATTTACGCTGCCGTAACTTAGCTTGGTGAATACAGCATTTGCCTCGCTAATTTACGCGGCGTAGCGTATCAGAGCTACGTTACGCCCGCGTAATTTTAAACCGGGCTACCTGAATCTGGCCCAGTATATGTTAGTGAAAAAAAAAAAAGTATCACGGACAGTACTCAATTTTCTCTGTCACAATTGCACTAATACGGCTACAATCACCTCAAGTATACAGTATATTCAAATTAGAGTCTCTGGCAGTAACGGAGGTTTCTTAGAATATTACACAGGGTACTATATAAAGCAATTTAGGTTTAGACAATTTTTACCTTTTTTTTAATGAGACATATTGCACTTCCACTTTTTCTTCCTGACAAGTCTTTTACCTTGGTTTTACATGTTATATTTGAATACTGGTCAAATTATACATTTTCTGTCACAGCAACGCCATACCTGTCCATTATGCTGTGCGTTTAAAGACACTTCTTCACTGTAATGAGATAAAGAGTGATAGAAAATATATAACCTGGTGGATGTCTGAGGTATTTTATGGCCTGTGTACATCCCACTTCATAATAACACAAAGTGTGGTTTTAATATAATTTTCACAAGAAAAAAAAAACACAAGAAAACACCTCATCATTTCTCTCCAAGAACAGGAGCTTTTGTTTAAAAAAGGATGTGGAATAAATAAAAGTGCCAGGGCAATATATTGGACTTACTGATTAGATTCTAATATATTTAGTAGCATTAAGCACACCATAACAAAGCAGCTCTGTTCCAAGGAACCGAATACAAAGCATGAGTTGCGGCCTACTAAATTTGGAGGAAATAAAACACACTGCTTCGTGTTTCAGGCCTGTACGTTCTACGAGATGCACATCTATCCCGAGTCACAATGAAATTTATGAAGAGCAAGCGTAACTAGGGAAAAAATGTTAACTCTGGCCCACTAAATGGTAATGACGTGTTTTTCCTAATCGCCAAATGTTGTTCTTCCCAATCACTTCATAATTATCTGCTCGGCCTGACAAATTTAATCGCAGGCAATGAGAATACCATAAATACAAATAACTATGTGTGCTCACATGAGGGACATCATGGGCTCTGCCTGAAACAGACCATGTTGTGTCTGCTCCATTTGCCTGAGACGTAGGCCGCGGCTCAGTGCTGGTTTCCCCTCCGTAACCCCTTGGGAACCGTCCATCTCTCCAGTGGCTCTGTCCCATAACCACATCTGGCAGCTTCCTGGCAGTAATCTCACCCTTTGCCTAGGGGCTTCATGATAATTCTCCTGAATCTAGCATTAATTTCCAGGCTCACAGTAATTGGCACACATCAGATGAGATGAAAAAGAGGACAGAGGTCCATGAAATAGAGTCAACATGTAGGATTGTTGAACTGTACCAATTTACAGAGAGAACTGCTAGAGAGCCCAACTTAAGGTTTTTCTCTTTTTTATTATTACTTACTGTAATTTAAATGAAAAATTCTATATACAGTGTATAACACTGGATCTCTGTTTATTTAGTGGAAAAATAAATGAGCTGTTATGTAGTAAACAAAGTAAATTTTCAAGATTTTTTTTTATAATTTTAATTATTATTCTATTAATAGATCTATTGCACTTTTATATTTACCGATAAAATATACCAATTTACAGAGAGAACTGCAAGAGAGACCAACTTAGTAAACAAAGTTAATCTTTAAGAAATATCTTATTATTTACTCATTTTACTTATTATTCTATTAATAGATCTATTGCACGTTTATATTTACCGATAAATAATGTCTGACTAAACACCTGCAATTTTTTTTTTTTAAAGTGTATTTTGTGCGTGAACTCGAGAGAGAGTATCCGGACTGCAGGAGTTGGGAGTAGGCAGACCCTCCCCCCGGAGGCAATCTGCCATCCTTCTCCATGCCCCCGGTGGCAATGGCGGGTGTGAGGGGGGCCTCCCACTCACCCCGCCCTACCTGCTCCTCTTGGGAGCCCAACTGGGGCCCAACAGGACCCCAACGGGGCAGAGGGACTTCCCCTATGAGGGAGTGAGGGGGTCTAGCCCACCCAGCCAGCCCCGTAGGTCCTTCGCCTCTCTTTTTTTAGGAGACTGCATGGCCAAAGTGCGTGCGTGTTAAACCAATTTTGTGTGCGTGCAAGTGTGGTGGTTTTTGTGTGAGGGGGGGGGGGGTGGGAATACTAATCACAGGCGTACCGGGCTAAGACCACCAAACGCAATTCACATGTAGCCGAGACCGGGATCCGAACCCTTGGCTGCAGAGGTGAACGGCTTGTCAGCGCAGTGCCAATCACATTGAGCCACCACAGCTCCTTTTTTTTTGCATTTTATATATACTTAAGATCTATCAAGGGCTTTAAAAAAATGATATATATATATATATATATATATATATATATATATATATATATATATATATATATATATATATATATATATATATATATATATAAATAATATTTTTTATATTAAAATTATATATATATATATATATATATATATATATATATGTAAATAATTATTTTTTATATTAAATTATATATATATATATATATATATATATATATATATATATATATATACTGTGTATATATATCATTTTATTTTTGTTTTATTTATATATATTTTGTCTGTCTCATATTCATATCTATTGCAAATTCATTTTTTTAACAATAAATCATTTCTAACTAAACATCAGCAGACAGATTCGATCGTGTGTACGGGCGAGCCGACGGATTTGGCCACCCGACAGATTTCAAAGCATGCTTTGAAATCTATCGGGTGGGAATCCGTCCGCCCGACATGTCTGCTGGTTAGTATACTTACCAGCAGACATGTCGTCCCGCACCGCCGCCGCACCGCCGCCGAATGGATTCAGTGCATGCGCGGAAGTGTTTTACTTCCTGGTGCGGTGACGTGGCGGCGTCAACGTCACCGCCACGTCACCGCCACGTCAACGTGCCGTCTGCTGGCAGGGATTTTGGTTTGCTCGTGTGTACACGCGAGCAAACCAAAATCCAAAGAGACAGATTTGAACAAATGAATTGCCTTGTGTGTACGAGGCCTAAGCCTATTCCCATTTTCTCCTGGTGTATTGACTGCTTCTGTTATAGCTTAAAGGGATTGTAAAGACAAAAATATTTTCCTCTTAAATTCAAGTCTGACAGTAGCTGATAAAGTAAAAAGTAATGTTTTGCATTATAACTAGTTTGATACCTGTTGAAATCAAGCTCATTTTATTCACCTCCGTCACTCCTGAATCGTTATTCTCACTGACTTCCTGGTTTGCGGTGCGCATTCTTTCTTGCTACATCACGGCCTAAAGGGAACTACAGTTCCCATTAGGCTTAGCTTCCATGCCTGTAAGGGATAAGAGAGCATTTTCACGCAGGGCTGTAGTCATAGATGCTGGTGGAAATCAAGAAGAGGAGAGACAGGAAATGGCATTTTCAAACCTGGATTACTGTATTTTGGAGGTCAAAAAGAAAAATTAGGTAAGTGATATTTAAATGCTCTAGCTTACAGCAATCAATTGATCTAATAAAAAACGAGCCTTTAGTGTTCCTTTAATAGCAATAATGTAAGATAATACATAAATAAATTAAAAAAAGACCTTAAAGTGGAGGTCCACCCTAAAAAGAAAAAAATTACACCTTCCTAATCTGGCTCTTCCTAGTCCACCGATGGTCTTCATCCTTGCGTTGTCTTCTGGGAAATGGTGCACGCTGCCTTCTGGGAACTGTGTGTATCCCAGAGAACAGCTGCCCATTTATACAGCGCCGTGAGACTCGCACATGCGCTGTAGAAGACGGGCTGTGAAGCCACAAGGCTCCACTGTCTGTTTCCCTTATTGAGGATGGTGGCACCGGGACCTGCAACGATCGAGGGATCGGCCTCGAGGGATAGTCAGCATCTACAGTGTTTGTAGCTGCTGACTTAAAAAAGTGTCTAGGCAAAAACCGTTGTTTCAAGTAATTGTAAAGGCTCATTTCTTATTTTTCAATTTTTTTTTTATAAAAAAACAAACATGTTATACTTACCTGCGCGGTGGAATGTTTTTGCGCAAATCAGCCCCGATCTTCATCTTCTGAGGTCCCCCCGCTGGTGCTCCTGTCTCCTCTCACTTACGACGAGTATCCTCATAGCAATCCACTTCTTATGGTGGCAGTTGCGTATGCTCACTCCCAAGCCCTGCTCTGTGCATTCATAAGACACACAGAACGGGGCTCAGCCACATCCCCCGCTCCCTTGTGTAATTGCTGTGATTGACAGCAGCGGGAGCCAAAAGCTCCCATTGCTGTATCTGAGCCCATTTAATGCCTTGGCTCTTGTGCACATCACTGGATTGAGAAGGGACTCAGGTATGTATTTAGGAGGGGGGGGGGAGCTGCATGAAGATTTTTTTTTTTATCTTACTGCATATAATGCAGTATGGTAAAAAAAACTAAAAAACTTCTGACTTCATAACCCCTCTAAGTCCTTAATAAAGTTGGGAAGGCTTTGACCCTCTGTCAATTTTTTTTGTTTATTGTCTGTGTCATTATTGGGGAAATATAACCTTTTTTCTCAACTGCTTAATATTATTACTAATAATTAACATAGTTCTAAAGCACATCTAACTAATTAAAATTAATAAAATAAAATAAAATACTAAGTCTAAACCCCTGTTAAAATGTCTGGTTTCTGTGATGTAAGAAATGAGACAAAGATAAATTACTTCAGAACTTTTTTCACCTTTATTGTGACCTATAAACTGTACAGCTCAGTTGAACAACATACTGAAATCTTTTAGGTGGAGGGAAGAAAAAAGTTTAATAATATGGTTGCAAAAGTGTGCACACCCTTAAACTAATACTTTATTGAAGCACTTTATTACAGAACTCAGTAGTTTTGGGTATGAGTCTATCAGCATGGCACATTTTGACTTGGCAATATTTGCCCACTCTTCTTTGCAAAAACACTCCAAATTTGTCCGATTGTGAGGGCATCTCCTGTGCACAGCATTTTCAGATCATCCCACAGATTTTCAATCGGATTCATGTCTGGGCTCTGGCTGGGTCATTCCAAAACTTTACGCTTCTTCTAGTGAAGCCATTCCCTTGTTGATTTGGGTGTATGCTGTGGGTCGTTGTCATGCTGAAGGATGACGTTCCTCTTCATGTTCAGCTTTCTAGCAGAAGCCTGAAGATTTTGTGCCAATATTGACTGGTATTTGGAACTGTTCATGATTTCCTCTACCTTGACTAAGACCCCTGTTCCAGCTGAAGAAAAACAGCCCAAAAGCATGATGCTGCCACCACCATGCTTCACAGTGGGTGTGGTTTTCTTTTGGTGATGTGCAGTGTTGTTGTTTTTTTGCACCAAACATGTCTTTTGGAATTATGGCCAAAATCATAACACATTTTCCCACATGCTTTTGGGAGACTTCAGATGTCTTTTTGCAAAATTTACCGGGGCTTGGTTGTTTTTCTTCGACATATGAAGAATATGGGAGATTGTTCTCACATGTACCACACAGCCAGTACTTGCCAAATATTCCTGCAGCTCCTTTAATGTTGCTGTAGTCCTTTTCGCAGCCTCCCTGACCAGCTTCATTCAGTTTAAAAAAAAATTACAAAGTTTTTATTGTCATATAAACCAACAATACAGGTTCACAACAGTGTTATAGCATACAAAGTATAAAATAGATCTGGACCCGAGAGCCCACATCAGCATACAGGAAGCAAGGTCTTATGTTATACTGTATTGAAAAGAGAGATGAAAAAGTCAATAGAACAAAATGGTCTAAAGTCTGGGCATCGTCCGGCTGTCTGTAAAGCTGTAGAATGAGTGGTCTTTTCATCAATTGTGGAGGAATGTCCAGTTCTTGGTAATGTCATATTTTCTCCACTCGACGATGCCTGTCTTCACTGTGTTCCATGGTACATCTAATACCTTGCAAATTCTTTTGTACCCTTTTTCTGACTGATACCTGTTAACAATGAGATCCCTCTGATGCTTTGGAAGCTCTCTAGAGGACCATGGCTTTGCTGTAGGATGTGACTAATAAAATGTCAGGAAAGACCTACAAGAACAGCTAAACTTTATTTGGGGTAAATCAGAGGCACTTTATATGATGGCAGGTGTGTACTGACTCCTATTTAACATCAGTTTGAATGTGATTGCTTAATTCTGAACACAGATACACCTCCAGTTATAGTGCACACTTATGCAACCACATTATTAAATGTTTTTAAGTTTACTTCGCCCCCCTAAAATATTTCAGTCTGTTTTTCAATTAAGTTGTACAGTTTATAAGTCAAATTAAGGGTGGAAAAATGTCTGAAACGATTTATCGTTGTCTCATTTTTTTTTACATTGAAGAAACCTGACATTTTAACAGGGGTGTGTAGACTTTATATACCCAATGATATTGAATTGGGTTTTAAAATTAAATTGATGTTACGAAAAATGTACCTGGATTTTGTCACCCGTACAATGCCCCAAGCCAGTTGTGTATTTTATTTTCTAAGTGGTCGCTGACTTTATACAAGATGTTCAGTAGTTATTTTAGAGTCTGCTAACCGATTTGTGAAGGTTAAATTGGTAGTGTGGGTAATGTATTTCAATCTGAAAACCAGTCAACAGAAATGCAGTTTTCTTTTGCTTGACTGGTGAACGGTTGTGACAGATCGCAGTGAGATTGATTCCAGTTCCTGCCCGAGCAGCTTAATAATCTGCTTCCTATAGCTGGGCCATATCAAAGGTGAAGTGAGGACGGAGAGAAAAAAAACTATTGTGCTTGAAAGGTACTGCTCTTTTGACACACTGTTCTGACAATGGTGATATATAAATGTGGCAGTGTCAGACATACTGTCACTTTTTCTACGACGGGCAAGACTGTGTCACATCCTGAAACAAAATTACTTATTGCGACCTCTAAAATTCTAGGCTGCTTTTCAACAATGCCAAAAATAGAAGGGACACTGCCCCTGGTTAATGGCTCTGGAGGGTGGTGAGATGAAGAAGATGGCACAACCATATTAACTTCATAATAGTTCCATCAATAAATGGAAGGGGATACATTATGAGACAATATTTTTTTTTTTTTTACTGACACTTTATATTTAGGGTTACAAAAAGAAATATATACATTTTCTGTACCATTTTGTCAGGAAGTAGTGTAGATCATCTGTGTTACCGGCGGCAGACAAAAGCTCAGAGCAATAAAGGGAGTATAAAAACTGTACAGATAATACTCTCGCTCTCCTACAAAGGACTTGCCCTAAGGTTGTGGCTTTTTGTTTTGCTTTTTATCAGCAGTTAATGGACAAACTAGAACCAGACATGATATAGGACAGAGACAGTCCGTTTTTAGACTAAGGCCCCTTTCACACGGGGCAGATCAGTAATGATCCGCCTCCGTATGCTCAGCGGGGATCACTCCGTTGATCCCTGCTGAGCCGGCAGATGACAGGGGGGTCCCCGCACACTGTGCAGGGACCGCCCTGTCTTTTCTCTGCTCTTCTCTATGGGGGGATCGGATAAACATGGACCGTCTGTCCGTGTTCATCCATTGCGATCTGCAGACGGAAGGAAAAATAGAGGTTTTTTTTTTCCGTCTGTAAAATCGGATCTTTGCGGAGGCGGACGAGATCGGGTGTCAGCGGATGTTCATCCGCTGACACCTGCAATCTCATAGGGACCAATGTATGTCCCTTTTTCATCCGCAAACATATGGATGAAAAAGCGGACATACGGTCCGCACATGTGAAAGGGGCCTTAGGGTCAAGTCAATGTCCAAAATATAGTCTATGTGACCAGGAGTGACCAGGAAGCAAAAGCAGACATCAAGTAGACCCTGCAACATGGATCTTACCCTAGTCAAAGCACCTCCCCTACAGTGAGTAAGCACAACCTAGGCACACAGTTAACCCTTCAATCGACCCTGATGTTAACACCTTCCCTGCCAGTGTCTTTAGTACATTTAGCACTGATCACTGTAATAATGTCACTGGTCCCCAAAAAAGTGTCAAAAGTGTCAGTTAGGTGTCCAATTTGTCCATCACAACATCGCACCATTAAAAAAAATTGTGGGGGAAAAAGAACATACATTTTTATTTCCGCATGACCAAGCAATTGTCAGTTAAAGTAACACAGTGCCGTATTGAAAAAAATAGTCTGGTCAGGGGTAAACCTTCTGGAGCCGAAGTAGTTAAAAAATATTATCTTTATTTTTAAATGCAACTTGTGTAAGTACCTAATTTTGTCTCAGTTCCATTTTACTCTACTCTGTACAATGGGACTCAAAATAGGAAAGGGAGGGGCAAAACAGGATAAGTTAGCAGGAAACATTCTATGATGCATGAAGAGAGCAGAAGGATCAGGCCGTGTACACACGGCAGGGAACCTCGACGGGCAGAACACATCGTTCCGCCCGTCGAGGTTCCCTGCCGGCCGTCGAAATCGGCGACCCGCCCGTCGGGAATGGCAACCAGCCATTCTTCCAGGCGGGCCGTCGAGCAAATAGAGAGCGTGCTTTCTATTTCTGCTCGACGGGCTTCCCGACGGGAAGCTCGCCGAGACCGTACACACGGCCTAGGTCCTCGCTGGAATGCAGCTTCCAGCGAGGTTCTCGCTGGTTTCCAGCGAGAACCTCGGTCGTGTGTATGCCGCCTGACTCATCACTATGCATCTGCTGTGCAAACACTGTCCAATCAGAAGCTGGGGGCAGGTAAGTAACCAAACTGTATTGCTTAGCAGTGGCAGAAACAATTGTGTTACCACCTTTGCTCTGCTTTCTGGTTACCATTACCACTCTAGCTCAGGATATTAATACGTTGCATTTCCAGCTAATTGTAGGGTTCAAACATGTACATATATAAAGTTGTGTTAGGGTCCAAAGGGTTCCTAGTGTTTTTGCCTTGCGTATTTGCCGGCGTATAAGACGACCTTTCATACTTAAAAATATGGCTCAAAAATCGTGGGTCGTCTTATACACCGGATGCAGACTGCGGGCATCCATTTTTTTTAAAGCCACGCCTCCTCCTCGCGCTGTTCCCTGATAGGCGGAACACTCAGTTTCCCAGTAGAGCCTGTGTTCAGTGTTCCATCTATCACAGACATTGTCTCGTCCTCGGCCTCGGACGAGAGGATTATCTGTGATAGGCGGAACACAGAATACAGGCTCTTTTGGGAAACTGAGTGTTCCTCCTATCACGGAACGGCACGAAGAGGAGGCGCAGCTTTTAAAAAATGGACGGCCGCAGTCTGACTCACTCTGCCAGGCATAAAGGAATGAAGATCTGCAAAGTGAGGTGAGGCAATGGCACGGTGAGGCAATGGCACGGTGAGGCAATGGCACAGTGAGGTGAGGCAATGGCACAGTGAGGCAATGGCACAGTGAGGCGAGGCAATGGCACAGTGAGGTGAGGCAATGGCACAGTGAGTAGGGGGAAATGGCACAGTGGGGGGAAGGGGGGTCGTCTTATACGTCGAGTATATCCCAAAACCAACATTTTAGCTGGAAAATGAGGGGGTCGCCTTATACGCTGGCAAATACGGTACTTATTTTATGGCAGTAAATTTAAACCTTTTACCAAATCATTGCTTTGAATCTAGAATGTAATCAGTTCATTTTGGGAATAGCTTGTTCCATTGCTTCCATTGCAGCCTTGTCACACTGGTGTTTTCCTTAATGGGCAGGTCTCTTTAATAGGAATATTGGTACTTTTCCATTGTTATGGTATAATCTGGAATTCCCCTATAGATTAAAAAGCTTCCCCTCCAAACATTCTCTTGTATAAATTCACATTGGCTTAAAGCGGAGCTCCACCCAGGAAAACAACATTTTCCCATGTTGTTTAAAAAAATTAAATAAAAAAAACCTGAAAAAAAAAAAAATACTCACCCGAAATACCTGTTGCTATGCGGAAGTCCGTAATCTGCCTCTTCCACTCCGCGGTGCCTTTTCTTCTTGTCCTTCTCCTTGTGAATGGGGCGCGCTGCTTTCTGGGAACTGTGTGTGTTCTCAGAGAGCAGCGCGCCCATTCACAAGCCAGCGTGAGACTCACGCAGGCGCAGTAGGAAATGGGCAGTGAAGCCGTACGGCTTCACTGCCTGTTTCCCATAGTGTGAATGGCGGCGCGGGACCCGGAGCGATCGTGGGACCGGCATCTGGGGGCCCATCAGCGCGGGCAAGTAGGACAAGGTAAGTGTCCTTATTTAAAGTCAGCAGCTACACTGTTAGTAGCTGCTGACTTTAAAAAAAAAAACGCGGCTGGAGCTCCGCTTTAATAACCCTAAAATAAGACATTTCTTATCATTATGTTTGGCTGTTGCTTCTGTTTTTCTATAAGACTCCTTGTCCTGTACAAGACATGCATAGCCAGCTGCTGAACTCCATGTGAACTTGCCCATATACGTCTTAGCAAGTGAGCTTAACCTATAACTTCCTTTTACGAGTTACATACAGTACATAACTCTAGTAAATTCTCAAGTCTCAATTCTCATCAGCTTGGGGTTGGTGTGTAACATTGTAACAAAACCCTTATCTTAAATAACTGAAGGTGCGCCTCATTTTCACCACTTTGCAAAATGTGCCGCAACCCTTAGAAGCTTGGGGCAAAAAATAAAATGGATGTCGGAGGTCATGAAAGAGATGTAGATGAGGCAGCTTGAATTTAGGTCTAGTTATTCATTTAACCCCCCCCTTAAATTCCAGGCTGCAAGTGCCTTAATGTAAGGCCTCGTACACACGATCGGACATATCCGATGAAAACGGTCCGCGGACCATTTCCATCGGATATGTCCGATCAGGAGATTGATCCGATGGCGTGTACACACCATCGGATCAAATTCCCCGCCGGCGGACGGCGCGGTGACGTGGCGGTGACGTTGACGCCGCCACGTCACCGCACCAGGAAGTAAAACACTTCCGCGCATGCGCCGAATCCATTCGGCGGCGGCGGTGCGGGACGACATGTCTGCTGGTAAGTGTACTAACCAGCAGACATGACGGGCGGACGGATTCCACCCGATAGATTTCAAAGCATGCTTTGAAATCTGTCGGGTGGACAAATCTGTCCGCTAGCCCATACACACGATCGGAGATGTCTGCTGAAACGGTCCATCGGACCGTTTTCAGCGGACATATCCCCTCGTGTGTACGAGGCCTAAGAGGGTTCTCCTAAAAGTTTCCTTTTAACGCTATAAATATAGCAAAGTGCATAGACTTTTTGAAGACCCCTCGTAGGATTGGAACTTTGTAGAGCTCTCTAAGTCTGGAACCCTAAATGTGATTGGCCCAAATCCCCATTCTCCTCTTTACTATTGGTTCATCCTTGTGATGGATAGTCTCTCTACCAATATTTGGGCATGGGAGCAGGGCTGTCTTAATAGCATCATAAGCCCCTGGGAAAAGTAATGCTCTGGGGCCCCTACAATGATGACAGTGCAGGTAAACAGACATTGAGTAGGTAGGAGGCAGACTTCCCCCCTTTGCATCTATCTCTCTCAGTGCCATCATGGGGCCCCCAATTTCGGGGGGCACCGTGGGCTCAAGGACCAGCTGCTTTGGGGAAAGTGCAGGGGCCCCCATGCAACTGGGGCCCCTGGGCAGTGCCCAGGTGTGCCCTCTCATTAAATCAGCCCTGCATGGGAGGTAGGAAGGGAAAGGACAAAGAAAAACTACAGAAACTGAAGTCATCAATTCCATGTTAGATGACACTGTAGTCTGCAATGCATAGGTGCTTCCTTGTATGATTGAAACGTTATAGAACTCCCCAAGCCTGACCTAATATAGGTTTGTTTCAGACTGCCTTTTTCTTATAATTACTATTGGTCCATTATTGTAATGGATAGTCTCTCTACCAATAGTTAGGCATTGGAGGTAGAAACAATTAGGACCATAAAAAAAACTTTAGAAATTGAAGCCATCTATCACATGTTAGAGTTCCCTGCAGGCCACAATGAATAGGTGCCTGCATAATCAAGCCTGGGACTCTAAAAAATATAAATGCAAACTACTCACCGCTGGGGGAATCAAGGATGGAGAAAGATCTGGGGGTCCTAGTAGATGACAGATTGAGCAATATCATGCAATGTCAAGCTGGAGCTACCAAAGCCGGCAGAGTATTAGCATGCTTGAAAAAGGGAATATACTCCAGGGGTAAAACTATAATGTTGCCACTTTATAAAACTCTGGTTAGGCCACATCCAGAGTATTCTGTCCAGTTCTGTTTTTCACTGTCAGGGCAATAAGGATGTTGAACTTTCTTCCACAATCGGTGGTGGCTGCAGGGAGTATGGATATTTTTAAGAGACTCTTGGATGTGCTAGATCAGCTTCTGTTGAACAGGCTGACAGGAAAACCTTCTTCTATCAGTGACTAGTTAGTTGCAGTGTATATATAAAGGAATTGCAGTGAATCACTGTGAAAAAAAAGTGATAATCCACACCAGTGAAAAGAAATAAACTTGATTTTAAAGTCCAAAAAATCAATTAACAGAAATTAAAATATGGTGAGTGTCCATATATAATTCCAGTGCACCGCATGGATTTTCACTATATTCAGCGGTAAGCTCTTTTACATCCCAACTGATAAAGATTAAAACAATTGGCCTCTTACCAGACAAGATGGACACCAGATTATCGAGATCAAACACGCTTGATTAACACAGTAATCACCTGCGATGTTCCACTCTGTTGGTTCCAATTTTAAACTCTCCTCCTGCTGATACAATTGATATACCAGAGAACAAGGAATGGTTTTCAAGCAATTCCAAAGCTTCCAATCGATCTGCTATATTACTCTCCAGCATATATGAAAATTGAAAGAGGAAACTTCATAGTGCAGTAGAAATGGTTATTTTATTCCAAGTGTTGCACATGAACAAAGAAATCAATACAAACACAGCTGCGGATTTTAAAACTGCAGGCTGGTGCGTGGTGACGTCATGGAAAGTCTCTCTACTTGACGCGTTTCCCTGTCCGTCTTGCTCCTCGTCCCCCATCCTGCTGATATCCCCTGGTGTATGACCTCGGCCTGGCTTATTTACGTTTACGGTATCTCCCCTGTATTTGTATATATTATTTATGGTCGTGGCCCTCTGACCGAGAGTGATATGGATCACATAAACACGTGACAAGACTTACAACATAAATAGACCTGAAGTGTGCCTTGGTGGTCTGGTCAGTATGCCAAGAAAAGGGGGCATACCCAAAGTAAGTAATGGGTAGTTGATTGAAGAAAGATTGAAGAAAGATATGCTGAGAAGTGCCCTGAAAAAGGGAAGGGCGGGAGGGTGTCGAATGCGATTGAATGCGCAGACTCACGGACATGAGGTGAGCTGGGAAGAGTCGGCCCAGTGACGTGTAGTACTGCACACTGAACCGACAAAGAGCTTGTGTGAGTGGGCTGCTTAAATACCCTCCGGGCTCCTCCCATAAACTCAGGCCACCATACTGGCCTTCTTATTTGTTGTGGGTTGTGCACTGGTTGTTTTCACTTGTCTGTCACCTTTTTAATAAATAACTTTTTCTTTAACTTATATGTGTTTTTGGTCTCCTCTATGCAGTCACACAGTCTGGTCTACTATAAGGTGACCAGATTTTTAAAATAAAATCCGGGGACATATTTTTTTTTTTACTAGTATTGACAACAATCAGCGACTTTCTGCCCGTCAACGCCCACCTCACAGCCTCTCAAGTCTTACTCTTCGGCCCCCGGCTACTACTGGGTGGGGTGCGGAGGAAGATCACTCCACCAGGGAAGGCAAGGAGATAGGCTAGTTGCTGGCCAGGATTTGAGCCAAGGCAGAAGAAAATGCAAACGGAGTTGAATGGGCATGTGCCCGAAACCGAAGAAATATTCCCTCTGCTCCGACCAGCACATGATCATCAGAACGGGCACAGATAATGGAAAAAATACAACCCCCCCCCTATTAAATCCAATCTGGGGACAAAACCAGGGACAGACTTGGTCTGGGGACAGTGTCCTCAATCAGGGGACTGTCCCCTAAAACTGGGAATGTCTGGTCACCCTAGTCTACTAGCTTCATGACCACCTTTCAGGGGGAGGCGGGTGCAGATACCTATCTAAGACAGGTATTTGCACCCACTTCCGGGAATAGACTCCCATGGGAGTCACACCACTTCCCGTCCCCCCAATGTCTCCTGGGAAACACACTGGTCTCAGGAGACATCGGGGAGCAGTGGGGGTATGCCGCTCTACTCGCGCATGTGCAGTAGGGAACTGACAGTAAAGCTGCAATGCTTCACTTCCTGATTCCCTCACCGAGGATGGCGGCGGGGGCAGCCGAGAGACGAACGATTGCTCGGCCTCAGCTGCCGACATCGCGGGCGTGCTGGACAGGTAAATGTCCAGTATTTGAAAAACAAAAAGCGGCGCCCTCTAAGCGTAGTAACTTTTTATTACTGTGACAAAACAAAACAATTCTTATGAGGATACTACTCACAAGGCTGCAGGGTTCATGGGCATAAAAGGTGTCATCTGTGCCTGGCTTCCGGGATGGGTGTGCTCAGCTGATGTTGGTAATCCTGTGATGGCTGAATGCTCTGGGTTCTCACTGTAAAGGAGAATGCTGTATAGTTCGTCAGCTGATCCAAAAGTCCATAGGTGTCCCTGAGTGTATTCCAGCGCTGGTCAGACAAGGAGCTGTATGGACACGATGGGACAGCGTTATGGAACGCAGCCGTGGAGCGCAGGCAGCTGAGCTTCAGTTCCGGGTTAGGTCACAGGGCGGTGCGCGCGTTCGAGGCATGCGTGCCTCTTCCTCAGGCTCTATGGGAAGTGTCCAGTATTTGTAGCTGCTAGCTTTTAAACAAAAAAAATTGGGTAGATCTCCACTTTAAAGAAGTTCATTACAGGTTTAATAAATAACACAATAGCCAACACATTTCAGAAGCAAAACATGCTTCCTCTTCATCATGGCTCTGTACTGTTTGAAAGTGGAAACAGCTCAGGGAAGCAGATGCCAGACAAAGGAATCAGATGTGCCACTGAAATATCTGCAACAAACCAGCTTTATATTTATCGGTTAGCATGGAGTTTGTCTTTATTTTACATCATAATACTTATTTTTCATGGTGTTGCATTTTTTCGCAATGAACTGTATGAGCCCTAAATTATCTGCACTAATTTGATCCCGAGTATAGTCCCGGAGCCTATTTACATTCTGTTTTGCCCATCTCCGCATTGGTTAGTTGGCAGAAGAAATGTGTTTTTTTAAGACCTAAACCCTGGCAATTTACCATTGCGTGTCACTGAGCTGTTTTCTGGGTCAGGAACTCAAAATGTTCCTTACTTTAATAGACTTTCAGTGCAATAGTTAAATGTGGAAGCAAGGAGTGAAGTGATCAGTGACATCATGTAGCTATTTCTGTTGATAACAACACAAATTCCTTCACTGCTGGAAGGAGAACTGAGGTGGAGTTTAAAGCCTAACACTTCTCCAGGGTCCAATGAACTTTCTTAAATCAGCCCTAAATGAAAACATTTTTCTTTTTATTATTTATAATTGTGACATTTTGCAGAGATAAGCACTTTTATATGAATGTGTTTATTTGCTTCATTTTCTCCTCTTTGCTTTTTAGCCATAAAGTGCTTAACCCTTCATGTGATGATAGAACTAAAGGTAGAAGAGTAGACGCAACCGCTAATTATAATTCTTGTGTACTGATGAGCAATTCCATAACATTCAAATAAAAGGTCATTTTTTTGCTAATATCCCCCTAAGCGGGAAGTTCTTTATTATTTATTTTTTATTGTTTTGTTCCTTCCCATTGTGCTGCCTAACCAGCTTCATAACCCAAAATTACATGAACTACTTCACCTTCCTGACTAGGCATTTTTTGTGATATGGCACTGCGTTATTTCAATGCCGTGGACACAAGATCTGACATTCCGACAACAAAACGGTGGATTTTTTTCAGACGGAATGTTGGCTCAAATTTGTCTTGCATATACACGGTCACACAAATGTTGTCGGAAATTCCGAACGTCAAGAACGCGGTCACGTACAACACGTACGACGAGTCAAGAAAAAATGAAGTTTAATGATTCCGAGCATACGTCAAATTGATTAAAAGCATGCGTAGGAAAAAATTGAGAACCAGCTCTCAAACATTTGTTGTCGGAAATTCATGGGACACTGTACCCAAATAAAATGTATATCCTTTTTCCCCCCACAAATAGAGCTTTATTTTGGTGGTACTAGATTGCTTACTTTCTGCTCCAAAACATATCAAATACAAAAAAAAAAAAATGTCTTCATCAATTTAAGCCAATATGTATTTTTCTACATATTCTTGGTTAACAAAAATGCCAATAAGCTCATATTGACTATCAACCATTCTTTCACTGTAAAAGGAATGGTTGATATTTGCTTATCGGCATGCCCCGGGGGTTCGGTGATCCCAGGGAGCTGGAGAAGGCATTTACAGATGTGTACAAGCACTACACTGACTGCTATTCAATCATATTACAACTTTACTGCATTTCTTTTCTCTTTAAAGGTACGTTGCCAGGCATGCCCTAATTTTTTCGCAATATGTATGGGGCATAAAGGCATGGGTTGGCTTTACTTCCACACCAGACTACAGAATCTTGAGTATGGTGGGCACGACCAGTAACCAAAAGATAGGGCAAGCCAAATATCACCTTAGCTGTAGAAGGAATGGTTGATATTTGCTAGTCGGCGTGCCCCGGGGGTTCGGTGATCCCAGGGCGCTGGAGAAGGAATTCATAGGTGCGTACAAGCACTACACTGACTGCTATTCAATCCTATTACAAATTTACTGCTTTTCTTTTCTCTTAAAAGGTACGTTGCCAGGCAGTATTGCTTGTCAAATGTGACATTCCCTAATTCTTTAACAATGTGTGGGTCTAAAGGCAAGGGTTGGCGCACCTTCCACACCAGACTACAGGATCTCGAGCATGATGGGCACGGCCAGTAACCAAAAGATCGGGCGAGCCAAATATCGCTTTCACTGTAGAAGGAATGGTTGATATTTGCTTATCGGAGTGCCCCGGGGATTCAGTGTTCCCAGGCCGCTTGAGAAGGCATTAACAAATGCGTATAAGCTTTACATTGTGACTTCTATTCAATCCTATTACAACTTTACTGCTTTTCTTTTCACTTTAAAGGTACGTTGGCAGGCATGCCCTAATTTTTCCGCAATATGTATGGGGCATAAAGGCAAGGGTTGGCTCTCCTTCCACAGCGGACTACAGGATCTTGAGCATGATGGGCACGACCAGTAACCAAAAGATGGGGCAAGCCAAATATCACCTTCACTGTAGAAGGAATGATTGATATTTGGTTATCGGCATGCCCGGGGGGGTTGTGATCACAGAGCTCTTGAGAAGGCATTTACAGGTGTGTACAAGCACTACACTGACTGCTATTCAATCATATTACAAATGTACTGCTTTTCTTTTCTCTTAAAAGGTACGTTGCCAGGCAGTATTGCTTGCCAAATGTGACATGCCCTAATTATTTTACAATGTGTGGTTCTAAAGGCAAGGGTTGGCTCACCTTCCACACCAGACTACAGGATCTTGAGCATGATGGGCACGGCCAGTAACCAAAAGATGGGGCAAGCCAAATATCACCTTCACTGTAGATGGGCTCTCCTTCCACAGCGGACTACAGGATGGCACGGCCATTAACCAAAAGATGGGACAAGACAAATATTGCTTTAAATGTAGAAGGAATGGTTGATATTTACTTATCTGCATGCCCTGGGGGCTCGTCGTTCCCAGGGCGCTTGAGAAGCCATTCACAGGTGTGTACAAGCACTACACTGTGACTGCTATTCAATCCTATTACAACTTTACTGCTTTTCTATGAATGGGAATGTTTGTTTTAAGCTTGAATTGCCTTTTAATAAATTACCTTTTACAATTCGCTCCTATCCATCTGGAAAGGCTTGAACGCCCGGCAAGCGATCTGCGTGCTACATTGTACTGCTACTGATGTAAATAAAGGTGAAATGTTTTCTGTAAATACAGTGTCTATAAAATATCCCCCCACTGTTTACAGGGCTGAAGAAAAAAACTCACACTCCAGCAATAAACTTCTCACGAAACCCCACCATCCTAAAGATTTAAGGCATTGACATTTCAGTTATGTGTCCCCCCACCCAGATCTCCTCATTAGCCAGGTATCTCTGCACTCAAAATATTTACCACCCGCACCAAATTTACAGTTTAATTTGCTGCATAAAATCATTTATTGACTGATCAACCTCATTACTAAGCCCAGGCACCGGCTCTGGTGCACCCGGCAGTTTTAATTCCTGTAGCAGCGGGGTTCAGCAAGAGAAAAACAATGCTGTCACATTAACCGCAGGGGTCTAAATTATTCAAATACACTAAATCCTCACCGAACAGTTCCCTTGCTCATAATTTGTCTTTCCTAGCCAACAATTAACCAGCAATATTCGAAGTTTACAAAGCCAAGACTTATAAAATCCTAGGTGTTGCAGTTCTGCACCTGGACGTATACATTATTGTTACGGCTCGTTGCGGTGACCCGCAGGAATCGCTGAGCAGCCACGGGGAAAACATATTGTGCAGGAATAGGCTTACACCTTTTCGGATAGCGTGACGGTTAATGTCTGGCTATATTTCTCTGTTTATGTAATAACCGCATGCCATCCTGGAGGTGCTGCATTGTGCATTTTTCTTAAAGGAAAGTGTTATTTTTAACCCCTTTTAGCCAAAAAAAAGCTCTACTATAGGCCTCCTATTATGTTCATTTACACAGATCCCCGTGCCTTTTGTTTGCGAAAGAGCCATGTTGCTTTTGTATTGGGAATGTTCAGATTTGGCTTTAATTTGATTTAATTTAATTAATTTAATTTTGCTTTAATTTGATTCGGAAACTGTCAGGCATGTGCAGTTAGTGAGAGGGACATGTTATGGAAGAAAAGACGAAACGTAGAGGGAGAGTGGGCATATGTTTAATAGTTATAACCATTTAATCATTTAATTGAGGCAATACCCCTTAAAAATCTTACAACTGATGAAAAAAGTGACAAGAAAGTTCACAGATAATGATGACAACTTTTACAAACAGAAGAGGGCAAAATTAGGGACTCAATTAGACACAGGACACTTGTTGGCAGTGTGTTTTACTTGTGTTAGCGCACTTATTACTATTGTGGTATTGGGAATGAAAAAGTACGGGAATATGGGAAATGATTGTTCTACGCACATATACACCTACACATGTTAAACTGGATGGACTGTTGTCTTTTTTCACCCTTGCCAACTATGTAACTATGTACCAACTATGTAACTATGTACCAACTATGTAAGGCATCCTTTAAAATTATGGACAGTCTTGAGGCGCCCCATTCTAAAATGTAAAAAGTATTCTGTTAGTTTTACATAATGCAGCAACATCCACAAGTCCAAGTAGGACCCCCTACGTTAAATGAGATTTATTTTTCCAAAGCAAATACACTTTTTCAAACTGGTACTGACTAATTTTCCAATGTTTTCTCTTCTCCTTCAGAATTTTTCATCGCTTAGCTAATGAGACCCCAAAGCTGATGGAGAGAGGCAAGGGAGGAAAAAACAAGGATGATATGCAGGCAACTGACATCCTCCTTATCAATGATGATGTAATTGGTTGTTAGGAGGCTGGCAGCTAAAACGTTTTAATGGTCTGCAATGAAAAGCCTGTGCCTTTGTATACCTAAAGGGCAGGTTTCATCCACCTACTGGCTTGTATACAATTTTGGGGCTGTTTTTAGGCATTTTGCCAAGGCAGCCCAGAAGAAACCTTAAAGTATGCCAGGGTGCCTGGGGATCTTGGCTTAAAAAGCCTGCTCTAGTCCTATGCCTAGGTCCCCATGACTAAGCTCCGGGCGGCAGAGTGAAACACGTTGGCGGTGTGGCCTGGTTGGAGTCCAGGCTGAGGTTGCCACTCTACTTACTACTCCAGGACACCTAGATGTGGGACTTTTAGGGCCCCCCCTTTTTGTTCTTTAAAGCTTTTTAGGAACCAAGACGGGTTCTCATCATATAATATGTATTCATATGTATGATTTTTAACATTTATACTGTCCTTTTATTCATATATGTGTCTTTTTTTAATTAAAATTATTTTCATATATCCCCATTGTTTACTGTGCCGTCAAACTCTGAAGAGGATTTACCTTTGGGTTCCCCTTTTTTTCTCTTCCATCTCCTGTCAACACTCTAGCAGCAGCTGCAGAACATTGACTACACATCCCTTTACACCAAACCTGAGCGGCACACACATATTTCCTAGGTCACCTATGCCTTGTAATGCCAGTGCAGGGGGAAAATAAGGATATTTGTAAGTTTTAGGTATAAATGATGTAGCGCCTGGTTACTTTGAAGTACCGGTGCTATTTAAATTTAGCGGTAGATCAGAGTGTAGTAAAACTCTGATCTAAATTGTTATGTTTAAAACAGGGTCTCTGTCTCAGCTTGGCTGTGCTGTGGACTCATTCTGTTCTACTGCGGTGTTCTTCCCACCCCAGTACAGTAGGTGGCAGCAGTGGGGGTCAAGGTTTGTGTGCTCTTCCCCATAAGCCAATCAGGAGGGTTGGGCCTCTCTGTGCATGCTCGGGGAGGGTATTTATGGGACAGATGCCATTGGTTCTGGGTCTTCTTCGTCCAGTGTGGCACCCATTTTTATGGTGACCACATCACGGCGCCCCGGTATTATGGCCTACCTGGTCGGGGTGTGCGTGCCATGCGGTGTTCCTGGTTCCTGGGACCATATTGGTCCAGAACATTTGAGCAGCGGCGCGGACCCAGTGATCGACTGGGTTCCCACCTTTGAGGATCCCAAGCGGTATAGCTGTTTGATGGGGAGTCCGTCTGAGGAGCGCCAATGAGAGGCTAGCGGTCCAAAAGGTTTTTTGACAAACCACAGGGATTCAAGGTAGCCGGACACTGAAGGATTGATCACCTGTCAGTCGGTACCTGGGCGACATTAAAAAGGAGATCCTGGCATAATTCACCTAAGGAGGATTGCCTCCGTACCTGCAATAAGAGAGGGCCTATGGCAGAGGTGTCTTCCTGACATTCATTCAGGAGGGTCTGTGGCAGAGACTTTATCCTACAAAGGTTCGAGTGATACTCCGGATGCCAGGTCAGTGAGAGAGGCCTGTCCGGGTACACTAAACCCACTCAGGTAGGAGTGGTGTGGAAAGTGTTACATATAGGAGCAGGACTGTTTCAAATACTAAATCTGAATCTGCTGTTGTCCTTCTTTTTGCAAACTCTATGGCCGCGTACCGGTTTCCTCGACAGAATCCATCAAGAAACTTGGTGGGAGAGCTTTTTTGCAGAGGAAACCGGTCGTGTGTATGCTTTTCATCGAGAAAATTGTCGAGGAACTTGACGAGGAAAAAAGAGAGCAAGTTCTCTTTTTCCTTGACGGGAGTCTAAATTTCCTCGTCGTGTTCCTCGTCGGGCTGGTTTTCGACGAGAAACACGTTGGTGTGTATGCTTAGAAACCCGCGCACCTTCAGTAATGAAGATAGCACATTTGTCACGCTGTAACAGACTGAAAAGTGCAAATGTCTCTTACCAAACTTTTACCTAACACGCAGTAACATGAGATTAGCAAAACCAGCCTCCAGGGTTGTGCCAGTGGAATCGAACTTCCCCTGTCGTTGTATGTATTGAAGTTACCGCGTTTGAGAACGAGGAGATTTGGCCTTGACAGTGTGTACACAAAGACAGCTTGTCAAGTTTCTCGACAAGCCTACTGTAACAAGGAACTTGTCTAGGAAAACTATGTGTCTTTTCCGACGAGTTCCTCGGTCGTATGTACAAGGCCTATCCCTTTCATCACCAGTTCATTGTTTTTGCCCGGCTGGGTAATAAAGAGCACAGAAAAGACACTTGTTGTGGACATTCTTTTACTATTGCTATATGCACCATTCACCCCTAGGAATTGGGAAGAGCCACAAGGTAAATGTGCCACCCAAAAACAAACCAGCAGCTGCTCCGGGGGTAGCGCTACAATGATAATAATCCAACTACTGAACCCCATTCCCACAATAAAAATCATTATACAATTTCCAGAATTACCATCACTACTATTCCCTTTAAGTCCTTAGCAGAGGAAGGCCGCTGCAGGGTAAAGAGGCAATGTTAAAACCTTCATCCCTAGAGGGTGCTGAGATAAGAATCTCACCTTGCCTCATGAGAACATAGGCATTACGTAAAAATATTCAATAAAAAAATCTAAATGTATTTGTAAGAAGATCTTTATACCTTGCCTTTTCTTCCAATGATCTATTACCCCGTTAGTATTTTACGCTTTGCATTTCTACTGTCAGAGCAACACCCCATTCGGCAGAGCATCCAGGCCTCGGAAAGCTAAAGCAAGACAGCTCTGGAAAATCCCATATTTCTCGATGGCTGTTAAGTCGACATGTGAGTAAAGTTGAGAAGAATTCACTCATTCAGGACTGCCCAGCATCTCCCCGCTGGGCCCCTGACAGCTCTAAACAGATGTAGGTAATGGAAGAGTTTAGATTTTATAGCATTTTCAGGCAGAAGCTGAGTATATCAAGATGATAAAGTGTCTCCACGATGCTAAACTCATGACTGGAAGCACAATAATGGCACATTCAGTAATGTAACATTATTGTGTAAATCAAATGCCGCCGACTTGTGTGATTACCATCAGAAATCACCTGAATGGCATGTGGGAGATTGGAGCTAGTAGATTCCCGTTAAGCACTTAAGAGGCGAGTAACAATGGGGGGGAAACTGCAGCATTCCGTCTTAAATATTCTTTCATATTTTCACATCAGTGGGCAGTACGCAGCTGGCGCTAACGTTCGAGGTTTTAATAAAAGTATCTTGATAGGGCGCAAAGGTCAAACAAGTTTTTTTTTTTCTCTCCCCTCTTTAATTAAAATTTTTATTAACCTAAGTCTATCATGTCATTTGACAGATCTGCATAGAGGGGGAAAAAAATAGCACAGCATAATGGGAAAGTAAATGAATTCTGCGTTGTGTTAGATACCCGCCGGAAGGTTATGTTTTATGAAAAGAACAAATTTGGAAGGAAAACCTGAGCACTTGTGTGGTCAGGGAAGACAAAGGATTTCAGACAAAGCGACTAATTGTAGAAAGTGAAACACGATTCACCTGTTACCGGCTTTATTGCAATATTTGTAATTAGAATTAATGGGGTTGATTTACTAAAAGCAAATAGCATAGGTGTGCGCAGCCTATTTCATTAGGGTGTGCACCTCAAAGCTCCAACGCATATGCCAGTATGACATATATACCAGCCTCTTCCGTGCTCACCATCCTGAAACAATAGGGGGAAACCAGGGCAGCAGAAAGAGGGACAGAAGGGGTGGCAGGGATGGCATATATTGGTACCAATCCCCTGTATTTTTCTCCTGTGGCAGCTGAATGTCGGCGAGAGGGAGAGGAGGAAAATACAGATCGTTTCCACTAAATTCCAACTCCACCACCTCTCCTTTCCAGATTCTGGAGTTTGGCAAGGAAGGATCAAGGTTTACCTGTCACCTGCCCACTCACTATCAACAGGTAGAATATTATTGACAGGTAGTCAACCCCAGGATTAAGGTGTGCCCAGGCACACCTTGCACACCCCTTGCGCACACCTATGGCAAATAGACTGTGCACTTTGCAAGGCCAGTTGCACTCTGTAAGTGCATTTGCTCCAGAGCTTAGTTTATGAACTAAAGCTTCACTTTGCAAAGAATACCCAATCACATGCAAGAAAAATAAATATAGAAACCACAAATAATCCGGGCTACCTAACCAGTAGTCCACCGCCTGCCATCATATGACGGCAGGAAGATGAACCTTTCGCTCTGGGTGGACAGGGACGATCCTAGGCAGGGTGTGTGGGGTGCACAGGCACCGCAGAGGTGGGGCCCCCGAAGCTCCAAAGTGCTCCCCTCCCTCCCCCTTGTCTGTGTCCAGAGGCAGAGCACATGTAGCGTGTGTTGCGGTTCCCCATCCCGATTGTTCTCTCCGCTGGCAACTGACAAGAGCGCATACCTCCCGCTGATGGGGGACACCTGCTGTGGGGGGCTCTGATGGGGGACACTAATGAAGACTTCCTAGGGGAGCATCTCTGTGTTTGAGTCGTAGCCATAGAAACATTTGTAAAGGGGAGGGGTTGGTAAAGATGACCACGCCCATGTGGGGGTGCCAGCAATATTTCTGCACCCAGGCGTCTGTGACCCTAAGATCATCCCTGTGGGTGGACGTCATACGACGTCACACCTTCCAGATCCACCAAGGGGCGACTACCGCGTCACTGGAAACCCAATGAGCGTGCCCATTGGCTGCGATGGCTGCCGGGCATCCGCGATTGCCCAGTAACTGAGCAGGACAGTGGATCTGTGTGTGTAAACTCACAGATCCACGTCCTTTCAGGGAGAGGAGCCGATGGTGTGTCCCACTCCCTTGTACATAAAGACACTGATCGGTCACCTCCCCCCACAGTAAGAATCACTCCCTAGGTAACCTTTTAACCCTGTGATTGCCCCCTAGGTTTACCCCTTCCCTGCTAGTCATATTTATACAGCAATCAATGAATTTTTATAGCACGGATCGCTGTATAAGTGTGAATGGTCCCAAAAATGTGTCAAAGGTGTCCGATGTGTTCGCCGCAATATCGCAGTCACGATAACCACCATGACTAGTAAAAAATAAATAAATAATAAAAATGTTATAAATCTATACCCTATTTTTTTTTTACCAAAAATATGTAGAAGAATACGTATCGGCCTAAACTGTGGGAAAAAAATGTTTAAAAGACAAAAATTTGATATTAATTATAGCAACAAGAAAAAAATATTGTGTTTTTTTCAAACTTGTCCCTCTTCTTTTGTTTATAGCACAATAAAGAAAAACTGCATAGCTGTCATGTCAGTGGTAGCCCCCACACACACATTTAGAATAACTCCCTAGGACACACTTAACCCCTTCCCTGCCCCCTAGTGTTTAACTCCTTCTTTGCCAGTGTAATTTACACAGTAATCAGTGCATATTTATAGCACTGGTCGCTGTATAAATGACAATGGTCCCAAAATAGAGTCAAAAGTGTCCCATGTGTCCACCATAATGTCGCAGTCACGATAAAAATCGCAGATCGCCGCCATTTCTAGTAAAAAAAATATATTAATAAAAATGCCATAAAACTATACCCTATTTTGTAGACGCTAAGGCCCAGATTCACAGAGCAATTACGTCTGTCTAACTGGTGTTAGACAGGAGTAATTTCAAATTTTGCGCGTCGTATCACTAGTTTGAATCCTCAAACCATGATACGGCGGCTTCGGGCTTCGATCCGAGAGGCTTACGTCTTCGTAAGCCTTCGGATCTACGCTGCGATATTTTTGCGGCCGCTGGGAGGAGTTTGCGTCGTTTTCATGCGTCGGGGTATGCAAATTAGTTTTTACGGCGATCCACGAAGGTACGAGTGTCCCTCGCAATCGCCTACGTCATTTTTTGGCTACGTAATGTTAGAGGAGCTTTTTGCTGGTCTAACAGTGCGTAACCCATGTAAAGTATGGCCGTCGTTCCCGCGTCGATTTGAAAATATTATTTTTTTTTTAACGTAACACGTTCGGGAATAGGAATGTACGTAAACGACGCTACTACGACGTGACGACGTGTTTTCGCGCAATGCACGGCGGGAAATTTGCGAACGGAGCATGCGCAGTTTGATCGCCGCGGGAACGCGCCTATTTTAAATGCTTCACGCCCCCTACTCGCGCAGATGGATTGCGACGGGAGAAATACACTACGCCGCCGTCGTTTACTGGACAAAATCTACCTGGATTCCACGTAGAGCCAGGTAAAAAACGGCGGCGTAGTGTATTTCTGATACTCTACGAGAATCTAATTCTCTGTGAATCTGCCCCTATGACTTTTGTGCAAACCCATCTATATACGCTTATTGCATTTTTTTTTTTTTACCAAAAATATGTAGAAGAATACATATCTAAACTGAAGAAAAACATTTTTTTTATAAAAAGTGTGGGATATATTTTATAGCAAAAAGTAAAAGATATTGTGTTTTTTTTTTGTTTTGTTTTTTGAAAATTGTCACTCTTCTTTTGTTTATAGCGCAAAAAATAAAAATCGCAGAGGTGATCAAATACCACCAAAAGAAAGCTCTATTTGTGGGAAAAAAAGGACATACATTTTGTTAGTGTACAGTGTCAAGCGACCGCGCAATTGTCAGTTAAATCGACGCAGTGTCGTATCGCAAAAAATGGCACGGTCATTGGACAGCCAAATCTTCCGGGGCTGAAGTGGTGAAAATCCCTGCACAATACATAGATAACACCAGAGTGGAATGATTTTTTTCTCAACAAAAGTGGAATTATTATTATTTTTTCTTGATTTTATAAAAACACAAACAAATAAACATTGAACAGAGGCACCAAATTAAAATATGCGTTCAGTTTTAATTTATAGAATGACTATACGTACAACACCTAGAGGTAAACCTGAGTATTAACACATCCATGGACCCAATACAAGTGCTTTACGGGGGATTGCCAAATGTTATAGGTGTCAGACCCCAGAACACATTCACACTACACATGTACCCGTACACCGGGCACACCCACGCAGAGTAAAGCCTCGTACACACGCGCGGTTTACTCGGCAAGAACCGGACAGAAAACTGCTGGCAGAGCTTTCTTGCCGAGTATACCGAGAGTGTGTATGAGGCCTCGTACACAAGACCCAGGAACTCTTCGTAAATGAAACATCGTTTTCCTCGATGAGTTCCTTGTTAGGCTTGTCGAGAAACTTGACAAGCTGTCTTTGTGTACACACTGTCAAGACCAAATCTCCTCGTTCTCATACGTGGTGACGCACAACACATAGATGGCAGGGGAAGTTCGATTCCACCGGCACAACCCTTGGGGCTGCTTTTGCTAATCTCATGTTACTGCGTGTTGGGTAAAAGTTTGATGAGAGACGATTCGCGCTTTTTTAGTCTGTTACAGCGTGACGAATGCGCTATCTCTATTACAAACGCTACTTTTATTGAAGGTGCGCTCCCGTCTCACACTTTATTCGGAGCATGCGTGGGTTTCTAAGCATACACACGAACGTGTTTCTCATCGAAAACCAGCCCAACGAGAAACACGACGAGGAAATTGAGACTCCTGACAAGGAAAAAGAGAATTTGTTCTCTTTTTTTTCTCGTCGAGTTCCACGTTCGTTTTCTCGACAAAAAATACACACGACCGTTTTTCTTAGCAAAAAAGCTCTGCCACCAAGTTTCTTGATGGATTCTGTCGTGTGTACGAGGCTTTCAGGTTTCTCATCAAGAAAACTGCCTAAAATCTCAACGAGAAAAAAATAGAGAACCTCTCGTCGTGATTCTCGGCAGTGTTTTCCTGCCGAGAAACCTGAGAGTGTGTATAATAACTTGTCGCCGTGGAAACCCGCGCATGCTCAAACTGACTTTGATGCATGCGCAGTAGCTTCCTAGGCGTGGGTAGGGTGCAGAAAGATGGCGGCGACGGCATCGAATGTGACGAGAGCATGCTCATTGTACGCAATGACGTCACCGCGTTCTTGCCTTCCAAAAGAACGGCGGCCCGTGTGTACAGGGCTTTATGCCGCGTACACACGATCACTTTTTGCGATGAAAAAAAACAACGTTTTCAATCATGAAAAAAAACGAAGTTTTTCAAACTTAATTTTCCAAAACGACGTTGCGTACACACCATCGTTTTTCTACAAAGCTCTAGCAAAGCGTGGTGACGTACACCACGTTCGACGGCACTCTTTTCCATTGAAGCTCCGTCTCATAACTTGCTTCTGAGCATGCGCGGGTTTAAAAACGTCGTTTTCAACATCGTTTTGCCCACACACCATCACTTTTTATGACACAAAAAACGACGTTTTGAAAAACGACACAAAAAATTCAAGCATGTTGGAATTTTTTTTGGGTCGTTTTTTTTAAGACAAAAAACGATGTTTTGCCCACACACGATCAATTTAAATGACGTTTTAAAAAACGTCGTTTTTTTTCATCGCAAAAAATGATCGTGTGTACGCGGCATTATTCTTTAAAGGGTCACTAAAGGAAACATTTTTTTTTTTTGCTGAAATAACTGTTTACAGGGTATAGAGACATAAAAGTTAACTTATTCCTTTTCAAAATGATTAAAAATAGATAAAAATCAATCATATAATGTGCCTGCAGGTTAGTTTCACTTTGAACTGGCTTCATGTTTCTGTGAAGTAGAAATAGACACACAGAACAAAAACAAACAAATCCAGGGCAGTGTTTTGTTTTTAAAATGAATCTGATTGGTTCTGGAAAGTTTTAGACACACAGGGCCAGATTCTCATAGAATTTCGCTTGCGTATCGTAAGCCATTTGCACTACGCCGCTGCATCGTACTAGAGCAGGTGCCGTATTCTCTAACCATTTGCTCCGTCGTTTGCGTTGGTAGCGAAAATGGCCCAGCGTAAGCCTGCGTAATTCAAATGAGGCGGCTTGTATTTAAATTAAGCGCGCCCCCGCGTCGAACGAACTGCACATGCGCCGGCCGGGGAAAAAGCCCAGTGCGCATGCTCCAGCTCACGTCGGGAAGCGTTGTTGAAACCGACGTCAAAACGACGTGATCGTCACTACGCAATGCCCCTATTTGCGAACGAGTTAGTAAAACGACGTAAGCGACGGAAAAAGCCTTAACATGGCATCCGACGGAACTTCGTAAGGTTACTCCACATAGAAGCTGGGGTAACCTTACGCGGACGAAAACGACGTACGCGACGACGGGGCGGCGTAAAAGCGATCGGGAATCGGCGTACTAGCCTCATTTGCATAGGCAAATGAGAAAACAACGTAAAGGCCACCTAGTGGCCGGAGTTGTCATTACAACTACGATCCGCAAGTGTAAGGCCTCGTACACACGAGGGGATATGTCCGCTGAAAACGGTCCGATGGACCGTTTCAGCAGACATCTCCGCTCGTGTGTATGGGCTAGCGGACAGATTTCTCCACCCGACAGATTTCAAAGCATGCTTTGAAATCCATCCGGTGGAATCTGTCCGCCCGACATGTCTGCTGGTTAGTACACTTACCAGCAGACATGTCGTCCCCCACCGCACCCGCGCCGCCGCCGAATGGATTCGGCGCATGCGCGGAAGTGTTTAACTTCCTGGTGCGGTGACGTGGCGGTGACGTGGCGGCGTCAACGTCACCGCCGCGTCACCGCGCCGTCCGGCGGCGGGGAATTTGATCCGATGGTGTGTACACGCCATCGGATCAAACTCCCGATTGGACATATCCGATGGAAATGGTCCGCGGACCGTTTTCATCGGATAAGTCCGATGGTGTGTACGAGGCCTAATGGTTTTACACTTGTCGGATGATGAAGCGTATCTATGCAAAAGTGCAAAAGTGATGCTAAGCATCACGCGCATAGATACGAGGCAAAAAAAACGGCGATACGACGGGGTATCTGAGATACTCCGTCGTATCGCCGCTGAGAATCTGGCCCACAGTAATGACAGCTTAGACCACCGTGAGAAAGCTCCCAGTACTGTGGTTATAAGGAAACAGACAAGCAGGAAGTGTGGAGAACAGAGCAGAGTTTACAGCAACTTCAAAGCAAAAACGAACAATGAGGACATGAAACCAGTACTGCAGTAAGATAAAGGAAGCTATTTAGCTAAAAAAAAAATTCCTTTAGTGATCCTTTAACTTGAGTTTGTATTCATGCATTTTCTATAATAAATAAAAATAAAAGTGAACTTATGTAGCAAAGTTGACGTGCAATTACGCACAACACTCAAAAAAAATTCTCGTGGTCACGGCAGACTCTGCAATTAACCATCCAGTGGATCTATTATTCTTTTTGCAACATAATAATAAATATTCCTTCCTTCATTGATCATGGTCGCTACTCCCCAGGACATATAGGTGAATGCTATCCATCTCCCCTGTATGATGTGAATACATAATTGGGACCCATCACTCTGTGTCGGCTCGGAGGACAGCTCACACTAGTACTGATTATTAAGTCAGCCAGTCATGTCCGTACATTGTGAGTAGGAGCGACGTGTAGTGTTTTGTGATGCCGAAGTTACATGTATATAATGAAACACTCCATAAAGCCAAGGCGTTTTTCCAGCACTGTCAGACTTGTTGCTTTTCAGAGTTTTTTTTGCCATTCTCACCAATTACTCTCCCTAAGACACACTTCATAATTCCACGGTTTGACCTAATTTGTTGGCAGATCCATGGCTGGATTTACCATGTGGCAATCACAATGGGATTTGTACTGAGGTCATTTAAGCCCAGAGTGAGGGTGGCAGGTTTTCCATAGCAAAATGAATGACATTGATGGACTTACCACTTTTTAAGATTGGTGATTTGCAATTCAACACCTTTTCCCCATTTTCTTGGCTTTTATATGTTTGTTAGGGAGAAAAAATGGGTTTGAAATGTAATAGAGGCCTGGGCACAAGGTGACAAAGCTATTGTGGTGTGCCCTATGTGATGTCACACTATGGAATTGATTTACTAAGATCCCTTTCACGCTGGGGCGTTTTTCAAACGTTATTCAAGCGTTTTTTTGTGTTTTTCAAGCGTGATTCTACCGTTTTTTGAGCGTTTTTCGAGCATTTTTCAAGCATTATAAGAGCGAAGCTTTATCTGCAATCCCAATGTGCTGGTAAAGCACCGCTAAGACCCTAACGTTTTAGGGCGTTTTTGCAGTGCCTCAGTGTGAAAGGGTAAGGCGCTTTCAATTCATTTCAATGGAGAGGGGCGTTTTTCAAGCGATTTTCTGAGCCCAAAAGCTGCTCCAAAGATGCTGATTGCAGGACTCAGTGTGAAAGGGTCCATTGAGATGCATAAATCATTTTATGAGCGTTTTAATAGCCCTATTCTTAACGCTAAAACGCTGTAAAAAAACGCTTCAGTGTGAACGGGGTCTAAGACCCGTGCACACTGGGACGTTTTTCAGGCGCCTAAAAGAAGCTGCATCTGCAATCACAATGTGAAAGCCCGAGTCCTTTCACACTAAAGCGCCTGAAAAACACTGCAGTGTGAAAGGGGTCTTAGCGTTAAATTAAGCGACTGTTAGACCCCTTTCACACTGGGGTGTTTTTCAGGCACTTTAGCGTTAAATAAAACGCCTGTAAAGCGCCTGAAAGAAGCTGCATCTGCAATCCTAATGTGAAAGCCTGAGTGCTTTGACACTGAGGCGCTGTGCTGGCAGGGTATCAAAACAAGTCCTGCAAGCAGCTTGCTTTGCAGTGCTTTAGGAGCGTTAAATACACCCCTCCTAAAGCCCCCTTCCCATTGACGCGCTTTTTTTTAACGCCACAGCGCCTGAAAAACGCCCAAGTGCGAAAGGGGTCTTAGCGGAGCTTTTCCAGCGTTTTTTAGGCGCTGGCAGTGTGAGAGGGCTCTGAAAGCACTCAGGCTTTCACATTGGGATTGTAGATCTTTCAGGCGCTTTTTTTTATAACACCAAAGCTCCTGAAAAACGCCCCAGTGTGAAAGGGGTCTGAAGGCAAACCCATATATAGTTAAGTGGTTAACGCCAGAAGTAAAAATATAGGGCCAGATTCACAGAGCCGTAACTCCTGTCTAACTGGTGTTAGACTGGAGTAATTTCAACTTACGCTGGTTTTTTAGCTAGTCGGAAACCTCAAACCTCAATAGACGGCTGCGGGCTTCAATTCGACTGGATTACGTGTTCGTAAGCCTTCGGATCTACGCTGCAATAAAATTGCGGCCACTGGGTGGACTTCCCGTCGTTTTCCGCGTCGGGGTATGCTAATGAGCTTTTGCCAGCGATCCCAGAAATTACGATCTTCAATCGCAATCTCTTACGGCATCTTTAGTCATCTTTTTTTTGCGTGACACTATACCAGCTTTTTGCTGGTCTAATATTAGACAGCCCGTGTTAAGTATGGACGTCGTTCCCGCGTCGAATTTCTACGTTTTCCGACGTCTTTTATTATTAACGTAAGTCATCCGGAAATAGGAATGTTCGTAAACGACGCTACTCAAACAACGAATGACGTAACAACGTGATTTCGCGCAATGCACGGCGGAAAATTTCTGAACAGAGCATGCGCAGTTCGATCGCCGCGGGGACGCGCTTAATTTAAATGCTTCACGCCCCCTAATCGCGTATTTCGATTACTCGGCGAGAAATAGACTATGCCGCCGTAGCGTACGGGCAAAAATCTACCAGAATTCGATGTAGAGCCTGGGAAAATACGGCAGCGTAGAGTATTTCGATTACGCAGCGTAAAATAAAGTGTATCTGAATCTGGCCCATTTTTTTTTTACTCTCTGTTCCGTTTGTGAATTGGACTTAAGAGCTTACTGCATGCCTCATTTTTTTTTTTTTTTTTGACGATATGTACTTGCACATTTTGAATTTTGCAGTAAATATGGCATGATCGCTGTATGAATGTCAATGGTCCCACAAAAGTGTCAAAAGCGTCTGATCTGTCCTCTGCAATGTTGCAGTCCTGATACAAATCTCTGATCACCGCCATTACTAGTAAAAAAATAAATAATAAAAATGCCATGAAAATGCCATTAATCTATCCCCTATATTGTAGACACCATAACCAATCAATATACGCTCATTGGGATTATTTTTTTTACCAAAAAAAAATGTAAAAGAATATATATCCGCCTAAACTGATGAAGATTTTTTTTTGGGGGGGCTATTTATTATAACAAAAAGTAAACAAATATATGATTTTTTCAAAATTGTCTTGATATTTTTTTTAATAGCGCAAAGATTAAAAACTGCAGAGGTGAGCAAATACCACCAAAAGAAATCTCTATTTGTGGGAAAAAAGGATGTCTATTTTGTTTGGGCACATCGTCGCACGCAATTGTCAGTTAAAGCGACGCAGTGTTGTACCGCAAAAAATTACCTGGTCATTAAAGGGGTTGTAAAGGTACAATTTTTTTCCCCCTATATAGCTTCCTTTACCTTAGTGCAGTCCTCCTTCACTTACCTCATCCTTCCATTTTGCTTTTAATTGTCCTTATTTCTTCTGAGAAATCCTCACTTCCTGTTCTTCTGTCTGTAACTCCACACAGTAATGTGAGGCTTTCTCCCTGGTGTGGAGTGTCGTGCTCACCCCCTCCCTTGGACTACAGGAGAGTCAGAATGCTCTCTACCTTGCAGATACAGAAAGGAGCTGTGTGTTAGCGGGCTTACTGACTCTCCCGTAGTCCAAGGGAGGGGGCGAGCACGACACTCCACACCAGTGAGAAAGCCTCGCATTACTGTGTTGAGTTACAGACAGAAGAACAGGAAGTGAGGATTTCTCAGAAGAAATAAGGACATTTAAAAGCAAAATCAAAGGATGAGGTAAGGGAAGAAGCAGGGATGATTCTAGGGTCACAGACGCCTCTGTGCAGAAATATTTCTGACGCCCCCACACGGGCGTGGTAACTTTACTAACTCCTCCCCTTTACAAATGTTTCTATGGCAACGACTCAACCAACAAGATGCTCCCCTACAAAGTCTTTGTTACCCTGGGATCCTTACATGATCTCTTAACAATAAACAAAATACAGGAAGAGACGCTGAGTACTTTATTGGGATCTGGAGGGGGGGGGGGACACAGAGGGGCTTCTGTTAGAGAGTCTGTTAGAAAGAGACCCCAGACATTCTACAGACATGATACAGGAGATGGTCAGAGATTGCAGACTTAGTACAGGAGACGGTCAGTGACTGCAAACATAATACAGGAGATGGCCAGAGACTGAAGACACAGTACAGGAGATGGTCAGAGACTGCAGACACAGTACAGGAGATGGTCAGAGACTGCAGACACAGTACAGGAGATGGTCAGAGACTGCAAACACAGTACAGGAGATGGCCAGAGACTGAAGACACAGTACAGGAGATGGTCAGAGACTGCAAACACAGTACAGGAGATGGTCAGAGACTGCAGACACAGTACAGGAGATGGTCAGAGACTGCAAACACAGTACAGGAGATGGCCAGAGACTGAAGACACAGCACAGGAGATGGCCAGAGACTAAAGACACAGTACAGGAGATGATCAGAGACTGCAGACACAGTAGAGGAGATGATCAGAGACTGCAGACACAGTAGAGGAGATGATCAGAGACTGCAGACACAGTACAGGAGATGGCCAGAGACTGAAGACACAGTACAGGAGATGGTCAGAGACTGCAAACACAGTACAGGAGATGGTCAGAGACTGAAGACACAGTACATGAGATGATCAGAGACTGCAGACACAGTACAGGAGATGGTCAGAGACTGCAGACACAGTACAGGAGACGATCAGTGACTGCAAACATAATACAGGAGATGGCTAGAGACTGAAGACACAGTACAGGAGATGATAAGAGACGGCAGATACAGTACAGGAGATGGCCAGAGACTGAAGACATAGTACAGGAGATGGTCAGAGACTGCAGACACAGTAAAGGTGATGGTCAGAGACTACAGACATAGTACAGAAGATGGTCAGAGACTACAGACATAGTACAGGAGATGGCCAGAGACTGAAGACACAGTACAGGAGATGATCAGAGACTGCAGACACAGTACAGGAGATGGTCAGAGACTGCAGACACAGTAAAGGAGATGGTCAGAGACTACAGACATAGTACAGGAGATGGTCAGAGACTACAGACATAGTACAGGAGATGGCCAGAGACTGAAGACACAGATTTGCTCAACAGACAAAAATGGGACAGAACCTGAAAGAATTTGGAAAAGAAAATCACATTAATAAAAATCTCTTGCTCAGTCGTAGAGTTACACTAATGACATTTAAATTTACCTATGAGTAATACCAAATGTATTTTGGTTTTATTACACCTCTTAAGATTTCACAGTCGGCGTGTGAAATACACAGAGCGGGGCGAGCTTATATTGATAAACATCACCTCTCCGTTCCAATTACAGATCAGATTTTACAGCTGAACTTGAGTAGTCAATAAAGAATTCATTCCGGTTTAAACTCAACTCTAAATCCACCATGGCTCTGATGCAAACGACACTTCTTTTAATATGAGAATAAACAAGACATCATCCACGAGGTCCTATTGCACGATTGATATAGAACAGACTTATGCCCCGTACACACGATCACTTTTTGTGATGAAAAAAAATGACATTTTTAAAAATGTCATTTAAAATGATTGTGTGTGGGCAAAATGTCATTTTATGTCTTCTGAAAAATGACCAAAAAAAATTCGAACATGCTCGAATTTTTTATGTCATTTTTTAAAATGTCATTTTTTGTGTCATAAAAAATGATCGTGTGTGGGCAAAACTACGTAAAAAATGACGTTTTAAACCCGCACATGCCCAGAAGCAAGTTAGGAGACGGGAGGTAAAGCTACCATTCATAATGGAGTAAGCACATTCATCACGCTGTAACAGACAAAAAAGCAGGAATCTTCTTTTACTAACAAGTAACCAGCTAAAAGCAGCCTCAAGGCAAATAGAACTTCCCCTTTAGAGTGCCGTCACTTTGTTCATCATTTTCCAAAAATGATGGTGTGTACGCAACGTCATTTTTTAAAATGAAGTTTGAAAAATGTCATTTTTTTTCATGAAGGAAAATTACATTTTTTTTCATCACAAAAAGTGATCGTGTGTACGGGGCATTAGAGCCCTTCTAATGCCAAGACGACAGTATTAATGTGACAAGCATCCGGTATCATCGCTTAACCTTTAAGCGTTGGGCAGACGCTGTAATGGACTTATGTGCAGGCTTTGGACACTGCGATTTTAGGTTTAGAATACCGTCTCGGAGAAGAAGATCCCAGTCTTATCTCTTGTCTGGTCTCCCTCTTGATTGGATCTGCCAGATTTAAAGCTGCATTTAATCCATTCCAAAACCAGGATGTCTTATTCACTTAGCCGCCTATCCATATTACCAGCAGCGTCTACTGTGGGATTATTAGGAACTTAAAATAGATATCATACTGTGGGGAGGTTTGGCTCAAGAGCTTGGACTGATAGAGCTGCCAAGTGTCCCTGTTTTCCCGGGTTAGTCTCAGATTTTTCACATATTTGGAAATCTCCCAGGTTTATTTTAGTTCTGAAAATGACCAATATGCATTACAGCAAAACCTTGGTTTGAGAGTAACTTGGTTTTAAAGCGTTTTGCAAGACAAGCTAAACGTTTTAATAAATTTTGCCTTGATATACAAGTGATGTCTTGATATAAGAGTAGCGTCAAAAAGGAAGAGAAGAGCCTCTAAGTGTGGCAATATGGTTACATTTAACCACTTAAGGACCGCCTCCTGCACATTTACGTTGGCAGAATGGCACGGCTGGGCACATCCACGTACAGGTACGTCCTGTGCTAGTGCCCAGCTGTGGGTTGCGGGCACGCTCCCGCGACCCAGTCCGAAGCTCTGTGACCGGGACCGTGGGACCCGCGGACCCAATCGCCGCTGGAGTCCTGCAATCGGTCCCCGGAGCTGAAGAATGGGGAGAGTCGTGTGTAAACACGGCTTCCCCGTTCTTCACTGTGGCGGCGTCATCGATAGTGTTGCTCACGAATATTCGTATTGCGAATATTCGGCTCGAATATGGCATATTCGAGTATTCGCGATATATTCAGAATTTCGCGGTGAATATTCGCTATTTCGAATATTCGTATTTTTTCAATTTTTTTTTTAAAACAGATCACATCCTAGAGATCCCCATCGACGTCTAAAAGCATTGCTGGTATGATTAGAGACCTTGGGCCGAGTAGCTGCAGCGATCAATTTATAATGCCGATAAATCGCAATGCGATTATTCGGCAATAGCGATATCGCGCGATTATTTTCGAGAAATTTGCAATATTGTTTTTAGCTAAAATAACACATATATTCGATTTCAGAGTGTTACTGTCGAAATTCCGCAATACATTTCTCATTCGCATTTTTGCGAAATTACGATAAAATATCAAGAATATTCTGAGCCAATCAGAGTGCTCCATTCCGCATTTCTCGAATATTCGCAATTATTTTGTATTGTAATATATCAAGAATATTCTGAGCCAATCAGAGTGCTTCTTCCGCATTTGCCGAATATTCACAATTATTTTGTATTGTAATATATCACGAATATTCTGAGCCAATCAGAGTGCTCCTTCCGCATTTGCCGAATATTCGCAATTATTTTGTATTGTAATATATCACGAATATTCTGAGCCAATCAGAGTGCTCCATTCCGCATTTCTCGAATATTTGCAATTATTTTGTATTGTAATATATCACGAATATTCTGAGCCAATCAGAGTGCTCCTTCCGCATTACTCGAATAGATTTGAGAATATTCGTGATATTTCACAATACAAAATAATTGCGAAATTTCGAGAAATGCGGAATGGAGCACTCTGATTGGCTCAGAATATTCGTGATATATTACAATACAAAATAATCGCGCGATATCGCTATTGCCGAATAATCGCATTGTGATTTTTCGGCAATATAAACTGATCGCTGCAGCTACTCGGCCCAAGGTCTCTAATCATACCAGCAATTCTTTTAGACGTCGATGGTGATCTCTAGGATGTGATCTGTTCTAAAAAAAAAAATTGAAAAATACGAATATTCGAAATAGCGAATATTCGCCGCGATATTCGAGTTATTCGCGAATACTCGAAATATGCAATATTCGTAGCGAATATTCGCAATGCGAATATTCGTGAGCAACACTAGTAGTAATTATGTAGTGCTCCTTCCGCATTTCTCGAATATTCGCAATTATTTTGTATTGTAAAATATCACGAATATTCTGAGCCAATCAGAGTGCTCCATTCCGCATTTCTCGAAATTTCGCATTCGCATTCGCATTCGCATTCGCAATAGCGAAATTTCGCAATGATTTCATTTCCAAAAAATATCACAAATATTCGTATTTAGCGAATATATCTCGAATATTCGACTATATATTCGAGATATATCGCGAAATCGAATATGGCATATTCTGCTCAACACTAATTACTACCTCTGTCTTTCCTACTGTCCTACCCAGTGGCGGTGCGTCCATAGAGGGCGCAGGAGTGCCGCCCCCTCTCGTTCCCGCACCGCCACTGAATACAATACACAGATTAATGCATTGCATGAATCTGTGTATTGTTACTGCTGACCACTATTTAGATGGCCGGCCCCCTGGTGAGCGCCGGCCATCTGAATAACGGCAGCTGGTTCTGATAGGCTTTCCGATTACAGCCCTCTGTAAGGCTGTAATCGGCTTCCAAATAGTTATCCTGGGGATGCACGGGGTAATCAGGTTCACCGCAAGGGGGCAGCATTTTACAGGGCACAGTGGCGACAATAAAAGGGCACAGTGGCGAAAATAAAAGGGCACAGTGGCGACAATTAAAGGGCACAGTGGTAACAATTGATGACATGGCACAGTGGCTGCGTTTGATGGCACAATGGCGACAATTGATGGCACAGTGGCTGCGTTTGATGGCATGGCACAGTGGTGACAATTGATGGGCACAATGGTGATAAATTATGGCACAGTGGCTGCGTTACATGGCACAGTGGCTGCATTTGAAGGCATGGCACAGTGGCGACAATTGATGGCACAGTGGCGACAATTGATAGCATGGTGCAGTGGCGACAATTGATGGCATGGCACAGTGGCTGCATTTGATGGGCACAGTGAGGCTGAAAATAATTTTTATTTGTTTGCGCCCCCCCAAAAATTTGGAGCTCCAGCCGCCACTGGTCCCACCTCTGTCATGCCATCCCCTCTGCCTATTCCTTTCTTTCTTTTGCTCCGGGACTCCCTATATTTCTTGTATAGGACAGCACAATTAATCACCCATGGATTACGCTTAAACAATGCAGATTGTTTTTATTTTTTCCAGCAATGAATGGATTAATAGCAATATTTTATATTATACTTAAAAAGATCTATTCTTCTGCCTGGCTTTACACGTCTGAGTCAGCATTATCTGTTTCCTTCTCCAAATTGACACCTTATTTCAATATAATTCAAGGCCACATGCAAATATTCAAACACCTTCAGTTCTTAGTCTAATGCACCTCAATCCAATGCATACTTTTCATATCTTTACATATAACTCCTGATAGGAGCTGACACAAAGAAAATTACTTTGCCTGAAGCACTGCGTGCTGGCATTATTTAGGAGCTTGTTGTCTGCTTGTCATTCTCAATTCTGTGCATCTCTTTTTGTCTCTATCAGAGGTCTGAACCAAGGGGATCTCTTCTTCACCGCTGATTAACAGCTGAAGCCATAAAACAACTTAGACCTGTACTGGGCATCTGCAGGGAATGGAGTGTCAGGAGGGTATTGTTTGTTTTATTAAACAATGAAGCTGTAAAAGTTTATTATTATTGAAGGGAACCTGTCTCTATACAGTCACTTCACATGACAACTTCTTAAAGTATAAGTAAACCCCATCCATGAAGTTCACTTACTTGCTCCATTTTGGTCTGTTAACCACTTGCCGACCGTGTAACGCACATATACATTGGCAGAATGGCTCCTGTGGGCGTAACCGTTCATGCGGGACCCGCAGACTTGATATCCGCCGGTGTCCCGCGATCGTGTCACGGAGTGGCAGACTGTAAACAAGGCATTTCTCTGTTCTGCCTAATGACAGGACACTGATCACTGTAATCGGGAGTGGTGATCAATGTCGTTTCACTGGTAGCCCAGCCACCACACAGTTAGAATCACTCCCTAGGACACACTTACCTCTTCCTTGCCCCCTTGGTTAACCCAGGGCCGGTGCTACCACTAGGCAAAGTAGGCATGCCACCTAGGGCGCACTGCTTCCTAGAGCGCCCGGGCCACTGGTGTTCCTACTTTCTTCTTTCTGCAGCAAGCAACTAAGTCTGAGCATCAGCTGGCAGCTGCCGCTTCGTTTGCACATAGTGTCAGAGGCGCAGCAGCGTCTGTGTCTGTGTTCCGACTCCCGAATGAATGGAAGCAAGCAAACATTAATCGATGGGCACAGGTAGGTTGCATTGATAGGTGCTGGTAGGCTGCATTGATAGGCACTGCTAGGCTGCATTGACAGGAGATAGGTTTGATGGTCGCTGATGAGCCTGCATTTGGTGGGCGCTGGTGAGCCTGCATTTGATAGGCGCTGGTGGGCTGCATTTTAGGGGGCGCTTCATTAAAAAGGTGGGGTACACATGGGCAGGGCAAAAAGGGTGGAGCCAGAGGGGCGGCAAAATTAGGTCTCGTCTAGGGTGTCATGAATCCTTACACCAGCCCTGGGTTAACCCATTCAATCAGTGGGAGGATTTGGGAGATTATGGTACAGCAGGAGGTGGCGGTAAAACTGGAGATATCTGTCCTTCACATGTCATGGCCATAAATCTATAAATGTGGTTAATTTAATGAAGGCAAATTAGTGCAAGTACAGTTGCACTGATTTTCCTTAGTAAATATAATATGGTGAAGCTTCACTTTGTAATGAATCAGGTGCAAGTAAATCACTCCCTAGGACACACTTGACCCCTTCCTCGCCCCCTACTGCTTAACCCCTTCAATGTCAGTGTCATTTACACAGTAATCAGTGCATTTTTATAGCACTGATCGCTGTATTCATGACAATGGGGATCGTCTAAGAGCAGACAGAGTAGGAGATAGCTAGACAGAGAGAGGTAGGACGTTCCAGATGATGGGAGAGGCTCTGGAGAACTCCTGAAGGTGAGCATGGGAGGAAGCGATATGGAGCTAAAAAATATATTGTACAATTTTCTTGTGTAGGTGAGGTCTCCATTGTATGTTGTAATCCAATTTTCGTTCTGCTTTTCCCTAAAAGGAGCAAATGTAGGCCAGAAGGCATAAAGCCTTTACCTCTGTCTTAGTTGTTAAGTAAAAATCTAACTACCTTCTATATCTCACCAACATTAAACTTAAACCTGGAGAATTAAGTTTATTAATGTCTGCCAATATTCAGTGGGGCAACAGTAGAGCCAGCTATTAAGGACACACAATTACTACAGACAAAAATGAAGCTTGGCGTTATTAACTATAATAAAAATGTTGAACACTGGGAAATTTTTCATTAAACATAATCTATTTTTTATATTGCTCCAGTTAATCCTAGCATTCTTCCCCTGCTTTTCCCCACAGCTATTTCATTTTATTACTGAACTTTCTTATAAATTGCTGCTAATGTGATCGTGATTAAACATTATTCTTAAAGTGCAATGTGATTTCATTTAAAAAAAAGGTATTTTATTTAAAGTGATATTTCATGTTTGCTACTTCTAGGGGTGCAAAACATCAGAGTCCGCACAGAGGCCCCCCCTTACATCAGAGTCTGCACAGAGGCCCCCCTTGCATCAGAGTCCGCACAGGGGCCCCCCTTACATCAGAGTCCGCACAGAGGCCCCCCTTAAATCAGAGTCCGCACAGAGCCTCCCCTTACATTAGCGTCTGCACAGAGCCTCCCCTTACAGTACATCAGCGTCCGCACAGACCCCATATACATCAGATCTGATGTAAGGAGTGTTCTGGGAAACTTGATTTAAGGGGGTGCATGCTGTGGACTATTGTGTAAAGAGGGTCTCTGCTCACCAAAGCCTGCCCCCTCCCCTTTAACAAAGTCCACAGAGCACCCCTTTTTATAAACTGGGAGGCAGGAGAGACTAGAGAGGGTGAGCTTACCAGGATGGAGGCTGAGGCATAGGCAGGCTGTCTGATGCTTTTTTGGGTACAAATTTCCTGTCCAGTGCCCACACATGCCCGGGGAGTGTGGCCAGGGCAGACACAGAAGGAGGAGGAGCAGATGAGCTCTATCTCTCCTCGTGTTTGTGCAGAGAGAGAAGGGGATGTCAGCGCTGGTGTGCGCTGAGGCTGAGCTATGTGTGAGACGAGACATAGCTCAGCTCTGCAGCCATCTACCTCGGAGCACCAAGGCATGGCTGCACAGTGGGATGTGAGCAGCAGCCGTGACCTGTGTTAACAGAGCTCTGGTCTGTGCATAGTGTCTCCAGCCCGTGGGGAGATTTCCACATGCCCCCCTGCCAGCCCTCCCCTGAGCCGAGGCCCCATCAAGAGTGGAACAAAGGGTACCGAGGTACAGGAGAAACACAAGTGTCGGTAGATAATTTGGGCAGAAAGTGGTCGAGTGTCCTAATAGATACAGCACCTCATCCCTGAATTTGTTTGCATAAAAGGGGTAGGAGGATTGGGATTATCACGGTGCCACAGAAAAAAAAAAATATATTATAGAAAATTCATACTAAATGTTTATTAAATAAGAAAATTATTAAAATTAATATACAAAGGCAGTATAAATGGTTCACAAAGATACTGATAAGGAAACAAATATCTCATATGCAGCGGTCAAGTCCTCCCGACTAGTTTCGCCAAACCATTGGCTTCATCGGGGGATTATGACGCGACTAAATCAATTTTAACTCTAGAATGACAAAAATTTGTATTGTTTTTTTGTCATTCTAGAGTTAAAATTGATTTGGTTATGTGGTAATCCCCTGATGAAGCCAATGGTTTGGCAAAACTAGTCGGGAGGACTTGACCGCTGCATATGAGATATTTGCTCCCTGATCAGTATCTTTGTGAACCATTTATACTGCCTTTGTATATGAATTTTAATAATTTTCTTATTTAATAAACATTAAGTATCAATTTTCTATAATATTTTAATCCTTCTACCGCTTTTATTTAAGTGTCGGTAGATGTTGACAAAAAATCTTTCAGCTGGAGATGCTATCACAGGAAGGCTGGTGGAACATCAGGTCAGGAACAGTAGCTGTTCTCTGGGGTCCAGTGGATACTAAAGGGGCACACCACATATGCTGCAGGTCCTGGGCGTGTGGCTGGTCAGAGCTCTTATCAGACTGGAGACAGGAGCACACTGCAGTGCACAGCATATATGTAAGGCTACGCCCAATAAGTTTAGGAATACGGATCTCAACTGCGGTGACTTCTCAGGTTCGGACCCAGGTTTCACTCTCTTTTGTGCAGAGAGTTTGGTATCCTAGCATCACAGTCTCAGTCACGCAGTATGGCGCATATTCCTTCATAGGCGCCTATGCGATTTAAGGAAGATACCGGACGCTAGGTCCAAGGCAAGTTAAGGTTACTCTAGATACAATAGTTGGCGTGATCCCGAACGGGGTTACGGCTACTAGAGCACTAGACATAAAACACAATACTTCATAGCAAGGTATATAGAGCTAACGCCATATGCCTCAATAGTGGACTGATACAGCGCAGCAAAATTGAGGGAATGGCGGACAAGGACGTTATAGGTAGGTATGCAGAGATTACGGACCAACTCTGGTAATTGCAGGTGGCCGAGCATGCATGGCATGTGAGTAACTGTACAACAAGTCTTCAGGTAATAGGCAGTTTGCACGAAAGCATTTGAGAAGGAGATACATGAACATGAAAGGATTTCCCATATACTTGGTACATATAGAATACAAGAATCATGGCAGAATCCCTTTTAGAGGTATCAACACTGAGAGGCTATGGACAGACCAAACTCCTGGGATCATAGCATACATGGCTAGCAGAAGAACACAGTTCACAGGGCAGTTAACACATTGCATCATGTCAGGGTACTTGCGGTACTGTAGTATTGAGCTGGCATGTGGCAGTGCAACGGTTCCGGACTGCTGGGACTTGTAGTGCAGACAGGAGGTTCCCTTGGTCCAGGGGATGGTGCTGCCCTCGGTGCCCGTCCGGTGGTGGCTGTCCTGGTGGTGCTGGAGGAACCAGCTGACAGTGGAGCGTCCCCACGCAATAGAGCAACACCACACTGACAGCCTGGCCCGTTTAAATAGGCCGCGCAGCCACTTAACAGGAAGTCACAGGCTAATCAGGAAGTAACTAGCTGAACTCCAAGTGAGAGACTCTTCAGGAAGAAGGTTTGGGAAGGAAGTAACGGGTGAGAGTAACTGGGAAAGAAGCAGGGCTTTTTTTCTGGGGGAACTTGGTGGAACTCAGTTCCACCACCTTTGGCTCAGACCCTTTGGTGCCCGCTCACCACAATCACTTGTGAACACAGAAGTCTGGTTTCTGTGTTTACAAGTGACTGCTTTGTAACCCCCTGAACTCTGCACACTGTATGTAATGCAATTCTGGTATTTAATGCCCCTTTAAGACCCTTCTACTGTTTGTGAAATCTGAACGGGTCGTGGTTGAGTTCCTGCACCTATTTTCTGAGAAAAAAAGCTCTGGAAAGAAGTACATATAACTGTACTCAAGGAAGGTTAGCAGTGAGACGTTACAATATAGCAGACAGCCAGGCAGGTACTCGAGCAGAAAGGAAAGCCAGGATCTGAGGCAGAAGTGTGGTCACAGGACCCAGTGTTATTAATGAGTTGGCAGCGAAATACCAAATCATAAGCAGAGCCGAAGTCAGGAACAGAGCCAGGGTCAGGAACTGGTGGCAAGTCAGAAACCGAGATCAGGTCAGGAACAACCCTGGTCAGCAACAAGGGAAACATACAGGATGAAGGCAGGACACAGGGAGCAGCTGAAAGACCAGTTAGCACCTGAGCATGTCCAGTTGCATCCTTAAACAGGTCTTCTGGTGCCAACAGGCACTGTGAGAGCGCTTGTGCATTTCTTATTGCGCAGTCCTGCGTGCATATGTGCGCCTGGTAGGCATTCTGTGAGAAATGCTAGTTATAATTAGCTGCTGTTCCTCCATGCTCATGACCATAAAGGGGTGTACTGCAGGCAGAGCTTTCCTGGGACCCACTGTTGCTGTATACAGCCAGCCATTAAGAGGAATTAGAAGATGCGTCTGTACACAGTTATGTGTTGGCAGGGCCGTCTTAATAGCATCATGGGCCCCTGGGCAAAGTGATGCTCTGGGACCCCTACAATGATGACAGTGCAGGTAAACAGACATTAAGTAGGTAGGAGGCAGACTGCCTCCCCTTTGCAACTATGACTCTCAGTGCCATCATGGGTCCTCCAAATTCAGGGCAGTGTGGGCTCAAGGACCAGCTGCTTTGGGGAAAGTGCAGGGGCCCCCATGCAGCTGGGGTCCCTGGGAAATGCCCAGGCGTGCCCTCTCATTAAGACAGCCCTGTGTGTTAGTGTTTAGGCGAAGCACCCACCCATGCAAGGCTTATGCTCTGATCACAGATAGTGTGCGTTTGGAGAATACATCTGTTGGCGCTTTACACAACCCCTGGTGCATAACTGTGTTTTCATCTCAATGGCCAGTTGTACACAGCAACAGTGGGTCCCAGGAAAGTGATTACCTAGGTTCTGCACGCTGTACGGCCCCTATACAGCAATGTAGAAGAAGCTTTATTCTTCTTCTATGACTGTGGAAATTTCAGATCATTGATTTCTACTCCAAACGCTGAAGTTCAAGTATAACTACAGGCAAAATGTAAAATTATATATAAGATATAAGATACAGCTTGTCAGTAGCATTAACACGGCAGTTTGTGTTTTTTGGAGTACCGCCGTGACAGTTTCATCGCTTCTGAGAAAGCCGTAATGGCAAAATGCATAGACGGAACTAGCTGACGTCATCATGTAAGCTGCATTCAAACTGCTGGTGCTTATCGCACCAGGATCCTGACTCTGTATTTTGTGGAGAGCCGTGATCTTGTTATTCTGGTGAATGTCTAGTGCAACTCTTGCGGTCTCAAAATGTGTATCTGTTTTTATGTGGATTTTAATTATTATTATTTTTTTATAAAGCAGTGGTATATATGTGAGTTTCTGCATTTGAGAGTTTGATGTCTGGTGAGGTTGGAAATGTTTAAAAGATTATGCATTTCTAATAATACATGAAGTCCATGTCTGGTTATCTAGTTGGAAGTATATACAAGTGGCTTGGAGGTCATGCCTTAGAGGCTTGGAGGTCATGCCTTCTGGTGAGTTTTCCTTCTGGTGAGTTTTTTATTCACCGGTAGAGGGTTACACTGGTGTTGCGTGAGTACATTTTGGTTATGGTTAAATAATAATTACAAATTGTTTCTTCATCACTTCACATGGATATCCTATATAATTTGGTCTCATATACCAAATAAAGGCCATTCATGGACAACTCAAGAGACCCTGTCCCCAACCTAAAAAATACCAGGTAAAAGCACAAACAAATCATGCATTTTAATTGCTTACTTTCTGCAATCTTCATTTCCTTAAAAAAAATGTCATTACTTGCAATGTATCTTGCTGAAAAATGTGACTACTCCAGGCAGCATCGGTTCCATAGCACAGGCCGTTTCCTCTTGTTTGTCAAAGCTCGCTCCTCTTCTGGGAGCATGTTTTGTTTCAAATTCCACTTTATGCATTGAGACACTGTACCTTCTTAGACCCAGTTTGTCTGGACAGCATGGTAACCTGCTGAATCCGCACCATCCACAGGCAGCTTAACTCTTCCATAAGACACAAGTTGAATCCAACACATTTTTGCTTCAGCTAATTTCAGCACAGAGGATGCTTTTCTAGTCTTCTGATGTGTAGGAAAACAATGATTTTACCAAGCCCTGACTCTGCCAATAACTAACACCGTCATAGACTGGGGGGACATGGAAGAAATGGGAAGTTTCATGTTACACATCCATTGATTCTTGTTTGCTTTTGAATAATTGTGTCCCTTCCTTACTCCATAGCTAAGATAAGCTCTGTAGATCTTATTTTGGCCATTTTTTAATGTGTCTTTAGTTTATATTTTGAGCATATGTAATTGCTGGAGCTACGATTTTTTTTTTTACCTATCTGATGTTCACCTGTGATGATCTGCACAAGTTTTCAAATAAAGCGTTCTATGATCTGCAAAATGCCATTTGGATTGAGTCACTGTCTGCCAGTTCTATTGAGATTGTAAGTCATAGCTATCTCCCCACAAATGGATCAATTCTAGTGATAACACACATCAGTCCTTACATTGGAGAGGCAGAACAGAGAGGGCTAAAACAGGAGAAGAGGACAGAGGGAGAAACCAAATCACTTAGTAAAGATGTTGTATTGACTCACAACGTCTACTACAGTGGTTCTCAACCCTCTAGTACCATGACCCCTTGATCAAATTTCCCAAGTTGTGGGGGCCCCTAAGGCCACGTACACACGATCGGTTTGGTCTGATGAAACTGGCCTTAAGGCCAGTTTCATTGGTCCAAACCGAGCGCGTGTACGGCCCATCAGACCGTCGTCCATCGGATCAAAGTTGCTTCGGACCAAATCGATGGTTAGTACGCAAAAGCATCGGACCAAAAACCTGCGCATGCTCAGAATCAAGACGACGCATGCTTGGCAGCATCGAACTTCGTTTTTTCAGCACGTCGTTGTGTTCTACGTCACCGCATTCTGACCCGATCGGATTTTGGACTGATGGTGTGTACGCACATCAGACCATCACGCCACTTCAGCGGTAAACCCGTCGGACCATTCTCATCAGGTTGGACCGATCGTGTGTACGTGGCCTTACAGTAAAATGATTTTCATAGCGTGGGTTAAAAGTACCCAAGGCAAGACAAGTAATTCGTAATTTACGGACATTTATCACTCCCTGAGTGCCTTCCACTCGTACAGTATTAAAACCCCGTAAATTTTAGGATGTACCACTCTCTCTTTGTTCTCCTTTCTTTCCCTTTCATCTCTCTCTATCCTAATTCCTTGTTTTTTTTTCCCCATCCCTCCCTCTAACGGTCTTTCTTGCTCTTTCTTTTTTTTTCTTTTCTCTCCCTTTTTCTTTGTTCCTTCCTCTCTTATCTCCCTTCCTGGAGAACAGTGCAGGCTTCAGGAACAGCCCAGGATTTGGTGACCCCTGGCAAATCATTATTTGACCCCCAAGGGAGTCCCGACCCCCAGGTTGAGAACCACTGGTCTACTAGGTGTCAGCATACTACAAAACAATAATAACAGAAAAATTACACAAAAAATAGGGCAGAACAGAGTGTCCATTTATTTCAACACTCACTAACCTACATTAACTGTTATGTAGCTTCTGCGGGACGATCAAAACATCAATACTATAGGGTGTCACTTGAGTAACAGTTCTAAGTCTGTTTGGACTGCTGACATCTCACCCAAGATGGAGTTGCCCAGGGCTATTGGAAGTCGATACTTTACAGGTAAATAACATGCATCAAATACATGCACATTTAATCTTATGGGAAGATAGTTGTTGAAATAAATGGTTTGGTGACAGGGCCTCTTTAAGTCAGCAGAAGAAAAAACTCTTGCCCTTTAGAAAAAGACAAAGAGCTGTTGACATTAGTCCACATTAACAAAGCTTGGGAAGTGTTTTTTTCTTGTGAATTTTCTCTGGTGAATTCTTAAGCAAGTAAAGATTTTCCTGGGAGGAACGTTCATGTCTGCAGCACAGATGGCTTTTTATTTTACCAGGAGATTTTTTTCAAATTAATTATTTTATCAACGTATAATTAGAGTAATCCAGTGATTGCTTTTTATGACAGGTATCTTCCAGCCGAAAGCCCAAAATGGAAAGGACAGTTACTTAGTCACCAGAATTCCAAAAGGGCCAGAAACCGAGCTTGGGAGATCAGAAAATGTAATTATAGCAAAGACATGGATTCAGATTTTGGTTTCTTGAAGCCTGTTTTGAATCTGTCTACAACACACAGGGAGTTTAAAGCTGAACTCTACAACTTAATGCACAAATACATATGAAAAGTTTTACCTGGCCGAGGGCTTATAATTCTGTTTAGCTAATCTTGTATTTGTAGCCAGGTGCTGGGCTACAAAAAGATGGAGAAGGAGACCTTGCTTTGTATTTGCCCCTCTCCGTCTGCTGTGATATGTTATGCTCCACTATCCTCCCCCAGCCAGCAGGGGGAAAGCTAGAGCCAAGCAAGCCTATAGACTACAATGCAGAGTGCTGAGAAAGCTGGGAGTTGTAGTTTGAAATGACAGCCAAATAATGGGTGCATCAGGAGTTTTTTTTTATTAAACTGCCTGGAAATGTTCTTCCTCTTAGCACCACTGGAAATTATGTTGAGCCTGAGATTGGGAGTGAAGACACCCAGGGGCAATGCAGCACCGCCCACATCACAGCAACTGCACTACAGGAAGCCTGGAGCACCCACTCACCCTCTGCTTTCCACTGCTGATAAGTGTAGGCTTTAGGAGAGAGACTGAGGGGATTCCCCCCTTTTTCAGCAAGAGGTCACCACAGCATCCTGGGCACTGGTGAGAGGGCTTTTCTCATATTGCTGAGACTGCTAGCAGGGACTAAGCCACTCAGAGCAGGACACCAAATATCCATACTGCACTCTATACCGCACTTATTCAAAACCTAGACCACACCTATACCAGCCCTATACCTCATTATGCTAAACCTTTTCCGCATCTGAACCACATCTACCTTGGACCTGTGCCTAGATTATACTGTACCTAAACTGCAACTATACTGCATGCACATTAACTGGGACTGTCCTTAAAGCGGTTGTATTCCCTTGAAGAAATAAAAAAATAAACCTGTAAGGCAAAGGCAAAATGAGCTAGTATGCACCACATGCACGCGGAGTCCCCATCCCAGGAAGGAGCTCTGAATTTCCAGCAGCATATCCTGGACCTCCAGAGCACATGCACCACTGACACCAGCAGCTATATACAAGGTTAATATCTACCTGTACGGTTTAGGAGATATTAATGAAGGGAAAAATGTATAAGTGGGGTATACAACTGCTTTAAGGGCACCACAGATAGCCGGCAGAACAATATCTGAAAGGACTGCCCCTCCCATAAAAAGTATTTTGCTAGCCCTGTTTGTTCCCCTGCCCCCTCTTATACCATCGTCCTTTCTTTAGGACAATGCATACCCAGTCAGTCTAGGACAATGACTGTGAACCTTGGCACCCCAGATGTTTTGGAACTACATTTCCCATAATGCTAATGCACTCTGCAGTGTAGATGAGTATCATGGGAAAATGTAGTTCCAAAAATACTCGGGTGCCAGGGTTCACCATCACTGGTCTAGGACAAGCGTTGTTGCCATAAATGCGCTCTGGCAGTATAGTTCCAGCGCTCATAGGCTGCTATTGGTCACATCTCCTTCTGAAAATGCTAGTTGCCAGGGTATTTTGTGATCAAATCAGAAAAGACACAGTAAAGTCAGAGCTCCTAATCTGCGTACTCCTTACAGTGATCCAAAAAGTACCAAAAGCCCTTTGGATCTATATGATCCATTTTTGTTTAGAATGAGAGCTGAAAACAAAAGTGTGCTGTCGCCTTGTGCTTTTAGCTGTCTACGTTAGCCGGAATGCCTTTCCAAATGACAAATTTTCTTTCAATTTAAAGTGACAGAAGAATTATCTCCCTATGAAAGGCGTTACCAAATTGAAAACAATAGCATGATGTTGTTCTGAGCCCCCACTTTGGTGCCATCGCTCAGCGCAATATCCTGAACCCCTGGCAGCCTCAGCAATCTCGCTGTACAGTAAGTGCCTGAAACCTCAGCTGCCTCTCTAGAGGAAATTGCTGCGTTTCAGATATAATTCAGCTTGATTCACAGGGAAGTTAAGAGTGTAAGAGACCCCCACCCCACCCCCCTCCCTACAACAGAGCTATTTGTGGAATTGATGCTGCTAATCTTTTGGAATGTGAAGGAATTAAATTACTTTATTAGATTGACATTTTTTTTTGGTGTTACCAAAAAATCGATACAACAGCGAAATTTAAAGCTGCAGCAGGACGTAAATCAATTCTATTTTCAGCCGCATCAAAATCACAAGCCCATTGCAAACGGCTGGCCAATCTACATTTTGGGCTAAACAAGAACTGTTAAAGAAGAATGCCGGTGTAATGGATATATGCAGTGACGGTAGCACCTACCCGCCATACATATGTATCTCTGAGGTTCTGTGCTGAGAGTGCAGTGAGTTTGCTCCCAGCACACTGACAGGCCCGTCACTGAGAGCTCCTGGTTTTGTGATTGGGAGCCAGCCAAATGGGCTCCTGATCATGTGACTAATGTGGCAGCCAATCACCACAATCACATGATTGTGAAGCCACCTGGTTTTGTGATTGGGAGCCAGCCAAATGGGCTCCTGATCATGTAACCACTGTGACAGCCAATCACCGTGATCACAATTGTGAAGCCGCCTGGTTTGGTTATTGGGAGCCAGCCTAATGGGCTCCTGATCATGTGACCACTGTGACAGCCAATCACAGCGATCACATGACTGTAATGCCGCCTGGTTTTGTGATTGGCAACCAGCCAAATAGGCTCCTGATCATGTGACCACTGTGACAGCCATGACTATGGTATTAAATATGGCTTGTCCTAAATGCTATACCAAAACCCCACCGTTCCAGTATAATAACCACACCACAACAGATTGGAGTTAAATTGGCTATAGCAGCCTTTTTATTAACCAAAATATAAACATCAAATAATTAACTGATCGATAACATACCCAGCTACCTACAACCCAATTCCCCAAAACAAAACCACCAAATGTAGGGCGGGAGGGTGAGAAGTTGTTCCATGCTTGCTGACCTCCGTTTGAAGCCCACCCCTTCTGGTCAACCAACCACTGTAAGGGACACCGAGAGGTGGTAGCTAGAGGTTACACCAAAACTCAAATAATTAACTGATCAATAAAATAATAACCTGAACATACAGTACATTAAAGAATGGAGCTACAAGGTCCTAATAGGCATCAAAACCAAGACAGCACCTGTGTGTCTCCAGCCACAAAACCACCATCTCAGAGACAACTCGCAGGTATACATACACCAACCGGGAGCAGTACCTTAGAAGGGTCCCTTCCTACATACACCATACCATTTATGTGCCCATATGAACCTAAAAGGACCTTGCATCATGCCAATTGCCATACCCGGCTACCCACAACCCAATTCCCCAAAACAAAACCACCAAATGTAGGGCGGGAGGGATGTGATGTTGTTCCATGCTTGCTGACCTCCGTTTAAAGCCCACCCCTTCTGGTCAACCAACCACTGTACGGGACACCGAGAGGTGGCAGCAAGAGGTTACACCCGAACTGAAATCAACTAAAAATAATTCAAAAAGAGTTTAAATTCTTAAGCTACATTCGTACAGGCAACTAGCCCTGGTGCAAATGACAGAGGCAGGAATTGCTACTGATTTTGCCACCTGTGAGCAGCTAGCTTCACTTTACTTCAATGAAAGGTTGCCGGCAGTCACAGCTATCTGTGGCTGTCTACACACCTAGTGATTACCTGCGCCGAATGCTGCTGGATGCACTTTGTGTGCAAATGGGCATCCATGCAAATGTAGTGTAGCGCTACCCTCTTAGGTGAATAGGGACCCCCCACCCTGCCCAGCCAGGCACATAGAATCCTTCACAAGCTCGCTTGAGACAGGAAACAGTCCAGGAAGCTTTGTTTTGTTTTTTTATTTCAGGGTTAATAAACTTGGATGGGGATAGGGGTATTATGGGATTCCCAGTTGACTAGAACAAAGTCTCTTCAGGCACACTCAACCATATACACTCTCTATATACACTCCTCTTTCTCCAAGAAATCACTTGCTTGCAGAACAACTCAGACCCAGCTGAAACGCTGTTTGGTTGATCTGGCAGGGCCCCCAGACAGATCAAGCAAAGGCCCTTTTACAGGTAGGGACCGTGGGCCCCTTTGTGGTGTAGAAAAAAGTCCAGTGTCCAGCTACATTGCTGTGGCGACTGATCCCAGTACCACCTCTTTAGGCACTCCTAGCCCACCTGGCTGCAGCTACCCCTTTCACTAGCCCTCCTGGCTATTTCTCACAGTTCTCCCAGACTGATACTCACCAGCCACCCAGCTTTCTTCTCCCTGGAGCGTGCTAGGTGGCTCCTGCTGTCTTCACTCTTGCTCCTGTGACCCTGGACAGGACTTCTCCTTGGGAGTATACCTCCAGCACCCGAGCCCCTGGCCTGAGGTCACTCCCCTCCCCCCCAGATTAGGAGGCTACCTTCAAGGGCCTCCTAAAGCCTTCTAAGCACTCGATCTCCAGTTTTCACCCAAACGCCACACTGTCCCTGCTGGCCTGATTTTGAATAGTTAAGAGGGATCTATGCCCTGCCAGCCCATTTGCTGGGGATTGGCTGGGAGCTTTCCAAATATTCAAGGTAGCTCCTCCTAACCTCCCTCCAATTCTTCTGGAAACTTCTCCAATCTATTTTTAAGGTGATTAAATATGTGACATATGCAATTTGAATGCAAGATTTTACCAGTCAGGATCCAGATGGCATTAAACTGTTTTTGGGACAACATTTCACTGTGTGGGGCTCTATTTTGTGACATGCTAGGTCTTGAAGCTGGGAGTTTGGCTCTTTTAGTATTTGGCATGGGCCTTTGGTGAAGTAAGTTCAGCACTTCTAGTATTTGGCATGGGCCTTTGGTGAAGTGAGTTTGGCACTTCTAGTATTTGGCATGGGCCTTTGGTGAAGTGAGTTTGGCTCTTCTAGTATTTGGCATGGGCCTTTGGTGAAGTGAGTTCGGCATTTCTAGTATTTGGCATGGGCCTTTGGTGAAGTGAGTTTGGCTCTTCTAGTATTTGGCATGGGCCTTTGGTGAAGTGAGTTCGGCACTTCTAGTATTTTGCATGGGCCTTTGGTGAAGTGAGTTTGGCTCTTCTAGTATTTGGCATGGGCCTTTGGTGACGTGAGTTTGGCACTTCTAGTATTTGGCATGGGCCTTTGGTGAAGTGAGTTTGGCACTTCTAGTATTTGGCATGGGCCTTTGGTGAAGTGAGTTTGTCACTTCTAGTATTTGGCATGGGCGTTTGGTGAAGTGAAAGTCTTATAGTCCTATATACGTGTTCCTATCTTGTGAAGTTCTGACACTAAGGTAGAACTATCACTTCCTTATTGGAAGCCATAAGGGCCGCCGATTATGACAACACACACTAAAATGCCCATTGCCAACACACCTTATCGATGTGCAATGGGTTGTGGCGTCATTCATTCTGAATGGCTTCCCATAGCACTATACAACAGAATGCAATGCACAATGCACCACTGCACACCACAATGTTCATACCATACGTTGTGGTACACTCAGGGCCGTCTTTGGACTCTGGGCAAAAAATTTCAGAGCCCCAAGTTTCTTACTAGAAACTTCTGTCTTGTGATCATCTAAGGTGCCCTTTCCAATGGAGACCAGGAAGCGCAAGCTGCTGCCTGTGAAGCTGACTAGTTTTGTCCGTCCCCCACCCCATCTTGACATCATGGCTCTGCTTCTGTCAGAGAAATTGGAGTATTTAATAACATCTTTAAAAATAAAATGGGTGAAGTGGGAAGGTTTTTTTTTTTCAGAAGGTACGTTTTAAAGAGCAAGTGTACTTTTAATAAAGATGCACGTGCAAGCGATCATTCCCTACCACTCTTTTTTGCATTCCTTAAGCTGTCCATACACGGCTGGAATTGTGTTTGGGTGCTTGTTGTACCGTAAGATGTTACACTTATTTCAATATAGAAACAAAAATTTCCAACATGCCCGATCACTTCAAATTGATTCGTCCATTGCTGTAGCCCACTAATAGTGCAAAATTCGAACAAAAATTCTTAGTTACAATTTTTGTAAGAATTTTTTTTCACAATTTGACCCATGTATGGCTGGCTTTAGACTTCCAGAAGTGCCTAGACTCTCAAACATCTACTTAAGAGTATATGATAGTAGATAAGAGTAAACTCTGGAATATATACAGTACTTGAGAGTTAAAACTAGAGCTTCAACTAACGGTGGGGGATTTCACACACAATCCGGCGGCTCTAACCACAGGGATTGTGTGCCTGTCAGGTAAGAGCTTTCGGGCTGCCCGATTACTCGCACACCCCCCGGTATTGGTGCTCCCCCCTGCCGCCGCACCCCGCCTTGATTACCGGGCTCCATTTGCCCATCGGCAGGCCCGGGAACTCCATGACGGGTGCCGGCAGGTAGTGGGGAAGGAGAAGAGAGGATGTCTCTGACGTAACTTCTGGTAAACCCCCCCAAAAGAAATGTTGAAGCCCCCTCACCCCAACATATACACAAGCGCAAATGTGTTGGGGCCCCTACGTATGAAAACGTTGATTGTGATATACATGTTACATATCGCCGCGTACACCGGAGTGAGAGCAATAATTTTAACACCAGACCTTTTCTGTAGCACTAAACTGAAACCTATAGGGGGCTTTTGAAGAGTCACCTATAGAAAATATAGAGTACTGAAGTTTGACACCAATTCATGGGCGCACATAAATTTAAGGTTTGGCTTTTTAGGTATCTATTTACTTGCTATTCACATATTTACTTGGTACAACCTCATCCTTTATATTTTACCAAATTTTTGGTTAATCTATTGTGTTTGTTTGCCCCAAAATTCACGTAAGGGTGTTTTTTACTGCAGTTTTGCATTTCCTAGACCTTTTTTGCAATATTGTGTGACAAAAAATTGTAACTATCACTATTTTATCCTCTAGTGCAGTGGTTCTCAACCTGGGGGTCGGGACTCCCTCGGGGGTCGAATGATGAATTGCCAGGGGGCTCCGAATCCTGGGCTGTTCCTGAAGCCGGCACCGCCCTCCCAGCCTTTTTGCCCACTCAGCCTCTTCGCAGCTGCCCATTCAGTTCACGGCATAGCTGAGGGGTAAAGACTAGAGGTCAGCTGACTGGTGAGGAATGTGAAGTGGGAGGGGCTGGAGGAGACCCAATCTCCTGATTTCGGCAAAGGTGTCACTGCTACGAGACACCACAAAGGGGTTTTAATATTGTACAAGTGGAAAGGAACTCAGGGAGCTCTAAATTTTCATGGGTTATGGGTGCAAATTACTTGTCTTGCCTTGGGTGCTGACAACCCACGCTACGAAAATAATTTTACTATTAGGGGTCCCCACAACCTGGGAAATTTTTATCAAGGGGTCACGACACTAGAAAGGTTGAGAACCACTGCTCTAGTGTGTCTGAAGACAGAATGGGGACTATCCCAAACAACTAGTTCTTGTTTTTTTCTGTGGATGTATTTAAAATAGAAGTACAGTAATGCTGTTAATTGGATTTTGAATGGATTCGTTGGAACTCATATGATTGATGGATTCATTAAATTGTTTATTTCTCTGTATGTATGACAATAAAAAAAAAAGAAAATATATAATATGTGTGGGTTTGGTGTAATCTTCAGGCCTAAAAAAATGTTTTAAACATGTGTGCAAAATAACGCAAAAACAGCTTTGGCAGCAAAAGGATTAAAATACAGTTACAATACAGTACAATTTTTTTTTTTTTTTTTTTATGTAAACCAAACATACTCCTCTTGACTTCTATCCCCAGAAATAACGTCACAAAATAGTAAAGTACTTGACCGTGCCATGCTTTTCACACCTTGAAAAAGACTTGATTGATTTTGCCCAGTTTTTTTTTTTTTTTTTCGAAGATTGGATTATAAGTGTGTGATTCACAAAAGCACAGTGACAGAGTCTATACTCTGCTGAGATTCTGCTGGGATTAATTAGGGGCTTTACACAGCATCAAGCATAAGGAGGGAATTTGACATTCTCAAGTGCCACTAAAGAATGGAGTGTTTAAACAAGTTGATAAAACCAGGAACAATAACGCAGAAATGTTAAATCTTTTAACCAGAATTCATTTTAAAGTGAGATCAGAGAAGTAAGACTTGTGATTAGCTGCTATGTGTTAAAGTATTTGTTACTTTTCTCTTGGCTGTTCTGAAAAAGAGAGTATCATTTTAGCTTTGAGGAGTTTTGATAGGCGCCAATATCGGGCTATATCCTTTGTGCATACATTTTGACGTGTCCTTTTGTTTTGGTGGAGATGTCCGTATTTTTATCCCGTAGAAGAGAACAAATTAAAACTGACTATGGCCTTGAGATATAAGGGTGAATTATGTATTAGTTTAACAAAAACTCTTTTTGACCTTAAAGAGGAACGCCTGGCAAACAGTTAAATACACAACTGCTAAACACAAGAAAAAAATAGTTAAAGCACCTACGTATATGTGAATAGTCACACGTGGTATATATATATATTTTTAATTTGTCCAGACAGTGATTGACATGGCAGACTGCTTAGCCAAGTCAGTGACCTTATTTTTCTCCACTGCAGTTTTTCTATACATTTTAACCACTTAACCCCCGGATCATATTGCTGGTCAAAGACCAGAGCACTTTTTGTGATTCGGCACTGCGTCGCTTTAACTGACAATTGCGCGGTCGTGCGATGTGGCTCCCAAACAAAATTGGCGTCCTTTTTTCCCCACAAATAGAGCTTTCTTTTGGTGGTATTTGATCATCTCTGCAATTTCTATTTTTTGCGCTATAAACAAAAATAGAGCGACTATTTTGAAAAAAATGCAATATTTTTTACATTTTGCTATAATAAATATCCCCAAAAAATATATAGAAAAACTTTTTTTTTCCTCAGTTTAGGCCGATACGTATTCTTCTACATATTTTTCGTAAAAAAAAACGCAATTTGCGTTTATTGATTGGTTTGCGCAAAATTTATAGCGTTTACAAAATAGGGGGTCGTTTTAAGGCATTTTTATTAATATTTTTTTTTTACTAGTAATGGCGTTTTTTTTTTCAGTACCGAGACATTATGGCGGACACATCGGACACTTTTGACAAATTTTTGGGACCATTGTCATTTTTATAGCGATCAATGCTATAAAAATGCATTGGATTACTATAAAAATGCCATTGGCAGTGAAGGGGTTAACACTAGGTGGCAGGGAAGGGGTTAAGTGTGTTCCTGGGTTTGTTCTAACTGTATGGGGGGCGTTGACTCACTAGGGGAAATCACTGATCTTCTGTTCATACATTGTATAAACAGAAAATCAGCGTTTCCCCCGCTGACAGGACCGAGAGCTTTGTGTTTACACACAAAGCTCCCAGTCCCCGCTCTGTAACGAATGAGCGCGCGTGCCCGGCGGCGATCGCGCCCGCCGGGCACGCGCACGGGACTCGGGGGACGAGCGGGGGCACGCGCGGGCCGCCGGCGGCGCGCACGCGCCCCCTAGCGGCCACTAAAGGGAGGACATAGAGCTACGTGCTCTCGCCCAGCAGTGCCGACCTGCCGCCGTAGATTGACGGTGGGCGGTCGGCAACTGGTTAAGCTGGTCATAGAACTAAAATTTTTCATTTCAAGAACATTGGTTTAATTTTATAATCATTAGTGGGCCCATATCAAAATTAGTTTTCCACCAAGGGGACGAGAAAATGGATGGAATTTTTTTCTTCAATTAATACATTTTTTTTACCGTATTTTCCAGTGTATAAGGCGACCGGGCGTATAAGACGACCCACGAATTTTACAGTTTTTTACGATTTTTTGTCTGTACTCACCGTATAAGACGACCCCCCTTCTGAGGCTTCCAACGCTTCATATTTCTTCCTTCTGGAGCCATATCCTTCTTCATTCTTGCTGGAGCTGGAGCCATATTCTTCTTCCTTCTTGCTAGAGCTGTAGGCAATCACGGCAAGCAATGTATTCTATTAATGAAAACAAAGCCTGCTTGGATTGGCAGAGGCTGTAACATCATCAGCCCATGCCTCTAACTCTCAAAGCCAATCCGAGCAGGCTACCCAATGTAGCCCGGATTGGCAGAGGTTGTAATTCCAGTCCAAGCAGGCTCTGTATTCATTTGAATACATCGCTCACCGGGATTGGCTAAGCGGTATATACTGTATGTAGCTGAGGCTACATACAGTAATACTGCACATCCAGCAGGCATTCAAGCAGTTAAACCGGCGTGTAATGTAATGTAAAATGTAGTCTTATACGCCAGCAAATACAGTAATTATTTTGACACTGTTTTTAAAAAAAAAAATTTGGGTCACTTTTATTCCTATTCCTAATGTAAACATCCCTTGTAATAGAACAAAGCATGACAGGTCCTCTGAAATATGAGATCTGGGGGTCAAAAAGATCTCAGATCTCATATTCACACTAAGATGCAATAAAAAAAAAGTCGCTTTCGCCCTGCTATGGTATGGAGACACGTGAGGGCCATATTCCCCTTGCTTTATTCCATACCAAGCACAAGAGCAGACCCGATTGCCTCCGAAGATAATAGTAATCTTGTGGCGAATCTGCCGCAGAGACCACCATTATCGCAAACCGCACCGCTAGCTGCTTGCCATAACAAAGATATCCAGCTTCAAAGTGCCGACGTATATAGTCGTGCGGCGGCCCAAAAGTGGTTAATGTCCATTTCCATTTTAAATAACAAACATATCATACTTACCTCCACTGTGCAGTTCGTTTGGAAACAGAGTGGCCCCAATCATCCTCTTCTGGGGTCCCCCGGTAGCTCTCGCGGCTCCTCCCTGCAATAGATAACCCCCTCTAGGAAGCTCTCTCCTGAGGGGGTTACCTTGCAGGCGCTCTCCCGAGTCATTCATTCAGCGTTCATAGCCGCCAAGTGTATGACTCGACCCCGCCCCCCAGCGGCCGTGTCATTGGATTTGATTGACAGCAGTGGGAGCCAATGGCTGCGCTACTATAAATCTACCCAATGAAGAGCCGAGAAGCCTAGGAGAGAGCAACACGGGATCGCGCCCACAGAAATTCAGGGCTCAGGTAAGTAAAACGGGGGCTTGGGGGGGGGGGGGGCGGACACTGCAAAGTGTTTTTTCACCTTAATGCATAGAATGCATTAAGGTGAAAAAACATGAGGGTTTCAAACTCCTTTAAGGTAAAACATTTTTAGTCTTAAGAATTCCTTTAGGGGTCATATGAGACTGCCCAACCATTGGTTGGGGACTAAGCTGTAGGTAAGCACCACAGACTCAAGCAAAACTCTCCCAAGGCACAACACATACTTAGGCTGCCCATAAATGAGTCAATCCTCCATATATTTGAGGTGGATGGGGGAATCCTTCCCAAGGTGTCATTGTATTCTGACACACCATCAGAATACATTGATCTGTACATCCATAGTGGCCACAAATGGATTGAAATTCAGTCGTTCCCTCGATGATCTCGCCAAATTTCAATTTAAGTATGGCCAGCTTAAAAAATGTGCATTATGGTAGCTGCATAAGATAAATTATTATTTGCAAAGTTTAGCTCATCTTTCAATTTACCTTACATTTATTAAATATGTATATAATGTATGTATGTATGTATATATATATATATATATATATATATATATATATATATATATATATATATATATATGTATATATATATATATATATATATATACTGTATATACACACACACACACGCACACATATATATATATATATATATACAAGTTTATATATATATATATATATATATATATATATATATATATATATATATATATATATATATGTATGTGCTGTACAAGTAAACAGTATGTACTGTATGCTTTTACAATTTTTGATTTTCTGTTTGTCATTAGATTTTTTTGTACTGTTATCAAAAACATTTATGTTTTTTTTATGTTGACATGTTCATCTTTTTAACCAATTCACAAACAACCCAGATCGTCAAGAGACAGTCTTCCGTCTCCACTGAGTTTGAAGCTTAACGATCCCTACAGGGACCCATAATGATAAAGTTGTCACCCTGATCCCTACAATTATTGTCAACTAACCATTTGATTATAGGGTTTATGAGGAGGACTAGTCACCAAGGATTGAAGCTTCGGTGTCAGGCAGGAGGGGCTTCCCTTGGGTAAATAAATTAATCCTTTGTCTTTTAACTTAGTAGGTTAAGGTCAAGTACAGGAACTTCAAAGACTTTCATTAAGTTAGACTAAAGACACAGGGGTGCTTACATTAGACCTTGTGTGGCCGAGCAATCAATGTAAAAACAATATGCTATATTATACAAAACTGTGGCGCTAGTGAAAGAAAAAAAAAAAAACATATATATATATATATATATACAAATGTAGATTTATCTATATATCTATGTCTATATATCTATGTCTATATATATCTATGTCTATATATATCTATATATATAGATATCTATAAATATATATAGATATCTATAAATATATATAGATATCTATAAATATATATAGATATCTATATAGATATATATCTATTTATAAAAAGAAAAAAACAGTAATAACCATGAAATGTTCATATACTCTAAAGGTCTTTAAGTGTATATACATCAATGGTAGTAAGACTTGTCTACATCATCCGAGGATCCTGCACCACAATAATCTAAGGCAAGAAGAACTATAGGCATTTTCAAGTTTGATAGAGCAAGATAGGGTTATAACCCCTATCAGATTTTTTTATGTCCCATTGCAGAGATTTCCCTTTACTTCCTGTCCCATTACTTCCTGTAAACCAAAGAAATTCCTTGGAGACCCCCAGGCCACCAGAACTAGTGTCCCCATTGAAAGATTTACCCTAAATCACTTTTCTGGGGACAATCCAAAATTTGGATAATTTCTTTTATTTTCACGTTTAATGATATTGGTAAATCGAACAAATAGAGAGGGTGAATCTCCTTAACGGGGGCACAGATGGCAATAAAAACTGGCAGGTGTTCTAATAACTTTCCACTCTATCCAAAACTAAAAAAAAGGTCTTGCCTTTCGTTATACCTTAATCTGAGTGTGAGTATGGTACAATCCTCATACCAGATTAACGAATTGACCACAACCAGCTTATGCACTTCCAACAATAAATTTGGTAATCCACAAAAAGAGAAAAACTCCAATAGTGCAGATTACCAGGGACCTTCTTTTTTTAACCCCTTCCATACAGGGCATTTTCACCCCCTTCCTGCCCAGACCAATTTTTAGTTTTCAGCGCTGTTGCACTTTGAATGACAATTGCGCGGTCAGGCAATACTGTACCCAAATTAAATCATTATGTTTTTTTCCCCACACAAATAGAGCTTTCGTTTGGTGGTATTTGATCATCTCTGCGGTTTTTATTTTTTGCGCTATAAACAAAAGAAGAGCGACAATTTAAAAAAAAACACAATATTTTTTCCTTTTTATTTAATACATCTCACAATATTTTTTTAAAAAAAACTTTTTTTCCCCTCAGTTTAGACCGATACATATTCTATGTATTTTTGGTAAAAAAAAACCCGCAATAATCGTATATTGATTGGTTTGCGCAAAAGTTATAGCGTCTACAAAATAGGTGATAGATTTATGGCATTTTTATTTTTATTTTTTTACTAGTAATGGCGGGGATCTGCGTTTTTTTTTTGTGACCGTGACGTTGCGGCGGACTTATCGGACACTTTTGACACGTTTTTGGGACCGTTCACATTTACACAGCGATTAGTGCTATAAAACTGCACTAATTACTGTGTAAATGTGACTGGCAGGGAAGGGGTTAACACTAGGGGGCGCTGAAGGGGTTAAAATGTGTCCTAAAGTATGTTCTAACTGTAGGGGGAGGGGGACTCACAGGGGGAGGAGATCGATGTGTGTTCCTCTGTACTGGGAACACACATCAGTCTCCTCACCGCTGACAGGAGGTGGATCTGTGTGTTTACACACACAGATCCACACTCCTGACGTGATTGCCGGAAATCGCGGGTGCCCGGCGGCAATCACGATCGTCGGGCACGCGCACGGGATCGCAGGTGGTGCCGCGGGCACGCGCGCGCGCCGCCGGCGGCGCGCGCGCGCGCCCTAGAACGCCGTGAAGACAGGACGTTGTGCAACGTCCTGTCTCATCGGCGAGGGGATCACCATGACGTGATTCCCCTATGGGCTGGTAGGGAAGGGGTTAAAAAAATGCATATAAAACTGCATATACAAAGTTCTCATATATGCAAAAAATTTGCAAACTAGGCCACTACTTGTATGACCCGCAGCATGTGATGTCATCAGTATCAGTATTTCATGTAAATAAGACGTCCTTTAAGGCCCTGTACACACGATCAGACATGTCTGATGAAACTGGTCTGCAGGTCTTGTGTGTACGGCCCATCAGACCGTTGTCCGTCAGACCAAAGTTTTAAAACATGCTTTAAAACCTGTCTGATGGACACCTGTCCGTCGGACAGGTTCGATTGTTAGTACACAAAAGCATCGGACCAAAAACCTGTGCATGCTCAGAATCAAGTCGACGCATGCTTGGAAGCATTGAACTTGGTTTTTTCATCACGTCGTTGTGTTCTACATCACCGCGTTTTGGTCCGATGGTGTGTACGCACATCAGACCATCAGACAAGTTCAGAGTTGTCTGTTGAAAACGGTCTGTCAGACAAGTCTCATCAGACATGTCTGAGCGTGTGTACAGGGCCTCAGAGCTCTCTAAACACATCCTATTCAGAAGAAATGCATACTCCTCTTTCTATTTGGACGAAACGTATAGGGCAGGTTCCTGATGCCAATACTGATGTTATCACACATGCTGGAGGTGGTAAGACTCTTTCTCTCGTGATGTAAAATAGTATTTTATACCATCACTGTATATACATGTAAACATTTTTAGGATATACTGTATATTCTCATTATTGCTGAAATATTTTCACTTTTTTTCTTATTATTTATAAATATGTTTTGTCAGCAGCGCCACAGTTTGGTATAATATGTTATATGTAATTATATATCAGTCATCCTGCTAGTTTTGCACATTTAGGATTAGTTTTATAAAATAAAATATCAATTTACAGTGGATATGTTCTGAAATACAATATGCTGAGCTCCGGATATGTTACAAAGCTGATCACAGACATTATAAATTGCTGTAAAATATCATGGCTGCTGAACCATTTATTAAAGGTTTTATGTTATCCATAAAGAGACCCTATCATTTTCCAATATCACCGAATGACAGTTTTACAATTTCCTTAAAGCGGAGTTCCACCCATTTAAAAGTCAGCAGCTACAAAAAGTCCCATTGGGGGGCTTTGGTGAAATATCACAGGTCTAAACAGACCCCTGATGTCTCACATATGAGACAGAGAAAGGGAGTGAGGACAGAGATTCCCCAGTCCCTCTCTCTGCAGCCAAGTAGCATGGGCAATCTGCGCAGCACAGGGTGATTAGGGTGTGCCCAGGCATACTCTGTGCGCCCAGTGCACAGTGTGCATGCCTATGGGACAGATAGAGAGATGTCACCGTCACACCAAGATCTCCAAACATGGGTACAAAGCTTTATCCAGCGATCACATCATTACAACAGAACTGTCAGAGAAGCTAGTGGACCAGACTGTGTGACTGCAAAGAGGAGACCCAAAATGTATATAGGTAAAATATAATAATTTATTAAGAAAAGGGAATAACACACAACCACCTCCAACAGAACACAGTGCAATAAATAAACCAATAAACAATGACCCAAAGATACTAAAGACAATATGTACAGTGATGGGAGATACCGTAATCGTAAACAGGCCAGGCCAAGGTCATACACAGGGAGATCAGAAGATAAGCCCCGTACACACGGCCAAGAACCTCGGCCGTGTGTACGCTCTCGGGGAGCCCCGCCCGTCGGGAAACCCGTCGAGCAAATAGAGAACAGGTTCTCTATTTGCTCGACGGCCTGTCGGGATGAATTTCTGGTTGCCTTTCCCAACGGGCGGGTTGCCGATTCTGACGGCCGGCAGAGAACCTCGACGGGCGGAACGATGTGTTCCGCCCGTCGAGGTTCTCTGCCGTGTGTACGGGGCCATAGATGAGGATGGGGGATGAGCAGGAACAGGGAGATGATTGATGGATGAGCTGCAAAGCAGGGATCCAGGGAACAAGGGGACAGCGGATGGAACCTTTCCTGACAAGATCACAACGTTTGGGAGCCACGCACGACCCCTTTGATCTTGATCAGGCATGCCTGATGAAGGGGTCCTGCGTGGCTCTGAAACATTGCGATTTGGTGTAATGAAGTGGTCGCTGAATAAAGCTTTGAACCCATGTTTGGAGATCTTGGTGTGCTGGTGAAATCTCTCAATACCTAAAAGCACCTGTTTCTATTACAGGCTATGGCAGCGGAAGGAGTGGCAGGGGGTGCTGTCCAAATAAGTATCAGCAGGCCAGGGAAGACTCTTTGTATAGACCTGGTCCCTTTGCCTAGACTCTGTCCCTCTGCCCTGAATAGGCATGGTGACAGCATCTCTTTAATAGAATTTATGAGAACAGAATAAGCCCCTGAGCCTGACCAACTGTTGAGAGCAAGCTTCCTTTATTAAACAGCCCAATATATATATCACCATTGTAATATTTTTTGCAGCAAATCTGACAGCCGCCCTGCACTTGGAATGTAATAAATTCTAATGCCTTTGTAGAATTTTGAGAACCATTTTTTTTCTCATACTCTCTGCTTGCTGCAGGCTTCAAGTGCATTGGTCGTATAACCTTGCGAGTGGCAGAGATCGTTTAACAAAATGAGTGTTTCTAAAATGACCTGTAGGAAAATAAAAGGCATTAATCCAACAGCCATCAAAGCTCCGTGAAGCATGTATTATTATAGGGTGCTCAGCAATATAAACACTTTGTAGGGAAGATTAAGTGACTGTTTGGATCCTCCTGCCACATATCTTGTCTGTGATCTAAGCCAGAGATTTATTAGAGCCCCTATCATGCTGGAGCCATCTCATTGATATGATAACATATCTGTAATGGTTTACATTCGCCACAATCACAGCTGAACTGAGTGTGCGTTTGGGGCCTTCAGATTATAGTACCTGGAGAGGTATGCATAATTACAGTGTGCACTGTGCAAATGATAGGATGCATTTTCCCTGGGGCGCTCAACATTAATCACCAGCGCAGGAGATGCAATAAAATCATAATTGCTTTCTGTAAAAGTTATAATCCAACCTGGTCAACTTTAAAGACAGTGTGTCGTCTTGCCTGGCAAGAGGCCTGGTCTTCTTTTGGGAAGCACAAAGCATGACCTGACAAAATTCACATCATTTTTATTTTGACACTCACTGAGACATGTGCTTGTTTTAGCAGTCTTCTGGTTTAAACGGATACGATTTAAAATCATACAAATATATGCATTGCAATAAAGCTTCATTTTTTCACATACAGTACACATCAAATACAGGCAAGAATTAATTAAAAAACCTGGGACAAGGACAGTAAAAAAAAAAAAAAAAGAATTTCCCTACTCTATTACTCTATCCAAGAGAAAGCAAACGTTTTTGGCTTTAGGTGAATTTTACTTTAACCACCTAAATACCGGGCACTTTCACCCTCTTCCTGCCCAGGCAAATTTTCAGCTGTCAGCGCTGTTGCACTTTGAATGACAATTGCACGGTCATGCAATGCTGTACCCAAGCAACATTTGTATCATTTGTTTGAGACAGATAAGGCCCTTTCACACGGGCGGATCAGTATTGATCCGCTTTGTGTGTGTCCGTAAGCTCACCGTAAATTCCTGCTGAGCTGTCGGCTGACACGGCGGTCCCCGCACACTGTGCAGGGACCGCCCTGTCTTTCCTCTGCACTCCCCTATGGGGGATCGGATGAACACGGACCGTATGTCCGTATTCATCCGATCCGCAGATGGAAGAAAAAATAGGGTTTTCTTCCATCTTTACGGAGGCGGATGATTACGGGTGTCAGCGGATAGTTATCCGCTGACACCCGTAATCACATAGGGACCAATGTATGTCCCGTTTTCATCCGCAACGAATGGATGAAAATGCGCACATATGGTCCGTATGTGGGAAAGGGCCCATAGAGCTTTCCTTTTGTGGTATTTAATCACCACTGATTTATTTATTTTTGCATTTTTTGCTAAACAAATGATTTTTGAAAAAATATTATGTCTTTGTTTCTGTCATAAAATGTTGTAAATAGGTAATTTTTCTCCTTCACTGATGTGCCCTGATGACAGGCATTGATAGGCTGCACTGATGGGCATTAATGAGGTGGCAATGATGGGCACTGATGAGGAGGCACTATCATGCAGAACTGATAGGTGGCACTGATATGCAGCACTGATGAGCACTGATAGGAGGCACTGATGGGCAGCCTTTATGAGCACTGATAGGCAGCAATGATGGGAACTGATAGGCCTGAGGGCTGAAGCATAAGGAGAGGCGTGATGACGTCACTCGCGTCATTCAGCCCTCATCTGAGACCTGCAGATTCCATTCCAGACCTCGCTCTGATTGTTGCTCGCGAACTGGAAGACACATGGCTCCACAGCATCACATGAAAAACTTGTGTCTTACGAAATACGAACGGGTCCGAATAGGAAAACTTGTGTCTTACGAAATTACGAATCTTTACGTCTCTACGGAATGAGACAAAACAAACCAAAAACATGTGCACATGTCTGCTTTGCACAGATTATTTACACCTATGGACTCTTTTGCGCTTATGGACTTATTATTTTTTGTGTTGCATTATTACTATTGAGTTAAATTTTGCACATTGACACTTTTTTAATCTGCACAACTGAAAGATATTTATTGCTGATGTGTTTACTGTATTATTTGAAGAGCTGCTTATTTTCTACTTATATTGTTGCTGGCTGATGGAGAGTTTATTGATACTGGCTTTGTGGAAGTCTGTTGCTGCTGCCGGGAGTCTATTGTTGCTATTGGGATAATTTTGTTGCGGGTGGTCCATAGTTGTTAGGGGGATCTATTTTTTCTGGCAGTGGGCTCTGTTGTTATTGCCTGCAGGGGATCTATTTTACTGCTTTTCTTGTGATCATTACCAAATTCCATACAAATTACTTAGCACCACAAAATTATACTTGGTTCTGTATTGTCTAAAAGGGCAGTACTCGGAGGTGGGAAGGGGATGGAACCAAGGAATCCAAGCCATGTCATAAGAAGAGCCTGGAGGTGCAAAGTTTATTAATCATTACTACTATTATTATTGCAATATGTTACCTTGCTATATCTATCTATCTATCTATCTATCTATCTATCTATCTATCTATCTATCTATCTATATATATATATATATATATATATATATATATATATATATGTATGTCCCCATGGGGGGTTCTGTTTCTTGCACCCCCCCCTTTTCTGGCTGTCTGATCTGGACTGCATGCATTGTTGAGCCTTACCAGAGTGACTATCTTTTTATTCACATAGAATTATGTTTTTTCTGGATATCATGATAATCATGATGTATTCTTATAATATCTTCCTACATGTCTATTAGATACACAAGAAGAAGCACATCAACATGTGCAACATGTAGAGCGATTATCTCTGAGCGACCTCCGAATAAGACTCAACCTCTCCACGTATCCAAACAACTATTGGATTTATATCATTCTACGTGCTTCAAATCTTTGCGCTTGTTACATGTGGTATATGTACTATAATATATGTATTAGAGGTGTTATGAGATTCCTTGAGGTCACTCAACTTTATGGTATTTAATGTGTTTGTATACAGTGGTTTTAACTTTTTCCAATTAAAACTTAACTTTTTTACTAAATATAAATTCATGTACCTACAAAGCCAATATCTTTAATCCAATTTCTTCTAAAGAATACCGGGACGTTGGCACACTGGTATTTGTGTATTCACATCATCACCCTGTGATAATACACGCAGTTCATGCTTTTTTTAATCAACATTTACAATTGAAGCTATTACAATCCAAATTGGGTTCTTATTTAGAAGGTGGTCGGTGTTGTAAGCCAAAGACCAATGTTATCTGTACCTTCATCAAACCCTGTGATTGCCTCTGTAAATCGGGGACCACAGGGGCAACAAACAAAGCCCCTCTTTTCGTATGACATTATTCTGATAGGACTTTCTTTTGATAACCTCAGGTCAGAATGACACTTAATTACTATTTTCCTTTGAGAGTTTCAGCCAGTGAAATACTATATTCCACAGCACTGGAAAACGTCTATGCCACGCTCTGCGGCGACATAAAGTAAAAAAAATCATTTTCTTCCAGCGCTTTCTGCAAGTGTGTTATTAGCCTTTCGAAACATTACCGCAAGCCTGAGAACGGCATTGAGCGATCCAGGGGTTGTAACATCCAGTCAGTGTTCAGTCCTCTCAATTGATACTCTGTTTAAGAGACATGTTGACAACTATAAAATAAGCAGCAAAGAAATTGCGCTACCTTGTTGCCTCCAAGCTCGGCTACAGTGTTAACCTAAACAATAACACATGGATGTGAGCAATATATCTCTCTATACAGCTCTGTGCTCTTTTTTTACTGGCAAGCAGAAGTTCATTTTCACTTAATAAGTGCGCTCACTCCTCTGCTGCACAAACCTTGTGTTTACATGCAATGCCAATAGCGAGAGCCAAAAGTCTGGTTTTCATTTAAGTGCACAGAGAGTCTCCAGGCCAGACATGCTTAACTGTCCTGATTTAACGCAAAACCCTAATTATAACCCCAAATGAAGTTCCTACTGATGGTAGCAGTTTAGTCTATATAATCCGAAGAAAAACAAAGCAAAAAAAGTCTGTCCTATTTTATAGTACTTGAATTTTTCCAATGCTTAAGTAGGAACTTTTGTTAAAAAAAAAAAAAAGAAAAGAAAAGCATCCTTTTAACAGAAATCTCCACTTTAGAAAAGAAAAACTCATATAATCATTTATAATTGCTATATAAGCCATTTCGTCATTTAGTGTTCATTGACACCATCTGCATTGGGCTGCACGGTCCAATGCATTCCCAGGAACGTTTCTAATCTGATTTTCTTAATCTGCTATATTAGAAGACATGCTGTTGAAGTCATATAAAGACTGGGGATATGTTACATGAGACTGGTGGAGCTTAATGCCATTACAACCTCTTTTTCAATCAGTGTTCCCAATCTTACTATTGGCTGGTGAGGTCAGCAGAGGACCATACAGCCAATTCACACCTTCAGACCGGTCCGATGAAACTGGTCCGATGGACCGTTTTCATCGGACCACGCTGAAGTGGTCTGATGGTCTGATGTGTACACACCATTGGACCAAAAATCCGATCAGACCAGAACGCGGTGACGTAAAACACAACGACGTGCTGAAAAAATGAAGTTCAATGCTTCCAAGCATGCGTCGACTTGATTCTGAGCATGCGCGGGTTTTTGGTCCGATGCTTTTGTGTACTAACCATTGTTTTTGTCCGACGGACAGTTGTCCATCGGACAGATTTTAAAGCAAGTTTTAAAACTTTGGTCCGACAGACAACGGTCCGATAGTCCGTACACACCATCGAATTGGTCCGATGAAACTGGTCTTAAGACCAGTTTCATCGGACCAGTCAAATCATGTGTACGCAGCCTAAGTGTTTTCTAACTCAAAGCTACAAAACACAGAAAATCCAAAATCGCATGTATTTCAAACGTAGCTGTTCAGAAATTACCCTTTAGGCACCTGTATCTTGAGACCTGAGACCCCAAAATCTACTTGAGTCACAATTGGGTGGTTTGGACCCAATAGACTTGAATGGGAGCATATCTTTGTTCATTTTTTCCAGGTGTTTTTAGCCTATAAGAAATTATCTCCTCCCCCTACTGAATAAAAATGCCTTAAGCTTGAATACACATGTACAATGTTTCAAATATGCTTCACAAAAAAAACATTGATAAAAGCCTAGAAATGGGCAAAAATCAGATATGAATGCAAGTACTCAGGGGCTGCATGCAGCCAACTGACCACAAGTTGGGCACCGGGCATATAGTAGAATTGCTGGAAATACTGTATGTTTGGCTCTAAGCCCTCTTTTTTTATTCTTTTTTTACACACTGAACTAGAAATATCTGATCTAAAAACATATATATATATATATATATATATATATATATATATATATATATATATATATATATATATATATATAAATAACTAGAACATTTTGATGTAAATTTATATCCCACATTTCCTAAAAAAAGCCAAAAGGTTTGGATTTTTTTTTTTTTTACTTAGACTGTAATGTCATGACTTGCCTTCTAGTTTTGCGACATTGGAGTTGATTTACTAAAACTGGTGGACACAGGCTCTGGTGCCACTGTGAATTATAACCAATCAGCTTCTAGGTTTAATTGTCAATGCTTAATCGAACAAGTTGAAGTTAGAAGCTGATTGGTTACTATTCACAGTTGCACCAGATTCTAAGTGGGCCAGCTTTAGTAAATCTCCCCCAGTGTGTCATGACCAGGATCTAAACCCTCAACTGCATCCAGCAGTATCTCTCCTTGCTGTACCACCTAAGATGCTGGACAGCATCCTGTCTGAACCCTTGGATATTCTTGTCTTGTGTTTTGTTTCTGGTGAACCTTGAACTCTTTGCTCCTCCCATGTACTTCCTATTTCCCATGCCTTTGCATTTCCTGTTTGTCAGATTGTTGTGCTTTCTCCAGGGGATATCTTGCTCCTTTGCATACCTCCAGCTGTTCTTATCTCAACAATTTTTTCATTACTGACCTTTGGCTTGTTCCTTCACCATGCTTCCACTTGTTCCCAACCTGCAACCACTTGTTACTGACCTTTTGGCTTATTTACTGACTTAGCTTCTGCTTGATCCCTACCTGCTATATCTGCTACTCGATCCCAGCTTGATCACCTCCTGATGAGGCGATCCTGAGAACTGTGACCTGTTACTAACATGCAGCAAAACCCATCTTCACCATCAGGAGTTCTGGAGAATACTGGTTAGTTCTTGGATCCCACCTCAGATTAGCCTGTGTCATCCACTAGGATGACCTGCTTGTGTAGTTATCCAGCTGGTTGGTGGGGGCCTCTCTGCTAGCCTGACCCCTGACTGTGACACAGTGACTGCAGTACTGAAGCGAAAGAAGTCAGCAATGGCTGCTGTCATGAAGTGTTCCCTTTAAGGACCATCCATACAGGGTCTATATAAAAATAAAGCCTTGAAACACACATAAGAATATCTCTCAATTAGGGATGAGCTTCGTATTCGAGTCAAACTCATGTTCGACTCGAACATCGTATGTTCGATCGTTCGTCAAAATACGAACAAAGCGGGTTGTTCGCGCCGAATTCGAGTTACATTTCACAGACCATAATTCACTGTAGCATCGCTGGCTGATGATTGGCCAAGCATGCACTATGACCCGAATGCTTGGCCAATCACAGCTCGCAAAAAACGGAGAGCCATAATTGGCCAAAGACAGGGTGGCTTTGGCCAATTATGGCTCAGGGGGTTTAGTACACACCCCACACTATAAAAGCCAGCCTGCAGGTCGGCCTTGTGTAGTGTGTTGCGGCGGTGGTTAGAGAGAACAGAGAGAAACAGAGAGAGTATCATTTTTTGCAGGTAGATAGAGCAGGCAGGCAGGCAGGCTAGTCAGTTAATGTTACAGTGTGTAGAGGATATATATACATCCCAGGTGTTGTACATATATTTATACACTGTATAGTTTAGCTAGATCAGTTCTTCCTAATTTACTGGCAGGCAGGTGATTGTCCTATTTAAAGACGTTTTCACAGGCATACTATAGACACCCAGCAGGTACAATATTTAAAGGAATTTTTCATTTATTTTTTTATTATTTAAGCATCATTAAAATCACTGCTTCTGATTCCAGGAGCAGTAATTTTAATGATGCTTAAAAAAATAAAAAAAATTCCTTTAAATATTGTACCTGCTGGGTGTCTATAGTATGCCTGTGAAAACGTCTTTGAGAACCCGGGTCTTGCCCGAGGGAACATGTATCAATGAAAAAAAGTTTTAAAATCGGTTGTTTTTTTCAGGATTCCTGAAAAAAACAACCGTTTTTAAAACTTTTTTTCCATTGATACATGTTTCCTGGGGCAAGACCCGGGTTCTCAAAGCCGTTTTACGACAATAACTTGCATATTGGGCTGTAAAATGAGCACTTTTGAATTCGAACGTTCGAGTCCCATAGATGTCAATAGGGTTCTAAATGTTCGTGCGAACGTTCGGTCCGTTCGAAGGTTCTGGTGCGAACCGAACGGGGGGGTTTTCGGCTCATCCCTACTCCTGTGCACGAGATGAGGACTTCTACCTACAGGCTGCCTCCCTACGGACACAACTCCTAGCAAGAGGATATTCCTCTACCATGCTAAGGAAGGAAGGGAAGGCTTTTAACAAAGCAAATGCCCGTGCTAGAACGTCTTTACTGTACACTGCTCCACGTACTCCTAGAAGACCTACTACGGCGATCATCACAATTCTTGGCCCACCACGGCCAGTTGCGCAGCATCCTAAATAGACACTGGCATATGTTAGTGGACCACCACATCCTTAACAAACATATCCGTGACATGCCAGAATTATTCTTCCGCCGGGCAAGATCCCTTAAGGATCGGTTGACCAGCAGCCACTACAAAACTGCTGATCCCCGTATCCGGCACCCAGGGGCACCTCACGTTGTGGATCCTAGAGGGACATACCTACAAACTTCCAAATGGAGAAGTCTTCTCTCTCCACTTCTCAGCTAATTACGGGACGACCGGTGTTATCTATTTGATGCTGTGCACCTGCCGAGCTTTCTACGTGGGTAAAACCATCCGAGAATTACACCAACGTATTGGTGACCATGTGTATAGTTCGACCAGTGGTAAACTAACCACTATAGGTAGACATATAGGCCTCCACCACAGGTACAACTCCTTAGCAATACAAATCATGGTACTAGAAACACTTGCCATAGATCCCAGAGGTGGTGATTGTGACAGGGTGCTCCTCCAGCGAGAGGCATTTTGGATCGAACAGCTTAGTGCCTTGACACCCCCTGGACTTAACAAGGTTAATTCATTTAAACCTTTCCTATGAACCATACCTACAGACTGTTGCTGCTTAGCTCTTTGGTTCTTTTTGCCCCCCTTTCCTTTTCCTCCTCCCTCTCCCCTCCCATCCCCTCCCTAACTTATGTGATTTTCTAGGGATGTCTAATACAACTGTGTATACATAGACTCAATATTGTATTATATGTATTGATTCCCAATTACATGTCATCTGTAAACATTGCTGTCTGTCCATTATTTGGAGTATTTCTAAGTTTAAATGCTCTTTACATTTTAATTATTAATTATAATACTAATTTTACCTCAATGTTTAATTTTTATAACTCTTTATTTTTATATTTTTGACTCATTGTAAATGCTACTGCTGTGCGGCTTTTTCCCTGTACTCTCCACCCGCCGTGGATTGCCCAGCCAACCGGTGGATGATCGGCCTGTATTGTGTATTGTTGTCTTTGTTTTTGTCTAAAGCCCCTCCCAGGGAATTGTTGACACCTGCCCCTTACTCGGCATTTCTCTTGCCGATATTAACCGTAGTGCGCATGTGCACACACCTTTACATCGCGACTATACCACACATTATGTCCAGCGTGATGACGGCGCACAACTGATTACACAGCACTTCTCAGGTATATAACACATGTGACCAGGTGCCAAGGTTGTGATACACAGCTGGCCCTGGGACATGATTGCCATTTTACCAAACACCAAGTAAGTACCTTTATTGAGCTTTCTAAGTACTACTCTTTAGTCTTAGCCTGTAACCCTGGATTTGAATTGCCTATTGACTACTCCCTATATGTTTTTAGGCTGCGTATCTACAAACAAAACCCTCCTGTTGCTGGCACATTTGCATCTGCAATTTACAACCTCATGTACAGGTTTTGATTACTTGCCACCTACAACCACTTAGGTCCCAGGGCCTTTATACATTCAATTTCCTTACACAGGTATTTATATGCAGAGGTTCACTTCACCTTTGTTTGCAAGATCCACATTCACTTTGTTTAGTTTAAAAAAAAATATTTTACACTTACATTTAACTTTAACTTTAATCATTGTTCTTCCACTCTTTACTCATCACTGCTAATAGCCCGCTCCGTCAGCCAGCGGCTCTGATAGGCTTTCCAATTACAGCCCCCAGGCTGTAATAGGCTTCCAAATACTTATCCAGGGGACGCACGGGGGGTGCATTGCTTGGATAACACTGGCAGGCTTCTCAGCCAATCAGGTTCACTAGTTCTGGTTACCGGTAACCTAATTGGCTGAAGTGTCATTGAGGGCAGGAGAAGACATCGATGGACCGTGGAAGGAGGATAGACGACCCCAGAAAGGTAAGTGTCAGGTGGGGGGCAGCATTTTACAGGGCACAGTTGCGACAATTACAGGGCACAGGGCACAGTGGTGACAATTACAGGGCACAGTAGCGACAATTTCAGGGCACAGTGGCGACAATTAAAGGGCACAGTGGAGACAATTGGCACAGTGGCAACAATTACAGGGCACAGTGGCAACAATTAAAGGGCACAGTGGTGACAATTAAAGGGCACAGTGGTGACAATTACACGGCACAGTGGCGACAATTAAAGGGCACAGTGGTGACAATTGGCACAGTGGCGACAATTACAGGGCACAGTGGCGACAATTAAAGGGCACATGGTAGCAACAATTAAAGGGCAAAGTGGCGACAATTGGCACAGTGGCGACAATTGATGGGCACAGTGGCTGCGTTTGATGGCATGGCACAGTGGTGACAATTGATGGCACAATGGCTGCGTTTGATGGCATGGCACAGTGGCTGCATTTAATGGGCACAATGAGGCTGCAATTGTTTTTTTGTTTTGTTTTTTCGTTTGTTTGCGCCCCCTAGGAGGGGCAGTTGTGAGCTCTGAACCAAATGGAGAATTATATAACACATCACTCTCGTTCCCAGTTTATATCGGGTGCTTTGCAGGGTTTACAAGTATGTACGAAGGATCCCCTCCTTTTTTTTTATCTGTTGATACTTTATAATTTCTAAAGTGAATGCAGGGTCGCTTTAAAAGGCTGATATCTGCATTTTGTGAGCTTATGCTTACATAAGCTTTAATGTAACTACATGAAGTAAAAATCCATTTGTTAAATCAATTATAGAAATATATGGTAATAGGAACATTTGGTTTCAGAAGCCAAGTATTTTGCAGAGGCTCTTAATTATGTAAATAAGCTGAAGAAAATAAATACAGGTAGAAGATTTCTTCATAGAAGCCAATTATCCAGATTGTTGGGAAACAGAAATTATAAAACAACAACCCTGACAGGCACCAATCATTTTCAAATCTTGCTGTAGAAGTTTGGATGTGATTGGTGGGACAAGAGACAAAAAGAGTAGATAGGAAGGTCTGTACCAACGGTCCTTCATACGCCACAGAATGAGGATGATTGGAATTTCATCAAATGGGTGAACTAAATGACCAGTTCACTTGTACACTTGGACCTTCAGTTTCTGAAGCAAGAATTCATTAATTAAGTGGCATTAATTAATGACTAATTAAGTCATTAAATGGGTTGTAAAGGTTTGTTTTTTATTTTCTAAATAGGTTCCTTTAAGCTAGTGCATTGTTGATTAATTTACCTTTTTCTTCAATTTTAGTTCTAAATGTTTTTTTTCTATGTCTGAATTTCTCATTTCCTGTTCCTCCTTAGTAAGCTTAGCTTACCCCCATCATCCAAGCCGTTCAGATGATGGGGGCTAGTCAGCGTGCTCGCCCCCTCTCTTGGGACTACATCCCTGCGTTCTGCGTCTCACAGCGTCTCCCCACAGGGATGTAGTCCCATGCAATGTGATATTCCATGCATGCACTCCTTTTTCTAAATGTCGAAAGGACTTCAGACCAGGCAGTTGTCAATAGCAACCAAACTTTTCTTTAATTAGTAGAAACTTCATCCATTACAGCTCACAACATATGACTTTGCTTACAACATGGTTTACAGTCTCAACCAAACGATCTAATTCCTGGTGCCTTCTGGTCCTGGTAGTTCTTGCCCCATAACTACTTGTATCTCAATAATGCAGAAAAGTCCATAAAGTTCATAATGTCTATTGCCCCGTACACACGATCATTTTTCAGCATGTCGAAAAAACAACGTGAGCCAATGAGGCCAATGAGGAGAGAGGGGTGGGGCCGAGTCATGGCTCTGTGTGTGTCAATTAACACTTAGAGCAGCAGCCAAAGTGCCCCCAGCCAAAGCTCTGGGGGCACTTTGCAGCAGGGAAGGGTTAGGAGCACCGACGGGGGACCCGAGAAAAGGAGGATTGTTGCTGTTGTACACCACTGCACCACTGAACCACTGCACAGAGCAGGTAAGTATGACATGTTTGTTATTTTTATTTTTTTAACTTGCCTTTGATATCACTTTAACTAGAAAAACTACAATAACCTGGACCATCTAGTTCAACCATAAAAATAAATAAATGAAAAATAATATCATGCAATCCCATACACCCAATCAAATATCCACAGTTTATCCCTGGATCAACTTTACCTATAAATGTTAGTACCTAAATATATTATGTACATTTAAGAAAGAATCCAGGCCTTTCTTAAAGCAATCTACTGATCTGGCCAGAACCACCTCTGGAGGGAGTCTGTTCCACATTTTCACAGCTCTTACTGTGAAGAAACGTTTCCGTATTCTCTTTTTCTCTAGGCGTAAAGAGTGCATCATTGTCCTCTTGTCCTCTGTGTTGACCGTAAAGTGAATAACTCAACACCAAGTTCACTATATGGACCCCTTATATATTTGTACATGTTGCTCATATCCCCCCTTATTCTCCTCCGAGAGAGAGAGAATAAATTCAGTTCTTCTAATCTCTCCTCATAGCTGAGCTCCTCTTATAAGTTTGGTTGCCCTTCTCTGCACTTTCTCCAGTTCCCCGATATCCTTTTTGTTAACTGGTGCCCAAAACTTTACTGCATACTCCTAATGACTGACTTATTTTACACTACAGAAGAAATTATGTGACCAAATACCCCAGGAATACAGACATGTGAATACCTACCATGAGGTTCAGAGTAGTGGTTTGTCCAGCTAAGGTGAGTATTTCATCTTTTTTTTTCTTTTTTACCTAAATCAAACCTGTGTTTGCTAAATTGTCACTATCATCTTCTGCAAGAAATCACGTGCTTTGGTTGTCCCCTCCTGAATCAAAAAAGTCTACACTAATGGGCCAAGAAGAGGGACAATAGCAGAGCCCTCTTAGTACAGGGCTTATTTTGAAAAGTGGTGTTGGGCAGAGAATTTTATTTTATATTAGGCCTACTTTAATGAATGATGTAATCACTCCATAGCTAAGTATAGGATCTTTCCTGAACTGCAACTTCCAAATTAATGAACTGCAATTCAAAAGGGGCCATTTGCACCTGATCTTGATCCCTTCTGCAGTTAAGGTACAGTCAATAAGATGGTACCACACTGACACATTATGTATGGGAGCTGAAACCCCATTCACTGTTATTTATTTTTGCCCAGATCACCCCATTGCAAGTGCTACCCCACAATGGCCTTTTAACATAAGTGCTGCTACATGAACTTTTACAGCCCAGGACTAATTAGTCATTGTCTTTTTTTTTTACAGAATACTGTCCATATGGACAAGCCAAGGTTGCCAGACATTTAAATGAGAGACACACCAGTCACCGCTTAACTAGTTCTACATATTTTGTGCTAATCCTGCTAATCACTTGATGCCTGGAGCTGAGATAAACCTTTACTACCAACAGATAGATACAAGAGATCAAGCTGTTGTCACTGCAGCACAAGGGTATTCCAAAAGCTGTTCTTCTCCATCTACAGCTCATTTATACTACAGTCCAGCTTTTAATTAGTCCTTCAGACCGCAGTCTCGTTTTAAAGGTCTGTGTATTATTTTTTACATGTTTAAAAAATATTTGGGCCCTTGGCAAGGGATACAACCCAGTGGGCCAGATTCTCAAAGAATCCCCGGCGGCGTAGCGTTAGGCATTTACACTACACCGCCGCAACGTACTAGAGCAAGTGCTTTATTCTCAAAGCACTTACCTGTAAACTTGCGGCGGCGTAGCGAAAATCCCCGGCGCAAGCCCGCGTAATTCAAATGAGCCGGGTAGGGGGCGTAGAGCATTTAAATTAGGCTTGTTCACGCGCCTAACGTACTGCGCATGCGCTGTCCCAAAAACTTCCCGACGTGCATTGCTCAAAATGACGTCGCAAGGACGTCAGTGTTTTAGACGTGTACGTTAATGGCGTCCAGCCCCATTCACGGACGTCTTACGCAAACGACGTAAAATTTTCAAATGGCGACGCGGGAACGACGGCAATACTTAACATAGGATGCGCCACCTTCGGGCTGCTTTATGGAAACGACGTAAACTTCCACGGGGCGACGTAAAATCGTTCGGGAATCGGCGTATTAGGCTCATTTGCATAGGAAAATGAGAAAACAACGTTATGGCCACCTAGCGGTCAGCGTTGTCATTACATCTACGATCCGACGGTGTAATTCTTTTACACCTGTCGGATTTTTAGTGTATCTATGCGTAAGTGATTCTAAGAATCACTCGCATAGATACCCATTGAGACACGACGGTGTATCTGAGATGTCAATGTTGTTATATCTGATATCCTACTTATCCCCTTACTTAGATAAGAAATGGATGATGAGACTTATGTCTGTCCTCTCCGTAGTCTTTGATGATAAGGTTCTCTATGTCTCAACTAGTGTTGCTCACGAATATTCGTATTGCGAATATTCGGCTCGAATGTGGCATATTCGAGTATTCGCGATATATTCCGAATTTCGCAGTGAATATTCGCTATTTCGAATATTCGTATTTTTTCAATTTTTTTTTAGAACAGATCACATCCTAGAGATCCCCATCGACGTCTAAAAGCATTGCTGGTATGATTAGAGACCTTGGGCCGAGTAGCTGCAGCGATCATTTTATATTGCCGAAAAATCGCAATGCGATTATTCGGCAATAGCGATATCGCGCGATTATTTACGAGAAATTCGCAATATTGTTTTTAGCTAAAATAACACATATATTCGATTTCAGAGTGTTACTGTCGAAATTCCGCAATCAATTTATCATTCGCATTTTTGCGAAATTACGATAAAATATCAAGAATATTCTGAGCCAATCAGAGTGCTCCATTCCGCAATTATTTTGTATTATAAAATATCACGAATATTCTGAGCCAATCAGAGTGCTCCTTCCGCATTTGCCGAAAATTCGCAATTATTTTGTATTGTAATATATCACGAATATTCTGAGCCAATCAGAGTGCTCCTTCCGCATTTGCCGAATGTTCGCAATTATTTTGTATTGTAATATATCACGAATATTCTGAGCCAGAGTGCTCCTTCCGCATTTGCCGAATATTCGCAATTATTTTGTATTGTAATATATCACGAATATTCTGAGCCAATGAGAGTGCTCCTTCCGCATTTGCCGAATATTCGCAATTATTTTGTATTGTAATATATCACGAATATTCTGAGCCAATCAGAGTGCTCCATTCCGCATTTCTCGAAATTTCGCATTCGCATTCGCATTCACATTCGCAATAGCGAAATTTCGCAATCATTTCATTTCCAAAAAATATCACGAATATTCGTATTTAGCGAATATATCTCGAATATTCGACTATATATTCGAGATATATCGCGAAATCAAATATGGCATATTCTGCTCAACACTAGTCTCAACATCAAATATGCAGCACCTACAACGTGGTGTAAGTTGTCCATGAAGAAGGGAAAGATTTGGCACCTGATTGAACAGAGATCTTGCCAATGTTTCTTCTGATGCTTTTGAAGGGTTCATAATCACTTGTTACTAAACACACCCATTTGATTGTAACATGCAATGTTGAAATTAGTAGTATAACTCTCACCGGCTGGCCACCTTGAACCACCTCAATACCGGGCACTTTCACCCCCTTCCTGCCCAAAACAATTTTCAGCTTTCAGCGCTCTCACACTTTAAGTGGCAACTACACGGTCGTACACTGTACCCTTATGACATTTTTATCATTTTTTTGAGGCAGATAGAGCTTTCTTTTGATGGTATTTAACCACTTCAATACCGGGCATTTTCACCCCCTTCCTGCCCAGACCAATTTTTCGTTTTCAGCGCTGTCGCACTTTGAATGACAATTGCGTGGTCATGCAACACTGAACCCAAATGAAATCTTTATGTTTTTTTCCCCACATTTAGAGCTTTTGTTTGGTGGTATTCAATCACCTCTACGGTTTTTATTTTTTGCACTATGAACAAAAGAGCAAATATTTTGAAAAAAATGTGGCTGATATGTATTCTTCTACGGGCCAGATTCAGGTAGATGGGAGCATCTTTGCTCTGGAGTAACGTTTCTCATTGACGTTACTCTGGCGAAATTTTAGGAGCAAGTCCTGTTATTCATGAAGCACTTGCTCCTAAAGTTGCGGTAGCGTATCGTTAATGAGCCGGCGGAATTCAAATTGGTACGGGGCGTGTATTATTTAAACTAAGCGCGATCCCGCGGCGAACGCACTGCGCATGCGTCGACTGTCAATGCATCCCAGTGCGCATGCTCCAAATTCTGTCAGTGAACGTCAATGACGTCAAATCCCCATTCATGGACGTTTTACGCAAGCGACGCAATTTTTTTTTTCTTCGACGCGATGACGACGGCTATACTTAACATAGGATACTCCACTAGGGGGCTGCTTTATCTTTACGCTGCGTATCGCTTACGGAAACGTCGGAAAGTCACTACGTCGCGCCCAAATACGATCGTGAATTGCCGATTCCCGCTGATTAACATATTTTTTCAGCGTAAATCAGCGGGAACGCCCCCGGCGCCATTTTTAAATTAAAGTTGCGATGCGATGGCGAAATTCAATTACGCCGATCGCATCGGAACTCCAACCCGGCGTTTCTTGTTTTCTGGTTACAGAAAACAGAAACGCCAGCTTAAAGTGACAGTTAGGCTGGAGTATCACTGATACTCCAGCCTAACTCTACCTGAATCTGGCCCTAAATATTTTTGGTAAAAAAATCGCAATAAGTGTATATTGATTGGTTTGCGCAAAAGTTATAGCGTCTACAAAATAGGGGATCGTTTTATTGCATTTTTTTTATTTTTTTACTAGTAATGGTTGGCGATCTGCAATTTTTATTGTGACCGTGACATTGTGACGGACACACTGGACACTTTTGACACATTTTTGGGACCATTCACATTTATACAGCGATTAGTGCTATAAAACTGCACTGATTACTGTGTAAATATGACTGGCAGGGAAGGGGTTAACACTAGGGGGCGGGGAAGGGGTTAAATATGTTCCCTGGGAATGATTCTTACTGTAGGGGGAGGGGACTCACAAGATGAGGAGACCGGTCTGTGTTCCTTTGTACTGGGAACACACATCGTTCTCCTCTCCTGTGACAGGAGGTGATCTGTGTGTTTACACACACAGATCCACACTCCTGCAGTAAACATGGGCAATCGCGGGTGCCAGGCGGACGGCGTAGCCGTGTCCCGAGCGATGCCACCGGCGCGCCCCCTAGCGGCCGGAAGCCCAGGACGTCATATGAAGTCCACCTGGAGGGAGACAAGGTTCCTGTTGACGTCATATTACTATGGCTTGGTAGGAAACTGGTTAATCGCCACTGGGTTTTTTATTTTTTGCTAAAAAAATGAAAAAATACCAAATATTTTGGGAAATAAAAATCATTTGCTTCATATCTGTTAGACAATTTTGAAAATAAGTTACTTTTCTTCTTCACTGATGTGCACTGGTGAGGTTGCACTGATGGGCATTAAAGCAGAAGTCCACCTAAAAAAAAATATATTCAAAGCCAGCAGCTACAAATACTGCAGCTGCTGACTTTTAATAAATTTGACACTAACCTGTCCAGGGTGCCCACGATGTCGTCAGCCGAAGCCGAGCAATCGCTCGTCTCTCGGCTGCCCCCGCCGCCATCCTCGGTGAGGGAATCAGGAAGTGAAGCATTGCGGCTTCACTGCCAGGCTCCCTATTGCGTATGCGCGAGTCACGTGGCGCATCTTCACTGGTCCCCGCTATCTCCTGGGACCAATGTGTTTCCCAGAAGACAGGGGGGGGGGGTGGTGGGGGAGTGCGTGACTTGCAGGAGTCTATTCCCAGGTGTAAATACCTGAATTATACAGGTATCTGCACCCCTTCCCCACTGAAAGGTGCCAAATGTGACATCGGAGGGGGGGGGGGGTTCCGAAAAGCGGAGGTTCACTTTTTGTGTGGTCCTCCGCTTTAATAGGCTACACTGGTGGGCACTGATATGATGCATTGATGAAGCTGCACTGATATGCAGCACTGAGGGGCACAGTTAGGTGGCACTGATATGCTACACTGAGAGGCACTGTTAGGTAGACATGTGCATTCGTTTTCGTTAGAATGCATTTTCGTCCAAAAATCTGTTTTTTTCAGAAACGAAAACCGAAAGATCCGACATAAAAAATGCTTTATTTTCGTTTTAGTTGCGGTAAAAATTCGATATAGAGAGATTCGACATGACGCTGACTGAATACAGAATAGCAATCTGTCTATCGAACCTGATATACACACACATACGGTACTTTTCGACATTATAGGGAAAAGATTCGACATCATAGAGAAAAGATTCGACACTATAGAAATAATAGATTCGACATTCTACTGAGAAGATATACTGCACTCGTACATTTTAATGCTCTGCCCATAGGCTATAGAAACATTCTAATGTTGGTTGACTATGACTAGTAATAATAATATAAATATTTATTATTATTATTACTAGTCATACAACATTAGAATTCTTGTAGGCGGAATATTCGACCGGAAATGTACGATTCGGTGTAAAGTTTCGAAGTTCCGTCAAATATTCTTTGACCATTCGACAGAAACCAAGTATTATTGGATTTTCAGACGAAAGCTATTCCCCAACGAAAAACCAAAATAAATCAAAACGATTTTCGGGAGTAACTAAATACATTTATTTTCCAGACGAAAACGAAAAAACTAAACAAAATATTCCAGACTGCACATGTCTACTGTTAGGTGGCACTGATATGCAGCACTGAGGGGCACTGTTCGGCGGCACTGATATGCTGCCCTGATGGGCAGTGATAGGCAGCAGTGATATGCTGCACTGATGGTAACTGATATGCTGCACTAATGGGCACTGATGGGGCTGCACTGATAATCAGGGCGTCCAGTCAGGTAGTCAACCTGCTATAGGCCGGGCTGGAAGGTTTTGAAGGATAACAAAAAAATTATAATATTATCCTACATTCATTTTTTAAATAGAAGAAAAAATGGACTGTGGTAAGGGATTTTTTTACCCTGTCGGAAAATGATCCTCAAAACTCATAGGGCCAGATTCAGGTAGAAGTTACGCGGCTTATCTGTAGATAAGCCGCGTAACTTCTAACCTATGCCGTCGTATCTGTTTTCTGTAGTCAGAAAACAAGATACGCCGGGATTGAGTTCAGATATGAGCGGCGTAATTGTATTTCGTCGTCGTATCGGAACTGCAATTTTAAAATGGCCGCTCGGGGCGTTCCCGCTGATTTATGCCAAGAATATGTAAATCAGCGAGAGACGGCAATTCACCATCGTACGCGGGCCCGACACAGTGACTTTCCAACGTTTCCGTAAGAGATAAGCGGCGTAAAGAAAAACATGCCCCCTAGGTGGAGTATCCTATGTTAATTAAGGCCGTTGTGATCGCATCGAATTGAAAAAGTTTCACGTCGTTGGCGTAACTCGTCCGTGAATGGGGATTGACGTCATTGACGTTGACGACGAAAACACTGACAGAATTTGGAGCATGCACACTGGGATACATTGACAGCCGACCCATGCGCAGTACGTTCGCCGCGGGATCGCGCCTAGTTTAAATACTACACGCCCCCTACCCGCCCAATTTGGGCCCAACGCAGTGACTCGGCCCGACGCAGTGACTTTCCGACGTTTCCGTAAGAGATAAGCGGCGTAAAGAAAAACAAGCCCCCTAGGTGGAGTACCCTATGTTAAGTATGGCCGTCGTGATCGCATCGAATTGAAAAAGTTTCACGTCGTTTGCGTAACTCGTCCGTGAATGGGGATTGACGTCATTGACGACGAAAACACTGACAGAATTTGGAGCATGCGCACTGGGATACATTGACAGCCGACTCATGCGCAGTACGTTCGCCGCGGGATCGCGCCTAGTTTAAATACTACACGCCCCCTACCCGCCCAATTTGAATTCCGCTGACTCATTTTCGCTACGCCATCGCAACTTTAGGAGCAAGTTCTTTGTGAATACAATACTTGCTCCTAAAGTTTTGGCGGAGTAACGTAAATGACGAACGTTACGCCAGAATAAATATCCGCTATCCTACCTGAATCTGGTCCATAGTCTGGTGATTGGTAAGACCCACAACCCCTCATATAGATACCTCACACTACAACTTAATTTTTTACATTTTTATTTCAAAATATCTTTATATATGGCAATATATCAATATATCAGATTGCAATGTGTGTGGCTATTTTATTCTCAGCTGTGGGGATCAGATTTGTAACCTTCAGTGTAGGGATTGCCATAAATCATTAAAAAAAAAAAAAGGCACACTCCCTAATATTTTTCCTGATTATCTGGTTCTTTTTTAAATATTGTGAGCTTCCCAACTGATATGTTTGCTCTCTGAGCATGAAAAAGATTGCTGTGTTTAAGTCGAAGAGCCGTGACCAACCATCTTATACAAAGGACCACACACAGCTCAAGGCCAAAGCACAATAGTTTAAGGTGACATCCAAAAACAACACATAGTTTGCAGCAGTCAGGCCTGTGACAGCTCAACCATCTCCTAATCTTAATGCACTACTGTTTATTGTTGTGTTCTTATTCCCATGAATGTAGGCCAAGGATTAGAAGAATTCTACATTTTTTTAAGCAGAGGGGATTAGATGGCCAATTTGTTCTTGTTAATTTTATAGCTTTTATTTCTGAAGCTTGTCTTAGGCAGAAATGTGGAAATTGTTGGACAAAACATTTCGACCAGATGCATAACATGAGAGGTAATTATGTCATTATTGGGGTTCTTTTCATTACTTATAGGTAGATATCTAATTTACTATCAGATATATCACTTTGGATGTCGCACCACTTACTCAAACTCAATCTATCCAAAACGGAACTTATCATTTTCCCTCCCCCACGTGTCTCTTCCCCTGACCTCTCTGTCAAAATTGATGGCACAACTATCAGCCCATCCAAACATGTCAAGGTCCTAGGTGTAGTCCTGGACTCTGAACTGTCCTTTAAACCTCACGTTCAATCACTGTCCAAATCTTGCCGCCTCAACCTCCGCAACATCTCCAAAATACGCCCCTTTCTAACCAATGACACCACAAAACTATTCACTCCCTGGTCATCTCTCGCCTCGATTACTGCAACTCCCTTCTCACTGGCTTACCGCTGCATACTCTATCCCCCCTTCAGTCCATCATGAATGCTGCTGCCAGACTCATCCACCTTACCAACCGCTCTGTCTCTGCTGCACCTCTCTGCCATTCCCTCCACTGGCTTCCGATCACCAAACAAATTAAATTCAAACTACTAACAATTACCTACAAAGCCATCCACAACTCTGCCCCCAGCTACATTGATGATCTAGTCTCTAAATACCAACCTAATTGTTCTCTTCGTTCTTCTCAAGACCTCCTGCTCTCTAGCTCTCCCATCACCTCCTCCCATGCTCGTCTCCAGGACTTTTCCAGAGCCTCTCCAAGCCTATGGAACTCCATACCCCAATCTATCCATCTATCTCCCTCTCTATTAGCTTTTAGAGGATCCCTGAAAACCCACCTCTTCAGAGAAGCCTACCCTTCCCACACCTAGCAACTGCATCTTTCATTTGAGTCCATCTGATCATCCCCCACAGCTAACTACTCTTTGTTCCACTTGACCCTCCCTTCTAGATTGTAAGCGCTTACGAGCAGGGCCCTCTGATCCCTTCTGTATTGATTTGTATTGTGAAAGTACTGTCTTCCCTGATGTAAATCGCTGCGCAAATCCTGTATAATAATAATAATAATAATATGCTAGTGTGATACCCATCCCAATACTGATACTCATAATACTGTTCAATAGGTGTCTCTATATTTCTGTCTGTCTATAGTAGACATGTGCGATTCGGTTAGTAACAAATGGATTTTCCTATGAATTTGTTAGTATTCGTACATTCGGATCAATTCGAACATCCGAATAGCTAAAGGAACCAAAATACGAAAATTACGAATAAGCAAAATAATGAACATGAGAAAATACGAACGTACAATTGGACAAACTTACAGTAAAATAATTAAAATTACATCTATAACGAATGATTTGCATTTCGTATTTTCAATCCTTTGTCTGTTCATAATTTTGTATGTTCGTATTTTCATTCGTATGTTCGTAAATTTGTTTCTTTGTCTGTTCATAATTTCGTGTTCTCGAATCGTTCTTTCGAATGGGCAGTGTAGTGAGTGATGTATCTCACTTAATATCTTAGCCAGCTTACCGTATCTCTTTTGTGTCTGAGTCACAATGCATTCCTGAATCTTTTTAGATTCAGTTGAGGAGGTCTCGTGACTGAGGGCGTGGACTCGGAGTAAGTACAGGACTTATTAAAAATGAAGCAAGTATTATCATTCCTTATTTCCTGCAATTGTAATTTTTTATGCTTTTGTGGGACAGTGTGTGCACTGTACACCCTCTCAAAATGGCGTACATGGGCGGAGGCTATAGCCGCGTGTTAAAAACAAAACTAAAATACGAGATTACGAATGTATTTACGAAAGTACAAATCCATTCGAAGCACGATAGTAGGCACGAATCAACGAAAACAAGACAATGTTACGAATCAATGTTACGAATCAACGGAAAAGGCAATCTCACAGAAGTAACAACAATTACTAAATTACGAGTAGTGTACCGAATAAACAAAAATGATTATCTAACAAAATTACGACTTTCGAATCAAAGAAAATTAATTAGACAGAATTACGAATCATTCAGTATCAATGAAAATAAAACTGTTACGAAAATACAAACGAGGCCGAATATGAAAACTCACGTCTTACGAAATTACGAATCTTTACAAATCTACGGAGACGAGACCAAGCGAAACAAAACAAGACATGTGTTGTGCACATGTCTAGTCTATAGCTATCTATCTATGTATATATTTATTAATATTATTATTATCTGTAGTGCATCCAGAAAGTATTTACAACGCCTCACTTTCTTCACTTTTTGTTATGTTACAGCCATATTCCAAAATACTTCACAATTATGTGCCACTTTGTGTTGGTCTATCACATAAAATCCCAATAAAATACATTTACATTTTTGGATGTAACATGACAAATTGTGGAAAATGATAAGGGGTATGAATACTTTTTCAAGGCACTATGTCTATCTATCAATCTGTCTTATCTTTAAAAATAACCTTTAGCTGCTCACTTTTACAAAACAGCTACAATACTTACCAGCCCATGGCGTCCAGTGCTATCTTTGTGCAACTCAAAATCCATTATGGACTAGACTAGCTTTCACCACTTTGTTTAGGACATTAGACTTTTATACTTTATACATTCTTACCATTACGTGGGACATTTTTTCATTTAGTTCTGGGTCCATTTTTAAATGTGTGATTCTGTTATTGCAGTTGATTGTTGTCTCAGGGTTTTCAGAAGAATTGAGCCATTCTAAATAAATGCTTTGGAGGCCTTGAGACAGTTGGTGGCTGACACATTTTAGAGGCATGGATCTATTAGGAAAAGGCAGGGCCGCCATTAGGAGGGTAAAGGCAGTACACCTGTAAGGAGCCCAGAGGTCCCCAGGGGCCCGGATGGCAACCCCTCTTTTTTTTATATATTTTTTTGATATATATATATATATATATATATATATATATATATATATATTTTTTTTTTTTATTAAAGGGCCCGGAGGTCCCCAGGGCCCAGATGACAAATCCCCCCCCTCTTTTTATATATAAAAAAAAAATGTATATATTTTTTTTATTTCTTTTTTTTATTTTTATTAAAGGGCCCAGAGGTCCCCAGTGCACTGGATGGCTACCCCCTTTTTTTAATAATGTTTTTATTTTTACATTTTTTAAGGGGCCCAGAGGTCCAACCACCCCAATTTTCCCCCCCGCTTCTCAATTTTCTTAATTAGCAGCACCACCCCCCCCGCTTCAATTTGCGGCAGCCACTCTGCTTCTTAATTTGAGGCGGCAGCACCCCCCCCCCCCCCCGGTTCTCTGCTCCATAATTCCTGATGGTGGCCCTGGGAAAAAGGCCTGTGTGCCCCTAAACTTAGAATGCGGTCACCTACAAGACGTACAACGAGCCGAGATCAATGAAGTTCAATAGGCAGTTCGGCTCTTTTGCTTGATTCTGAGCATGCTTGTTTTTTTGTGGGTTGGAATTGCAGTGGATTTTCCGACAGAAAATAGAGAACCTGCTCTCAATCTTTTGTTGGCTAAAAATCATGACAGCAAAAGTCAGATGGAGCATACACACAGTCGGAATTTCCGACCAAAAGCTTGCATCGGACTTTCTTGTCGGAATTTGCGATCGTGTGTACGCAGCATTATTTACATTCTATTCTGTTCATGACCAGGCATCGAAGGTCTAAGCTAGACTTCTACCCCAATTACTGTGTGGATAGAATATGAAATTGGTATTATGGAATAAATGGTGTTTTGTAAAATAATTGTATTTTAAAAGGGATCTTGATCTTTTAACCTCTTAAGGCTCTGCTCCAGGTGCGAGCTGCAAATTCCCAACAAGGTTACTGTCAAACATTGATAAAGATGCAAATGAATGTTGGCATTTTCTGGAACAAACTACATCACTGTGAAATATATCCCCACAGAGATAGTCATTATTCTTTTCACTTAACAGATGGTGAGATCTACGGTACATTTTCAGATGTTCATCATTTAATGAGCTACAAGTTCTGTTAGCATTTCAGGGCTGAGCTTTCACCATACATGTTACACAAGCTTAAAACATGAAAGATAAAAATGTGGACCATGTGACTTTAATACTATAAAGATACCCAAAGTATAAGCATATCCAATCACTAAAATCTAATATAAGCTTTGACCTCTTATTAAAAACAATGGCCCGGATCCACAAAGGCTTTATGCCGGCGTATCTCCAGATACGCCGCCTTAATTTCAAATGTGCGCCGTCGCATCTTTACGCCTATCCACAAAGCAAGATACCCTGAAAAACATGGCTTCAGCCGTCCGACGTAACTTGCCTATGCCGGCGTATCGTGGGCGCATAGTTACGTTGGACGCATTCGGCGTTCCCATTAAAAATATGCAAATGAGCAAGATACGCCGATTCATGAACGTAGATGTGCCCATCGCTGTAAGCTACGCCGTTTACGTAAAGCGTACGTCTGGTGTAAAGTTACCCTTGCTATATGAGGAGCAGCCCATGTTAAGGTATGGACGTCGGAACAGCCGTTGAATTTTACGGCGTTTACATAAGGCGTACGTGAATGCGCCTGGGCGTAAGTTACGCTCACGTCGTATGCAGTGTTCGACGTATCTTAGGAATTCTAGCCGGCGTAATTCTGAGCATGCGCACAGGGATACGTTCACGGACGGCGCATGCGCCGTTCGTTCGGCCATGCAACTACATGGGGTCACGCCCGCACAAAGATACGCCGCGGTACGTGAATCCCGGCCAATATGTTTAAATCTACAGATTTTAGTAAAATACTACCTAGTAATCCTGCCATGAAGGTCCTTGTTCAGGCACTTGTTGTTATGAAATGACAATGCTCTGTCCCTTTCTCCAACCTCTAACTTTGTGGTTTTCACCACGTTATATGGACTTCCAATGGAGACTACAAGTTGGCTTTTCACCAGACATTGCCAGGCATGGCCCATCGTTGTCACTGCATCATACGGACTTCCATTCGAGACTACAAGTTGTCTTTTCAAAACACACTACGCAGACATGGACCACTGTTGTTACCGACACGTAAGTGGGGTGCAGCATAGTTTGGCAGCAATAATTCACATATTCAGGCGCAATGAAAAACCTGTATTGAAGTAATGCAGCAGTAAAAAGGTCACAATAAATCCAATAGGAAGGCTGCCCAACCGGGTGCACTGTAAAAAGAGATGCTATTTTTGGACTTTTTGAAACATTTAATGGTTAGGAGCATCAGATACATTGTTTGCATTTTTGGTACACAAAGCCTTCCAATTCTTCAAGGCTTGAGCAATCTGTGTTAATATAATCACAGCAAAAATGTACAAAGGGACATAAGGCAGGCCATAAATGGAGCAAACTTCTTTCATGCAAAATCCAGCAGGCTGATCAAGTTGATCAAGCCTGCCTTTACATGGTTTGATTTTGGCCATCCAAGGCTAGCCTAAGGCTTGATTAAAACAATGTCTCTTGATGATACTTCCTTGCACCACTGTTGGAAAGGTAGCAGCCTAGGCAGATTCACTCTGAACAATGCTTGTTGAGGTTGCCTTCTCTAAGGCCTTGTACACACGAGTGAATAAATCCGCTGAACATGGTCTGACGGACCATTTCAGCCGAAAAATCCGCTCGTGTGTAGGGGCAAACGGACCGTTCTGGCCGGATTCCTCCGGCGGAAAATTTCCAAAGCATGCTTTGGAATTTTTCCGCCAGAGAGCTGTCCGTCAGATATGTCCGCTGGTTAGTACGGCAAACCAGCGGACATATCTTCCCGCACATGCGTCGTATCCTGTGAATGGATCCGACGCATGCGCGCGGAAGTGTTTACTTCCTGGTGCGGTGACGTGGCGGTCACGTGGCGGCGTCAACGTCACCGCCGCGTCACCGCGCTGTCCGCCGGCGGGGAATTTGATCCGATGGTGTGTACAGCCATCGGATCAAAGCAATCCGGCGGACAGATCCATGGGATCTATTCCCTCGTGTGTACAAGGCCTTACTTGCCTCATAAAGCCTTCTACACACAATCTGATTTTCAGAACGGAATTGTGTGTTGGCAGGAAGTTGTCGCAAAATCCGGCCATTTGTATGCTCCATCGGACAATTGTTGTCAGATTTTCCGCCAACAAATGTTGGATAGCATGCTTTAAAATTAAAAGTACAAACATGCATGCTCAGAAGCAATGCTAACCATAACACAACATTAGAAGTTGCCAAAAGGGTGGCGCTAAAGAGCTGAAAAACCACATAGTTTTGTGCTTGTCGGCCAACAATTGTGTGGCGGTTTTATGCAAGACAAATTCCTAACCAATGCCCTTCGGACAAAAGTCCTACGATTTGTATGCGGAAAATTCAGTCTTGTGTACCAGGCTTTAGATTACTACTAAACGGACTAGTTCTGATTCTCTTAAACATTTGGCCATGTGTGCATCTCTACATAACAAAACTGGTAATGTCCAAGTCGTAAATTGTGCCAATGGAAATTGGTTTGCACTTTGTCATTGTCTTTTTCGTATTCTTTGCATACATTTTACTGCTCTTTAACTCGGTAAAACCAAGCTGTCGGAATACAAACACTTGAGTCGTCATTGTGCCTTTCTATTCGTCAATTAATTACATCCTACGAGATGAGAAAACAATCATTTTGAAACAATATTCTTTCTGTAATCCTTGAATTTAGTAGTTAGGTATGCATCATTGATTCATAATAGCCGAAAAGATCCATTTAATTCACTTTTACTGCGAGTACAAATGAAGTTGAAGAAAGTATCAAAACTGCGTCTTCCTTGGAGCAAATGCGTGATCGTTACATCTATTTAAGAGTCTGTGTTGTATGCTGAAGGTTAGGAAAAGGGTTGTAAAGTTGCAGAAACAAACCTGTCAGCTGTGAAGTACTCAGGTTTATTATGGTGCAATCCTATTTAGCCATCAGGAAACCTTTCTCATCTTTTTTTTTTTTTCTTGCTTAAACTAATCTCAGTCTTTTAGAATTTTCAGATTAAAAGAAGAACTTCAATCTCAACAAAACTTTTCTGTAGCTCCTAATTGCTGATCTGTTTATACCTATAAATATAACATCTTGACAATTTTGTCTTAGTTTTTAATGCCGGGAAGGCTGTTGCAATGCAAATCAGCTTCTCTCCTAAGCCAGATCAGAGCTAGCTGTTGCATGCCCACTTTTTTTTAAATACCGTATATAAAAAGGCAAAACTTTTTGCTTTGGGTAATTTTCTTTAATTTCTTTAATTTCTGTCCCAGAGACACAGCAGGAAGTAAAAGACGATCTCTTGTAAGCTAGGATGTATCCCCTCTAAGTCAACAAACCAGAAAAGATTTGCCAATTTTTAACCCACCAGTTCTTGTGAAAGCTCACGTGCTTTGGAGTTTCTAATACTTTTCATACTGGAGATAGTAGTCACCAGGACTAATAGTGACGGTCAATCCACAGACAGCTATAAAAAAAACTTCAATGGGGCTCTTAAGCCACGTACACACGATCAGTCCATCCGATGAGAACGGTCTGAAGGACCGTTCTCATCGGTTAACCGATGAAGCTGACTGATGGTCCGTCGTGCCCACACACCATCGGTTAAATGACCGATCGTGTCAAAACACGGTGACATAAAAAACAACGACGTGCTGAAAAAAATTAAGTTAAATGCTTCCAAGCATGCATCGACTTGATTCTGAGCATGCATGGATTTTGAACCGATGGTTGTGCGTACTAACGATCGTTTTTGACCTATCGGTTAGGAATCCATCGGTTAAATTTAAAGCAAGTTGGCTTTTTTTAACTGATGGTTAAATAACCTATGGGACCCACACACGATCGGTTTTGACCGATGAAACCGGTCCATCAGACCGTTGTCCTCTGTTTAACCTATTGTGTGTACGAGGCCTAACACTTCCACATTGTATTGAAAAAAAACCTTTAGGATGATTTTCTACAAGTGGCAGTGGTTTTATATCTGGGTCATAGCCCACAATTACATAAAAACATGCATGGAAGCAGGACTGGATAACAAAGCATCTACCGTATTTTTCGCACCATAAGACACACCTGACCATGAGGTGCACCTAGGTTTTAGAGGAGGAAAAACAAGAAAAACAAATTCTGAACCAAATGGTGTACTAAAATATTTTCCTGTTCCCATGAAATGCAGCCTGACCATTGCAAAAGAAATGCAGAGTGACCATTGCCATAGAAAATGCAGAGTGACCATTGCCATAGAAAATGCAGAGTGACCATTGCCATAGAAAATGCAGAGTGACCATTGCCATAGAAAATGCAGAGTGACCATTGCCATAGGAAATGCAGAGTGACCATGCAATAGCAATACATTTTCTTAGGTATGGGTATGATTGTAAACCCCAGTAAGATGTTTGTTCTTAAAATACACTGAGGTTTATAATGCAGTTTTAGACTTAAAGCGTTTCTTAATCCAAGAAGTAAAATGTAATATATTCATGCTTACCAGTTCATAGATGTGATGGCTGCAGCACTTTTTTTTTAGACCTTTTTACTTTAATTTCACCTAGAGATCCAGCCAATGAAATATGTCTTGTCTTAGTGTAGCTATACTCACTCCTCCATTATCTGTGGAGGAACAGTGTAGTCACTCTTGGACAGTAAAATTGACAACCTGTGGACAGGATAGTGTTAGTTGGACTATACATAAGTAACTAACAAAGTAAAGCCTAACTCTAGCTGACTCTTTAAACATACTGTAACAGGTTTTATTTTCCTTTTGGATAAAGTTTTTTTAACTATATGAATAAAAATTAAAAGCTGACCATTATAACTCCTATCAGTGGTAAATGATTTGTCTCAACCCTCTACAGTCTCAATTATGTGGAAAGGAAAGGGGCAATAAAAACATGATCGTGGCTAAAATGCTTTGCGGCAATTTTTTTACATGTCATTATTGCCTAACAGGACTATTGAAGTCAATTGGACTGTGCAGTATTTCAATGTAACCCCCCCCCCCCCCTGTAAAAACAAACAAACAATAAAACAAATCACTTAATGCCCGTGAACCAGCTCTAAACTGCTTCTGAAAACCTGCTTCCAGATTGAACGAGGCCTAACTGCCACTTTTGATGGGCAGCTTGTTCGTGATAAAAAAAAATCTACTACTAACCTCTGCTTGCTCTATGTCATCTGCCCTAAATCCATGTTGTCTTTTACCTTGTTCTTCAATGGTGACTTGGCTTGTTTATTTTAATATTTGGTGCCTGGATGAAGCTGTCAAGTTACCTACATCTCGAGGCTGTCCAGTTACCCACAATGGAGCCTGTCCAGTTACCTACATCTTGAGACTGTCCAGTTACTGTACCTACATCTCAGGACTGTCTTGTTACCTACATCTCAGGACTATTTTGTTACCTACATCTCAGGACTATCTTGTTACTTACATCTTAAGACTGTCCAGTTACCTACATCTCAAGACATCCCAGTTACCTACATTCAAGGCTGTCCAGTTACCCACATCTTAAAACTGTTTAGTTACCTACATTCAAGACTGTTCAGCTACCTAAATATCGATACTGTCCAGTTACCTACATATCGATACTAACCGGTTACCTACATTCAAGACTGTCCAGTTACCTACTGTACATATCGATACTGTCTGGTTACCTACATTCAAGACTGTCCAGTTACCTACATATCAATACTGTCCAGTTACATCCTGTGCACAAGACCAGTAACATTGGGTTTGTTAAACAATGAAGAACTTCTTTTTTTTAGGCAAAGAACAGCTACCTCAGGCAAAGAGGAAGAAATATATTGCATTAAAAATATGTTACCTACAACTGATTTAAACCTATCTTGGAAAAAGACTCAGATGCACAACATGGCCATTGACACATGACCCATTCTGCTGTAATGTATAGAATACTAAATGGTTCCTTTGGAGGTTGCTAGAGTTTGAGTAATTACTATCGCTCAGTAACCATTAATGATTTTTTTATCTTTCTGTAAGGGGGCAGTCTTCACATTGAGCACTAATAGAAAGGGGTCCTACTGACCACCAAAACAAGGGACCACTACACCAGCCACCAATTTAAGAAGACACTTTTCCATTGACCACCAATATAAAGAGGCAATTCTCCACTAAAAGCCAAAATGGAGGATTACAATGTTCAGCCTCTGCATTTCTTTTCTGGCGATTAATCTTAATTGTTTAAATTCAGGAATTTAATTTTGTTTTTTTACGTGGCAGGAGCATTGTAAAAAAAAAAAAAAAAAAACACATTGGGTATGTCACTTTCTTTCCTTTGTTTTTACCTGTATTTTTACAACACTGTTTACAATACGGTAAGCTGTAGATTTAATACGTTAGTAGGGGTTCCCTGAGATCCAAAAATTATTTAAGTGATCTTCTGTGTTGAGGAAAAGCTAGTTTAGTAGTCAAATGATGACATTTACATTGAAAACGTCGCTTTAACTGACAATTGCGCGGTCGTGCGATGTGGCTCCCAAACAAAATTGGCATCCTTTTTTCCCCACAAATAGAGCTTTCTTTTGGTGGTATTTGGTCACCTCTGCGATTTTTTTTTATTGCGCTATAAACAAAAAAGGACGATAATTTTGAAAAAAAATACAATATTTTTTACTTGTTGCTATAAAAAATAGCCCAATTTAAAAAAAAAAAAAATTCAGTCTAGGCCGATACGTATTCTTCTACATATTTTTGGTAAAAAAAAAAACGCAATAAGCGACTGGTTTGCGCAAAAGTTATAGCGCCTACAAAATAAGGGACGGAATTATTATTTTTTATTATTTATTTATTTTTACTAGTAATGGCGGCGATCTGCGATTTTTATTGCGACTGCGACATCATGACGGACACATCGGACACTTTTGACACATTTTTGGCACCATTCACATTTATACTGCAATCAGTGCTATAAATATGCACCACTTACTGTATAAATGTGACTGGCAGGGAAGGGGTTAACACTAGGGGGTGAGGAAGGGGTTAAGTGTGTATCCTGCATTGTGTTCTAACTGTGGGGGGAGGGGGGGTGACTGGGGTGTGACCGATCTGTGTCCCTATGTACAAGAGACACAGATCAGTCTCCTCTCTCTATGACAGGACGCTGTCATTGTGAGAGCTGGCAATGAGAAATGATCTCATATGTTTACATATGAGATCATCTCTCATTCGCTGCACAGATCGCATTGCAAACGGCCACTCTGATTGGCCGTTCGTGGCGATCTGTGATTGGCTGTGTCCAAGGGACACGGCCAGTACAGAAGTTCCCCGCAGCGCGCTCTGGAGCGCGCGCTGGGAACGAAGAAAAGGGCTGCTGTGAAATATATATATATATATAGTCGTACGGCCGTAGGGAAGTGGTTAAAATAGCAAGAAAACAGTCCATTCATGGTTCTTGCACCACAGTCAAATGTCAGAAAGAACAAACGGCTAGGTCATCGGAAAAAGGGGCGATGGGTTTGCAACATACTAATGGCAACAAAGATAGGCAAAATGTTCATCTACCTTTTGTTAGCTAGGTTAAAATTTCAAACCCAGACATGACTGCACATTGTTCAGTGAGGCATATGCTGACAGCACCATGGGTTAAAGTGAAAATGAGAGTGTACAGGAACATATAATCTGATTTTTCAGACACCCGTCGTACTGTAATTTGCCAATTAACATAATTAACTTCCATGTTAGGTATGTCATTTGAAAAAAAAAAAAAAATGTTAACTATGTTTTTTTTCTGCAAAGAGATATATGAGAAATGTGGAATCCTGAACAGATCTGCTCGAAAATTGATAATGTGTTTAATTATTACTCACTCAAAGTTCTAACTCTCTGCTCGTCAGTGGTAATCACGCTGAAAACAGTTATAATCCCTGACTAATGAAACATGGCAGAGATTTATAAGATGTCTGATGCTTTGTGACTAGGATTTGGTGAGTGTAAAGATAGCTTGCCTGTGGTTACAAATAATATATTTGCTCTGAATACTGTCTGAGTTTAGACTTAGCGCTTAATATTCCAAGACAGCATCGAGGTCTTAGTAGCGGTGTAGGCCTTGATGAGTAACGTGGGCCTGTCGTTCTAGGGATGTATCTAAAAAGTCCTTAGCAAGTGTGATAAGTGTAGTAGACAGGGACAGATCCAGAGTCTAGTCTCGAGAGGGGCACTGACAGAAAATTTTGCAGGCAATTTGCAGGGGCAATGACTGGTGTTGGTGCTTCAATCTTCATGGCGCCATGGTGTTATGGTGTCAGGAAGATAGATGCGCATTATTTCTATTATTACATTGTAATATAAAATTAAATGGTTCAACTCACCATAATGCAGAATCAGTGGGATCCCCGAGTGTGTCACTTGCTACCGACGCCTGTCACCAGATGCGGATTGTCACTTGCCAGTGGATGTGTCCCAGAGTGAAGGCGGCCAGTGAGAGATGATGTAATCTCTCTGCTGCCTGCGCCTGCACAGTGATGGCGGTGTTCTATCAGTAGCTGAGCTGCGGTGATGCAGGGCAGGCGGTGAGAGATGATGCCAGAAAGCTGCTACACATCAGAATATAGAAAAAAAACCACAAGGGAAACACTGCGCTTAATAAAAAATAATAAAAAATTGGAATAAAATAATAAATTGACCTGTGCAGGTATGAAACTGTATAAAAGCAGCCAGTATCAAAAATTTGTGATACAAAAATTATAATATAGAAAAAGAAAAAAGATACGGCGCTGGATAAAAATGAAGACTGGATGGACAAGTATATATAACTACAGTATAAGATAACTGAATATATTATGACTGAATATCACCAAGGAAAGCCAGCTAAAGTAAATGAAAAAAACTTTTAAACAAGGATATTCACACATTGAAATACTAGATATTATAACCTGGATGTGCAGAAAGAAATGTATTGAAAAACAGTCCCACACTGATCATATGCACCAATACTGTGTGAGAGAACTTAACAAAAAATCTTAACAAAAAAGTCTTATTCCATTTAAATATCCACAAGGAGAATGATAATTGGATGATGGAAAGAGTCCCGAAAGTGAGATTCAGCGGGTCATCAAAGGGGTGGGAAATGGAAAGTGTAAGCAGGCTTTAATTCACCAGTAGAGACACCCAAAGTGAAGATGTAGTCTCCTTACCGACTATACTGACCACTATGCTGGTCACTCTGAGCCCGGGGGTTTAAGGTCTCCCTCCTGACCGTCTGTATAGTGCCTGGATGAATCTCTCGATGATTGAGAAATACAAGAAAAAAGGAGGACCATAGCGTGATACCAGAGAATACAAAACGATTTATTGTAGAAAAAACTATATGCACTCACATTTAAGATCTCTTAAATGTGAGTGCATATAGTTTTTTCTACAATAAATCGTTTTGTATTCTCTGGTATCACGCTATGGTCCTCCTTTTTTCTTGTATTTCTCAATCATCGAGAGATTCATCCAGGCACTATACAGACGGTCAGGAGGGAGACCTTAAACCCCCGGGCTCAGAGTGACCAGCATAGTGGTCAGTATAGTCGGTAAGGAGACTACATCTTCACTTTGGGTGTCTCTACTGGTGAATTAAAGCCTGCTTACACTTTCCATTTCCCACCCCTTTGATGACCCGCTGAATCTCACTTTCGGGACTCTTTCCATCATCCAATTATCATTCTCCTTGTGGATATTTAAATGGAATAAGACTTTTTTGTTAAGATTTTTTGTTAAGTTCTCTCACACAGTATTGGTGCATATGATCAGTGTGGGACTGTTTTTCAATACATTTCTTTCTGCACATCCAGGTTATAATATCTAGTATTTCAATGTGTGAATATCCTTGTTTAAAAGTTTTTTTCATTTACTTTAGCTGGCTTTCCTTGGTGATATTCAGTCATAATATATTCAGTTATCTTATACTGTAGTTATATATACTTGTCCATCCAGTCTTCATTTTTACACATCAGAATATGCAACCAAAGTGATGTTGTAACATCTTGTTACACCCGCACTCGTCCACAGTAAGCCTAGAGTTAGAAGTCGGCAAGCGGACATCTTTATACTCCCACCCGGAGTCTTGCTTTTCACAGTTATTTTTTTAATAAAATAATATTAATAAATAAAGTTAATATAGTGAAAAATAAGTTGAGTTTACTGTTAAAAATAACTGTGAAAAGCATGACTCTGGTGGGTGTATAAAAATGTCCGCTTGCCGACTTCTAACTCTAGGCTTACTGTGGACGAGTGCAGGTGTACCAAGATGGCCGCGGCACATTGTCACTGCATGTTACCTAATCTACAGGGAAACATATGACTACTATGCATGGCCTGCAGATACATTCATGGTGGTGTGGAAAGCCATGCTTCTCTAAAGCCAGCCATAAACGGAGCGATTTACTTTCCTGCAACTACGAGTTGCAGGAAAGAATGTCGCTTGAATCTCCCCATCAACACAGTCAGTGTTGATGGGGGGATCCCTACCATGGAGCCATTGTGTTCTCCCAGTGGGCGGGGGGGGGTGCCCCCTTGGGAGAACACAATGATTACTGCTAGCGGATATAATAGCTGACATGCTGGTTGTACCCAAGTTGATCAATCAATTTGGATACATTCAGCCTGCCCATACATGGTTCGAATCTCGGCTGGTTCAATAGGGACCAGTTGAGAAGCGAACTGTCTACGGCCGGCTTAAAAAACAAATAAGAAAGTCTTTACTAGCTCTCCCATCAACCCCCTACAAGCAGGGGACATATCTTAGATTCTACATCAGAATCTGCAAGAACACAGCCTATCAATCATCTGCCGAGATGCGAACCGTCTACAGCCGGCTTTAAAACAAAACAAGAAAGTCTTTACTAGCTCTCCCATCCATCCCCTACAAGCAGGGGGCATAACTTGGGTTCTACATCAGAACCTGCAAGCACACAGCCTATCATCAGACAGGAAGGGGGTTGAGCTGATTGTGACTTCATATATTGTATAAATGAAAAAGAACACAGCCATGGATCATAGGTACTCTATATGTTGATACAGGACATACCACAATATGGTATGCCTACCACTAACCCACAGAGTAATACATTCCAAACTTGCAATGTAAGAAGCTTGCAACTACTATTTAAAACAATGAGGTTATCCATTTAGAAATATTCAATATACCTTATATGGGTTGATTGCTACATACACTGTAAATGTTCCAAGATATACATTTTTGGCAATTTACTGTTCCATTTTACATGACCTCTGATCCACATAAATTTTGATACTTTTATTTACTGCTGAATTAATAAATATTTTTGGGAAAAAAAATAAAGAAAAGTAGCTCAGTAGTGGAAGGTCTGAGCCCCTATGCCTATGTGCTGTATAATCTGATAGAAATACTTTCAAAGTTATAAATCAGTATCAACAGATTATTATTTATCTTGCTATCCCATCTAACAATATCTGTGAAAAGTAGCTGTTGCAAACACTTTTTTTGTTCCCTCTCTTATGTCACAGCTCTCTAGCAATCCCTAGGTAGCAGCTGTGAAAACTGTGTAAAGATTGACCTTACTTTTAGAAGGCTATGTGCAGCAAGTCTGCCTGAAAACAATGGAAGCATCCTGCCTTTCCTGATTGGCTGGATTTTTTCCCAATTAGCTATTAGAAGGGACAGTAAAAGGAAGGGAATGGGTCATTTAAAGCAAAAGAGAAATACAGCTATACAGAAACACGAATTGTGGGAAAGAAAAAATAAAGGTGCACACAAACACTATAAGATTTAAAATGTTACTAAACCCACAACAGTAAAATCATTCTGTAAATGCAGTATTGCATGCTTATTATACTCACTGTGGGGTTAATCCTCTGCATTGTGTAAAAAGTCTGTTTGATCCTGTCTTCTCTGATCCTCCCCTTCTTCCATTGTTTCCAATCCATCTGCAACAAGTACAGATCTTTGGGGGGAAGCTGCACATGCTCAGTTTGGTGTTGCTAGAGAGTTTTTTCTTTCTTGGGAGAGTGCATGTAATCAGCACAGGGCCAATCAGCACTGTCCAGACCGAGGATCAGGGGTCCTACAGCCTTTATAGGACAATTAGTGGGGAATGAAAACTTCTCCTACAAGCTTTAACCATACACTGATACAATTTACAAGACTGCTATATGCTGCTGATGAGAAAGGGTATTTAGCAGTTTATATTTACTAAAATAATTGAATTTCAATGTTCTGTATACTTTGGGAGACCAGATATTGTGAATGCAGGGTCCTCCTGGGATTAGTAACACTTTTAGGCCTAAACAAAGTCACATAACTAAATATGTAGTGAGATAGACCATGTACCAACAGTGGCCAATTATAGTCTTACTTAGAAGTTTTACAGGGTGTCTAAAAATGTAGAGATCAATAGACAGAAAAAAACCCTACCTCTTCCAGTAGGGACCTGGTCAGACACACCCCTTCCTCCCTGGATTCCTAATCTGTGTGATGACGCTTGTTCGAAGGGGTGTGGCTGTATCTCAGCTCTGCCAGCACAGAACACTGCAGTGTGAGGAAAGGGAGCAGTATTTTCACTGAAAGAAATTGATATTTTAAGACCATTTCTAGCAATAAAAACACAAATTAAAAAGTTGGAACAAACAACAATTTATAAACGTCTCTATTCCTTCCTTATAATCGATTTTTAGGGGGCCTGTCAGACCCCCCCCCCCCGTACATGCGGTGGTCCGCACGGCTGCAGGAGCGATCCGACAAGAGGGGGCGGCTATTCGTTTTTGTCCGCCCCCTCCGGATCGCTCTCAGCCAATGCGCGTGCTCCCCCTGCAGTGCACTTCCTCCTCCTGTGTAAACACAGGAAGGAGGAAGCGATGTGATCTCTCCCTCTGTGTTTTTTTCAACCACCGCTGAGGAGAGATCACAACACAAGTAAGTCTGCACAACACTACACTGCACCTACACTACACAAAAAACACATTTAACCCCCGCGATCGCCCCCCCCCTCCCCCCTGTCACAGTGTCACTGAATGCAGTAATCATACATGTATGATTACTGTATTTAGTGTCAGTGTGACAGGCAGTGTAAAAGTCAGTTAGTGTTAGGTTCAGGATAGCCCTGTACCCCCCCCCCCCTTAATAAAGTTTTAACCCCTTAATCACTGCCCTAGTTAACCCTTTCACTTCCTATTGCCAGCGTCACTAAGCGATCATTTTTCTGATCGCTGTATTAGTGTCGCTGTTCCCGCTAGGTAGCTAATTTTTTTTTTATTGCAATTTTTTTTTTTACTAAAGACACGTGGCTAAATAAATTTTGGCCTAAATGTTTGACTAAAATTTAGTTTATTTGATTTTTCTTATAACAAAAAGTAAAAAATATTGATTTTTTTTCAAAAATGTCGCTCTATTTTTGTATATAGCGCAAAAATAAAAATCGCAGAGGAGATCAAATACCACCAAAAGAAAGCTCTATTTGTGGGAAGAAAAGGACGCGAATTTTGTTTGGGAGCCACGTCACACGACTGCGCAATTGTCTGTTAAAGCGACGCAGTGCCGAATCGCAAAAACCCCTTTGGTCATTTGGCAGCATATTGGTCCGGGTCTTAAGTGGTTAACATGGCGTACGCCGGACCTACGCAAGGTTACCCCTCATATAGCAGGGGTAACCTTACGCTTACGCAAACTACGTAAACTACAACGACGGCGCGCAAATAGGTTTGGGAATCGGCGTATCAGGCTCATTTGCATATTCGACACAGAAATCGACGGGAACGCCACCTAGCGGCCAAGCGTAACATTGCAACTTAGATCCGAAGGTGTAAGTGACTTACGCCAGTCAGATCTACGCCAAATCTATGCGTAACTGATTCTAAGAATCAGTCGCATAGATACCCAGGCGGAAAAACAGAGATACGACGGCGTATATGGAGCTACGCCGTCGTATCTCTTACAAGAATCTGGCCCTAAGTGTTTAAAGGATGCTTTAAACAAACAAAAACAAAAAAGAAAAAAACTGAGAAGTGGAAGCTGAGAGGCAATGTGTGGAGAGTAACCTTACATATGGCCCTCTGGGAATAGAGGAAATGTATTCACAATAGATCAGTTTTAACTTTGATGAACGGCTCTCCCTTTCACTCTAATTGTTCCCACCTAGTATTACACCAAACTGATCTAACTTTAAATCCAATTAAATAAAAAACAACAAACCAAATTGACTTTACTCTGGAAAGCCTCATCAATTTGTGTTAAGTGGGTAGCATAAGGAATTCCACTGACCATTATTTAAACATCATACAGTATAGCACGGTACTTGTGTATGGGTAAAGGCATCCATGTGTAGGAAGCATATCTGGTTGTCTGGAATATCTGCTTTTATAATGACCGCATCTCTCATTGAATGGCGTTATCCAATTATTAGCGTTTCCTATGTAAGCTAAAAGTTTGATTTATCAACTTTATACCTAAAAACTTTTATATATGGTGGCATAGGTATCATTAAGGGGGGGCTATTGAGGCTGGAGCCCTGAATGTGAGCTCAATAGCCCCGGTGTATAAGCAGGTCCAGCTTGCTGTGCAACAGCCGCATTTTACCTTCTGTGTAATGTGTGAGAACCGGTCTGATCCCGAGCGCTGCCGAGTGACATAGCACGTCCCGCCTTCTGGAGCCTGCAGCGCCTATGATGGACGTCCCACTGGTCCAATGCCGGAGCGGGACGTGTGACATCCATCATTGGCGCTGTAGGCTCCAGAAGGCGAGATTTACAATGCGACTGCCACGCCGCATCCCTGCTCGGCACTCGGGCAGGTGGCTCTCCTCTCCTCCAGCGACTGTCCACAAGGTTTAGGAGTGTGTCTATGGGAATTTTTGACCTTTCTTCCAGAAACGCATTTGTGAGGTCAGGCACTAATTTGGACGAGAAGGCCTGGCTCACAGTCTCCGCTCTAATTCATCCCAAAGGTGTTCTATCAGCTTGAGGTCAGGACTCTCTACAGGCCAGTAAAGTTCCTCCACCCCAAACTCACTCATCCTTGTCTTTAAATCATTTGGTAGAGTTGAAATTATGGAGTGGGGTTGTTTTTTTAGGGGTTGGGCTTAGTTCCAGTAAAGGGAACTCTTAAGGCGTCACCATACAAAGACATTTCATGCTCCCAACTTTGTAGGGACAGTTTGGGAAAGGCCCAGGGATGTATTTAGGTTTTGTGCTGCCCTAGGCCTGACTAAACTTGTGCACCCCTAATTTAAATATGACCCACCCCTTCCTGTCAAGGCCACACCCCTTGCTGTTAAAGACCTGGCCTTTCCTTACCTTACCCTTACTCTATCCAAAATTAAATAGAAAAGTGTTCCTATAGTTCTACTTTAGGCACAAAATTCTGATAATTTTATGGAGAGGACTAAAAAGATATAACCATTACAATGGTACAGCAGAAAACATATAGCACAGTGAGGAAGGTTTGTGGTCCAGGATGATAGGACAGTCAAAATGAGAAGCTCTGCCCCCCCTACAGTTGCGGAATGCTTGCCTCTCTGCCCAGTCTGCCCCATAAGACTGGCGCTACACTAACAGTGCTACACTAATAGTGCAGGCCGGCGGAGACTCTTTCTGTGCTGCCCCCTGCAACGTGCTGCCCTAGGCCTGGGCCTTGTTGGCCTAGGCCAGGATACAGCTCTGGAAAGGCCTCTTCCTGTTTCAACATGACTGCCCACCAGTGCTCAAAGCAAGGTCCATAAAGACATGGATGAGTGAGTTTGAGGTGGAGGAACTTGACTGGACTGCACAGTCCTGATCCTGACCTCAACCCGATATAACACCTTTGACGAATTAGGCCCTCTCATCCAACATCAGTGCCTAACCTCACAAATGCGCTTCTGGAAGAATGGTCAAACATTCCCGTAGACACTGCTAAACCTTGTGGACAGCCTTCCTAGAAGAGTTGAAACTGTTATAGCTGCAATGGGTGGGCCAACTCAATATTGACCCCTACAGACTAAGACTGGGATGACATTACATTTCATGTGTGTGTAAAGGCAGTCGGTCCAAAACTTTTGACAATATAGCATATCTTGAACTTTTGCTTGTCACGTACATGTGCTATTAATTAAAAGCATATTATAGTTATTAAAGTGATGGATTCAAAACTACAGTCTGATGTCCCTTCAACATTCCCCCACATACACATGCTAGAGGAAGCTGATCATTCTACCAGTATGTTTTTGGAATAGAGGAGAAAACTGGAACACCTGGAGGAAGCCCACACAAACACAATGCAAACAACCACATCCAATGTGTCACACCGGTTTCAAGTTCAGGCCTCATAATAAATAAAGAGCAGCAACTGACACACCAACGTCTTTGCATAGACAGCATCCTTAAGTCTACACATTGAGCAGGCTGCAGACATGGTCTACTTACATTACAGCAGCTTCTGACCACACTGTATTTTCTTGCCCATCTATTTGTTTGTTTGTTTAGTGCCGCTGTGGCTTTGGTCAGTGGTAACTGGGATCATGATGTGATGATCCTAGTTATATGTAAGGTTTTTCCCACATGATCAGGAAATCCTTTCACTAAGACAGGATGAGGTGATCAATTTCATCCTTGTGGTCAAGTATTCCACCTTCAAAATGGGCTGCGGTCAACCACAAAAGTGTCTGGTTTGCAAGTTTCGAAAGTCTTTGGTCATTTAGCACTGCTTTGGCTATTGCCTCATTTTAACTAATTTGTCCTGTTTTGGCTTGGTCACAAATTGCCTTTCTAAGTATTTGCTGTGGACGCTGAGACTCAATGCTGCTTATATTTAAAGTGAAATTCTAGGCAGATTTTAAGAAAGGATACATAGTGATTAGTCCAAAAAAAATGTAAAGGCAGCAGGACTCTTTAATGCTTCTTTAAAGGATCACTAAAGAATTATTTTTTTTTTTTAAATAACAAATACTTACCTCCACTGTGCAGCTCGTTTTGCACAGAGTGGCCCGAACCTGGTCTTCTGGGGTCCCTCGGCGGCTGTCTCGGCTCCCCCCCCCGCAAGGACTCAACACCTTCATGTGAGCTTGCATGGTGTTGAGTGCTTGCGGGCGCGCTGCTGTGATACAGCTGGTGGCCATAGCCGCTCACTGTATCACTCGGCCCCGCCCCCGCGCATCGCGTCATTGGATGTGATTGACAACAGCGCAAGCCAATGGCTGCGCTGCTTTCAATCAACCAATGAATGAGCGGTAGAACGGCCGAGAAGCCTGCTCGTTCACGGCGCAGGATTTTTGGAGGGTCAGGTTAATAATCGGGAGTGTGCAGTGTGTAAAACAAGGGGAGTTTATTATTGAATCTAAAATATATGCACTTACAAGCAGAAAAATAGTAATAGCATGGGGATTGCACAGATACCCCTGGTGCAGGGGGTTATTTCCTTTTTGCACTGATTGGTGAATGGTTCTTTAAATAGTGGACTGTTTGTATCACAATGTGTCACGTGCCTGATGAAGGAGTCCTGCGTGGCTCCGAAATGTCACTTTTATTTTTTGATACTACAGTATGTGATTAAAGTTTTGGACCCAATTTTGGAGATCCTGGTGTGCTGGTGACACTCTGGCGCAGGATAAAACACAGAGTTGGGGTGTCAAAAAGCCAGCTGCTGTCAGTTCAAGTCCTGCCTGCTTAATTGACGTCACACTGGTCCAATGCCGTGAAGGGACACGTTTCTGGGATGTCCTTCCTTTTTGTTATTTTCATGAAAGTTAGCATTTAAAATAACATTAAGTTTACCAAGTTTCCTTATCATTATCACGTAAAGCAATATGTGAAATTATAGTAGTTGGGTTAACATCTACTTCAACAAACTGTCAACACCTTTCTACTCATTGAGGTATTTTCCATTTCTCTTTCAGATTATAGCTGTCAGCTTGCAGTGATTAGAGCACACCAAGCAGTTGTTGCCCACAGTCCATTCAAAGGCTACATTATTTTCACAGCACATCATTGCATCCCAAAAAATGTAAAAAAACACTGTGCACCCAAAACACACCCCACCCCAGGTACACTACACACCCCTTGCCGTATCTCCATATACTAAGTTTAACAAACATATCAGCGCTCTAGCCTTTGGGCATGGTAAAAATTGGCCAGAACCAGGACATTATGTGACCATGATCAGATAGCATAGTTACATACCTTATTTGCCGGTGTATAAGACGACTGGGCATATAAGGCGACCCCCTAATTTTCCAGCTAAAATGTTGGTTTTGGGATATACTCACCGTATAAGACGACCCCCTTCCTACTAGACACGCCTCGCCTCACCTCACTGTGTCATTAGATTTCTCACTGTGCTATTACATGCCTCACTGTGCCATTACAGACTGTGCCACCATTACATGCCTGACTGTGCCACCATTACATGCCTGACTGTGCCACCATTACATGCCTCACTGTGCCACCATTACATGCCAGACTGTGCCACCATTACATGCCAGACAGTGCCACCATTACATGCCTCACTGTGCACCATTACATGCCTGACTGTGCCACCATTACATGCCTCACTGTGCCACCATTACATGCTAGAAAGTGCCACCATTACATGCCAGACTGTGCCACCATTACATGCCAGACAGTGCCACCATTACATGCCTCACTGTGCACCATTACATGCCTCACTGTGCACCATTACATGCCTCACTGTGCACCATTACATGCCTCACTGTGTCACTGCATACCTCACTGTGCCATTGCATGTCTCGACGATCCCTTACCTTATCCCTGACATGCAGAATCTGTCAGACCGTGGCCGTCCATTTTTCAAAAGCCGCGCCTCATCCTCGTGCTGTTACGTGATAGGCTTAACACTCAGCGTCCCAGGAGACACTGTGTTCAGCGTTCCGCCTATCACGGATACCATTTCGTCTGAGATCAAGGACGATAGAGAGCACAGAGCACCCGTGATGGGCGGAACACTGAACAGAGGCTCTGCTGGGAAGCTGAGTGTTCCGCCTATCAGCAGAAGGAGGAGACGCGGCTTTTGAAAAATGGACGGCCGCGGTCTGTACATTAGGTTACCGGCCTATAAGACGTCCCCGACTTTTAAGAACAATTTCATGGGTTAAAAAGTCGTCTTATACGCCGGAAATATGGTAGTTTGTCAGGTCGAAAAAAGAAACAAGTCCATCCAGTTCAACCATAAAAAAACAACAGACTTATGCCGCGTACACACGGTCGTTTTTTGCGATGAAAAAAAACGTCGTTTTTTAAAACGTCATTTAAATTGATCGTGTGTGGGCAAAACGTTGTTTTTTGTCTTCAAAAAAACGACAAAAAAAAAATTCCAACATGCTTGAATTTTTTGTGTCGCTTTTCAAAACGTCGTTTTTTGTTTCACAAAAAGTCACCGTGTGTAGCAAAAACGTCGTTTAAAACGACGTTTTTCAACCCGCGCATGCCCAGAAGCTAGTTATGAAGCGAGCTTCAATGGAAAAGAGTGGTGAACGTAACCTCGCTTTTTGTGAAAAAAACGATGGTGTGTATGCAAAATCGTCTTTGAAAAGTGACGTTTCAAAAACGTAGTTTTTTACTTCACAGAAAACGTCGTTTTTTTTCATCACAAAAAATGATCGTGTGTACGCGGCATTAAAAGGTAAAAACGCAACCAAGGCTTTTTTTTTTTTTTTACATGTGTGTACAATCTTGGAAACACTAAAAAATAGACCAGCAGCAGGGTAGTTTTGTGAGCAGATTGAACAGGGAAAAGACAGGTCTTTTCTTAAAAAAATAAAAACCAATTCCTGTGCTAAGTCTACCTAAAGAAAAAAATAATTCTAAAGAAGCAGCACACTAATGGTCGGAATACAAGACCGAACAAATAAGTACTTTGAAACAGGTGCACTAATAAAACTTTGGTTTGTAACAATTCCAAACAACAATGAAATATGAGTGCTATCTGCTGGGGAAAACGCCAAGGTGCTCATCATCCTTCCTGCTACAAGTAAGCGGCCAGTAAAAAAAGGTGGGCCCCTCCAACACCCCAGCCAACAACTACAGGGGGATCACAGAGAGAGAGAGAGAGAGAGAGAGAGAGTGGTGTGCAGGCTGCAGACCCAATGTTAAAGCGGACTTCCACCCAAAAGTGGAATTTCCACTTTAAGGACTCCTCACCCTCTTACAACTGCTTGGTGTGCTATAATCTGAAAGAGAAATGGAAAATACCTCAATGAGTAGAAAGGTGTTGACAGTTTGTTAAAGTAGATGTTCAAATTCATCACGCTGTAACAGACTTAAAAGCGCAAATCGTCTCTCTCACTTTTACTAACACGAAAACAGCAAAAGCAGCCCCAAGGATGGCGCCATCCGAATGGAACTTCCCCTTTATAGTGCCGCCGTACGCGTTGTACGTCACCGCGCTTTGCTAGAGCATTTTTTTTGTTCACGATCGTGTAGGCAAGGCTGGCTTAACCTCCCTGGCGGTCTTCCCGTGTGTGGCACGGGGTGAGATTTTTAAGCTACGATCGGTAACCCCGTGCCACACACGGACTTGCCTCGCTGGATGCAGAAAAGAGTTTACTTACCTTTTCTCTGCGATCCAGCGATGAATCCCCGCAGTACACGGCGGCCGGATGTCCGCCTGATGCTGTGTGTACCTCCGATTCCCTTCCCTGCGAGCGTCGCGACGTAGGGGGGGGAACAGCGCCAAATTCAAAAATGTAAACAAACACATTACATACAGTACAATGTAATCTTATAGATTACAGTACTGTATGTAAAAAATACACACCCCCCATGTCCCTAGTGGTCTGCCCTGTACACTACATGTCCTTTTATATAATAAAAACTGTTCTTTCTCCCTGCAAACTGTAGATTGCCCATAGCAACCAAAAGTGTCCCTTTATGGCAAAAATAGTTTTAGAGCAGCTAAAAAACAGCGATAATAAATCAGAATCACTTGCAGAATTTAGCGATAGCGATTTATGGGGAAATTCGTCATAAAAAAAATAAAATAATGACAGCAAAAATTCTGCAACTGAGCAAATTTCAGTGATTTTGATTTGATTACATTATTGAATATTTTTTACTATAATTATATTATTATTTGTTATAATTTTTTATAATTATTTATTATATTATAATTTTTAATAAAAAAAAATAAAAAAAATCATACCCGGGATGCCTATTAGACTCTTGTTTGGATAGATTTCAGTGAGTTATTCCTAAGAATTACAAGCCTACATTATAAAACGCCAAATTCCCTTGCAAATAATGGTACCGCTTTCAGCACCTAAAATCTGAAAGAATCATACCGCCAGGGAGGTTAACAACAATCGGGTTGAAAAAATCTTTGGGCCAGATTCAGTAAGAAGTTACGCGGCTTATCTCTAGATAAGCCGCGTAACTTCTTAGATGCGCCGGCGTATCTTTTTTCTGTATTCAGAAAACAAGATACACCGGGATTGAGTTAAGATACGAACGGCGTAATTGTATTACGCCGTCGTATCTTAACTGCATTTTTACGCTGGTCGCTAGGGGCGTTCCCGCTGATTTACACCTAGAATATGTAAATCAGTGAGATACGCCTATTCACGAACGTACGCCCGGCCAACGCAGTGAATTTACGCCGTTTGCGTAAGGCGTTTTCCGGCGTAAAGATAAACCACCAAAAAGGTGGCGCATCCTATGTTAAGTATGGACGTCGGGACCGCGTCAAATTTTTCAGATTTCACGTCGTTTGCCTAACTTGTCCGTGAATGGGGATTTACGTCAATTATGTTCACGTCGAAAACAATGCGTCGTAGCGTCATAATTTGGAGCATGCGCACTGGGATACGTCCAAGGTCGGCGCATACGCAGTTAAAAAAAACGTGGGGTCACAACACATTACCGTAAAACACGCCCACCTCATTCACATTTGAATTACCCGGGCTTACGCCGGCCCATTTACGCTACACCGCCGTAACTTAGCTTGGTGAATACAGCATTTGCCTTCCTAATTTACGGCGGCATAGCGTAAACAAGATATGCTACGCCCGCAGAAACTTACGGCGGGCTACTTGAATCTGGCCCTATGTTTTTTCTGTTGTGTACATAAGATTTGACATTCAATGCCATACCCCAGCACTTCAAGGCATCATTGCTATACACTTGCTACACTTTGCGTACCCACTGTTTGAGAAGTGACAGGTACACTTAACAGTTTATGTCACTTTCCAACCAATAATAATTTTCATATATGGAAAGCCTGACAAGTTCATCTTTGCACATGATTTAGGCACACTCCGTTACTGCAAGTTTCCATAGAGGTTTTTTTCTTAATATCTGTAATAATCCCACATGTAGCGTGTACTGTTATTAAGCCCGTACTGGTCATCTGGAATAAATTAGATTCCCCTAGTAAATCAAAAAAAAAAAAAGAATTCTGTGTCTCTTACTGGGTTAAAATTAAAAAGGAATATCACTATCAGATGTCTTGGAAGCAATAGACAAACAGATGGGCTATGACCTTTTCACAATAAAGTAAAACTCTAAGCATGGTTCTTGGTGAGTTTGTTTGTTTTTGCATTACAGTAAGGTCTAAATCTAAGAAGGTCCATTTTGCATCATCATTTATTTTTTTTGTGCCGGTTTCTTTTTTTTTTTTCAAGTGCCAAAGAAAACCATGCACTCCGACTTGGGGTCATCGAGCACGGAACGCTGAGCCAAACTGCTGCTCACTGCAACCTTCAAGCTTGAACCTATTACAGTGGCTACATTAATGCGTGAGTACATGAGGTCTACTCATTTCAGTGTATTTTCCTGCTTTGTAATGCCTATAGGAAAAATAGGAAAACTTTTGACTGTTCAGATCCCGGGACTGCTAAGAAGTACGGTGGAGAGAAAATATGATCCCGTGTATTTTTAAGTGTCCCAAAGGAATCAGAGCCGGCTATGATAATGCACGGTACTGGCATACTTTTCGAGGCAGCAGGTTAAAGCAATTAGTGAGCTAAATGTAAACACTGCCGCTGTACTAAAATTAAACAGTCACTCGATTTACCTTATCTCAATTATCTGTTATTTCCTGCAACCAGATCCCACAGATCATCTAACAGGCTCAGAACGGAGGCAGAATGAATAGCTTCCCTTAGGCTTGGTTCACACCTGACTGTCAGCTTCTTCAAACCTCTTTAAAAACATTTTACTTGGGTTTTTAAAGTGTTATATTAAAAGCATACCATGAACCATAACTTTCACAGTTGCCAGTGTGCTTAGGTTGGCTCTCAACCATGTTATCAAATGGCTGTTGTCATAACTGATCACATGTGCACCACCATGGCAACGGCAGATCCAACAGAGGCTAAGATGGCTGCTTCCTTAGCTGCAAAGAATAGAAAGTCTTAGGCCCTGTACACACGGCAGAGAACCTCGATGGGCGGAACACATCGTTCCGCCCATCGAGGTTCTCTGCCGGCCGTCAGAATCGACGACCCGCCCGTCGGGAAAGGCAACCAGCCAATTATCCCGACGGGCCGTCGAGCAAATAGAGAACCTGTTCTCTATTTGCTCGACGGGTTTACCGACGAGCGGGGCTCGCCGAGAGCGTACACACGGCCGAGGTTCTCGGCAGAATGCGGCTCCCAGCGAGGTTCTCGCTGGTTTCTGCCGAGGACCTAGGCCGTGTGTACAGGGCTTCATACCTTGTACACACGATCGGAATTTCCGATGGAAAAAGTCAGACGGACTTTTTTCATCAGATATTCCGATCGTGTGTAGCCCCATCTGAGTTTTTTCGTCGAACATTCCAACGAATTCCATCAGAGTTTAGATATAGAACATGTTCTATTTTTCTCCGATGAAATTCCGTCGTGATTTGGACGGGCAAAAGCCTGATCGTGTGTATGAGGAATAAGTTCTCCTTTAGAATTCTATTGTTAATGCCAATAGAAAGCAAGTTACTAGGGGGGAGGCTGATTAACCACTTACCGACCACGCTAAAGCCAAATGATGGCTAGAGGGCAGATGACTAATTCTGGGAGGACATCATATGATGGCCTCCCATGATCACACCTGCCGTGCACCCACTGAGGGACGTGGGTGGCATGCTCAGAGGACACTGCTGATCACAGATTGAGGTAAAGAGCCAATCACTGGTTCTTTACTATGTAATCCGCTTTGTCCAATCACAGCTGATCACGGATGTAAATAGAAGCCAGTTATCGGCACTCCTTTCCTCACGCTGACAGAAGCAAAGGAGAAAAGAGACAAAAAACAGCTTCTCTAAAAGGGACATGTACAGTACACTGATTATGAGTGCAGTCCCAACAGTGCCCACCAGTGCTGCCAATCTGTGACCACCAGTGCTGCCAATAAGTGCCCACCAGTGCCTTATCATCAGTTTCGCCCATCAGAGCCATCTATCAGCACCCATCAGCGTCTCTTATCAGTGCCCTTTAGTGCCACCTCATCAGTGCCCAGCAATGATAAAAATGGCATTAGGGTACAGTGTTGCCTGACTGCGCAATTGTCATTCAAAGTGCTGCCCCTTTCTTTATCCCCTGAAGATGTTCGTTGCACCAGATGAAATTAATGTAGGGTCAGGCCAGTGGCATATGATGTTGAATGTTTGTAAGTTGTTTAGAGCTTTATATTTTGACCTCATCCCTCTGCAGTGCCGAATATGGGTTGATTTACTAAAACTGGAGAATCCTAAATCTAGTGCAGCTCTCCATAGAAACCAATCAACTTCCAGGATTTTTTATAATTTTTTTTTTTTTTTATGAAATTAAATAAGCTGCACCAAATTTTGCACTTTCAAGAGTCACTTTCCAGAGTCTCTCGACCACAGATTCAAGTTTTCCGGGCATTTTGACTATTATTTTCAAACAATGGAGGATTCGTTAAAGGGGGGTGTCAAATATAGTTAAATGTGGGGGATCCCTGGCTGGAGATGAGAAAATATTACGTTTAGAAATTTGAATTTTACAAATGCTGTACAGTTAGGAATTTATGACATATTTTGCCATTTGGGAAAATTCACACAGTTGTAATGGGAAAATTCTTCTAGCCCCAAAATAGGTCTATGATAGTTTAACAGTGATTCTATAACTCTCGGGATCCATTTAACATCCACTGCAACCAGTGGTGTATTTAGGTTTTGTTCTGCCCTAGGCCAGACCTAAACTCGTGCACCCCCTAATTTAAATATGACACACCCCTTTCTGTCAAGGTCACACTCCTTCCTATTTAAGACCTGCCCGATCATTAGGCTCCGCCTCTGCCAGTTGGATTATGCGCAGCCAGTCTGGCCAGTCATCAGCCTCTTTATGGGGCGCCAGTCCCTCCTCCCCCAACAGCCAAGTACACCCCATACTGCCCATTATAACAAGTGCCACGCTACAGCAAGCTGGCCACCAGGGACTGTATTTGTGCGGGAGGCTGCCACGGGAGCCTGGACTTGGAAGGACAGATGGGGAGTGGCTTTTTTGCTGCCCCCCTGCAAAGTGCTGCTCTAGGCATGGGCCTTGTCGGCCTAGGCCAAGACACTGACTGCAACCTTAAAGCCCTGTACACACGATCGGATATCTGATGGAATCTAATCCGATGTATTTTTTCGTCGGATATCCGATGAAGCTGACTTTCATCAGTCTTGTCTACACACCATCGGTCAAAAATCTGACGTGTCCAATGCGGTGACGTAAAACACTATGAGAAAAATGAAGTTCAATGCTTCCGAGCATGAGTCGACTTGATTCTGAGCATGCATGGATTTTTGACCGATGGATTTCTTTTAAAACATGTTCTATTTTTTTTCACCGATGGAAAACAAACCAGGGCCCTCACACGATCGGTTTGTCCGATGAAAACGATCCATCGGTCTGTTTTCATCAGACAAACCGATCGTGTGTACAAGTCTACAAAAATACATTTGAACTTTTCCCCCAAATTCCAATGCATTTCACCAAAATGACAAAATTTGGTCTAAATCTAGGGAAATTTTTCTGGTTACTTAATGCTAAATGTTTATATTGTGTACAGATTCCAAAGCATCTTCTTCTGAGTTTTGGTTAAAGAGCCCATAAATTTCAACCTACCAATTCATGAATGAATGAATGAATGAATGAATGAGAAACTTATATAGCGCGGCACATGCGAACCAAATCGCCTCTGGTCGCTTGTTGTTTCAGTCTTTCTTGACATCAAAAGAGCAGAGTTTTAATCTGTCTTCTGAAGGTCAGGTGGTTTTCCTCCAACCGAATGCTGGTTGGTAAAGCGTTCCAAAAATACTTTCATAACGTTCATAAAAACGTTCTCCAATCCAAACCAATGCTTGCACGGCCATGTTGCTAGTATAGGCCTTTGAATAAATACATTTACACAGCTGAAAATATCATGCCAAACATATTTCTACATTAATCTTTTAGAAGCTTTCTTGTCACAAGACACCCATTCTTGTGCTAAAGTACAATGATTAATGGTAGTAAAGGAAAATGTTCTGAGTTTTGTGGAACTGTTGTGTGCTAATGAGACAGCACGGTGATGAAAGACAAGCTAGTAAGAGCAGTGAAGCCCTCTGTCTCATTATTTTGTATGACTCTCAAGTACTACCATTATTCCTTATTAGGTATGTTTGGCGTGCCACCTATCCAGATAAATGTTCACACAAAGGTGCAGTTAATAGTCCTAGTGGCCTTTCTATCATATATATGTACCACTAATTAGATAATTTACTAGACCGTATTAATACATAAATAGAGCAATACAAACCTGCTCCCGTTAATATGTTTGCACAGAGCAAGAGCAGAAGTTAACTAAGAAGGTCTGTGTCAGCCACACAGTCTGCTTTATTAAACCTATCGGAGCATAATTTGCATAGTGTTCGTAGGTTCGACTGGTGTTTCATAGGCTGCATCCAGGTGTTCCACATATTCTCTATCCTACCTAAAAACTCAGGGTGCGTACACACGATCAGACAGGTCAGATGAAACTGGTCTGCAGACCAGTTTCATCGGACCAGTTCGATGGTGTGTACGGCCTATCGGACCATTGTCCGTCGGACCAAAGTTTTAAAACATGCTTTAAAACCTGTCTGATGGACACCTGTCAGACAGGTTCGATGGTTAGTACACAAAATCATCGGACCAAAAACCCACGCATGCTCAGAATCAAGTCGACGCATGCTTGGAAGCATTGAACTTCGTTTTTTCACCCCGTCGTTGTGTTCTACGTCACCGCGTTCTGGTCTGATCGGATTTTGGTCCGATGGTGTGTACGCACATCAGACCATCAGACAAGTTCAGAGTTGTCTGATGAAAACGGTCTGTCGGACAAGTTTCATCAGACCGGTCTGATCGTGTGTACGTGGCCTCAGGGTTAACCAAGGGGCCGGGTGGGGCTACCGGAAGATTGTACGGGCCACAGCGTGATCCCTTTGAGGTGGCCGGTATGAGATACTGGGGTCAGAAGGAACCAGGTGCAAGGGGGCTCCCACTCCAGTCATCACTAGACCCAAACATACTCTAGTACATGGAATGGTGACCATATATTTTCTTGCCCAGGATTATTGTCAAATATCGGCCTTTTAGAGGATCACCTCTCACCAATGTACTATAACCATTTACTGCATCTCACATGACCTTTGTCTGTCAGTCCCTCCTGGTGGGTTATGTTTGCCCTCAGGCTGGGACAATTGTTACACTGTTACTCTGTATTTCTCAATAAAAATCTCAATAAAAATATTGAACGGAAAAAAAAGTCAGGGTTAGGTTATTAACTGTAATGCCGCGTACACACGACCGTTTTTCGTTTTTTTTTTTTTTTATGTCATTAAAAACGATCGTGTGTGGGCTCCAGAGCATTTTTCACAATGTAAAAAATGACCATGAAAAATTTCGAACATGCTTTTAACGTGTTTAATGTTGTCGTTTTCTTACGTTGTAAAAAATGGTCGTGTGTGGGCTTTAACGACGTGAAAAAAACGTGCATGCTCAGAAGCAAGTTATGAGACAGGAGCACTCGTTCTGGTAAAACTAGCGTTCGTAATGGATTAAGCACATTCATCACGCTGTAACAGACTGAAAAACACGAATCGTCTTTTACTAACACAAAATCAGCAAAGGCAGTCCAAAGGGTGGCGCCATCCGAATGGAACTTCCTCTTTATAGTGCCGTCGTACGTGTTGTACATCACCACGCTTTGCTAGAGCCTTTTCTTTTTCACGAACGTGTGTAGGCAAGGCTGTTTTAATGATCGGGTGGAAAAAAAAATTGTTTTTTCTAGACCCTTAAAAGCATCATTTTTTACAACCCGAAAAACGGTCGTGTGTACGCGGCAATAGACCAAAATAATTTCAGAGCTGCCTTTCCCATCCTTTTTAATATGGAGGAACACTTAACATAACTGTCAAGGCTCAGGGAACCCCTGTCATAAACTACTACACAGTATCTACAGCTCACTGTACATTAACATAGTAGTCGTTAGGAAGAATGCTTCTTACACTGGTGGTCAGTGGAAAGAATGCTTCTTTCATCGTTGGTCACTAGGAAGAATGCCCCTGTATAGATAGCTAAAAAGATCATTGGTGCTCGTGTGATTGCTTATCTGAAAGGCCAAAATTGCTCACTGTTCAAGCTACGCCTAGTAATCTAAGGAGGAACGGGACTTGAGAAGAACTGCTCTAACCTATGTAAGACATTACTTGCATAACTTGTGTGAAAGACTATAGGTTCTCATAGTTATATGGTTACTCTGGTTGGAAAAAAACACTAGTCCTTTCAGTTCAACCAACATAGGAAAAAAAAATACACACACACACACACATAGAAAACCTCCATATACACTATCCTATACCCCCCAGTTGATCCAGAGGAAGGCAAAAAAGTCCAAATAAAGCAAGAGTCCAATTTTATCCAGCTGGAATAAATCAGATATAAATCAGATATTTCCTGGATAAACTTTTTCTATAAATATTAGTATCTAGTTATATTATGTGCAGTTAGGACAGAATCTAGGCTTTTTTTTTTTAAAACAATCTACTTTTAGGTCTTAGGCCACGTACACACGATCAGACTGGTGATGAAACTGGTCAGACGGACCGTTTTCATCGGACCAGGCTGAAGTGGTCTGATGGTCTGATGTGTTTACACACCATCGGACCAAAAATCCGATCAGACCAGAACGCGGTGACGTAGAACACACCGACATGCTGAAAAAAGGAAGCTCAATGCTTCCAAGCATGCGTAGATTCTGAGCATGCGTGGGTTTTTGACCGATGCTTTGGCGTACTAACCATCGAATCTGTCCGACAGACAGGTGTCCGTCGGACAGATTTTAAAGTAAGTTTTAAAACTTTGGTCCGACGGACAACGGTCCGATAGGCCGTACACACCATCGAATTGGTCCGATGAAACTGGTCTCCGGACCAGTTTCATCGGACCGGTCTGATCGTGTGTACGCAGCCTGAAGGGAGTGTATTCCAAATTTCCACAGCCCCTATGCCTCGTACACACAGTCGGACTTTTGACCATGTAAAAGTCGGCCGTGAGTCTGTCGGAAGTCCAATAGAAAGATAGAGAACAGGTTCTCTATCTAAGGTCCATCGGACTTCCGACCAAAAATGTCAGGTAGAGGCTACACATGGCCCATCTCACTTTTTTTCCTAGAAAGTCCGACCGTGTGTACGAGGCATCACTGTGAAGAAGCCTTTTCGTATTTGGAGATTAAATCCCCTTGTCCCCTTGTCTTCTCTCATGACCTTAACATCACTAAGGCCCTGTACACAAGATCGGTTCGTCTGATGAAAACGGACCGATAGACCTTTTCATCGGACGAACCAATGTGTGGGCCCCATCAGTTTTTTTTCCCATCGGTGAAAAAAATAGAACTTGTTTTAAATTGTTCTTATGGCTAAAAAAAACTATAGAAAAAAACGATCGTCTGTGGGGAAATCCATCGGTCTAAAATCCATCCATGCTCAGAATCAAGTCGACGCATGCTCGGAAGCATTGAACTTCATTTTTTCAGCACGTCGTTGTGTTTTATGTCACCGCGTTGGACACAATTGGATCTTTAACCGATGGTCTGTAGGCAAGACTGATGAAAGTCAGCTTCATCGGATATCTGATAAAAAAATCCATTGATCCGTTTTCATCAGATGAACCGATCATGTGTACAGGGCATAACTCTACACTGAGTTCACTATATGGACCACTTATGTGTTTATACGTGTTGACCCCCCATCTCTTCTTCTCAAGAGAGAATACATCCAGTTGCTCTAATTTTTAGCTGAGCTCCTCTATGCCTCTTATCAGTTTGGTTGTCCTTCTCTGCACTTTCTCTAGTTCCCCGATATCCTTTTTGAGAACTGGTGCCCAAAACTGGACTGCATACTCCAGATGAGGTCTTACTAATGATTTGTACAGGGACCAGAATGATATCTCCCTCTCTGGATCCCATACCTCTTTAATACTAGAAAGGATTTTGCTAACTGCTTGGCATTATATGCTATTATTATCCTTCTCTACCACTTCTCTACCACTGTTTCCCAAGTTGTACTCCTCCTAGTATGTATGATGCACGCATATTCTTAGCCCCCAATTGCATAACTTTACATTTATCAACATTTAACCTCATTTGCCACATAGTCACCCAATTAAACAGAGCATTGAGGTTGTCTTGTAAGTTGGAAGCATCCTGTAAGGATGTTATTCTACTGCATAGCTTGGTGTCATCTGCAAAGATTGAAATTGTACTTTTAATCCCAGACCCAATATAATTTATAAATCCAGCCATTTGTAGGACTAATAAGCAAGCTATTGTCAAACAAAAGTTGGATGCTGCAATGTGGGACATGTTCCAAAGCCAAAATTAAGAAATAAAAAATACAGAACGTACAGGGAGGACCATTTAATGCGGCTTTAAGTGCTACATTAAAAATAAACAAATCCTTTAACCCCTTCCTGATGAGCATATGCATACATGTGGGATCATGGAAGTGGGTCTTTATCCGTGGGGTTACTTATGCAATATTACCAAAAGTATTGGGACACCTGCCTTTATACGCACATGAACTTTAATGGCATCCCAGTCTTAGTCCGTAGGGTTCAATATTGAGTTGGCCCACCCTTTGCAGCTATAACAGCTCCAACTCTTCTGGGAAGGCTGTCCACAATGTTTAGGAGTGTGTCTATGGGAATGTTTGACCATTCTGGCGACAATCTGCAGTTTTTACCTGTAGTGCCACATTGCGATTGACACATCGGACACTTTTGACACTATTTTGGGACCATTGTCATTTATAAAGAGATCAGTGCTATAAAAATGCACTGATTACTGTGTAAATGTCACTGGCAAGGAAGGGATTTAACACTAAGGGGCAATCAAGGGGTTAGTTGTGTTACCTAGGGAGTGATTCTAACTGTAGGGGGAGGGGACTCACAAGGGAAGGAGACTAATCGGTGTTCCTCTGTACAAGGAACACACCATCGGTTTCCTCTCCTCTGATAAGACATGGATCTGTGTGTTTACACACACAGATCCACGGTCCTGATGTGTTAACAGGCAATCGCGGGTGCCCGGCGGACATAGCGGCCACCGGGCTCACGCATCAGGTCGCATGCTCTCTACAATGACGGGAAGCCAAGGTCATTCTATGACAGCGGCCCGGAGGGACGGAGGGCTCCTGCCGCCGTCTTATTACAATGCCTCGAGTGGCAAGTGGTTAAAAAGCAGTCCTTGACCTCCAGTCCCTCCAGTCAAGTGACTTTGCCTAGGCTGAAATTATGTCATCAGTCTGCTGTAGGCATGAGGAAGTATTTCCCCAGTCTCTGCTTCTGTAGTGACCAGACTGCAAAATTATTATAGACTGCAGCAAGGTCTGATGTGTGTCAACCATTTGAGAATCCAAGATCTACCATACACTATTATTGCGTCTCCTTTGAGCTTGTCCTAAAAGACAATAGATACTGACCTTGGATGATGTCTAAACAAGGATGGCTTTATTCTTGTAGAGATAAAAGCATAACGGTATTGTCAGGGGAGTTCTGTTATCACCATGTAATAGGCCTTACTTATCATCATGAAAAATAGAGTTGATTCTAATTTCTTTATACATTGTATCCACACACGAAAGTTAAAGTGGATGTAAACCCTAAAAATGTTATTTATTTTTTGATGTCACAATGTACAGTAAAAGATTTCCTATCATCTGTGCCCAGTCACAGAGTAAATCCAGCTCTGGGCAATCCTCTTTTATTGTTCAGTGAAATAAAACAGACTTACAGAGAAAAACCTTAGTCTGTTCCGCCCCCTTGCTGTGAGTGACAGGTTATTTACATATCCCATGCACTAGTCTGGAGACAGGCATTATTTTTTAATTCCCACCCCCACACTTTTTCTAAAGTCATGTGGTTACTTTTCTGGATTTTGACTGGATGTTAGTGATCATAGCAGAATTCAGTGTTAAGCCCCGTACACACGGCTGAGGTTCTCGGCAGAAACCAGCGAGAAGCTCGCTGGGATCCTCATTCTGCCGAGAACCTCGGCCGTGTGTACACTCTTGGCGAGCACCCCGTCGGGAAAGCCACCGAGAGAAAATAGAGAACAGGTTCTCTATTTTCTCGGCGGCCCGTCGGGATTAATAGCTGGTCGCCTTTCCCGATGGGCTGGTCGCCGAATCTGACGGCCGGGCGAGAACTTTGACGGGCGGAACGATGTTTTTTTCCGCCCATCGAGGTTCTCGTACGTGTGTACGAGGCTTAAGGGGAGTGTAGAGGAGGGCGGGGAGTCTACTGACATCACGACTCCACCCATCGAGCTCCAGGCAACACATCCACCCACAGAATCTGCAGTTTTTCAGTTCTTATAACAGACAGAGGGGAGACATTTGACAGGTAAGGATACATGCAGGAGGCATCTATATCCTTATAGATCAGCACTATGGCAGTAGTTTAGAAAGGACGAGAGTGGCTTTACATCCACTTTAAAGAAGAAATATATAAGTGGATCTTTCCTGCATAAAAATGAATAAAACTAGCCAAAAGCTGAAACACATGTATGTGAACTGTTTCAGAAATAATTGTAGTTCTGTTTGGACACTCCTGTAATTCAAGTCCCCACCACACAACTTTGCCAAGATGGTGACACAAAGATTCACGAGTCACGAGTCGATACAAACCGCAGTTTCCTGTGTCATTCCTTGGCCTTAACATTGCTTTTTGCTCTATGAATGAGTCGCACCCCAATGGGGAGGTCCTCCCTGTGCTTTCCTTGTTGTATGAGCCCATGTAATTAAATGTCGTCAACCTCGCCTCCAGTGTCAGGATGACATCACTGTATAATTTACAACAGCTTGATTGGCTCCAAGTCCTTACATTTCCACCCTTCCACAGTGCAAAAGAGCATTCTCAGTTTTCCCAGAAGGCTACAGTGTGGCTCGGTGATGTCACCTAGGAGAACCATCCAAAAGTTGGGATCTAAGGTAAGTACAGTAGAACCTTGGATTGTGAGCATAATTTGTTCCAGAAACGTGCTTGTAATACAAAGCACTTGTATATCAAAGCAAATTTCCCCATAAGAAATAATGGAAGCTCAAATGATTTGTTCCCCAACCATCTATTCATAGGTCCTTCAGTTTATATTCCATATAAAAAGATCATAGCAATGTGACCAGGTTGTGTAACCATAAAATGTCCATCTACTTCTCTTTTATACGCTGTTGTGACATGACGCTACTTGTATATCAAGACATCGCTTGGATACCAAGTCAAAATGTATAAAAAAAAAATCTTGTTTTGCAAAACGCTCTCAAACCAAGGTTTTACTGAATATTTTACTTGTGGTTTTTTTTTACAGGTGGAAATTATGTTTGCGTTGGGGGGGAGGGGCTAGTGGTGGCAGGCTAAGTCTAAAAAGTACAGTATCTATATATATATATATGTAGCGCTCACCCCCAAAGGAGCCGCTGGATTGATGATGGGACTGGCATGTTGAAGTTACCCTTGTTTGGTCTAGGGATGCACCAGAACACTTTACAATAACTTGAATGTCCAGACAGGCAATAAAGATTTTCTCATGCTTTAATTCCAGGCCAACATAGCCAAACATCAACTCGATGAAGAAGGATAGGTTGATGAATAAGAGATAGAGATTCTTAATGTCAGGCCGGGATAAGCACACAGCGCACTCAGTCGCAGACAGCGCCAATTCACATGCGTCACCGTCACAACGCAGGCTAGTAGGAACGGGTCTCTCTCTCTGACCCGGCTCCAGGCCTCTGCCACAGGTCAATGTAATCTGAATAATTTGCTGACGCCCGAACAGAGCAAATCCCCCCAGCTATTTCCCGTGCGTCTGGCACCATGCGACAGCAAAGCGTACCTGTCTATGGCTCTAGTACCGGATCCTCCCGGCGACATTCAGGAAACCCAGCAATCTACTGGGGTCCCCCTCAGATTCGTCTCCGACCAAGACTCAGCAGAGCCTGGATATTGGCCAGATGGGCCACACCGGTGGGGTCCCTGGGCCCCCCCGCAGGGAACGCCAAAAGAACCCGAACACCTGACCTACCTTCCAGATATACCCCTCCCCAGCACGCCCAGCGAGAGGAAAAACTCTCCAATTGGCTGCTGGGGAACACTCTGCCAATACCTCTAGCTCCCACTGCCGGCCAAGGATGAACTTACATCCCCAGAATGCAGTCCGAGCCAGTGGACCTTCCCAGAATAAGACAGGCCAGTAACTTAACAATTGCGATTGAGAGCAAAGTAACTCTCCCAATCAACTATTTTTTTTCTTTATTTAAGCGTAATACCCGTGTTAAACGCAAGGGGGCGCTACATATATATATATATATATATATATATATATATATACACACACACACTATATTGCCAAAATTATTGGGATTCCAGCCTTTACATGCACATGAACTTTAATGGCATACCAGTCTTAGTCTGTAGGGTTCAATACTGAGTAGGCCCGCCTTTTGCAGCTATAACAGCTCCAACTCTTCTGGGAAGGCTGTCCACAAGGTTTAGGAGTGTGTCTATGGGAATGTTTGACCATTCTTCCAGAAGCACATTTGTGAGGTCAGGCATTGATATGGAAGAAGGCCTGGCTCACAGTCTATGCTCTAATTCATCCCAAAGCTATTCTATTGAGTTAAGGTCACCCCAAACTCGCTCATCCATGTCTTTATGGACCTTGCTTTGTGCACTGGTCCAAATCATTTGGTGGAGGGGGATTATGGTGTGGGGTTGGTTTTAGGGGTTGGGCTTGGCCCTTTAGTTCCACTGAAGGGAACCCTTAAGGCATCAGCATACCAAGACATGTTGGACAATTTCATGCTCCCAACTTTGTGGGAACAGTTTGGGGATGGCCCCTTCATGTTCCAACATGACTGCACACCAGTGCACAAAACAAGGTCCATAAAGACATGGATGAGCAAATTTAGGGTTGAGGAACTTGACTGGCCTGCTCCCCAACCCAACCCTTTGGTATGAATTAGAGCGGAGACTGCGAGCCATGCCTTCTCATGCACATCAGTGCCTAACTTCACAAATACACTTCTGGAAGAATGGTCAAACATCCCTATAGACACACTCCTAAACTGTGGACAGCCTTCCCAGAAGAGTTGAAGCTGTTATAGCTGCAAAGTGTGGGCCAACTCAATATTGAACCCTATAAACTAAGACTGGGATGCCATTAAGATTCATGTGCGTGTAAAGGCAGGAGTCCCAATACTTTTGGTAAAATGTCTGAGGAGAAGGACATCTATGCAAGGGATTTCACTATCCTTCGATAGTTGCCCTCACTTTCAGTCCTGGTGACATTGGCATACCTCCCAACATGCACTTTCCCGCATTCCGGCAAGAGAGGATGAAGAGGCCATAAACATGAGGAGGAAGAGTTAAGTCACCCCCCCCCCCCCCGCTTTGCAAGTTTAACTGCAGTTCCAGCGTTGAAAACAACCCCCCCCCACACTCAACTACTGTAATGTCAGAATATTCCGAATATTTTTTCGGTCTTCCCCGCGGTAGCACCATCTCCCCCCCCCCCCCCGCTCACTCAACAACTAGAATGACAGATGACAAATGGCCCTTCTCCCCAAGTGTCCTGCAGTACCATGTTGAGAAGTTGGGAGGTATGCATTGGTGACTAGGAGATGTTCTAATCCCTAACTACTCCATCTAAAGCTAAAAATATATATTTTTACATATACTTTCATTTTTCATTATTTCATTTTTTTTATGAATTTCTAACAGGATTTTTTATTTTTTTTATTACATAAACAGTAAATCCTGATAAATGACTGTGTGACATTGCTTTAAAATTTCTTCATGGGGTAACATATCTGACTACCTTATGGCAAAATATGGAAAAAAAAACACATTGGTCAATATGAAGTAAGCATTAGAATACCCACTTCCTACCAGTTTTTTTCCAACTGAAGTAAAGGCATTGTGTTCACCTCATACATCCAGTCTTAACAATGCCCCCCTTGTCAGTCTGGACAAAGGACAGTATGTAGAGTGCTATAAAAAAGCCTATAGAAATACTAAAGTGTTATGAATAATTGCAGGGTGGCAGAATATAACTCTGAGAATATAAACCTATATTAAAACACAATGGCAGAGGGCAAGGCCATTGAGTTGAATCAGTCCTCATGTAACCCCGTGAGGGTTTTGAACAGACAACAAGAAATCTATTGATGCAAGACCTTCTACAGAAAAACCACACATAGCCATCCAAACCAACGTGCACTGAGATGACCACATCATTCTCTCTAATATAGCCTTTGTTTCGCTCTGACTTCAGTTCATGGAACAGGCGCTAGAAGTGATTCTATCTGCTTATTATTAAACACAAACAAGTAATTCAGTGAAGAGTGATTATATAAGGACACAGCGACTTGTTATTTCCCGGTCAAAGAACATAAGAGGCATTTTAAATGTGCTCTAGTGGATGTCCTTCTTCTGGGTAGGGGGGGTTTATATAAACTACACACTTTACTAAAGGATGCGAATGCAGCGTATGTTGATATCTTTTTTGTTCCAATAGTTTTTATTATTTTTCCAAAACAGCATACAGTACATTATGCTCAAATATTCATCAGAAGGTTGTTGAAACTGGGATGCAATATACTGTACATTGTGCTCTGTGGCTCTTATCACACGCTTAAAGCAGAAGTAAACCCATCGATTTAACAGTTTCAAAAAGCAGTTACATTTCCGGCATGTCGGGATTGCTAACTGTCACATTGGTTGTGCTCTTAACCAAACTGTCAAACCATCCAATGGCTGGTGTCATAACTGATCACATGTGCAGCACCACGGCAGTTGAAGATTAAACATAGGCCAAGATGGCAGCTTCCTTGGCTGAAAATGATAGGTGGGTTTACTTACACTTTAATAACAAAACCTAATAAGGAAGGTTATATTATGACCAGAGAGGCTTCCTTGCATAGGTGTGTGCACCCCAAAGCTCAAACATATAGTACTTGCACGTGTGTAAATATATATTTATGGTCGTGGCCCTCTGACCGAGAGCGATGTGGATCACATAAACACGCAACAAGACTTACAACATAAATAGACCTGAAGTGTGCCTTGGTGGTCTGGTCAGTATGCCAAGAAAAGGGGGCATACCCAAAGTAAGTAAGGGGTAGTTGTTGAAGAAGGATATGCTGAGAAGTGCCCTGAAAAAGGGAAGGGCGGGAGGGTGTCGAATGCGATTGAATGCGCAGACTCACGGACATGAGGTGAGCTGGGAAGAGTCGGCCCAGTGACGTGTAGTACTGAACACTGAACCGACAAAGAGCATGTGTGAGTGGGCTGCTTAAATATCCTCCGGGCTCCTCCCATAAACTCAGGCCACCATACTGGCCTTCTTATATATATATATATATATATATATATATATATATAGGGCAGTAGGGCAATGAACAGTGTCTGTAGGGCAGAGGTTTGTGTCAGTAGAGCAGTGGATGGTGTCAGTAGGGCAGTACAATTGAATTTTTTTATTATATGTTTTTACAATCATTTTTTTATTATTTTTATTTTATTTTTTGTTAAAAAAAAATCTGAGCCCCTTTGGGGGACTTTGGTGAAAGGAGTCTAAACAGTCTCACTTTAGAGAAAAGATGCCTGCAATGGGTGCCACCTGTAGCTTAGAGGTGAGTAAAATGTTCCTAGTCTAGCCATCTTCCTAAGAGGCACACGCTGGAGCAATAGGGCGGTAGTGTTTTCATGATCACCCATTTTTCCGGTTCTGGTAGTAAAAACAGAATTCCTTCTTCCCCATGTTGTATAGTAATATGTTGTGTTTTAAGCTTCTAGAGCAGCCTTTTTCAAAATTTTCAACAAAGAGGAACCCATTGAAATAACTTTCTGGTGTCAGGGAACCCCTGCTAAACATTACTATGCAGTATCTACAACTCATGATACATTCGTGAGATGGTCAGTGAGAAATTAACCACTTCAGCCTCGGAAGAAATTACCCCCTGACCAGAGCACTTTTTGCTATTCGGCACTGCGTCACTTTAGCTGACAATTGCGCGGTCATGGAACATTGCACCCAAACAAAATTGACGTCCTTTTTTTCCCCACAAATAGAGCTTTCTTTTGGTGGTATTTGATGGACAATTTTGAAAAAAACACAATATTTTTTACTTTTTGATTTAATAACTATCACAATTTAAAAAAATATATAATAATTTCCTCGGTTTAGGCTAATACGTATTTTTCTTTATATTTTTGGTAAAAAACCCTGCAATAAGCATATATTGATTAGTTTGAGCAAAAGTATAGTGTACAAAATAGGGTATAGTTTTATTGCATTTCATTTTTTTTTTACTAGTGATGGCGGCGATCTGCAATATTTGCTGTGACCGTGACATTGTGACGGACATATCGTAAACTTTTGGGGGTCACGTGACGGGTGGCCTTGCCTCACCTATATAAGAGCTGTCACTGGCTCAAGCCGCGTCATTCGCCTGGCTGTCTCCGGTGGAGACAGGCGGCCGGTGTTGCGTGCGCTCTAGATCCTGGACCTGGATGAAAAGATCTTCTCATCGCTGGACCCCGGTGGAGAGGAGATCACCCGTGGCAGAATACCGACAACGTTGGAGCAGGGACCAAGAGTGGATTACCACCGCTGGATTATTTTTTTTTTAATAAAGGACTTTTTCCACGGTGTGTGTGTGTTTTATTTTTACAATTCTTTACACTTTCTTAGTGAAATTGTAGAGGTACAATGTACCCCATTACCAATTCACATAGGGGGGGCGGGATCTGGGTGTCCCCGTTTGTTAAAGGGGTCTTCCAGATTCTGATAAGCCCCCCCGCCCGCAGACCCCTACAACCACGGGCAAGGGTTGTGGGGATGAGGCCCTTGTCCCCATCAACATGGTCACAGACCCCCAAAGCATCCTTCCAATGTTGAAGGCATGTGGTCTGCTACGGTTCAGGAGGACCTGGGCTCTGAGGCTTAATGATGCTGTCCATCACACTAAGGGCACCTAGTGCCAGGAAAAAGTATTGCATGGGAAATCTCAGTAATAAAAGTTAATATTGCAGCAAAAGCTAGTTTTATTGTTTTATCTTGTAATAGGCTATTCAGTTTTATCATGTTACTTTTTTGCCAGAGTTCAGCTTTAAAATAGAATGCTCAGCACTGCTACTGTAAAATTAGAAAAATTACTATGGAAATGACAGTTTATATGTGATAATTTAACAATAAATAGTGTAAGGCAAAAGAAACTGGAAACATTTTCTGAACTTTACTAGTAAGGGTCCTTTCACACTAGCGGACCGTTCATCCGTTCATTACAAGTCCGTTTATGGACTTGTAATGAACCCCTATGGGAGCGGATCCGTTAGCGGATGATGCATCCGCTAACGTCCGCCAGATCCGCATCCGTTTTTGCGGACGGAAGAATGTCCTATTTTTCTTCCGTCCGTCCAAACGGATCGGATGCAAACGGACAGACGGTCCGTTTCCATCCGACTCCCCATAGGCGATAGCGGAGGAGAGACGGGGCGGTCCCTGTGCAGGGACCGCACTGTCCACCCGACAGCTCAGCGGAGACCCCCCACACGAAAAACGGACCGCTCCGTGTGTAAGGAGCCTTAGTCTCTGCAATATAATTCATAGAACTACAAATAAATGCCAATGTCTCCAAGAGAAAATAAACAAGATAATGCATTTTAAACATCTCCTTTCATTTCATTATTCCAGGCTGGTAAAACTAATGTATTTAATATCCACATGAATATAATAAATTTGTAAGACTAGGCTTTTGGACTCAGAATGGGCGCAGAGTAAGTTTAGACAATTCACAGACCTGTTTCTTTGTAGGGTTGAAATTTATGGGCAATTTTTATGGTGGTCACATAGGTATTGGATGCTTACATTAACATCCCAACTCATGTTTTTAATTACTGCCGAGATACAAATAACCTTGTACATGAAGGATGCTCACAAGAGAAGAGGAAAGGGCGTTTGTGACCTGGCTCTGCTCCTGCTATGCATGTTCTTTTCATAGGCTTAGCATTTGATTTCATCTAATCTCTTATAAAGTATATGACTTTGCAGTGAGGCCAAAACTGAGTCCTCACATGGAAGCTCTTTGGTTCAGAAACTCATCAGCCATAGCATGCCAAACACTGCCTGTTAATGCCTCTTAGCTCAGTTCTGTACAAGTCTATAAATCTCGGCATTGGGAATCCTTGACCTCTCCTTGAGTTTGAGTAATTTTCTGTTTGCATGTTGACTATGCAGACATAGGTGCAACAACCATTCTAGGTATTACGGTTCTTGTATAATGTATTGTCCTTCTTAGTGGAACTACATGGTTATGATGTAATTTCCTATCTCATGTCTCGTACACACGATCGGTTTTTCCCATTGGGAAAACTGCAATGAGAGCTTTTGACCGGGAAAACCAGCCGTGCTCCATCTCAGTTTTCCCGGCAGGAAAACTGCCGGAAACAAAAGAGAACCAGCTCTCTTTTTTCCCACCGCTATTCCCGGCGGTCTTTTTCCTGGCAGTTTTCTTATGTGAAAAACTGGGATGGAGCAAACACACGACCGAGATTCCCGACCAAAGCTCCATCGCATTTTTCCTGTTGGGAAAACCTCTTGTGTGTAGGGGGAAAAACTTACCGAGCAGGTTCTCAGTCTTCCTTTCGGGAATCCCGGCTGACTTTTTACTGCCAGGAATCCCGTATGTGTGTACTAGGCATCAGTGTTCCTATTTTTTTCCAGTAAAACAAGAATTTCTCAGCCATTTGTCCAGCACCTGATTAATAAAAGATAAGATATACTGCATTTTTCCGATATTTTATTTCATTTCTTCTCAACTTATATTCTGTCTTGAAAGTGTTTGTAAAGGCACAACGTTTTTACCTTCATGCATTCTATGATGAAAAAACCTTCTGTGTGCAGCATTCCTCCCCCTCTAATATTTACCAGAGCCCCCTCTTGGTCCAGCGATGTCCACAAAAGTCTTGCCTCTCTGGAACCTCGCACTTATGATTGGCTATTGGCAGCAGCAGGAGCCAAGCTCCATGTGAGAATGTACACACAGCGCAGCGGCTTGGCTTGGGTGCCCCCCATTGGAAGTTGCTTTCTGTGGGGGGCACCTGACAGGAGGGAGGAGCGCCGGCGTGGGACCCGAGAAGAAGGAGATCCGGGCCACTCTATGCAAAACCATTACACAGAACAGGTAAGTATAACATGTTTATTATTCTAAAAAATGAAATGAAAGCTTTCCAATCACTTTAAAGTAGAACTATAGGCAATTATAACTCTTGACAATTTTTTTTTATTATTGTCATCTGTGTCCCATTGGGGGATATTTCCCTTCACTTCCTATACTATTTTCAAAACAGGAAGTTTGAAGAAATCTCTTTGAAATTGGAGTATCTCTTGTGGCCCCCAAGGACCTCTTTGAAAGACTTCCCCTCTAATATTTTTTTGGGGACAACCCAAAATGTGTGATTTTTTTTTTTTTTATGTTCCTTTTACATTCAATGATAATGATAAACAGGACAAATGGAGAGGGCAAATCTCCCACACGGGGGCACAGACAGCAATTGTAATTGAATAGATGTCCTAATTCATCTCCACTCTATCCCCAAAAAAGTTAGTCTTCGTGTATTTTAAACACCAACTGCATCAAATGGTTAGTCTTCATTTTCCATCTATCCCAGAAAGAAGATAATCTTTCTAATGTCTCTGGGTCTCCCACAACTCACCTGAACCTGGAATCTGTCAACTACATACTACCAAATGAATGAAATATTCAAGTACAAGAATGAGCCCATAAGTAAGGGCAGTGTCGATCGGCTGGGTCTGGGCTGGCCTGTGTAGAAATCTTGCCACTAGATAGAATAAAAGATTTAATAAACTGATGAATGTTTTAGAACACTGGTCAGCACATCGCAGGTAGTAGAATATGCAAGTTCTACATAGCTCATGCTCTGAATTCAACCCTGATTCAAGAAAATCTTGGACCTTTTCCTCACTCAATGTATTAGGGAAATTATCATGATAAGTTAACTAGCTAGAAGGCCCTTTCACTGTCAAACTTGTATTATACTGACTTGATAGAGGAATTGTATTGATGGCTGTAATGGGGTCATACATAAAATAGAAGTGAAGTGAGAATGTTTCTGAAATCTCATAAAACGTACAATGACCTTTTATTGGTTACAGCTCTGGATGGAAAGAATGTGGCAGAGAGGAGTTTCCTGGAGAACATGTGGCTGACAAGAGGTATAATGGTAAATGACTGGACCACCATCAGAATGTATCTCCCAAACCAGGAACTGTGGGAGCACTTTGAAAGAATTTTTATTATGTGGTAATATTGCAAGGGTGAATCCTTAGGAAACGTTTTCTCTTTTATAATGAGAGACCCATTTATCCAAAACCTCCTTTTGGAACTACAACCTACAAGCATATTATCCAGTCTACAGCCCTCTTGTTGGTTCTTATTGGTCCCGTTAAGCCTGCTGCCCATACTTTAGATCAAAGACTATGCAGTGCTTCATGGTTTAAAGCAGGGGTCTCCAAAGTACGGCCCGCGGGCCACATCCGGCCCGCTAGGACGTTTTGTCCGGCCCGCAGCTTCAGTCATCAGACTCACTGAAGGGACGGCTTGCTTTGCCTTCTGACAGGCATTGAGGGAGTGTGTCAACAAAGCCTACGTGCCTTTGTTATTTCAGTGCAGACCTGCTGCATCTCCCAGCTCCTCCCCCGGAGTTAGTTTCATTTTAGCTGTAACAGCTTGTCTGTGTAAAAGGGGCGGGAGCCGGGAAGCACAGCGTGTCTGCTCTAATGCCAGCTCTTCAGAAGCAGCACAGAACACACTGATCTACGGGGAAACGTGCAGACAAACAGTAATGAGGAAAAAAATGTGCTGGGGGGAGAGGAGGCTGGGGACACAAGTATAGAGAGGGGACAAAACTGTGTGTGGTGATGGCTGGGATGGGGATGTGGTGATGGGGATGTGGTGATGGCTCTGATGGGGATGGGGATGTGGTGATGGCTCTGGTGGGGACGGGGATGTGGTGATGTGGAAGATTAGAAGAACTGAATGTATTCACTCTTGAGAAGAGGAGATTAAGGGGGAATATGATCAACATGTTCAAATATATAAGGGGTCTATATAGTGAACTTGGAGTTGAGTTATTCACTTTACGGTCAACACAAAGGACACAGGGGCACTCTTTACGCCTAGAAGAAAAGAGATTTCATCTCTAAATATGGAAAGGTTTCTTCACAGTAAGAGCTGTGAAAATGTGGAATAGACTCCCTCCAGAGGTGGTTCTGGCCAGCTCAGTAGATTGCTTTAAGAAAGGCCTGGTTTCTTTCCTAAATGTACCTGGGTACTAACATTTATAGGTAGAGTTGATCCGGGGAAAATCCGATTGCCTCCCAGGGGATCAGGAAGGATTTGTTTTCCTCTACTGTAGCAAATTGGAGCATGCTCTGCTGTTTTTTTTTCCTTCCTCTGGATCAACAGTAGGGAATAGAATTGGGTACGGTATATGGAATTGTATGATGGTTTTATTTTATTTTTATTTATTTTTATGGTTGAACTAGATAGACTTGTGTCTTTTTTCAACCTAACTATGTAACTATCTATATAAGAAAACACTCAAACAAAAAACAAAATATAAATTTAATTGCATAGTTTTGTATTTCATTTCAGACTTTAATAACAATTATTCTGATAATAAACTGTATCTATTTTAAGGTCAGTCTAGTTTCTATAGTAAAATGAAAACAGGTCTGAGCCTTCACTGAAAAATGTAAATATACTTTGTAACAGCAGTATGGTTTGATAAGTGTATCTTTCAAGGGGATGCTTTATTTTTGCTAGCAAGTTGATAATTAAAATTGTTTACTTGCAAGTTTGACTAATGTCCTTGAATGTGTCTTCCCGCTCACCCAGTCAGAAGAAGCATCTGCTGATGACTCAGTCTTGCCCAATCGCTGGGTCAGAGCAAGATCCCGATATGGTCTGCTTACGAACGTGCCAATTCTTGTCTGTTCCGGTGTGTTACACAGCCAGGCTTGGGAGCATTTAACCAAGGCCTTGTTGGAGAGGAACTTAGGCAACACTTTTTACAATCTGTTCAAAGACAACAACAAGCAGGGAAAAAGGATGATTAGCAACTTTCTGTGACCATTCATGCTGCCGCCAGCACTTTCATCTCAAGGAACTACAACATGCTTATGAATAGGAAATCAAAGCTTTTTCTACAAAAAAATTATAAAATTAAAATTTTATTATACCCTGTGATGTGAGAGCCATGCTCTCAACAACATACACAGTACAAAAGATTTTTTAATTACCATTATCTCAGATATTTGCATTTCAAGTATCTTAAATGTGAACTCAAATCAGAGCTAATCATTTAGTTTATGCTATGTGTATGTGATCCCTGGTAGGTTTCTTTGTTCCTGTGTGTGTGTACTGCTAGGGAGATATGCCCTAACTTCCTGCCTTGGAGACAAAGCAGGAAGTAAGAGGAGAACTTTCAAAAGCAAGGGGACATCCCCTTTTAGACAGTTGTCACAGACCAGGTTTTCCCATTGGCAGTTTCCTCTCACTACATGCTCTGTGACAACTGACAACTTCAAAATGTTGGGTTTCCTTCACTTTCTGCACCAAGGATAATGGTATTCAGGACCAATAGTGAGAAAGGTGAAGGATCAATAGCTTTGTCAAACTTCTACTGTCATCAAAAGCTCAGAAAATTATTGATTACTAATGCCCTCAGGTGGTAATCAACACCCTTAATAATGAATATGCCACGTCCTAGTACTGAGTAAATAGGAAATGATTAAGGAAAAATGGGCTTTGTAGGCACATAAACAAAAGATAATAAATTTAATGTTTCACAAAAATACATCTTAAACATACATAAAAACTCAGTACAAAGATAGGATCGTGTGATGACCCTCAAAGGGAGTGACTCAATGGTAATGTAGGTAACTTGCTACAAGAGATGTCTGTATAGTAGATGCCTATATTGAGTACAGATATCTCTCGATGAGAAGACCACAAGATCCACAATAAAAGCTTGAGTTGTACATGTTTCGCAATATAGACATTGCTTCATCAGGAGCCTCTGGATTATATAAAAAGAGAACAAATATCAATTAGATTATCAGATACAACAGTATTAATTTAATCTTGACAATATCAAAAAAGACATTATGGGCCAGATTCAGAAAGACTTACGTGCGCGTATCTCCAGATACGCCAACGTACTTTCAAATGTGTGCCGTCGCATCTTTGCGCCGATTCACAAAGAGAGATACGCCGAAAAACATGACTTCAGCCGTCCGACGTAACTTGCCTACGCCGGCGTATCTTGGGCGCATAGTTACGCTGGACGCATTCGGCGTTCCCATGTTAAATATGCAAATGAGCAATATACGGCGATTCATTAACGTACGTACGCCTGACGCAGTAATCTATGCCGTTTACGTAAAGGCGTTTTTCAGGCGTGAAGATAAACCACCAAAAAGGGGGCGCATCAAATGCAAAGGTATGGACGTCGGAACAGCTGTCGTTTTTACGTCATTTACATAAGTCGTGCGTGAATGGGGCTGTGCGTAAGTTATGTTCACGTCATAGGCATTTACACCAACGTATCTTAGGGAGTTTATGCGACGTGATTCTGAGCATGCGCACGCATGCCCAGTTTGACTGTACATTCATTAGCATGGGGTCATGCTTAATTTAAATAGATGCCGCCCACCTCCTTCCTACTTTGAATTAGGCAGGCTTACCATTTAGGCTACGCTACCTGAATCTGGCCCTATGTGTGAAACGCTCACCAAAAATTTGATGCAACTTAAGGGTGTTTAAAATGTCACCCACCCAATACCATGAAGTGCTGGTTGCCTGGTATATGATCATCCCAGATAACAGTGGGGTGAAGACCCGTATATTTCAGATAAATGGGCCCAAGATCATAGCGGAGTAAAATGTGGGAATGCGCCAGGTAACTAGGAAAATTCCAATATATATATATATATATATATATATATATATATATATATATATATCATCAAAAGCTCAGCTGGCCATAGATGGATCGAAATTCGTCAGGTTCAGCAGGGTAGGCTGGTTGCACAGAAGTTGATCTCGCAATCACTGGGGTAGCGATAGCCAAATGGGGAACCTACTAAAATTTGAATTCCACTGGACATGGAAGAAAGAACAAAATGGAAGGGCTTCCAATGGTGTAGGTCAAAAAATATATGGGTTTTATTAAAAAAAAAAAAAAAAAAAAATACAAATGCATATAAGTAATCACTATGAAATAAAAGCAATATGGGGAACGGTGTACCTGCTTCCCCATATTGCTTTTATTTCACATGTCCTGTGGATGCAAGTTTTGGTGGGTTCTCCATTTGGTTATCACTACCCCAGTGAGGGCCAACGGCGGATCCAGGGGGGGGGGCAACGGGGAAATTGCCCCCCCCGAGGCAATCATGTCACATTGGCTTTAAAAAAAAAAAAAAAAAAAAAAAATTTTTTTTTTTTTTTTTTTTTTTTTTTTAGGGGTCCGGAGGTCCCCAGGGGCCCGGAGGCCACCAGGGCCCCAGATGGCAAACCCCTCTTTTTTCATTTATTTTTTTATAAAAAAAAATATTTTTTTAACATATTTTTTTATTAGAAGTCCGGAGGTCCCCATGGTCCCAGAGGCCGCCAGGGCCCCGTATGGCAACCCCCCCTTTTTTTTTAGGGGTCTGGAGGTCCCCAGGGGCCCAGAGATCCCCAGGGCCCCAGATGACCACCCCCCTTTTTTTATTAAATGTATATATATATATATATATATATATATATATATATATATATATATAAATTATTATTATTATTATTATTGTTAGTATTATTATTAAAGGGCAAAGAGGTCCCCAGGGCCCCCGGAGGACAACCCTCCTTTTTTTTATAATTTTTTTATATTTTATTTATTTTTTTCTCTTTTTTTATATATAGATATATTTTTATTAAAGGGCTCAGAGGTCCCCAGGGCCCCATGTGTCAAACCCCCTTTTTTTAATAAATGTTTTTTTTTATATTTTTTTATATATTGTTTTATTTATGTTTTATAACTTTTTTTTATCATTTTTTTAAACTGCTTTGCGGTGCCTGCAGCTGCAGCTGCTGCTGCCGAGTCTGTCACTCTCTCTCTCTCATCACCAGGGCTGGTAGGCTGCCTGTCCTGAGGCTGCTTTGAGCTGTAGCTGACTGCAGCACTCCCCTCTCTCCTGCTGACATCGGGCATCTCTGGCTGTGTGTGTGAGCTGGATCTGTGTTCGGCTGTGCTGCCTGTGCTAGACCTGCTCGTGTGATAGTAGATGGAGATGGAACACTGATTGAATCAGTGTCAGGGATTCTAAATAGACCAGTACTGTGTGCCTACACAGAGGAGACCAACACTGTATGCAGTGAAATAAAAGGTGTTTATTTACAAGGTGAACAAAACAGGTGAAGACAAACAGTGCACAAATAACAACAAAGCATATATAAGTGAAGGGGAAATGCCGTAATCATAAACCAAAAGCCAAGCCGAGGTCATATACCAGGAGATCACGTAAGAAGCTGCAGACAGGGAATGGGCAGGAAGGGAATGTCCAGGAGAGGGATCAGGTCAGGTCGGATCAGATCAGAAGTCAAGAAAGGGGACAGCAAGCTCAGGGTCAGATATCAGGCTCAGGATCAGGTTAGTAGACAGATACCAGGGCGAGGAGTGATTACACACGCCGGGTATTATAGAGGCGTGCTGATTGCAGGAAGGGCTGTGTGCTCCATACTGCCAATAACTCCCCGCTGGTGGAGGCCAGTACTGCAGCCCAAATAACAGGCAAAATCACCAGCGGGGGGACCTTTCCTGACAATCAGTGTTTTGTCTATCACACAAGCCTGTCTAGGGGGGGACCTTGCTAGAGCACACTGGCCTACCGAACACAGACCTTCAGCTCCTGTTTGTTCCATGACACACGTCGGGAGAGGAGATGCCTGCTGTGTGTGATCGAGGCAATGCCATGGTGAGTGCCGTGCACAGTGTGGCTGCATTCATAGACAAAAGCGGGGGTGCATTGATAGACAAAAGTGGGATTGCATTGATATGCAAAAGTGGGGATGCATTGATATGCAAAAGTGGGGTTGCATTGATATACAAAAGTGGGACTGCATTGATATACAAAGGTGGGGCTGCGTTCATATGCACAGTGAGGCTGCAATGATCTCTTGTACCATGTCTTCAGTCTCTGACCATCCCTTGTACCACGTCTGCAGTCTCTGGCCATCTCTTGTACCACGTCTGCAGTCTCTGACCATCCCTTGTACCACGTCTGCAGTCTCTGACCATCTCTTGTACCACGTCTGCAGTCTCTGACCATCCCTTGTACCACGTCTGCAGTCTCTGACCATCCCTTGTACCACGTCTGCAGTCTCTGACCATCTCTTGTACCACGTCTGCAGTCCCTGACAATCGTCTACAAACCATGGGATAGATTTATGGCATTCATATTTAAATATGTCTTACTAGTAATGGCGGGGATCATTGATTTTTTAGCAGTACTGCAACATTGCAGCGGACACATCGGACACCTAATTGAGTTCTGTAAGCAACACCTTATTTTCTGGCAGTGCCCCCCCCGAGACTAGACTCTGGATCCGCCCTTGGTGAGGGCTACTAATATTTAAACACCCACTGAGTATTTTTTGGGACTATCTTTGGGTCGTTTGGGTACTTGAATCTATTGGAATATCTGTGTCCGACGGAGTATTAGATGTGAACCACTTGGTCCAGTATTTCCATCTTTGGCTACTCCCATCAAGATCCCTGCAAGGAGGATTTGGAGTTCCATTGGATCCCTTGGATATCCGGTCTACCCATCGAATGCCTGATTGATCCGCTGTCTCTGACAGTCATATTCAACATTTCTGGTAAGAGTGTTTAAGACACACCACTTTATTTAGAAGATATATCTCTGGTGACGTCTGTCAACCCTGGTCACATCCTCAGCATTTGCCTCTTCTATCATTTGTGACGGACACTGTTATATATTTTCATCAGTTTGTGTTTATGGACTCTATTCACTGATTTGTTTTTCTATGTGTGATTTCACAGTTCACCACACCCTTTTGGACTTATATTATTAGTGATTTATACATACGTCTCTGTTTATTATTTATACTTTCTTTCCATGCAATGGCATGTTACAAATGGCAGCTAAATTGGAGAGAAATGTTATATGGGTCCATTTGGTCCACATTCTCAGCAACAACAGGCATATTCCCCACGGATCACCTTACTAAGTATGGTCACTTTGGAGGCCTAATGCCGCGTACACACGGTCGTTTTTTGCGATGAAAAAAAACGACGTTTTTTAAAACGTCATTTAAATTGATCGTGTGTGGGCAAAACGTCGTTTTTTATCTTAAAAAAAACGACCAAAAAAAAATTCCAACATGCTTGAATTTTTTGTGTCGTTTTTCAAAACGTCGTTTTTTGTTTCACAAAAAGTCACCGTGTGTAGCAAAAACGTCGTTCAAAACGACGTTTTTCAACCCGCGCATGCCCAGAAGCTAGTTATGAAGCGAGCTTCAATGGAAAAGAGTGGTGAACGTAACCTCGCTTTTTGTGAAAAAACTATGGTGTGTATGCAAAATTGTCTTTGAAAAGTGACGTTTCAAAAACGTTGTTTTTTACTTCACAGAAAACGTCGTTTTTTTTCATCGCAAAAAACGACCGTGTGTACGCGGCATAAGAGGTGGACTTTATGGCATGCCAATAAATTATTGGCATGCCATAAAGTCCACCTCTTAGCCCAGGTTCACACTGAGCTGCGTGAGTCAAGCCGTGCGAGTTCAGCTGAACTCGCACGATTTCACTCCCGCTGGCAGTCCCGATTTCGGGAATGCAAAAAAGTGAATGTAAATCGCGGCACGAAATCGCAAAAAGTAGTACAGGAACTACTTTTTGAAATCGGTGCAGGGCCGCAGATGCAGCGTTGCACCGATTAGGACGGTGCCATTGCTGGCAGATGCCGCCGATTTGAGATGTGATTTGACATCTCAAATCGCATATCAAATCGTACCAGTGTGAACCAGGCCTTACATGAAGAGTGATCATTAATATATTTCATCAATGGAGAAATAGACAAGAGCATTATTTCATTGGGTCGGAGTACTGATATGGAAACTATGGGTTCCATTTTGTTGTTGACTTTCATTTTCATGAAGATAAACTGTCTTGATATGTCTCTTCCATGCGAATGAACTGGCAGCATTGGTGAAAAAGGAAAGGGAAGGTGATGAATCCGGCAAAATTCGTTTTTTTTTTTTCTTTTCTGGGAATGCAATGCCGGGAACAGCTTGTAACCCAACCAATGCGATTTCCACGAGGTCACAGGTAAAACAAAGGAAACACCTGTTGGGGGGAAAGGAAGAGAAGCTAAAGATGTCCCAGACAGTTTAACAGCCGTGGTGATTTGAACGCCAGATTGGAGAACAATGGGTTAACAGAACAGTGCAATGGACGGACTAACAGGATATCATTATTACTCTTCAGGTTACATAACAGGACTTTAGACACAAGGAGCACACAAAATATGTTTTGAACTGTCCAGTGTGTCTGACTTATTCAATGCATGTCAGAGAGCGCAAAGAGAATATTGTTTTGGCAACGGCCCCGTTCATCTGTTCTTGCCAAGCACACAATGTCTATTTCACGTTAAAAAGTATGATTTATTGGTGCCCTGAAAAAGCTTTGTTTTTAGCTGTTAAGAGATGTTTTCCATGAATTTCATATTATTATATGATAGTGCATATTATCTAATGAATTGGTGGCTGTAGACTGCTGGAAGAACATTTCCCTTAACAAGTCACGAGTTATGAAAATAATGTGATTTTTAACTCTGTGTGCATTTTTTACAAAAATGTTATTGAGCATTAACCACCTCACCCCCGGAGGATTTTGCTGCCCAATGACCGGACCATTTTTTGTGATTCGGCACTGCATCGTTTAAACTGACAATTGCGCGGTCGTGCGACGTGGCTATCAAACATAAATTGGCATCCTTTTTTCCCCACAAATAGAGCTTTCTTTTGGTGGTATTTGACCTCTGCAGTTTTTATCTTTTGCGCTATAAACAAAAATAGAGCAACAAATTTGGAAAAAAAAAAGCATAATTTTTTAGTTTTTGCTATAATAAATATCCCCCAAAAAAATATATTTTTGTTTTCCTCAGTTTACATAGTTTCGGTAACATAAGCGTTTATAGATTGGTTTGCGCAAAAGTTATAGCGTCTATAGCGTCTATAGCGTCTATTAATATATATTTTTTTACTAGTAATAGCGGCGATCAGCGATTTTTATCGTGACTGAGACATTATTGTGGACGCATCGGACACTTTTGACGCTACCATTCACATTTATACAGCTATCAGTGCTATTAAAATGCACTGATTACTGTATAAATGTGACTGGCAGGGAAGGGGTTAACCACTAGGGGGCGAGGAAGGGGTTAAGTGCAGGGGCGGACTGACAACTCATGGGGCCCCCAGGCAATAGGAGAATATAGGGCCCCCCGGGCAATAGGAGATCATGGGGCCCCCAGACAATAGGAGATTATGGGCCCCCCAGGCATTAGATTATGGGGTCACACAGTATACACATACAAAATATTTTTTCACATTATATACACACACACATACTGTATTACTGTATATATACACAGTATACACAAACAATATACACACACAGTATACACACCCACACACATACAGTATGCATACACAATATTCACACACAGTATACATATACACAGAATACACATACACGCAATAAAAAGGTACTGGAGAGGCGGAGCAGCTATAATCTTGGGATTTTTAGACCAAAATGATGTTGGTAAGGGACATTTCAGGGACAGATGTAAAAAAAACACAAATTTGTACATACTGTTCATGGTTTTACTGAGGCTGGTAACCCTGATGGGGCCCCCTAGTGGCATGGGGCTCTTGGGCAGAGCTTGAGTGCCCGAATGGTCAGCCCGCCCCTGGTTAAGTGTGTCCTAGGTAGTGATTCTCACTGGGGGCTGGGCTTATTGTGACACAACACTGATCACTGCTCCCGATCACAGGGAGCAGACGATCAGTGTCCTGTCACTAGGCAGAACAGGGAAATGCCTTGTTTACACAGGCATCCCCCTGTTCTGCCTCTCTGTGATCCGTTCGCAGGACACCGGCGGAAATTGGGTCCCGCGGGCACGGTCACGCGGGTGCGGATTCTTAAAGGGGACATACAGGTATGCCGATTTGACCAATCGCTGCCATGCTGCCGACATATATCGGCGTGGCAGTGGTCGACCGGTTGGTTAAACATAATAAAAAAATTGGCATTCAAGAAGCCAATACAAAGGCACACAAAAAGAGTCAGAATATACCAAAATAATTAAAGCTGCAATTCAAAATCAAATATTTAAAGATATATGAACAATCAGTTATGTTCCATATACACACAATGAAAAAATTGAATTATGCCAAAAATAAAATGTACGTAAGGAGATAGTAATATTTCCAGATGGTACCAACTATACCCATGGAATTTACTATGCAATTAGATCAAAAAAGCTGATAACTAAAAGTAAAGAGGGTTCATATACACAGTTCTCTACAATTATGCCAAAGAGCCCATTGTTTATGGAAAAATACCATAGTATGATGTAGTGTATATTCGCTCCATAAGCATAATAGAGTCTAGTCTATATTTAATACTTGTAATTGGAACTGCAGTAGACTTCCAGTGAAAGGCGAACTCTGTATGCATTTTAAGGGCATATTGCTCATAAAAATAGGGTAAAAATTTAAATACTTAAAAAAGAAAAAAATTCAATCTATCTGCAGTATCTGTCTATCTCTACTCCTATCTTTCAAATATGCATCTTAGCTCAGCTAAGCTACATAAAACCAACAACGATTGGGGTGTGCATATGACAACAGAGCAGCTGGCATTTCAAACCCTTTGCTGTAGCTCTAACCTAGATGAAAATCCAGAAATTCAGTGGTCAGATTTGTATTGAGTTTCCTACACTGTATTACCAAAAGTATTGGGACACCTGCCTTTACACGCACATGAACTTTAATGGCATCCCAGTCTTAGTCCGTAGGGTTCAAAATTGAGTTGGCCCCACCCTTTGCATCTATAACAGCTTCAACTCCTCTGGAAAAGGCTGTCTATAAGGCTTAGAAAAGACCCACTAATGTGAGGTTGCATATACACAGATCAGTCATAGCATTATGGCCACCACTGACATGTAAAGTGAATAACATTGATTGTCCAGGGGCGGACTGACCATTCGGGCACTCGGGCACTGCCGACTGGTGTTTTAAAAAAATCCAAAGATTATAGCTGCCACACCTCTCCAGTATCTTTTCAGTATGTGTATTCTGTGTGTAAGTATACTTTGTGTATACTGTGTGTCTGTGTGTGTATACTGTATGTGTGTGTATACTGTGTGTCTGTGTGTATACTGTGTATGTATACTGTATGTGTGTGTGTGGCCCAATAAACTCCTATTGCCCGGGGGACCCATAATCTCTTATTGCCCGGGGGCCCCATAATCTCCTATTGCCCGGGGACCCCATGAGTTGTCAGTCAGCCCCTGTGATTGTCTAATTACAATGGCATCTGAATGTGGGTGGGATACAACCACACACACACAGTGCATTGCAGTTTGTTGCATAAGGGGCTTTATAGCCACACACCTGTCAGGTTGCCCAAGCAAAAGCACATACAATGGTCACATGAGCAAAATAACTAGACCACAGATAAATAAAAGAAGGTGGGCTGGTCAGATGAATTCAATAATGGTTTAAGGAACACAACGAGTTCAAGTATTGACTTAACAGATGCTCAATCCAAGGCATTTGTGGGATGTGCTGAAAACACAAGTCCAAACCATTGAGGCTCCACCTCACAGCCCATGTTGGACTGATTATGAAGCTGAGAGTAATGTCTCTGCAACTAAATAAGGACACTAGGTGACAACACAGCACAGTTTCTGAAGCCACAGATACTAGAGAATGACCACTACCACCACTAGTAGTACCACTAGTACAATGCATAAACATTTACTTGCACTTAGCCTTTGCATCAGCGTCTCTCACAGTGAAGGCCAGGGTAAGTCTTGGTACACAAGCGAACAGCTGGATGGATTTTTGGGCTGGCACCACAGGCAAGCACCTGGAGGAATTTTAGATCTAGAAACACAGGCGATCGGCTGAATGATTTTGTGGGCTGATACCACCAGTAGGAACCTGGCGAAACAGGGCCACCCAACTAGACAAGTAGTCTCTGGTAGCAGTAGGACCAGTGTGCCCCACAGTGGCTGGGTCTTCTATAGTAGCTGTGTGCTACTGGACTCCTGCGCTGTGGCCCACTTACTAGAACTAACAGCAGAGAACTGCTGTGATCTGGTGGCAGATCACATGTCTAGCCACCTCTTCCTCATCTGGTGTGGTTTCTCTGAGCTGCAGAGGATGGGAAATAGGGAAACTTATATTCTTTTCATGTGAATGAGCCCAGGGCTTGTGGGAACCCAGGGAATTGGGTGGGAAAATTAAAGGGGCAAGCACCAGCATTTGAGAATGGTGAGTCAAAAAATGACACTACTTAAATAAAACTGTAACGTTACCTTTTTCAGCTTAGGTTGTCTCTATGTTGTTATTTGGCAAGGTTATGTTTGTTAAAGCGGAGGTTCACACAAAAAGTGAACCTCCGCTTTTTGAACCCCCCCTCTGGTGTCACATTTGGCACCTTTCAGGGGGGAGGGGGGGTGCAGATACCTATCTGAGACAGGTATTTGCACCACTTCCAGGTTCTTTACAGCCTTGTGACGTCACCCCCCCCTCCCCGCTGTCTTCTGGGAAACACTGTTCCCATTAAAGAGCGGGGACCAGCGATGGCACGCCACGATCCTCGCAAATGCGCAGTAGCAAGGCTTCACTTCCTGATTCCCTCACCAAGGATGGCAGCGGAAGCAGTCGAGGACCGACGATTGCTCAGCCTCGTCTGCTGACATTACGGGCGCACTAGACAGGTAAGTGTCCATTTTTTTAAAGTCAGCAGCTGCAGCATTTGTAGCCGCTGGCTTAAAAAAAAAATGGATGAACCTCCGCTTTAAGCATGTTAATGCATAGATTGCTCAACAACAACCAAAAAAACATTCCTCCATTTGTTTGGAAGATACACACTTTTATACTGGTCAAACATAAGAAGAACTGTGGGAAGGGACACACAATTGATAACCTTTTGCCTTATCTATATTTTATATTTTGTTTAACCACCTGCCGGCCGCCTAATGACGATATACGTCGGCAGAATGGCACCGCTGCGCAAAGCAACGTACCTGTACGTCATTTGCCGCCATGCGTGCATGCCTGTCGCTTGCTCCGTGACCGTGCCTGTGGGACCCACGAACTTGATGTCCGCCGAGGTCCCGCGATCGTGTCACGAAGCTGCAGAACAGGGAGATGCCTGTGTAAACAAGGTATTTCCCTGTTCTGCCTAGTGACAGGACACTGATCTACTGCTCCCTGTCATTGGGAGCAGTGATCACTGTCATGTCACTTGTAGCCCAGCCCCCCCACAGTTAGTATCACTCCCTAAGACACACTTAACCCCTTCATCGCCCCCTAGTGTTTAACCCCTTCCCTGCTAGTGTCATTTACACAGTAATCGTAGAAAATTAAGAAGAAAACCCCCAAAGGAGTGGGACTTTTAAGGCCAAGTTCAGATAAAATATACTTTAATGCATAGGTTATAATATGGACCCAGTCACATACATATTGGTGTCTATAGAGAAGGTGGCCTGTGTGGTCCGTTACCTCTCTGTGGGTTTCACATAGTAGGCAAGGAGCATCAGGGATAGGAAGAAAGCACCCAGTGAAGAAGGTAAGGAAAAATTACAATTACATAACAATACAGTGTATGATACAACATAATAAAATAAGCACAATCTCCATGGAACAAAATGGATAATGCCCGACGCGTTTCTGGTCTCTTGGTTTAGAAGAGAGCCGTCATCAGGGGCCAGGGAGTTGTACCGTATAAAAATTATTTCTCAATTCGCTGGCTTGTGCGGAAAGAGAGGTCCCTAATTGGGATGGTAGTGGTCATGAGTGGGTTCGAGAACCGATCAGCTGGGGGGTAAAGACCCTTCCTATATCAGTGGTCACACTCCCGATATGGGAGGGGGGTGATTGTCTTTCAAAGACACCCCCTAAGGTTCTGTGTGAGATTTGTCACGTGATCCCTCCGGATCAGACAAAATAGGACAGTTGTCTCAAAGTGTCCGCCAGTTAGTAGCGTTATCCCTGGTGTACGTAGGGTGCCCTACGTACACCAGGGATAACGCTACTAACTGGCGGACACTTTGAGACAACTGTCCTATTTTGTCTGATCCGGAGGGATCACGTGACAAATCTCACACAGAACCTTAGGGGGTGTCTTTGAAAGACAATCACCCCCCTCCCATATCGGGAGTGTGACCACTGATATAGGAAGGGTCTTTACCCCCCAGCTGATCGGTTCTCGAACCCACTCATGACCACTACCATCCCAATTAGGGACCTCTCTTTCCGCACAAGCCAGCGAATTGAGAAATAATTTTTATACGGTACAACTCCCTGGCCCCTGATGACGGCTCTCTTCTAAACCAAGAGACCAGAAACGCGTCGGGCATTCTCCATTTTGTTCCATGGAGATTGTGCTTATTTTATTATGTTGTATCATACACTGTATTGTTATGTAATTGTAATTTTTCTTTACCTTCTTCACTGGGTGCTTTCTTCCTATCCCTGATGCTCCTTGCCTACTATGTGAAACCCACAGAGAGGTAACGGACCACACAGGCCACCTTCTCTATAGACACCAATATGTATGTGACTGGGTCCATATTATAACCTATGCATTAAAGTATATTTTATCTGAACTTGGCCTTAAAAGTCCCACTCCTTTGGGGGTTTTCTTCTTAATTTTCTACAATTATCAGGGATGCGGCTATTTTCAGAGTGTCCGGATGTGGTAAATCCTCTTTTCTTTTGTTTTACACAGTAATCAGTGCATTTTTATAGCACTAATCGCTTTATAAATGACAATGATCCCAAAATAGTGTCAAAAGTGTCTGATGTGTCCGCCATAATGTCGCAGTCATGATAAAAAATTCTGATCGCCACCATTACTAGTAAAAAAAATATATAAAAAATGCCATAAAACTATCCAGTATTTTATAGAAGCTATAACTTTTGCGTAAACCAATCAATATACGCTTATTGTTATTTTTATTTTTACCAAAAATATGTAGAATACATATCGGCCTATACTAAGAAAGATTTTTTATATATATATATATATATATATATATATATATTTGGACCATATTATAAAATATATTTTTTTTTTCAAAATTGTCGCTCTATTTTTGTTTATTGCGCAAAAAATAAAAAACACAGAGGTGATCAAATGCCACCAAAAGAAAGCTCCATTTGTGGGAAAAAAAGGATGTCAATTTTGTTTGGATGCAACGTCGCATGACCACGCAATTGTCAGTTAAAGCGACGCAGTGCCGAATCTCGAAAAGTGCTCTGGTCAGGAAGGGGGTAAATACTTCCGGGGCTGAAGTGGTTAAACTGAAAAAAAACTATGACTATTTCAAACGCACAAATGGCTAAACCCCTGTTAATAATCCTTTTTCTTAACTATAGAACAGATGGCTTTGGTGACATAAATAGATGCAGGAAGCATTTGTGTGCTAGACCACTATTCTGTCCTTTGAAGGTTGCCATCAAGGGCAAAACTTGTGATGCATCTCCTTCAAGGTGACGTTTCCTCAACCATTTCCTTCAACACCACTGAAGAGGAAAAAATGAAAACTGATTGACTAACTTTGTACATGGTGGTGGTAAAGCATTCATAATGTGTAATGTGTGAAATTACTGCTGCGGTGTGATCCTCTGGAGAGGAGTTTGTTCATACCTGATCATGGCAAATCATTTTGTTGAGGAGCATCTCGCCATGTCTAGACGATATTGCACGCATCGCAGACGGCCAATTAGGCCCAAAAAAAAAACAGTCTGTCATTATTCTCTGAAATATGATTAAAGGTTGTAAACCTTAAAGTGGTTGTATAGATTTGTTTGTTTTTTCTTTTTAAATAACAAACATGTCATACTTACCTCCGCTGTGCAGCTAGTTTTGCACAGTGTGGCCCCGATCCTGCTGTTCTGGGGTCCCCCGGTGGCTCTCTTGGTTCCTCCCTGCCTCAGGAAACCCCCTCTGGGAAGCTTTCTCCCAAGGGGGTTACCTTACGGGCATGCTTCCAAGTCCTGCATTCGGCGTTCATAGCCACCAATTGCAGGACTCGGCCCTGCCCCTGGATGCCCACGTCATTGGATTTGATTGACAGCAGCCCGAGCCAATGGATGCGCTGCAATCAATCTATCGAAAGAAGAGCCAAGAAGACCGAGCAAAGGAAGAGCGCACTCTCAACGCGGGACTTTCCAGGGCTCAGGTAAGTATAATGGGGGGCTGGGGAGGTGGCGGTCATCGTCTGAGGTTTTTTCACCATAATGCATTAAGGAGAAAAAACCTTGAAACTTTACAACCCCTTTAATTTTATTTCCTAAAATAAAAAAGAGGTTTTACTTATCTGCACAGGTTAAGCCACAGAGCAGACTCTTACAATGTCTTCTGCCCCCCCCCCCCTTCATTGAGATAATGTAGTGGTACATCCCCCCCCCCCCCTCTTTATGCTGTGTTTAATTGTGTTGGGTCATGGCACATAGACAAAGGTCTGGAGATATCTCCCAGCGGGGGATGTGTTAGGAGGGGCGGCCTGCTTATCATAATCCTTTTATGTGTTTCAACTGTAGTTGTTTGAATATACAAGTGTTAAGTTTCTATTGGTTCTTCCTTGTCCCCTACCCCCTCTATAACAAGGCTAAGGGGAGTGTCCCTAACTGTGTTTAAAAGTGTATGTTTGGTACTTAATAAAGAGTTGATGCTCTGCATGTTTAACCCACAACACCTGTGTGGCTTGTCTCGTGATTGAGGGCTGGTTATGGTGAGTCTGCAGACTGTGGGTGTGTTTGAAAGACAGGAGACACAGGTCTGGCAGAGGTTCCCATATGGGGTATCCAAGATCCGTCACAGTTGGGATTTGAACCAACAACCCTGGTGCTGATAGACAGAAGTGCTAGCCACTTGGCCAATGTGCTGCCCACTTGCTTCACACATGCTTGAGTATGTATATATATTGAATGCGTTGGTGTATATATATATATATATATATATATATATATATATATATATATATATACACTATATTGTCAAAAGTGCACTTTACAGGCACATGACCTTTACTGGCATCCCAATCTTAGGCCGTAGGGTTCAATATTGCGTTGGCCCACCCATTGCAGCTTTTACTCTTCTGGGAAGGTTGTCCACAAGGTTAATGAGGGTTTATGGTAGTGGTTCCTTTACTCTAACAGGCCAGATTTTATGTATTACATTGGGAAGATACAGACTAGAATACTGCAATTGCTGAGCAGCAAATTATATCACCTGTGATGTATTTTAACTATCTTACAAACCTGACCTGTTAGTGTGTCCTCAGAACTGGAGTTGAGAACCAGTGGTCTATAGTAATGTTTGACTATTCTTCCCGAAGCACATTTGGGAGGTCAGGCAATGATGTGGACGTGAAGACCTGGCTGGTAGTCTGCGCCCTAATTCATCCCAAATGTGTTCTATTGGGTTGAGGTCAAGACTCTGTGCAGGCCAGTCAAGTTCCTTCACCCCAAACTCGCTCATCCATGTCTTTATGGACCTTGTTTGTCATGTTGGAACAGGAAAGGGATGCCAAACTGAACCCACAAAGTTGAAAGCATGAAATTGTCCAAAATTGTCCAAAATGTCTTGGTATGCTGATTCCTTAAGAATTCCTTTCCGTGAAACTAGCCCAATCTCTGAAAAACAACTCCACACCATAATCCCCTCTCCACCAAATGATTTGGACCAGTGCACATATCAAGGTTCATAAAGACATGGATGAGCGAGTCTGGGGTAGAGAAACTTGACTGGTCCTGACCTCAACCCGATAGAAAACCTTTGGGATTATATATAGCGGAGACTGCGAGCCAGGCTTCCTCGTCTAACATCGATGCCTGGCCTCACAAATGCGCTTCTGGAAGAATGGTGAAACATCCCTATAGACACACTCCTAAACCTTGTGGACAGCCTTACCAGAAGAGTTGAAGCTGCTAGGCCGCCTACACACGATCAAATTTGTCCGCTGAAACTGGTCCGACGGACCAGTTCAGCGGGCAAATCCGATCGTGTGTATGGGCGAGCAGACATGTCTGACATCCCGTGACCAAGTCCTGTCGTGACGAAACGTAGGGAGGCGGCGTTTTGACGTCACCGCGCATTTTCTCTACCCCGATACGGGCTGTGTGTTCCAAGCCGGCCGGCTTTTTTATACGCTCTGCATATCCACGATATTGTAAGTGCATTTCTACTTGCTTTTATTAATTAAAATAAGGATTTTACAGTATGTGAGCCCTTTATTTCTTGCATACCCTCGGATCGCTATTGGGAGTGACTCTTATATACCCAGGATACTGACTACCTTTGGCTACCATCGATCCCAGTCTCTTACCATGCTCTTTATGATCTCCTTTAACCAGGGATCATTTTCATCTGGTAAGAGAATATATATTATTGTGGTGAAGGTTCCTATCTTTCCGGCACTGTTCTAGTGTGAAATTGTCTTGCACATGGTGGAGATTATTCATGAACTTGCCTCTGGTGGATTGTTTATCCAAGACTAACATTCATCTGAATATTATTGTGTCACGCACTCCACTTAACTTTTTTATTGATTTATTTTTTAGCGCGATCTTATTTTCTTTTGCATTAATGTTCATGTGTGTGTAAAGGCAGGCGTCCCAATACTTTTGATAATATATTGTATACTGTATATGTATATAGTGGGTTTATGATAATGTGTTCTCTTCTTTATAGTATGAGTTTGTTATATCTGGCTAAGTTTGCTGTCTAAACGTTACTAAACTATAACATTTGTCCAAACATGCACAGCTCACATCTGCCTTACTTCATTACATATTTCATTAGTCATTGTTCATAAATGGCTCATAGCCCATAGCACATTGGCCCTCGTTGATCATCAGTTTACCGGGGGTATCAGTGCTTATTGTTGGCTTTTACCTTCCTCACTTGCTCCTGTCAATGGATAATCGTTGTGTATCCTCCATGCCAGCAACTTACACTCTTTACATGGAAAAAGTATGAGTAAGATGTAATATCTATGTAACATTTTCCCACATCTTTTTTAGAAACCGGTGGTCGAACAAATGATAGCTTGGCTTAAAATTACAGCATGGAAGTAAAAGAGGTGATTAAAAGGCAAATAATTGTAGCTGTCACGTTCCAGTTTCAGCCATGAAGTTTGGTGATATACATGATTCATTTGATGGATTGCTTCTTTCTCTCTATGACAGCGATACCTTACAATCATGAATACATCTGCAATATTTTACCTAGAAGTCGATCTCCCTCACGTCCCATTCTCCACTTTTAATACGTGTCATTCCCTGATCCTTTCTGATTTACCATAGCTCATTTTACTTTTTTGAGAACCATTAATTATCGAGGTAGATTATATTCCGTTATATATTATGTTCAGTTCTGGCTGTACTGTTGCCTTGGCATATACAAATGTCTGTCTGGCCACTCTAGCCTGTCTATATTTTTTGGATGTTATATCACCCACAAGCATGTCATTTTTGGTTTGTGTAAACAATCCACTTTCACGTTCATATCACTGTTTTGTAGGCCCTGTCGTGAGCCTAGAAACAGTTCTACAGACCTTTTGCCATCATAATGACATCATCAGGGCACATCATGCCATGTGAATGGTTACAGCAGCCCTCAAAATTTCCACTCACCTGCTAGCATTTGGCGAGTGGAAATTAACTAAGGGCGAGTGTGGAGCCACATCGGAGTGTACGTCTACCAAAAGAGCTGGTCCAGGAGGCGGGACTGACAGCGGAATTCTCCTCTCTGTGTGATCTGGCTGGATTTCCCCTTCCTCTCCCTTGATAAGCACCTATGAGGCTGCATTGATGGGCACCGATGAAGCTGCATTGATGGGCACCGATGAGGCTGCATTGATAAAGCTGTTAACCTCCCTGGCGGTATGATTCTGTCTGGAATTACGTACCAAAAGCGGTACAATTATTTTGCATGGAAATTCTGCGTTTTATACTGTAGGCCTGCAATTCTTAGGAATAACTCACTTAAATTTGTCCAAACAATAGTCTAGTAAACATCTCTGGTATGATAAAGTTTGAAACACAAAATCATAAAATTATAATATAATAAATAACTATAAATAATTATAACAAATAATAATGTAATTATAATAAAAATTATTCACTAATGTAATCAAATCAAAATCACTGAAATTTGCTCAGTTGCAGAATTGTCGCTGTCATTACTTTTATTTTTTTATGACGAATTTCCCCACAAATCGCTATCGCTCAATTCTGCAAGTGATTATCATTTATTATCGCTGTTTTCTAGCTGCTCTAAAATCACTTTTGACATAAAGGGACACTTTTGGTTGCTATGGACAATCTACAGTTTGCAGGCACAAAAAAAATGTTTTTATTATGTAAAAGAACATGCAGGGCACTGGGCAGACCACTAGGGACAAGGGGGGTGTGTACTTTTTACATACAGTATACTGTAATCTTATAGATTACAGTACTGTATGTATTGTGTTTGTTTACTTTTTTGAATTTGCCGCCGGTCTCCGCCTTCGTGCGCCGTTACGACGCAGGGAACGGAGATCGGCGGCGCGCGGGCACTGTGTGAGTCGAATGGAGGACGCCACTCGCTCACACAGCGGGGATGCATCGCTGGATCCAGGGACAAGGTAAGTACAGTAACCCTGCCTGGATACAAGGTAAGCCAGCGCGCTGCAGGCTCTGCATATTCACCCCGAGCGTGACTCGGGGATACCGATTTTTACATAAAAAATCCACCCCGAGTCACGCTCGGGGATACGGCCAGGGGGGTTAATATTTATTTTTTGTAACTTAATTCTACATAAAACATTTAACAGTATCTTTTTATGAGATAATTTACGAGGGCGTGTTTTGGGGCAAGGCAGAATATGTGTTGGGTGGGGCAACTGGTGGGCGCAACTCTTAAGGCCTGGCTAGTAGCTCAGGACTTGAAATTTTGAGCCCTGGTTACAGGATTTCTAAATTTCCCAATCGAGGATAGGCAGGGCTGAACTTTTTACTAAGCCACACAGACCATTGTCTAGGATGCATGGCCATGAGAGCAGCGTGAACATATTTTATTAGGATGTTTTGTGATAGACCAACACAAAGTGAAACATAGTTGTGAAGTGGAAGGAAAATTATAAATGGTTTTCAAAACTTTTTACAAATAAATATGTGAAAAGTGTGGCGTGTATTTGTATTCAGCCCCTCAGTCAATACTTTGTAGAACCACCCAAGTCTTTTTGGGAATATCTCTACCACAGTGGTAGCCCATCCATAAAGGGCGCAGGGGTTAGGGCTTCCCCATTAGACCATGCACCCGGCCCCTGTGTAGCGCCTGGTCACTTTCAGGACCTGTGCTATGTTAAATTTAGGGTAGAATTCAGAAAAGTAGTTGGCTCTGAATTGGTTTGACTGTTTACATTTAGGGTGTATGCTCTAGCTTGGCTGTGCTGTGGGCTGACCTTCCTGTCCGGGGACTCCCGTTACCCCTGGATGGCAGGTGGCAGCAGTGTGGTCAAGTGCTCTGAGTGCCACTCCTTAGCTACCAGTGGAGTTGATCTTTCTGCTGTGCATGCTGGGGAGGGGTATAGAGGGGGAAGACGCCATTACCTCAAGGTTCTTCCTCGTGTGGCATCCACCATTGGGGTAACCATTCCTCGACACCCCCGCATATGGCCCTCCTGGCCGAGGTGTGAGTGAGCAGCATTGTTCCGGAGCGATTGATCCACTGTGTGGGCCCAGTAGCTGACTGGGTCCCCAGTCTGGAAGGGGTCCCGAGCTGTCCGTCCAATTGGAGGAAGCCGACCGTTGAGGAGTATGTCCGGGAGATACTTAGCACGGGGCTGGTGTTCCAGGAGGGGCCTGACCATTCATCGGGGACCACCTGAGTTCTAACAGGCTGGATGTTGGTCGCCTGTTAGCTACTGACTGTACAAAACTACCTGAAGTAGATCCGGGTGCTGAATCTACTAAGAAAGGATTCCGGACCATAATTACCTCCAATCATATGGGAGGGTCTGTGGCAGAGACCTAATCCTAAATTTTAATGATATTCTGGCTGCCAGGCTTGTGAGAGAGGCCTGTCCAGGTGCGCTATACCTATTGCGGCTGGAGTGGCAAAGTACAGTGTTTAAGGAAGCAGGACTGTTTCCCGTGTTCAGTTATACTTGGATCTACTGTCTTCTATTTGCTATCGCTTCACCTTTCTACTGTTTAACAGTTTTTAGACTTCACCCAAGGTTCAGTCTCTTCTATTACTGGGGGCATCTGAAGGGATTAATTTAGAGAAGCAACACGGTCCTTTTAAAAATGATGCTGTCCACTGCAGCTGGCTGCTACTTATAGGTTCACAGAGCCAAATGGCAACCAATGCAATGTCCCACACCAGCGGCATCAATTATCTTGTTGATACTGACACCCCTTCCCCCATCTTTCCTACCTCCCTTCCCCTTCCTGTCTCCCCACTCCTTTTCCCTCCTTTTTCTCTCTCCATTCCCCCATCTTCTACTCTCCTCTTTTCCTCGTCCCTCCCCCTCTCCCCTTTCCCTACCCCCTTCCCTTCTTTCCTCTCCTCTCCCTCTTCCTTCCTCCTCTCCCCTCCCTGGTCCCTCCCCCTTCTTCCCCCTTCCCCCCCATCCCCTCCGCCCTACTCCCCTCTTTTCTGGATACCTGTCTGGGTCAATCGGGCCCTGGCTTGACATGCTTAGGTGTGTTACCCAGTGACGAGCATCCTACTTGTTTTCTACCCGCGAACGCAGAGTCTCTTTCTCGGAAAATGATACCACAATTTATTGTGTTATGCATACAGTATACAAACAAAAAAGTAATTGTCATGTTTTTAATTATGTTCTGTTTTATGCAGTGCTACATCTTTGTGTCTTCTGTCTTTGTTATAAAGAAACATCCCCTGAGGAAGCCCTAGGTGGTGAAACATGTCGGGATAGTCACTCTATTCACCATGCTGAGTGACCACTTTTTCAATTAACTTGAAAACAAGATGATCTTTTGCAACTGTACATTCTAAGCATACTTGATTGTTTTAGTTCTGTACTGTATGTATTAATAAAATGTCTGTTGTATTTTATAAATCCTAGTATTCACTAATATTCTCTCGACAACGGGGATGTGTATTCTCAAGGTTATTTTGTTATCATGCTTGTTCATATGAAGAACAATAGAGTCAGTCTGCCGGATCTCAATTTAAAACATTAATTATATAATAGCTTTAAAAATAACAATAAAACTCTCCAGCATAAACTCAGTCACAATCACTCAAGAAGCTCTTACTGGTAACTAAACATGAACATGTTAATAAAGTGCACCCAGATTATTATATTAATTCTTATTTAATGAGGAATCACATAGTCTATTGAATTGGCTAGAAAGAACACCGTTTACTAGAGATAGACCAGTAAAAGATGAAATCTGATTGGTTGTTATTTGCTGCACTTTGCACACTGTACGTTTTATGAAATTAGCCCATTTATGTACATCTTTTTACAGTGTTTACTCATAATGCTTCATTTTTTAAATAGAGATATTTAAATCTTATACGCTTCCCTTGTCAAACTGGCGGATGTTTCGGTGTTCATGTTACAATTTACGGGTAAGAACTTTACATAAAAAGGAAATTTATGGCTGGAATTCAAGTTGCTCCTCTGTGAAAGAAGACATTATAGCCAAGACTGAATAATGTGCCTACTGGGCACAAGACTGGTAATCAGGAGTGTAATATACTATGGCTTATTGTGAAAGGACAAACAAGTTCTTATTAATGAAGGAAAATAATGAAACTATGTCAAGTGGTGTATTTTCTAGGATAATACAAAACAAAATAAAAAATATTTCACGGTATTAGTTCTTGAGTTTGTAAATTCATAGATTTTCACAAATTGATTTGTAAAAAAAAAAGTAGGCAATGTCCTTGAGTCGTTCTGGGAAATAAAAATTATGAATTGTGAGGTTGAACTGCAGAACCACATGAATGGGTGACCACATTTCTCAGGGAGCTCCCAGGGCGGTATAGTTCTTGACATCACACCTTGCTCTGCCCCCTTCCACTTCCAATTCCTCTTTTTTTGGGGTTTGGACTATGGTGAGCAGGGTCAATCTTATGATGCCTTGTACACACGAGCGGAATTTCCACCAGAAAAAGTCAGTCAAAGTTCTAAAATAAATTCCGATCGTCTGTATGCATGCTCTGAATCAATTTGACGCATTCTCGGAATCATTGAACTTCATTTTTCTCTGCTCGTTGTAGTGTTGTACGTTACTGTGTTCTTGACGGTTGGAATTTTGTGTGACCGTGTGTATGCAACACAAGTGTGAGCCAACACGGTATTTTTGTTGGAATTTCCGATCGTGTGTACGTGGCATAAGAGAAACATTGAAATGCTAGTCAGTACCAGTGTACAATGGTGTATGTTTGTAAAAATCAATTACCTCTAATGTTTAGTGTCTACGTATGTGGATGGTGCTGCAAAATGCAAGATTATTAGTTAATTATTTTGAAATTTTAGAATGGGGTGGCTCGAGATGCAAAATTTAAAGTGTGTCTTGACTGAAAAAAGTTTGAGAAACACTCATTTAGAAATATGTCAGTTGCCATAAGCAGTGACATGTAAGCCAAGTTACCATGGCACCATTATAGCACATGCCGTTAGGGTGTGCCCATTGGAGATACATATGTCTTTAACTATTTTCTGTGCTAATAAACAAGGAGATACTGTAGAGAAAGGAAAATGTCTTTTGAGAAGCGACTGGCAGTGGAGTACAATGCTATACAGAAAACTAAAGGTGCAAATCTCAGGAACAGGACTGCTCATCTCCCATTACCACCAATTAACCAAATACAACGATATCAATGTAATGATTTCTTTATATAAATGTATATTTCACCACCCCATAATATTTGTTAGCGCATGAAAGTACTCACAGCTATCTTTTAGTACAATACAAGCTAGATCCAAAATAACAAAGTGAGAAAGTAGTTCTTTGCAGTTCAGTTCATTACGCTAATGAGTGTGATGCCTTTATTCAATCATGTTATCCATTTAACATTAACAAGTACAATCTAATTAGTCTATGAATCAGAATTAGCCAAAGATTTGTTGCTTTGAATCCTAATAAACCTATTTTTTCAACTCATTAAGTCGTTTATTTGATATTGACCTGTAATTGGTTCAAGTCGTGAAGATATCAAAACTCTTGACAGATCAGCCATTACCGGAGAGTAGAGCTAGACCTACATCCGGGGAATGCCATAATGGAAGCTTTCAGCAGACGTTCTCCTAGGCTTTGCCTACCAAGAATAAACAGGACTTCTTACTTCCCGATTCTTGTGAATCATTTAAATATGTTCTATCACTCAAAAATACTTAACATACTATATATATATTTATCATATACTATGGTACAACATCAGCTGTAACCATAAAGTGGTCATCCACTAATATTCGACTTCTTGAAAACAGATACAAAGTGTTTTAGTCATTGTAAAAGTTGTTTGGAGTAATGGCTAGCTATGACCTTGTAAGAAGGCTACCATAGAAAAATAATAAGTACTTTTGTTCCGTTTGAAGAATTTTACCATTTGCAGACACTTGTAGACTCCTGAAAAAGATTATTAGGCAAGCCTGAAACACTCCACAAAGGGAGTGTTTGGGCCTAGTCCTAAATCCTAAAATCAATCCTAAAAGTTTCTATGTCAATGGATGTGGAAAGTCACACCCTTTAGATCACACTCCTCAGGTTGGCATCCATTGGTATCTACTACAGTCAGTAGATATAAAATATAAAAATGCAGCTCTTTTCTCAATAAACTGCAGTGCATATAAAGGCATGGATGTCAAATTTAAATGGGGTTTTTTATCTAGTTTTTAATTTAAGGTTTCATTAAGAGTTATGGCTTGGGGGTATGTTGGTTAACCCCGGTCCAGTCCTTTGATGAATATGTTCTTGGGTATCTAGGGATATATTCTGTGCCTCCCTCCTGTTTTCTGTTTATGGGATTGGAAGCCTCTATTTCTGGTTATTGGTATTGGAGTGCAATTCTATCTCCACCTCTGGTTATTTAAAGCAATTATTTAAAGCATGCATGTTGTCGGCTACTCATGCCCCTGATGATGTCTTTCTTATGACGAAAAGTGTAGGCATCCACAGTCCATATTCCCATTGCACATGTTCTGGAATAAGCTCCTAGGGTACTGGATGCTGTAGTGACCTTCAACTGGATACTGGAACCTCTATTATATGTAAAGATTTGCCAGCACACCAAGGATCACCAATTTTGTGGATTTTTTTTTTTTATTCAAGAAAGCGCACATTACAAAACTGTGTAGTGCAACATTTAGGAGCCACACATGACCCCTTCATCAGGCAGGTCAATACACATGTCCGGAACGTTGCACTACACTGTTTTGTGATGTGATCTTTGTTGAATAAAAAACGTTTGCACAAAATTTATGGGCCAGATTCACAGAGCCCTTACTCCGGTCTATCTCCTGTTAGACCGGAGTACTTTCAAATTACCCGCGTCATATCATTAGTTTGAATCCTCAAACCATGATATGACGGCTTCGGTCTGACAGGCTTACGTCTTTGTACGCCTTCGGATCTACGCTGCAATCTTTTTGCGGCCGCTGGGTGGAGTTTGGGTCGTTTTCCGCGTCGGGGTATGCAAATTAGCTTTTTCCGGCGATCCACAAAGTTACGATCGTCCTTCGCAATCTCTTAAGGCATCTGTAGTCATCTTTTTGCTGCGTAAAGTTATACCAGCTATTAGCTGGTCTATAGTTAGACGGCCCATGTTAAGTATGGCCTTCGTTCCCGCGTCTAATTTCAATTTTATTTTTTATTTTTTGCGTAAGTCGTCCGGGAATAGGTATGTACGTAAACGACGCTACTCAAAAAAAAATTACGTAACGACGTTATTTCGCACAATGCACGGCGGGAAATTTCAGAACGGAGCATGCGCAGTTCAATCGCAGCGGGGACGCACCTAATTTAAATGCTTCACGCCCCCTAATCGCGTATTTCGATTCCGCCGCGAGAAATACACTACCCCGCCGCACCTTACGGGCCGAAATCTACCTGGATTCGACTTAGAGCCAGGTAAAATACGGCGGCGTAGTGTATCTCTGATATTCATGGGAAGTGGTGCAGTGTCTTTCTCTCCCAGCAAGCTGTCACTAATGTGGATGTGAGCTGTGGTCGCTCTTTCCCTCCCGACACCCACCGTACCACATAAGGAGAAACCAAGAAAAGTGGATTGTGCACTTAATTAAATGCACACAGTGTTACAGTTACATATTACTTTGTAGCTTTCAAATAAGTGGGATAGAGACATTTCACATTTGAGAACACTTTTTGGATGATAGTTAATTATTATTTATTTATTGTATTTATGAACACCATTCTATTGTGGTATATCATATACAATAAGGATTCGCCTCAAATTTATAGTCATCTAAGGCTTCTTTCATATTAGCCAACTCCAAAGTTGCACGATTTTCAGTGCAACTGTGGAGTTTGACTTTAATACAACCTTGAAGCGAATTTGATAAGACTTTTACATTCGCAAGTCATGTCAAAGTCGGATCAAATTAGGAACCTTTTCTAAAGTTGCAGCGACTTCAGTAGTGTCAAATGGAATGGCTCTCATAGAGATACATGGCATTTCACATGTCCTGCAACTTTGGGTTTTACAAGTCAGATCCTAAGATGCACAAGTGTGAAAGGAACCTAAGTGTATTCATACATAGCTGCTGCTTTTTTTTTTTATTATTATTATTTTTGTTTGTTGGCTTTTGGATTTTTATCACCATTTTTAATTTGTTGCATCCACTGTTTATGTTTTTTTTTGTTTTTACTTTTTGAGATACAGCCTCTGAAGGTAGAAATTAATAAACAAAAGATGAAAACGACGTGCCATCATCCAGGATTTTGAGTATAGAGAAATTGATTCTAAGGTCCCCAACCTAAAGAACCAAAGAAGGGGCGGGGCCATTGTTGGACTATCACGGTACTAGTAATATACTGTAGATATAACATGTACAGACATAGATATAAAGTTATAAAAAAAATTTTTTATTAAATACAACATCAATCGAGACACAAATTAAAATAAAATAAATGACCAACACAACACCAGTATAGTAAGCCCCGAAAAGGGGAGAAGAACAGTGGGTTAAGAGTCATGACAATCGACTTGACCGGCTATAGCTGCTTCATCAGAAGCATGTCTAAAATTAAAATTAAAATGACAAACAGTCAGCAAATACAACAGCTACAAAAGATAAATTGGGGAGCAAGGGGCTCAGCTGCTCACCTAAAATGCCCCACAGACGGGTGGGGTGGGCAACACCGCATGACGTCCCGTAAGGTGACCAGGGGGCACGCATATGGATAGACCTTATACTTAGATATGTAAGGCATGGATAATTAATATAATAATAAAACCTGGCCAGGGGTAATATAAAAAAATGGAAAAAGTGTGAAAAAAATGTGAATGGAGATGGTGTGAAGATGTGAATGACGGTGATGGGGAAGGGAAGTGGGGAGAAAAAGGGAGGAAAGGAAGGGGAGGGAGAAAAGGGGGAGGGAGAAAAGGGGGGGAGGGGGGAGAGGAAAGGGGGAAGGGGAGAGAATGAAGAGGGAAAACAAGAACTGAGAATAGAAAGGAAGAGGAAGGGGGAGGGGTGAGGCATATATACCTAAAATACAAAAAATGTATTGTATGTAGGGGGCCCCGGAACCAGGAGCCCAAACTGAGACATCTATGTGAAGCCACATCTAGCCTCCACAGAGAAGTCCATGGTAATGGACCAAAGAGGGAGGGGGACCACATTGGTTCCCAGGAGGGCATAAAGGTAGTGAAGCCTACCAGTGGTACCTAAATGGAAGACACAAAAAGTGGGTTAAAAGTGGTAATTAAGCAAAGGGGAGAGAGAGGGATGAAAAATGGGGAGGGAGGCCAAGGGCGGACAGATGCAGTCAGAGAGAAATAGAGGCATTGCAGGGTGACTTACTGTGGACTGGGTAAGGCCACAGTCCACAGTAAGTGCTTTTAGCACATCCATTGTGCTAAAAGCAGGAGTTGGCTGCCTTTATATCCCCTGCGTAGCTGACACACGTCAGAAGACGTTGTTGTGCAGGGGTCGGGATGCCCTCATGGCGTCAGCGTGATGGCTTTGCACATGTGCCATGCATCAGTGTCCCGCGATGTTTTTACTTTTTATTTGGATTGCAGTTACCATAAGGGCCGGTTCACACTGGTCAGACATACGCTCCGACTTCGAGAGCACAAGTCGCATAAAATCCCTGTGAGAGCCACCCTAACTCCCCCTAGACTGTATCAGTCTGATGTTGAATAAGGTTCCTGCACTACTTTGGTCCGACTTGGGCCTGATTTCCGCCCATTGATTTAACAAGGGGGCTCCCAGACCCTGCTCCCCCATGTAAATTAGTATGGGGTACATTGTACCCCTACCCATTCACCACCCAGTGTAAAGAAAAACAAGAGATGGTTTTTGACAAGTCCTTTATTAAAAAATGAAGACTGTCCCCCGTCGTAGCTCCAACGTGTCTTCTTCCTCTGGTCGTCTCCCACCGCTGCTGTCTTATCCCTTTGGTAATGTGTTCTTCCTTCGGTCTTCTCCACCACTGTTGTCTTCTCCCTCCAGTAATGTGTTCTTACTTCGGTCTTCTCCACCACTGTTGTCGTCTCCCTCTGGTGATGTGTTCTTCATTCAGTCTTCTCCACCACTGTTGTCTTCTCCCTCCGGTAATGTGTTCTTCCTCCAATCTTTTCCGCTACTTCCATGTTGGAGCAATGTGAACCCGGCTTACTTACCAAAGATGGGCATAGAGCTTGTGTGGCATTTTTTGAAACCACAGCCTTTTTTACCAGCATGCCATACTGGGCATAGAAGAAAGTTCCATAGCACCATACAAGTGTAGAAATTAGAGTTCCTTCCAAGATATCAGTAGCGAGTTCATACACATAGCCTTAAAATTCTTGTGTATATGGAAATGTTTATTCTTCCCCATGCATACAAATAACAGGAGGAAGTCTTAATATTAGGTGCATAAACTAAGCCCAGCCAGTCTTTGTAGGCCTGAAACGGATCTTACTACCACAAGCAATAGGTGCTACCAAAGGTTACTTCTGGATGATAGTTGGTGACTAATATTGTATTTTGGAAAAAAAAATGAATGGAAAGTATGAAGATTCTTGATACCTCTCTCCGGAGAATTATGTATTTGTTGTGGTTAAATGTCTTGAAACTATAGACTGAAAAATAAGAATATTGATTTCACTGTTGACATAAAATTCCATACCGACTTGAGGAATGAAATGTATCTCTAAAACACATGTTATATTCAAAACAAAACATACTGTTGGAAAGAATAATGTAAGATTCCAAGTCGGGAGTAGAGTGAAGAAGTGTTTAGGGGTTCCCTTGGGCCACTAGTTGGTTAGAAAAAAAAGGCTTTTGTCACCTGGCTAAAATTTATAGCAGAATTAAACTGTATCTGGGAACAAGAAACTGAGATAATTCATTTAAATATTCAACGCAAACTCACCCATCCATTCATGTCTCCATACTTTATTTTGTTGTGAAATCGCTTTGAAAAACACCCCCTAGCATAAGAATACGGGCAGATGGTGCTTGTATCATGTACTTCCTTAAATCCATCTGCACTTAGCTCAGGCATGCAGCCAGGAGGGTGTGCTTAGCTGAAAAAGCCCCTCCTCTAAATAAAATAAAAAAATGTCTTGAAGAATCCTGGGATGTATAACATCTCGAAATGCGTAGACCAAGGTATTGACCTCATTACTATTTGTCAATTGAGTCCTACATACTATTCTCAATTGAATTTCACCAACACACTGTATTTTAATGTTTGTTCTCTGTCATTGTCCCTTGGACATTTTTAACCACTTAAGACCCGGACCAATATGCTGGCAAATGACCCAAGGGGTTTTTGCGATTCGGCACTGCGTCGCTTTAACAGACAATTGCGCGGTCGTGCGACGTGGCTCCCAAACAAAATTTGCGTCCTTTTTTTCCCACAAATAGAGCTTTCTTTTGGTGGTATTTGATCACCTCTGCGGTTTTTATTTTTTGCGCTATAAACAAAAATAGAGCGACAATTTAAAAAAAAATGCAATATTTTTTACTTTTTGCTATAATAAATATCCCCCAAAAATATATAAAAAAACATTTTTTTTCCTCAGTTTAGGCCGATACGTATTCTTCTACATATTTTTGGTAAAAAAAATCGCAATAAGCGTTTATCGGTTGGTTTTCGCAAAATTTATAGCGTTTACAAAATAAGGGATATTTTTATTGCATTTTTATTAATCATTTTTTTTTTACTACTAATAGCGGCGATCAGCGATTTTTTTCGTGACTGCGACAATATGGCGGACACTTCGGACAATTTTGACACATTTTTGGGACAATTGTCATTTTCACAGCAAAAAATGCATTTAAATTGCATTGTTTACTGTGGAAATGACAGTTGCAGTTTGGGAGTTAACCACAGGTGGCGCTGTAGGGAATGTGTGCCCTAATGTGTGTGTTTACAACTGTAGGGGGGTGTGGCTGTAGGTGTGACGTCATCGATCGCGTCCCCCTATTACAGGGATGACGCGATCGATGCTCCGGCCACAGAGAAGCACGGGGAAGCCGTGTGTACACACGGCTCTCCCCGTTCTTCCGCTCCAGGGACGGATCGCCGCACTGCAGCGGCGATCGGGTCCGCGAATCCCGCGGACCCGGTCCTGGAGCTTCGGACCGGGTCGCGGGGGCGCGCCCGCGACCCACGGCTGGGTACTAAAACCAACGTATATATACGTTGATGTGCCCAGCCGTGCCATTCTGCCGACGTAAATGTGCAGTAGGCGGTCCTTAAGTGGTTAATATGTAAGAAAACACTATATACTGTACATTTTAATGGTTTGTTGCTCTCACTATCGGAGGCATAATTAAAGTGGTTCTAAAGGCAACGTTTTTTGTTTTTTTACTTAATGCATTCTATGCAGTAGATCCCTGTCATGTTGCTAGGCAGAACAGGGAAATGCCTTGTTTACAAACTGTTTACTCTGCTCAGTTTTTGAATGAATAGAAGAAGCCTCTGTGCTCCTGTTAATTCATTTTTAGTGCTGAGAAAGGGACTATGGAATGTGTCCTCAGTTCCTTAGTCTGTCTCAAAGGGGAGATGTCAAGGGCCTGTTTAGACCCCTGACATCTCCCCAAAGCCCCCAAAAAATATAAAACATGATTGAAATTTAAAAAAGAAAATAAACTACTGACCCCACTCACCCCGCCCTACCTGCTCCTCTTGGGAGCCCAACTGGGGCCCAACGGGACCACGACGGGGCAGAGGGACTCCCCTTATGAGGGAGTGAGGGGGCCTAGACCACCCAGCCAGCCCCGTAGGTCCTTCGCCTCTCTTTATTTTAGGAGACTGCATGTCCAAAGTGCGTGTGTGTTAAACCAATTTAGGGCCATATTCAGGTAGAGTTAGGCTGGAGTATCTGTGATACTCCAGCCTAACTGTCACTTTAAGCCGGCATTTCTGTTTTCTGTAACCAGAAAACAAGAAACGCCGGGTTGGTGATGCGATCGGCGCAATTTAATTCCGCCATCGCATCGCAACTTTAATTTAAAAATGGCGCCGGGGGCGTTCCCGCTGATTTACGCTGAAAAAATATGTTAATCAGCGGGAATCGGCAATTCACGATCGTATTCGGGCGCAACGCAGTGACTTTTCAACGTTTCTGTAAGCGATACGCGGCGTAAAGATAAAGCAGCCACCTAGTGGAGTATCCTATGTTAAGTATAGGCGTCGTCATCGCGTCGGAAAAAAAAAATGGCGTCGTTTGCGTAAAACTTTCATGAATGGGGATGTGACGTCATTGACGTTCACTGACAGAATTTGGAGCATGCGCACTGGGATGCATTGACACTCGACGCATGCGCAGTACGTTCGCCGCGGGATCGCGCTTAGTTTAAATAATACACGCCCCGTACCCGCCCAATTTGAATTCCGCCGGCTCATTTGCGATGCGCTGCCGCAACTTTAGGAGCAAGTGCTTCATGAATAACAGCACTTGCTCCTAAAATTTCAGCAGTGTAACGTAAATGAGAAGCGTTACTCCAGAGCAAAGATGCTTCCATCTACCTGAATCTGGCCCATAGTGTGCGTGCAAGTGTGGTGGTTTTTGTGGGGGGGGGTGGGCGTACTAAGCACAGGCGTACCTTGCATAGCACACCCACCAGGAGCCGGGCTGAGACCACCAAACTCAATTCACATGTAGCCGAGACCGGGATCCGAACCCTTGGCTGCAGAGGTGAACGGCTTGTCAGCGCAGTGCCAATCACGTTGAGCCACCACAGCTCCCTGTAATAATTTTTTTAATAAATAGAATAAAAATAAAAATCAATTATTAAAAAAAAGACTACATTTTTTTTGTCGCGAAGGGGGCGGTGTGGTTGCGGGTTCGAAGCGCCACCTCCCTGAAATTAGTTTTTGCAGGTTGGGATGTCTGTACCCTATAACTGGTTTACAAAAGTCTTAGGCCTCGTACACACGAGGGGATATGTCCGCTGAAAACGGTCCGATGGACCGTTTCAGCAGACATCTCCGATCGTGTGTATGGGCTAGCGGACAGATTTGTCCACCCGACAGATTTCAAAGCATGCTTTGAAATCTATCAGGTGGAATCCGTCCGCCCGACATGTCTGCTGGTTAGTACACTTACCAGCAGACATGTCGTCCCGCACCGCCGCCGCACCGCCGCCGCACCGCCGCCGCACCGCCGCCGCCGAATGGATTTGGCGCATGCGCGGAAGTGTTTTACTTCCTGGTGCGGTGACGTGGCAGTGACGTGGCGGCGTCAACGTCACCGCCGCGTCACCGACACGTCACCGCGCCGTCCGCCGGCGGGGAATTTGATCCGATGGTGTGTACACGCCATCGGATCAAACTCCAGATCGGACATATCCGATGGAAATGGTTCGCGGACCGTTTTCATCGGATATGTCCGATCGTGTGTACGAGGCCTTAGGGAACGTAGAGAGAGATACTGGACCAACATATATTTCTAGCTTATGGTGTGGGTCATATTGAAAGGTCTAGGAAAAAAAACAAAAACAATTAAGAGCCATCGCTTAACAAAAGCTTTTATTTGCATATTTGATATTTTTCACCTGTCAGAGAACAGAAATGCTATATGTTCAAGCTCGCTAGACTGCATCCTATCCTGACCCATCTTCAATAATTACCTTATTTCTGCTGTAATCATTTTATAGTTATTTAAGATCGACATTAAGCAAATTATTTATCCTCCAGCATGTAATTAAGGTCTGAATAATGTCCTTGATAGTAATAATACCTGTTTTCATTTGCGACGTCTGGTACACTTACTGTGCGATTTCAGTAATGAATGGCTGTTTGATAAAAGCGGGTGAATTAAATTAGCTTTTGGTCACAGACAATGTTAGCTGGAAAGAAGATGCTTTATTTCACCTGGGTGAGCTTCACTGTTCAATGATATTCTCAAAAAAAAACAAAAAAAACATAAAAGGTATTTTGTCATCATAATGGTGCAGGTGATTCTCGGTATCCATTCATAAATCAGGGACAAGTGTATCATTCTATTAAATAGTTTCTTCTCTGAAACAATTTCAACGAGATGGTAAAATCCTATCCCAAATGGATAATTATTTTAGCATTTGTCAGCAAGATGTCTGCTGCAACATGTAAATCTTTTATAGCCTCTGCATAATATGACAATCATGGATGTACCTGGACAATGTCATCTTTGTATACAGAGGACTCTCCAAAAAATACAAAGTGTTTTATGAAAATTACCTATTTGGAACGGAATTTAAAATAAACCTAACATTAACATAGGCAATTCAGACATGATAAAAAAATAAAATGCCCAAGCAGAGGTCCCCTAGCAAAATCTGCATTCCAAAACAGTCATTACATCCAAAAATATAAGAAAATAATATCATATCTAATTCTAATCTTCTTGTGAGGCACCAGTACCAGCCATCATCTGCAGACAACTATACTCCTCGAACCACCGGAACTCTTTTATTTTTCCTCTCTTCAGCCTCCTGTACTTCCTGGGCAGTGAACATGGCATTCCTGGGGGTCAGTAGGGTACCAGTAGGCTAGGCTTGCAGGAACCGGGACTCCTATAGGTGACACACTACACTAAACTATATTCCCTGTCGCACAAAGGTGACCATTAGGCCGCGTACACACGATCAGACATGTCTGATGAAACTGGTCCGACGGACCGTTTTCATCAGACAACTCTGAACTTGTCTGATGGTTTGATGTGTGTACACACCATCGGACCAAAATCCCATCGGACCAGAACGCGGTGACGTAGAACACAACGACGTGCTGAAAAAAGGAAGTTCAATGCTTCCAAGCATGCTTCGATTTGATTCTGAGCATGCGCAGGTTTTTGGTTCGATGGTTTGTGTACCAACCATCGAATCTGTCCGACGGACAGGTGTCCGTCGGACAGATTTTAAAGCAAATTTTAAAACTTTCGTCCGACGTACACACCGTACACACCATCGAACTGGTCGGACATGTTCGATCGGGTGTACGTGGCCTTAGAGTAAGTTTTTAATACAATTGGTTGATTTTTGTGATACACAACATACAATGTCTGGTACATAATCAGTCCAAACATGAAAAAAGTCTCACACATGTGGTATCACCATACCACCATACCAATTATTGAATTTCTTCATTTTCAAAAGAATTGTGACAATAAAATTACAACTTCAAAAACTGACCACAAGTCTAACTAATAATTCTAACTTTCGACTTTCCTGAAAGAGCTAATTTGGGGGATATTTGTACTGTCCTGGCATTTCAGGGCTTCAGGAAATGAGAAAGGCAGTACATCAGGACTGGTCAATATATATATATATATATATATATATATATATATATATATATATATATATATATATATATATATATATATTAGGGTTGTGCAAATTAACTTTTAATTACTCGATTAATCTTAAATTTGTTTGATCGATCAAAATCTTTTTGATCGATTAAACTTCTTTTGATTTGTACTCACCTCTCCGCCAGCTTCTGGGCCTTCAGGGAGTTCCGTTGGAGATCCGGTAACGTCACGGACACCGGCGGGGCTTGCCGTGTCCATCTGAAGGGCTCCTTTGCTGTGCCTTCATATCTGCATGCTGGCGGGACCTTACTATCTGCCACACGCAAGGGCTGTTACACTTCCCTCTATCACTTCCCTCTATCAACCTGGGATTCTACATCCATCGACTGGGAGTTGCGATAGTTCCCTTCACAGGACATCTACATGCCGACGGACTGCTGTTAACCTCTCCTCATCTGGATTCAGCAGTGGCATTGTTGTACACATTTTTATACCAGTATCATACTTAGCTACATGTTTTTATGACTGCTTTTGGTACCGTTTGGTATTACTCGCACCATTTTTACAGTTTATGTAGCTACATCGATTTTATCTCCAGTGCAGTATTTATTTGGTTATTATATATATATATATATATAAACCATAGTTTGTAGACTCTATAACTTTCACACCCTCTAAATAATAACTAATGTTTTGGCCAACATTTATGAATCTTTGCAAATTTGGCAAAATTTGCACATTGGTTATTCTTTTTTTCCTCTATATAATAAATAGAAGAAAAAAAAACAGAGGTTTTTAAATAACACCAAAAGAAAGTTATATACCGTATTTTTCGGACTATAAGACGCACTTTTTTCCCCCAAATGTATGGGGGGAAATGTCTGTGCGTCTTATAGTCCGAATAGTGAATGAACAGGCCCCCCCCGTCTCCGCCATTTAACATACCGGGGCATTGGTGGTCACAGAACATGTCCGCAGCTGGCAGGCAGCAGGCTTATGGTGTCAGTGTCCACGGCGGTATACCGTTTTTTGTCACAGTAGCATTTACGGTACATCGGCATGTACGGCTATCACAGCAAGGGAAGGGGGGCGGCCTATGAGGAAGAAGCAGCAGGTCCAGTGCACGGAGGTACGCCCACACGCCGTCATTACGTGTTGCTCCGTGCACTCGGCTGTAATCCCAAGTCAGCTGACCAATATAGTGAGCGCTCATTGGTCACTACCTCACAAGCTTCTGGATACAGCGTATGAATGAGTGTGTTACCCTCTACTGAACCCAGCAGAAGGAGACAACTGATGGATTCCTAATTTGCAAGGCATGTCACCCTAGAGGCAAAAATAACTAGCACTGGCAGTAAAGTTATCAGCAGACTTTTCAGCATATTATGTACAGTATATTGTAATACTAAAAAACATTTACCAGTATAAATATGAAGAATACAAGTGTCCATCTAATTAAATAGTCAGACTCTTGCTTTTAAATATCGTAATAAGCGAGTGGCTTATGCAGTGCGATATTACACTTGTAGCATAGCATCTGAAGTACAGCATATACGGTAGTACACTTACAGTACTTGGTAACTGAATACTGGATATTATGGTAAAATAATGGTTAAAATATTGTTCTGTTACATTTTATTAAATATTTCAGTACACCATTTGGGTCAGAATCTTTATTTTACTCATTTTCTTCCTCTAAAACCTAGGTGCGTCTTATGGTCAGGTGCGTCTTATGGTCCGAAAAATACGGTATGTCTCAAAAAATGATATAAAATCTTTAGGTACAGTGTTGCATGACTAGTAAGTACACAAGATCTGACATTTCCGTAGATTTTTGTCCGAAGGGCATTGGCCGTGAACTTGTTCTGCATACACACTGCAGAAAATTTTCAGCCAACATTCACCAAACCACATGGTTTTTCATCTCTTTACCGCCACCCTTTGGGAAACTTCTGCTATTGTTGTCTAATGTTTAGCATTGGTTCCGAGCATGCATGTTTGTACTTTGCATTTTAGTCCCATGAGCTTGTGTACACACGATCGGATGAACCGACGACACACATTTGTTGTCGGAAAGTTTGAGAGCATGCACAGCGAACATTAGTCTGTGGAAACTCCAACAACAATTGTTCGATAGAGTATACAGACAGTCGGATTGTCCAACAAAACACGTCCGTTGGACCGGTGTTGTCGGAAAGTCCGATAGTGTGTATGGGCCTAAAGTGTGACTGCTCTAAAAACTGAACAATGGCCTGCACTGGACGGGGGTGAAACAGCCCATTCTTCTAAATGTTTAAAATACTTATTTTTTCTGTTCATTAGCCTGCAATTTCTAAAGTTGTTGACAGGGTCTCTTTAACAGAAATGTTCCTTTAAACATACTTACATTGGGAAATAACACATTTTAGTGCAAGTGACCTCTTTTAAAGGAGCAGGGAACAGATACAGTAAAAAGCAATAATGCTTGAACAGCTGCATTGGAGAAACTATAGACAGAACAAAGAAAGGAAAGGTGATGTAATCCCTGATAGTATAGAGTTCCTCTAACGATGAGGGAAAAAAATTGGCACATATACTATATTAGGATTCTCGCTTGTCACTTTCTTCTTGCATTTATTCTGAATGAATACAAGCCATCCATCAACCTTTAAAGAGTTTCCTATCAGTACATTGACCTTGAATGCTGCGCATTGATTTTCAGCAAGACATCACAAATAGGGTCGTTACAGTTGCCCAGCGGTGGATGTGATTGGGAACAGACTCTCTGAAATTCCGATACTGTGCCACCTGCCCATGATGATGGATCATTGCTCTGTTCTCCATCAATCCTCACCTGGTTCTGGAGACGGAGACACCTGTAAGAAATTCATCATTCCGTGGAAGAAGAAGGCATAACAAGCAGAGACAAGTTAAGCTCTTAGGTGATTCTATTAGTTTAGTTATCAGTTGTTCGTTGGCTGCAGAACGGTGCAGCTGCAGAATCATTTCACTTTATATTCTCAGTGTAATCAGCTGTTATCAAGACAATAACTGTGGAGTAAATGTAAAAATACATTTTGTATCTATATTGCTACTACAGATGAAGCTTTGGTTCAGTGCTATCGCAAGTTCCTGGTGAATCCAAGGGATTAGCAAATTGTGAACTTTGGCCAAAAGGTTTGCAGGTTTGCCACAACCTAAAGTCTTTTCTCTGATCAGCGTCACAAAAACTTTTAATACATAGAACATATGGAAAACCTTACCAGTTTTCTTAAAGGAATGACCATTAATTTTAGCAATATATGGTCATCCTGGAATGACTTCTTGAGTTTTGTAGAATACATCCATATCCTGATTAAAGCCTCGTACACACGATCGGATTTCCATCCGACAAAGTGTAGGACTTTTGTCCAAAGTGCTTTGGCCGGGAACTTGTATTGCATAAAAATGACAAAGAATGGTACCAAGTTTAATTACCACCTTAATCAGCCACAGAAACTGTGTAATTAATGTGTGTCCTGGATTAAAGGGATGATGTGGCAACCCTACCCTCCACTCTTTGCCCTCATCACTATCCTACTTATTTTTTTTTATCTCCTTGATTATCCAGTCATTTACCTCATCATTTATTATGTAATCTCATGTCATGTATATATATATATATATATATATATATATATATATATATATATATATAAATATATATATATATATATATATATATATATATGTAACGGTCACCACCGTTTACGACCTTCCATCCATCCACGACAAGCTTACCCGACACTCCACAATCCTGCATACACGATCCATATCATTTCCCAAAATCAAGACGAGACTCAAGCTCTGTACTTGGTTTCAAAGATATGAACACTTTAATGGTATTTTCTCAGCCTCTTTTACAGTTTCAAGCATGTGACAGTAATCAAAGGGACAATGCCATCTCCACCCCCCTATTCACTCACTGAGGCTAATCCTCTAGCAGACATGTCGGCACCGCATCATCAATAGGCTTAACTCAGAGAGAATGACATTCCGGTAGATAATGACATCAAAACAAACTACTGTCACACGATGATTTTCCCTTTTGAATAATACACAATCACAGATAATCTTCACACATATACAAGGAACCTCAATCACATTACCTAGACAGACTTACTGTCTCTAAAGGGCTTGACACATTTGTGTACCATAGACAATGTATGGTCTAGGAGTAGATGCAATTAACACCTTTCAAAAGAATGAAATGTCTTTCACAAGCCGGGTCATTTAACATTTCAATAGCCGGAGCTAAGCATTGAATAAGCTTGTAATGTCCCTCTCCTGTGTAACAGGTGTCAATATGGACCCCTTGTAATATACCAGTCCTGCAATATGAATTATTATTAATGTCCCATCTTCTGCAATACATGATATAATTTCTTTGTCACCCTATAGCCCTAGTGGACATAAGGTGACCCTAGACATAGGAGAATCTCAGTTTGTCACGGGTCATTCTGTTACATCTATATATATATATATATATATGTATACATGTAGCGCCCCCTTTAATTTCAGTGCGGGCACTAGTCTAAATTTAGCAGGAATGGGAGAGTTACCTTGCTCCTATTCACACAATTGTTCGGATGGTGACCCCTGTTGTTTCAGAGGTGTCCTCTGGGCCAGTCTGCACACTGGGATGTGGTATCATCTCTGGTCCGCAGTTGGCGGCAGAGGGGGTTCTGACAGAGAAAGCTTCCCCAGCAGCCAATTGGAGGAGTTTTCCCTCGCGGGGCATGCTGGGGAGGGATATATCTGGACAGGTGTCATGTGCACAAGGCAGTTCTGCGGAGGTCCCGGTTCCAGGTGCGGCATCCACTATCAGGGTGCGTGCATCCATGGACCCCGCCAGGGTGGCCCACCTGGCCAAATCCACAGACTATGCTGGACTTCAACCGGAGGTAAAAGGGGACCCCAGTACTCTACTGGGTTCCCAGTTCTTTTAAAGAGATCCCAGGCTGTGTGCCGTACGATTGGGGGATCGGCTTAAGGAGGACCCGGAGGCAGGTTGTCCAACAGGGCTTGAACGAACCAATTGGGGATCTGGTGTCCGGGATGCTGACAGGTACACTTGGCTGTCACCCGGTGACCAATGCTAAAGAAAGTCTACTGGGAGGATTCGCTCTGTTCACCCATCTAACTTACTGAAGCAATTGGCCGGTTGCAGAGGCCCTATAGCCAGGTCTGAGATAGAGAGATCTGTTCCTCCCAGCGATCCGAAGGAACCTGTTCGTGGGCACTTTACCCACTCCATTCGGGAGTGGCGACGAGTTCAACTATTGCTATTGTCGAGGGCAAGTCTGCCTTGTTCACATCCAGGCCTGATACCACAAAGTTCTCTTATCCTTCCTTCATCAGCTTTCCTTTCCTTAAACTGAAGATGATATTGGCTGCAAAATAAAAAGGCATTGAAAGAAACTTTATTGACTGCCTGGACATTCGCTCACTGCTCCGCTACTGGTATTTCACCCCTAGACATCACCAGGGTAACTTGGTGTGCCAATCCCAGTATTTAACCCTGCATACACATGACATGAGATATAATATACACTATGGGCCAGATTCAGGTAGTCCAGAGCATCTTTGCTCTGGAGTAACGCTTCTCATTTGCGTTGCGCTGCAGAAATTTTAGGAGCAAGTGCTGTCATTCACGAAGCACTTGCTCCTAAAGTTGCGGCAGCGCATCGCAAATGAGCCGGCGGAATTCAAATTGGGCGGGTACGGGGCGTGTAGTATGCTAACTAAGCGCGATCCCGCCGCCAACGTACTGCGCATGCGTCGAGTGTCAAAACATCCCCGTGCGCATGCTCCAAAATCTGTGAATGAACGTCAATGACGTCACATTCCCATTCATGACCGTTTTACGCAAGCGACGTTTTTTTTTTTTTTTTCCGACGCGATGACGACGCCTATACCTAACATAGGATACTCCAACCCCATGTAGGTATATCTATGCGCCGCGTATCCCGTCCGGAAACGTCGTATCGTCATTGCGTCGCGACGGAATTCGATCGTGAATTGCCGATTTCCGCTCATTAACATATTTTTTGAGCGTAAATCGGCGCCATTTTTAAGTTGAAGTAACGATGCGATGGCGAAACTCAGTTACGCTGCTCGCATCGGAACTTCAACCCGGCGTTTCTTGTTTTCTGGTTACAGAAAACAGAAACGCCGGCTCAAAGTCACAGTTAGGCTGGCGGATCACTCGATCCGCCAGCCTAACTGTTCGTGAATCTGGCCCTATATTACCAAAAGTATTGGGACACATGCCTTTACACGCACAGAAACTTTAATGGCATCCCAGTCTTAGTCTGTAGGGTTCAATATTGAGTTGGCCCACCCTTTGCAGCTATAACAGCTTTAACTCTTCTGGGAAGGCTGTAAGCAATGTTTAGGAGTGTGTCTATGGGAATGTTTGACCATTCTTCCAGAAGCGCATTTGTAAGGTCAGGCACTGATGTGGGTGAGAAGGCCTGGCTCTCAGTCTCTGCTCGAATTCATCCCAAAGGTGTTCAGGTTGAGGTCAGGACCAGTCAACTTCCTCCTTTCCAAGCTCGCTCATCCATGTCTTTATGAACCTTGTATGTGCACTGGTGCACAGTCATGTTGGAACAGGAATGGGCCATCCCCAAACTGTTCCTAAAAAGTTGGGAACATGAAATTGTCCAAATTGTCTTGGTAGGCTGACGTCTTAAGAGTTCCCTTAATTTTAATTTATTATGACATCCTTCAAAAGGTGTGTTAATTTGAATGTTTTATAATATAAGTTTTAATACTAAAGTACACTATGAGATCCTTATCCTGTATGTCTGCTGTGGTACTTAGTAGAATATTATCAGTGAGACAAGGGATCGCAGTGTGAGAGCTGCCTAGGCTTTAGCTGTGGTGTAATTGGAGCAGGGAGAGATCCATCCATGGGTGTCCAAGAATTGCTGTGTAAGAGCTGTCTTGGCTTCAGCTGTAGTGTAAATGGAGCAAGGAGAGACCCATTTAGTCTGGGGATATTTCATGCACTGTTTACCTCTACTTTTGAGGTCAAACTTTTGGTAAGGTTAAACACTTACCTCTGGGTGTTAGGTTCCACATCCTGCCACTTATCAAATTTGGACATCAAGGTGATTTGTTTTATTTTCTTTGGTGGAAGACATGCTCCATCTGGATGGATTTATTTTATGAACTGGTTATGGGTTTATTTCATTTAGTTCATGTTTCCTTTTTTTTTCTTATTAGTTTGACATTTGTTACACAGTGATGGTTTATTTAAACTTCTCATCGGATACAGTTGTGCTCATAAGTTTACATACCCTTGCAGAATTTATGATTTCTTGGCCATTTTGCAGAGAATATGAATGATAACAAAAACTTTTCTTTCACTCATGGTTAGTGTTTGGCTGAAGCCATTTATTATCAATCAACTGTGTTTACTCTTTTTAAATCATAATGACAACAGAAACTACCCAAAATGACCCTGATCAAAAGTTTACATACCCTGGTCATTTTGGGCTGATAACATGCACACAAGTTGACACAAAGGGGTTTGAATGGCTATTAAAGGTAACCATCCTCACCTATGATCTGTTTGCTTGTTATTAGTGTTTGTGTATAAAAGGTCAATGAGTTTCTGGACTCCTGACATACTCTTGTATCTTTCATCCAGTGCTGCACTGACGTTTCTGCATTCTGAGTCATGGGGAAAGCAGAAGAATTGTCAAAGGATCTGCGGGAAAAGGTAGTTGAACTGTATAAAACAGAAAAGGGATATAAAAAGATATCCAAGGAATTGAGAATGCCATTCAGGAGTGTTCAAACTCTAATCAAGAAGTGGAAAATGAGGGGTTCTGTTGAAACCAAACCACGGTCAGGTAGACCAACTAAAATTTCAGCCACAACTGCCAGGAACCTAGTTTGGAATACAAAGAAAAACACACAAATAGCTTCAGGTGAAATACAGGACTCTCTGAAAACATGTGGTGTGGCTGTTTCAAGATGCACAATAAGGAGGAACTTGAAGAAAGATTGGCTGCATGGTCGAGTCACCAGAAGAAAGTCATTACTACGCAAATGTCACAAAGTATCCCGCTTACAATGAGCCTAACAGCACAGAGACAAGCCTCGAACCTTCTGGCACAAAGTCATTTGGAAGGATGAGACCACAATTGAGCTTTTTGGCCACAACCATAAACTTTACATTTGGAGAGTCAACAAGGCCTATGATGAAAGGTACACCATTCCTACTGTAAAACACAGAGGTGTATAGCTGATGTTTTGGGGATGTGTGAGCTACAAAGACACAGGAAATTTGGTCAAAATTGATAGTAAGATGAATGCAGTACGTTATCAAAAAATGCTGGAGGAACATTTGCATTAATCAGCAAGGAAGCTGCGCATGGGATGTATTTGGACATTTCAACAAGTCCAAGTCGACCTGTCATTGGCTACAGCAGATTAAAGTGAAGGTTCTGGAGTGGCCATCTCAGTCTCCTGACCTCAATATCATTAAGCCACTCTGAGGAGATCTCAAACGTGCAGTTCATGCAAGACAGCCCAAGAATTTACAGGAATGGGAGGCTTTTTGCCAAGAGGAATGGGCAGCTTTACCATCTGAGAAGATAAAAAGCCTCATCCACAAATACCACAAAAGACTTCAAGCTGTCATTGAAGTTAAAGGGGCAGTACACGGTGTGACAGACTCACCCGGGACATCCCCGGACTCTCTTATGTCTAAAATCATCCTATGTCCACTAGGGGCATAGGATAGCTAAGAAATGATATCTTGGACTACCGAAGATGGTATTATTATGTAATTATTATCCACAAAATATTCCAGGATATCTGTAAAGAACTATTTACTGTTTGGTGATTCTGAACTCAACGGATTAATTGTAAGAGTGACTCATTCATACTGTTGGGACACATACTGTTAGATGCTAATGTCCTCACCTCCAGCCATCTGTCTGTTCTCTGTGCTAATTTACCCTGCTATTGTGTGAAGATGTCCTGTGTTTACACATATGATAATGTGTATTGTATAGCAGGTGAGCGAGGAGACCTGACGTCTACTCTGAAAGGTCATATCTATGAGTCGCCTAGTCTGGGTAAATGATTAGTTAATTAGCTAATGTTAATTTATGTTCTGGTTACCTCCTATAACTGTATATAAAGCTGTATTTTTGGTTCTATTAAACACTCCATGTTCAGAAGACAAATAAGAAGGCCAGTATGGTGGCCTGAGTTTATGGGAGGAGCCCAGAGGGTATTTAAGCAGCCCACTCACACATGCTCTTTGTCGGTTCAGTGTCCAGTACTACACGTCACTGGGCCGACTCTTCCCAGCTCACCTCATGTCCGTGAGTCTGCGCATTCAATCGCATTCGACATCGCAAGTGCATTGCGGCTTCTCCATTCATGGTCTTTGGCGGTGGTTCCCGCTTACTGTCGCAGGTTGTATTCAAACCTTTTGTATCATGTGCAATCTTGCAATTCGTTATGCTTCCTATCCTGCATTTCTTTTGTAAAAATCTGCCTCTGAGTTATTATTGCTCATGTTCTAACATCTTAGTTACAAGCTTGGTACATTTGTAACTTCCTCCTGCCAAACAATCTATTTATTTGTATATTCATATTTGTGTCCATGCTTGCTGGCTCATTCATTTGGAGATTAGCATATATTCTTTGTATGGGTTCTTTGGCAGATTGAGGTGGTAATTGAACTCACCTGCTGCCTTGTCTGCACTTAATAAGCCTGGGGGGATGGGTGGCTGGTAGCATACACTCTACAACCAATTCAGAGCAGATTTGTTCAACACTCCTTACTTCCGATTTGTATCGGATTTGTTTCATGCATTTTACAACCGTTTTTGTATCAATCATTTCTCTTTATAACCGTTTTGTATCAGATACATTGCATACTTTCCACCATTGCCATTCTATGTTTCCCCCATGCCGTGCGTTTTAGTTTCCGCAGCGGTGTCACACGCATCATGTTCGGTTCCCACAGTGGAGCTTATAAAATATTCGTATGCACTTCTCTTGTTCTATTTTCTACACCAAACCTTCTTGTTTTGCCCCATGCATGGCATCCCTACACCTTTCCTACTTGTTTCACTCCAGCCACAGTCCGCCGCAAACTCACTCGCATGGCCCACTGTCGCAAGTAAAATTTGTTATTAAATTCTTTATGTCCTATCAATTTGCTACTATTCTTTGTCTCCCATATCGTTCATTAGTGGCCCCTATGGAACCTACGATTCATACAGGCATTGTCCTTCTACCCTATACTGCTTGCTTAAGGTACAAACAAATCAGGTGTTTCTATCCTTTCTCAGTAACCCAATTCTTATTGATTGAGACCTTGCAACCATGCAAATCATCTCAGCAGCCTGACACCCTTGTTAAGACCCTTGCAACACATGACCTTTACAAAACGCAAAATAAAATATATATAAAAACGCAAAAAAAACAGCAAAAAAAAAAACTTTTCCACCACGCAATCTCAGCCCCTCGGCAACCTGACACCTGTTGAGACCATTGCAACCATGCAAAATCATCTCAGCAGCCTGACACCCTTGTTGAGACCCTTGCAAACACAATATCGTCTCAGCAGCCCCACACTCATTGAGATCCTTGCAACCACGCAAAATCATCCCAGCAGCCTGACACCCTTGTTAAGACCCTTGCAACACATGACCTTTACAAAACGCAAAATAAAAAATATATATAAAAACGCAAAAAATTAAAATAAATAAAAATATGAACGTTGCCACCACGCAATCTCAGCCCCCCGGCAACCTGACACCTGTTGAGACCGCTGCAACTACGCAAAATCGTCTCAGCAGCCTGACACCCTTGTCGAGACCCTTGCAAACGCAATACCGTCTCAGCAGCCCCACACTCATCGAGACCCTTGAAACCACACAAAATCATCTCAGCAGCCTGACACCCTTGTTAAGACCCTTGCAACACAAGGCCCTTACAAAAACGCAAAAATATATATATATATATTTATATATATATATATATATATATATAAAAAAAAGAAAAACGCAAAAAAAAACAAAAAACTTTGCCACCATGCAATCTCGACCCAGCAACCTGACACCTGTTGAGACCATTGCAACCACGCAAAATCGTCTCAGCATCCCTACATTAATCAAGGCCCTTGCAACCACGCAAAACCGTCTCAGCAGCTTGACACCCTTGTTGAGACCCTTGCAAACGCAATACCATCTCAGCAGCCCCACATTCATCAAGGCCCTTGCAACCACGCAATACCGTCTCGGCAGCCTCACACCATTGTTGAGACCCTTGCAAACGCAATACTGTCTCAGCAGCCCCACATTCATCAAGGCCCTTGCAACCACGCAATACCGTCTCGGCAGCCTCACACCATTGTTGAGACCCTTGCAAACGCAATACCGTCTCAGCAGCCCCACACTCATCGAGAGCCTTGCAACCACGCAATACCGTCTCGAGCAACCTCCCACTCATCAAAGACCTTTGTGACCATCCAGTCTCGATCCAGCAACATGGCATTCATTAAAACCCTTGCAGCCAAAAAAATGGGTGTTTTTCAGCCGCCCCTGATCTCTCCTCTATGTTATCTTATCAGTACGTCTACACAGGATCCCCAATCACTCCTCTATGTTATCTTATCAGTACTTGTACACAGGATCATTTATAGTAATTTCTAGGCAGTTGAGTTCAAAAACCTTCTAGAAAAAAAAAATGGGTTCAGACGGATGTTCAAAGGCATTCGAAACGCCAATGCCTGTAACAGCTTGTAAACACAGCCAGATGTGGTAACTCATGTTTACCAGCGTTTCATTCACAGTCGTTTTCATAAAAAAAAAAAAGGGGGGGGGAATATTGTCTCAGCATCTTGACACTCATTTGAGACCCTTGCAAAATGTCATCTCAGCTACCTCAAACTCGTCTACACCTTTGCAACCACACAATCTCGTCTCAGCAACCTAACGCCCGTTCAGACCTTTGCAGCTATACAAAGTCGTCTTAGCAAACTGACACTCATTTGACACCATTGCAAACGCAATATCGTCTCAGCAACCTGACACCCGTTCAGACCTTTGCAGCCATACATAGTCATCTCAGCAGCCCGACACTCACTTGAGACCATTGCAAACGCAACATCGTCTCAGCAACCCCTCACTTGTTGAGACCCGTGCAACCACACAAGGCCATCTCAAAACAAACCTCATAATCATCGAGACCTTTGCAACCACGCAATATCGTCTCAGCAAACCAGACTGAGACCCTTGCAACCACACAATATTGTCTGCAGCAGTATAAAACACTTTGCCGCACGCACCTACGTGCAAACCCGAATACAAACTAAACTTGCAAACACACCTCAGTGACAATCAGCCAAACAAACACACAGTGGCACCCAGTTGGCCATTCATCTTTAGTGGCACGCGGGCCACTCATCTTTTCCCTGTCTTTTTCCCTGCAGTTAGTTCAGGTTTCCAACCAGCACCAGCGAGTGCACGTTGGTCTGCGAGTGCACGTTGGTCTGCGAGTGCACGTTGGTCAGCGAGTGCACGTTGGTCAGCGAGTGCACGTTGGTCTGCGAGTGCACGTTGGTCAGTGAGTGCACGTTGGTCAGCGAGTGCACATTGGTCAGCGAGTGCACGTTGGTCAGCAAGTGCACGTTGGTCTGCGAGTGCCTGTTGGTCTGCGAGTGCACGTTGGTCGGCGAGTGCACGTTGGTCGGCAAGTGCACGTTGGTCGGCGAGGGCACGTTGGTCAGCGAGTGCACGTTGGTCAGCGAGTGCACGTATATCGTCTTGTTGAGCACCTGTGTATTGTCTTGATGTTCTCACACCAATGCAAGATCCAGTCCAAGTTCTCAAACTAGACCAAGCATCAGTAGCAGACTTAGCTATGTGGGACAACTTCCCCACCTGATAGAACAGCATTTCAATCTTCAACCCGGCAGTGTCAGCCGAGCCACCACGGGCTTTTGCCTGCATTTTTCGTCCGCCACTGGTTCTCCAAACCTTGGCCCCCAGAAATTCTCTTAAATTTCTGCTTCATCACGCCTCGTGCTGTACCCCATTGTGGCAGCTGCCCAGGTCTGGGGCCACACTTGAACTGGACAGACAGTGTTCTTCACCACAGACAATCAAGCCACAGCCGACTTCATCAATTAAGGTAGATCAAGCCTCTCCCCATCACGTCCTTCCTGCGTAGGCTCGCGCAGCTGTCACTTTGTCACCAGTTTAATATCTTCTGTAGACATGTTCCAGGCAAATGCAAAATCGCAGCTGATGCTCTGTCCCATTCCAACCTTACTTTTTTTTCCAGCAAGAGCCTGGAGCTGACCCAATAACCATCCCTGTCTCACCCTGGTCATTGCTGACGATGGATTGAAGTAGCATCTCACCAACTCAACCCAGCTTATTAACCACTCCTTGGCACGCAACACACTGAAGGCCTATAGGCAACGTTAGACAAGTCCTAGCCTTCATATCGTATTGCCACACGCAGCTGACCCTTTCTCACAATACTATCACGCCATATCTAGATGGCGTCCAGCATTTCCTGTCCCTGCAGGACCCCAGTAAACTGTCAGTATTCTCGAGCCCATGCAGTCAAGTCCCTCCTACAGGGCATACAGAAGCACCAATCTGTAGTCAGTGGCGAGCGCCTACCTTTCAAGAGTGCCCTCTTTAGGGACATGTCTGAAATCCTTACTCGTTCCCCATTTAGGGCCTTGCCCAGCATAGTCATCCAAGCAGCAATCTACCAGGCCTTCTACGGTTCCCTACAACCTAGTGAATTTATAGTCAGTGGCTCCGGCAGTCAGACACTGCTCCGACACCACCCGACTCGCTTTCGAACCCCTACACTCTCACTCTGCAACGCAACAAACCAGCCCCAGGGGTTGACATCAACCTGTTTCAGACTAACAATGCCTGACGCCCAGTGACGGTGCTCGACCGACTACTGCTCCATCTACCCAGATAATCTGATGGTAGCTTGTTGCTAACCTTTCTAAACCAGCTCCCTGAGTGGCAGACAGTTGTCAAGCATGTCAGAATCCTAAGCAACTTGGGCTTCAAATCCCAGTCGGTTCTCTGGACATTCTTTCCGAATTAGAGCAGCCTCAACTGCCTCCCAACAGGGAGTACCAGACCACGTAATCGAGATACCAGGCTGCTGGGAAGTCTCCTTGTTTTGCCACATACATCCCAAATCCTCAGGAAGGAATGGCACAAGCCTTTACCAAGCTGGCTCAATAAATACAAGAAATCAATATAAGCTATTTCCCTATCTGAGTCTTTTGTCCCCTTTTCTTGGCATACTGACCAGACCACCAAGGCACACTTGAGGTCTATTTATGTTGTAAGTCTTGTCGCGTGTTTATGTGATCCACATCACTCTCGGTCAGAGGGCCATGACCATAAACAAGTCTTGTCCCGTTGTGTGCTTGAGAGAAGCTGGAATATCTGATATCTATATCCAGACTGATAGGAAGCGGTATATGACGGAAGCACTCAAGCGGAGTGTGGGACGTTCCGTTACACACAGTATTAAGAACTGGGGTATGTGAACTTTTTCTATTGCCATTATGATTTAAAAAGAGTAAACACAGTTGATTGATAATAAATGGCTTTAGCCAAACAATAACCATAAGTGAAAAAAAAGTTTTAGTGTTATTAATAAAATTCTCTTAAAAATGGCCACAAAATAATCAATTCTGCCAGGGTGTGTAAGCTTATGAGCACAACTGTATGGGATTTGTGGTCACTGTGATTTAATTTGGTTGGTAGGCACTGCATTTTCCCCAAATGCTGTAAACCTTTATTAACATAAATTTAATTAACTTTAAATATTTACGAAAAAAAACAAAAAAACATTTCTACTCCCTTGTATGAAGACTGCTATATATAAGCATCATTGTGTGAATAAAAAAAAAAGTATAATTGTCTCATGTAATGTTGTGGCATCAGGAATAAAGGTATTGGATGAACACTGTGGTTGTGTAGTGTTGACAATGTTGGTGGGTTGGTGAGGTGGGCTCAAAGGCCTAATTTTAGCAAGCTGATGACAGGGAAGGAGGAACCAGGGAAGCAAAATACAGGAAGATTAAACGTCATCTTTAATCCCCGGAGAATCATTCAGATGTTACTAAGCAGATACATCTCAGTCCAAAATGCACATTTTTTTTTTTCACTTTTGTCTGCTCTTAATGATAGTGTCCCTTTAATTACCTGCTTGATACTAAACGTTACACAGCAGCAAGGGAGCAATTAGTAAATTATTTAATTGCGCCTGTTATTTATTATTTAATTGCTCCTGTTATTTATTTAAAGCTTCCTGTGAATTATTAGCTTGTTTTGATGTTTTTAAGCTATTTTTCCGAATTGCTTGATTGCAGTAGCATGAAAAGGTTGCAGTGGAATTTGATCTGCTATGAAGAATACTTTCAGACTTTGGCTACAATACCAATTAGCAGATCCATTTTCAAAGTTAATTTTATTAATATTTAAAGAGGATTATTGGGTTCCTTCTTAAATGTTAAAAAAATAACCAAGAAAAAGGGACAGATCTTTAAACAATGTCAAAGCAAAATGTACATAGAGATCCCTATATACAGTGCCTTGAAAAAGTATTCATACCCCATTGAAATTGTCCTAATTTTGTCATGTTACAACCAAAAACGTAAATGTATTTTATTGGGATTTTCTGTGATAAACCAACACAAAGTGGCACATAATTGTAAAGTGGAAGGAAGATTATACCGTATATACTCGAGTATAAGCCGACCCGAATATAAGCCGACCCGAATATAAGCCAAGGCATCTAATTTTACCACAAAAAACTGGGAAAACTTATTGACTTAAGTATAAGCCTAGAGTGTCCATTGGCACGCCTCACTGTGCCTCACTTTTCCTCACTGTGTCCATGTCCATGCCTCACTGTGCCCACGCCTCACTGTGCCCATGCCTCACTATGAAAAACAAACAAAACCTCCTGCGCTCTGGTTTTCTGCCAAGACTGGGTACAGCAGTATAGTCTCATGGCAAAGTCTGAAGTCTTGCAGGCCTCCACAGAATAAAGGGGTATTCATATGGCTAAAACAAAAGAAAAGAAAGGAGGGCGCACCGACCTAGTGTATTACCACTTAAAATGTATTATTTAAAAAAAAAATAGAAAAAAGCAATAGTCCTACTAACAAAGGAAAGTTGAGTGAACTCTTTTCAGACAGCTGGACTGGACCTTGCGGCACCTGCCAGTAGGACATCAAACTTCTGGACGGCTGACGCATTTCTTCAAAGCCTAAAAATGGTCCTTGTAGTCTCCCTCATAGGTGTCCTCCTTAATGTAGGTATATGTGTGTGTGGATGCCTCACTATGCCCATGCCTCACTGTGTCCATGACTAGACTGACGTTTAACATGGGAGTCTGTGGAAGAGGTGCCCAGCTTTGAAAAATTGGTGCTCCCAACCCCAGACAACAAACTTTGCACATTTATAGAGGAGAAATGGAGCTACATGTGTGCCAAGTTCCAGGTTCAGGGGACCTATGACCGGCCGGTACCGGGTCCCCAAATCACCAGAGAAATTACGGTTTAACATGGAAGGGGTGCCCGGTTTGAAAAATGGGTGCTTCCCGGCTGCAGGTCCCCCCAGACAACAAACTTTGCACACTTGTAGAGGAAGAGTGGGGCTACATGTGTCCCAGGTACCGGGTCCCCAAAGTCTGGGAGATCAGGCGCAAAAGGTGACTCAAATATAAGCCGAGGGGGGCATTTTTAGCACAAAAAAGTGTGCTGAAAAACTTGGTTTATACTCGAGTATATACAGTAAATGTTTTTCAATTTTTTTAACAAATAAATATCTAAAAAGTGTGGCATGCATTTGTATTCAGCCCCTTTACTCTGATGCCTCTAACTAAACACCAGTGGAACCAATTGCCCTCAGAAGTCACCTAATTAGTAAATAGAGTCTGCATGTGTGTCACTTAATCCCAGTATAAATGCAGCTGTTCTGTAAATGCCCTCAGAGGTTTGTTAGAGAACCTTAGTGAACAAACAGCATCAAGAAGACAAAGGAACACACCAGACAGGTCAGAGATAAATTTGTGGATAACTTTAAAGCAGGGTTTGGGTTAAAAAAAAAAATAATATCCCAAGCTTTAAACATCTCACGGAGCACTGTTCAATCCACCATCTGAAAATGGAAAGAGTATTCCACAAATGAAAACCTATCAAGACATGGCCGTCCACCTAAACTCACAGTTAGAGCAAGGAGAGCATTAATCAAAGAATCAGCCACGAGGCCCATGGTAACCCTGGAGGAGCTGCAGAGATCCACAGCTCAGGAAATAAAGGTATCCGACTGTAACAACTATTAACCTTGCACTCCACAAATCTGGCCTTTATGGAAGAGTGGCAAGAAGAAAGCCATTGTTGAAAGAAAGCCATAAGAAGTCCCATTTGCAGCTTGCGAGAAGCCATGTGGGGGACACAGACGTGGAAGAAGGTGCTCTGGTCAGATGAGATCAAAATTGAACTTCTGTCCTAAAAACAAAACATTGTGTGGCAGTAAACTAACACTGCACATCATTCTGAACACACCTTCCCCACTGTAGTGGTAGCATCATGTTGTGGGAATGCTTTTCTTCAGCAGAGACAGAGAAGCTGGTCAGAGTTGATGGGTAGACAGATGGAGCCAAATACAGGTAATCTTAGATAATAACATGTTAGAATCTGCAAAAGACTTAAGATTGGGGCAGAGGTTCACCTTCCAGTAGGACAACAACCATAAACATACAGCCAGAGCTACAATGGAATGGTTTAGAGCAGGGGTGTCCAAACTTTTTTCAAAGAGGGCCAGATTTGATGAAGTGAACATGTGAGGGCCGACTATTTTGCCCGACATTCTTTGAAATATTAAAATTTGGTCTAAGGCCTCGTACACACGATCAAATCTGTCTGCTGGAAACGGTCTGCTAGACCGTCCCAGCAGACAGATTCAATCGTGTGTACGGCCGAGCCGACGGATTTGGCCACCCGACAGATTTCAAAGCATGCTTTAAAATCTATCGGGTGGGAATCCGTCCGCCCGACATGTCTGCTGGTTAGTACACTTACCAGCAGACATGTCGTCCCGCACCGCCGGCGAATGGATTCGGCGCATGCGTGGAAGTGTTTTACTTCCTGGTGCGGTGACGTGGCAGCGTCAACGTCACCGCCACGTCACCGACACTGCTGGCAGGGATTTTGGTTTGCTCGTGTGTACACGCGAGCAAACTAAAATCCTAGCAGACAGATTTGTTCAAATCTGTCGGACAGACAGATTTGTTCAAATCTGTCGGACAGACAGATTTGAACAAATCTATTGCCTCGTGTGTACGAGGCCTTAGTGTGTTTGTCCGAGAACTAATACACGGCCCAACAAGAATTCTCTTGCCTTTGTGGCTGTGTGTGATGAAGAGATGAGCTTGGGCGTGTCATTTGGATATACCGTATTTATCAGCGTACAACACGCACAGGCTTAGCATTACCATGAATGCAGCCTCACCATTGCCATGAATGCAGCCTCACATGTGCCATGGATGCAGCCTCACACTTGCCATGAATGTAGCCTTACATGTGCCATGAATGCTGCCTTACCATTGCAACCAATGCAGCCTCACATATGCCATAAATGTAGCCTCACATGTGCCATAAATGCAGCCTTATCATTGCCACCAGTGCAGCCGGATCGATGCCCATCTGCAGCCTCGGAGGGCAGAGGGAGGGGGCGGGACGAGTGCCGACAGATTACGAACAGGAGAATCTCTTGTTTACTCTGTGGCCTCTTTAATACAAAATCCTGCCTACTATGATGGACAGAACAGTCTTCCAATGGTATCCCAGGAGATGGGACTTCCAATACAGACGCTGCTGAGTAAACAAGAGATTCTCTCCATGTAATCTGACGGCGCTCGCCCTGTCCCATCCAAGGCAGCGCCGATAAATACGGTATATATATTTTGTGGCCCTGGGGGCCACACACAATATATATATATCCAAATCCCCAGGGGGGCCATATTAAATTAACAGGGGGGCCGCATTTGGCCTGCGGGCCGGACTTTGGACATGCCTGGTTTCGAGAAAAGCATATTCATGTGTTAGAATGGCCCAATCAAAGTCCAGACCTAAATCCAATTGAGAATCTGTGGCAAGACTTGAAAATTGCTGTTTACAAATGCTCTTCATCCAATCTGACAGTGCTTGAGCTAGAAGCTCTTGAAAAGAATGGGCAAAAATGTCACTCTTTAGGTGGTAAGGGCATCCCCAAAAAAGGTTTGCAGCTGTAATTGCATCGAAAGGTGGCCTCACAAAGTATTGTCTTAGGGGAGCTGAATACAAATGTACACCACACTTTTCACATATTTATTTGTAAAAAAATGTTGAAAACCATTTATCATTTTCCTTTCACTTGACAATTATGGGCCACTTTGTGGAGGTCTATCACATAAAATCCCAATAAAATACAGTTTTGGTTTGTAACATGACAAAATGTGGACAATTTCGAGGGGTATGGAAATCCACATTGGCATGACTCCAGATCAACTCTCTTTGCAAACATTCTGCAAGTCTGCTGCAAGTTCTGGTTCAGTTATGTTGTGGAATAGTCATTCCACCACAGGGGTCACTGTGGCTAAATTTTTATGCTGTAGACTTGCTGAGCTTTTGCTGTAGATTCACCATTGCAACTTTTATCTTGCTTCAGACTTGTTCTGCAAATTTGCAACAAATTGGAAAATTGTCAACTAGAAATTATTCTCCAAGTGTTTTGCAAGTTAACACTGCCACATTTGCCATCACCTGTCCTTAAAAGGCCCTTAACGTCATGGACCTCCAATAGTATATGACAAGGAAATCAAGCCCCGAAGGAAAGATAAGTGCATATTCTCAGGACAGTATGCAGGACTTGAATAGACAACAAATAGAAAGATACAAGGCAAGGTTTATCTTACAATATAAATTCAAGTTTACTATTTGTGAAACAATAGACACAAATATTGTTGAGTGGCTGGACAGTAAGTAAGCAGTTTAGTTAGGCCACAGTATAACAGGGAGAGAAGAGGAAGGTTTTATTTTGAAATAATAGGTATTAGTGTATTATCTCAGACAAAATAGCCACAAATGTTTTCAGTGCTTGAGTATCAAAAAAGGCCACACGTAATAGGGTTGATTTACTAAAACAGAAGAGAGCAAAATCTGGTGCAGCTCTGCATAAAAACCAATCAGTTTCCAGGTTTTATTGTCAGTTTAGGCCGATACGTATTCTTCTACATATTTTTCGTTAAAAAAATCGCAATAAGCGTTTATTGATTGGTTTGCGCAAAAGTTATAGCGTTTACAAAATAGGGGGTCGTTTTATGGCATTTTTATTAATATATTTTTTTTTACTAGTAATGGCGGCGATCAGCATTTTTTTTCAGTACTGCGACATTATGGCGGGCACTTCGAACACTTTTGACACATTTTTGGGGCCATTGGCATTTTTATAGAGATCAATGCTATAAAAATGCATTGTAGTGAAGGGGTTAACACTAGGGGGCAGGGAAGGAGTTAAGTGTGTTTCTGGGTGTGTTCTAACTGTATGGGGGGGGGTGGACTCACTAGGGGAAATTACTGATCTTCTGTTCATACATTGTTTACACACAAAGCTCCCGGTCCCCGCTCTGTAACGAACGAGCGCGCGTGCCCGACGGCGATCGTAGCCGCCTGGCACGCACGCGGGACTTGGGGGCGAGCGGACGTATAGCTACGGGCTCTTGCCCAGCAGTGCCACCGTCCCGCAGTAATATGACGGCGGGCGGTCAGCATCTAGTTAATGCATAGGATGCATTAAGGTGAAAAAACACAAAGGTTTACAACCCCTTTTAACCTCCTAGTAAAGTGTTGACTTGCAATTCTTACTAATTATTAGTGTCTGAATTTTATGTTTGCTTGAAATATATAAGAACCCAGAGTGTCAGAGGTGTCGGGGGGCTTGTAAGGTCATGGCAACCACTGAGGACAAACAACTTCCAGCAGCCCTTACGGGAGTTGCGCTACACGGAGCTAAATGCTAAATGCAGCTATGTGAATGGACCCATAGCATACAATACTGCCTAGTTCAGATTCATAGAAGACTGTATTCAATATGGATCTGAATGCAGTGCTTTATATGTACTGTATCTGGCTCTTAAACTTCAGACACTATGGCTCCAGTCAAGAATGTTGTATGTGCCCTTCATATTTGGTACGGACTCTTTTTTTATTTTCCTAAATCCAGTTACCTATTTTGAACTGTGATATAAAAAAATATATAAGCATTTTTATGAACGCTCAACTGAACAACTGCATTTGACGTCAGAAGAAAAATGTGGGGTTGGCGTGGGCTGCTACAAAGCCTCTTTTGAGGATAAACAAATAAGAGCAGAGACAATAAGGAAGGAGATGGCATTTTAGGAATGTGGATATTTGGAGAATTCTGGGCATAGGACAGACAGGAACATTAAACCCCCTTCTAAGGATGAATAAGGAAGAATCAATCCCATGTGCTTTCCCACACTACCAAGGAAGTCATTTTGTCTCAAGACATGCGGAGGATGTCAGTTCAACCTTTACAAAATATGCATTTATTAAACTGGGCTGCAATGGCTTCGACAGCTGGGAGCATGTTACAAAATCACAGAAGTGTAACTGCTAAAGTAGCAGGGATTGTTTTCTCTCTAGTGTTTTAATTGAATTAATTTTCTCTCTACTTTTTTTTTTTGCTGAAAAAAGTTTGTGGCATTGAGTTAAATGTAAATCAAGCCTTGACATGTTTTTAGAAACCAAAACTAAAGCCTCGTACACACGATTGGACTTCCATCGGACAAATCCATGGAGTTTTGTCTGAAGGACGTTGGCCGTTAACTTGTTCCGCATACAGACGGCAAAAGTTTTTCATCCAACATTCACAAAGCTATGTGATTTTTCTGCTCTTTAGCACCACCCTTTGGGCAACTTCTGCTAATGTTGTCTGATGGTTAGCATTGGTTCGGAGCATCAGTGTTTGCACTTTGGATTTTAGTCCGACGGAAATTTGTGTACAAACAATCGGATAATCCAACAGAACACATTTGTTTTCGGACAATTTGAGAGCATGCACAGCCAACATTTGTTGTTGGAAATTCTGACAAGAATTGTCCAATGGAACATACAGACGGTCCAATTATCCGATAAAACACGTCCATCTGACAATTGTTGTCGGATTATACGATCGTGTGTACGGACCTTAAGAGGTGTTCCTAAACACATCTATAGGCAGATGTTTCCTTCCCCTTTTGAGGTGTGTTCTTCTCATTCGTCCAGTCCTGTCTTTTTTTATAGAGGGAAAAGGAGGAGCTAATCAGTAGTTGGTCTGCAGAGGGAACAGCAAAAAACAGCAGAAATGAGGAAGCACATCCTCCTGGGGAATTACAAACCATAAAGCCCAGGGCCAGGACACTATGAGGACTTTGCTTAGTAAGTAGCTTCATAGCAACCCCTCCTCTATAGTTAATGGGACTTTGTTCTGTTATACTGTATAATGTATTGTATTACCAGCTTTGTGGCATTTTTAGTACCTCTTCTCAATACTTTAATGAAGTTCAAAGAAAAGACACTTAAAGCGGAGTGCCACCCAAAGATGGAACTTCCGCTTTAATGGAAGGTGACCCACTGACATGCCACATTTGACATGTAGTTTTTGGGGGGGCAGAAACCCCTTTTTTAGAAGGTTTCCGCTCCCACTTCCTCCCTGGGCAATGCGGCACTGGAAGGCAGGTCACCTCTCCCCCTCCCTCTCGGCAATCATCTGGGACACGTTACAGGTCCCAGATGTTTGCCTAGCCAATCACGGTGCGCAGCGTGGCTCGCGCATGCGCAGTGCGTGCCCAGCTGTGAAGCCACGGAGAGGAGAAGGAGGGGAGCGGGACTTTGTTCCTCCGCATCGCTGAGACAGGTGTGTGTCCGATTATCAAAAGTCAGCAGCTGCAGTAATTGTAGCTGCTGACTTTTAATATTTTTATTCTAGTAGGAACACCGCTTTAAAGGAGAAGTGCAGCCAAAGCTCATTTGACTGTACTTCTCCTGTGGATCATAGGGGTGCAGTTTATTCGGCACTCCTTGGACGTGTTTCTAGCAGACAGCGGGCTGAAGCCTGCTGTCGGCTGATGTCACAGAGCTGATCCAGTCTCGGGAAAGAGTGCAATCATATGGTCAGGATCCGCCTACATGCCTGGACTGGCACGCAGCACAGCCTCTTAGTGGACCGTTGAGAGCCTAAGCCTGAGCCGGCTGCTCCCACCCCCTCCACAGCCCAGCGCTCCAGTGAGCATAAGGGGGGCAGATCAGACAGCCGCTAACTGACAGTCATCTCTGCTCAGCAAGCTCTGAGAACCGGCTTGTTTCTCAGTCTTAGAGCTGGCTGGGACGGATGCAACATCAGACTGATTCTGCAATCGGACTGATTCTGCATCCACCTAGGTAAGTATAGTTCCAATAAAAAAACATTCCCACACTTCTCTTTTAATGCCTCTTTCACCCGGGAGTACAAGTTGTGTAAATTGGCATACAAAGCCTATATCCAGGGAGAAGAGTACATGTGATTATTTGTGCGAACCTGATCGACTCAGGAGCAGGTGGTGAGAAAGAGTCCCCTTTGGCTCAGGATCTTCAGCTCGGGCTCCTGCCAGTGGGAAAGCTGTCATGGAACACAAGTTAGGGGACTTGCACTTTCATGTAACATGAGCCCTGGATGTTCGATTGGACTCCCAGAGCCCTACTCTGGATCATGGCAAATCTATGGGCCCTGCGTGATATGGGTATGGGCTGTTGTAAACTTTGATCAGTGGGATGGGGTAAGCCAGGCTCAGACCAGCATCCATGCACATGATGAGCTTTGGCACAAATTACAGAGAGTGCCTTGGATACCCCTTTTTTAGGTTAGGTCCAAGCTGTTGTGAAGCAGCAATAGAGGAACCCACTCATGCCCACTGTAGGCCTTTTACCATCTCTCACTCAGAAAACCATGTGTATCAGATTTTATTGATGACATATCAGGTAGAACGAGAGGAAAAGTTGTATGGACTCCACAGAAAACAAACATTCACCTTACATTTGGAGCTCTGAAGTATGCTTTTTGCTGGTAATGAGAAATTTTCCCAAACACATCTACTACTGCACCTTTCTTGCTGCCTCTCCCAAAGGCTGATCAGTACTGACATGTTTCTCATGCCATGGGATGGGTGAATACAAGACTGAAAGAGGGTCTGGAGGCATGGGTTGAGGGCGACTACAATATAGGCGTTACTGCACCGAATGCTGGAAATAAAGTGATCTTTTTTCTTTAAGCAAAACTACAATTGATAACGAATTAATCATTAACAGCATGAATTAATAATAAATTAATAATTAATAGTCTTAACAGTTTGTTGTTACTGATTGATTTCATTAGTTGTTTGGAGGTTCCCTTTAATTAAAGAACAACTTTGCTCTAATTAAAGCAGATTAGGGCTTTAAAACAGAACTGTTCAGTGATAATCATGTGTACATAAGATAACATTTTTAGTTTTCCTTGGATAGTATAACATGACTTGACTAGCTGACTTTGGACTTGATAAAACACAGTGGACCATCACCAGCAGATGACACGGTTTCCCAAATCATCACTGACTGTTGAAACTTTACACTGAACCTTGGATTCCGTGCCTCTCCACTCTTCCTCCAGACTCTGGGACCTTATTTGAAATGCAAAACTGTTCACAGCCTGTGATGATTTGGGGTAGCTGAGCATGGTAGACATTCAGCTTCTAACTTCAGCTAGTTCAATTAAAAGGGTTGTAAAGGTTACATAGTTACATAGTTAGTCAGGTTGAAAAAAGACACAAGTCCACCCAGTTCAACCATAAAAAATTAAAATGAAATAATAAAAAAAATATCATGCAATCCCATATACCCAATTCTATACCCACAGTTGATCCAGAGGAAGGCAAAAAAAAAACAGCAGAGCATGCTCCAATTTGCTATAGCAGGGAAAAAAATCCTTTCAATGGCGACCCTAGGGGGGCCAGAGGGGGCCCTGACCCCCCCAACATTATGCTGTGCCCCACCATGTGCCCCCCCCCCCCCAAAAAAAATGTGATGCTTTCTCCCTGGTGTGGAAAAAGCCTCTTGAGGGGGGAGGGAGCAAGCAGACAAGTCAGGACACTCTCTACTTTGCAGATAGAGAAAGGAGCTGTGTGTTAGTAGGCGTCCTGACACTCCTGCTCGCCCCCTCAAGAGGCTTTCTCCACACCAGGGAGAAAGCCTCACATTACTTTGTGTAGTTACAGACAGAAGAACAGGAAGTGAGGATTTCTCAGAAGAAATAAGGACATTTAAAAGAAAAATCGAAGGATGAGGTAAGTGAAGGAGGACTGCGCTAAGGTAAAGGAAGCTATTTAGGGGGGGAAAAAAACACTTTCCTTTACAACCCCTCTAACTCCTAGCATTCTCCTAGAATTTATTTATACTTTATTAAGGTAACCTCTAAAACTATAATTTCAATGAAAAAAGCGAACTGTAATTATTAAATTGGTCAAATATTAAAACACTACTCTGGCCAAAAAACAATTGTTGTTTTGAAAAGAGCATGAAAGTGAACCTCTGTCAGTTTTCCATTGCTGTCTGTGTCCCTATTGGGGAGGCTTAACCTCACTTCCTGTCTGGACAGGAAGCAAGAGGAAAACTTTCCAATGGGGACAAAAACAATTTTTTAGTACAGTTAAGAAATGTTAAAACATCTGACAATGTTTTTAATTGCTATCTGTGCTTTCCTATCCCGGTGATTATTTGTGGATTCTTGCATGGGTACACGAAATGAGGGCCATGTTTCCCAATAGGATATTCCACAATAAGTAGATAAATGTTCTGTATGTGTCGCTGAAGTACTTTTTCTGTTTGGTAACTGTACAACCTAATGGAAGTTTGGTTTAAATACATCCTTAACAGATGGAATATTCACTTAAAAAAATAACGCATACGTAAAAAAAACAATTAAATATCATATATATCCGGGCAACTTTTGTATATTACAGCGACATGTGTAAAATGTCAGGACATCTTTGAAGTTCTAACAAATGGAAAATACATTAAATTCAGAACATGAATGACCATGCTACCCTTAATAATTACATTACATTCTAATGACATTATTAAGGTGAGATAACCAGAGTGTAGCAAGGACCTAATACGCAAATGACATTTTTGAAAAAAAAAATTCAAGTAATACATTTTATTTCAATTTGCCGCCATAATTGCCTGTCAATAGTAATACGAACCCACAGTAAATCTCGTTACTTAACGCCATATTCTTTTATGGCTATTTCCTTTCCGTGTCATGTTTTATTTCCTTTACCCCCGCTGTGTACTACAAAATTATTTTGCCATTTATTGTCTGACAACAAGTCAGTTTAAAGGCATGCTTGTCTGATTAATTTGCTTTGCCCAGTTTTGTCTACTGGAAGGAGGAACTGTATACATTGGACACAGTTTAAAATTACACTTTACAACATTTTATTCTGTGAGTCTATCATTAATAAATACATGGTGGTATAAAGCAGCCAATTCTAATGCCGCGAACACATGACCGTTTTTTGGGTTCTAAAAAATTACGTTTTTAAGGGTCTAGAAAAAACAACGCTTTTTTTCAACCTGATCATTAAAACGGCCTTGCCTACACATGATCGTGAAAAAAAAAATGCTCTAGCAAAGCGGGGTGACGTACAACATGTACAACTGCACTATAAAGGGAAAGTTCCATTCGGATGACGCCACCCTTTGGGCTGCTTTAGCTGATTTTGTGTTAGTAAAAGACGATTTGCGCTTTTTATGTCTGTTACAGCGTGATGAATGTGCTTACTCCATTAAGAAACGCTAGTTTTACCAGAACGAGCGCTACCATCTCATAACTTGCTTCTGAGCATGCATGGATTTTTCACGTCGTTAAAGCCCACACACGACCATTTTTTACAACCTTAAGAACGACAACGTTAAAAACGTCGCAAAAAAATAGAGCATGTTTGAAAAAAATTGGACATTTTTTAGAACCCGAAAAACGGTCTGTGTACGCGGGATCAGACCTTGCTGTCATGGCTGACTCATGTAACTCAAATTGAAACTGAAGTGCCACACCAAGGTGTTTCGGGATGTCCAAGAGCACCTTTTTCATCAGGGTTGAATCAATTCTGACAAGCAAAGTTCTGACACTTCTGGGTGTTTTTTGGAACCTGCCACTACCTACCCCCTTCTCCCAAATTCCTATGATGGTTGTCTCAATGGGCAATAGGAATATGCACTGGACAGGATGAAGAGGCAAGCTTAATCACTATTTGGAAATTCAAAGCTTGGCCCACCAGAAAAATCTAGTCATAATGTTTTTTTTTTAAGTCCCTTTAAAAGCAGAACTAAACCCTCCTATCCTTTACAACCAAGAAGGCTGCCATATTATCCTCTGCCTGATATGCAGTTGCCATCGTATAGCATATGTGCTATAAACTGCGACCCCAGCCATTTGATGGCTTGGTGGTAAATTGGGTATCTGGCACTCCAGGAGGCAAGGCCCTTAGTTTGTAATAATGTACATTTTAATTAGTCTGTCTTTAGGTAAAAACAAAGTTGAACCACGGTAAGGGGGTGATTTAAAATGGCATTTGATTGCTTGGCAGTTGGGTTAAGAGACAACATAAGCAGACTAGCAACCATGACAGTTGACTTTTAAGTCCTGCCTTGAATGTAATGTTTTTAGGAAACATTTAAATCAATGGGTTTAGTTCCACTTTAATGTATATTTGTAGCTAACAATTTACTTTTCAGATTTAGATACAGTACAGTTAAAAAAGCAGATCCCAATAGGAGGATTTCCCTTCACTTTCTGTCCCTGGATGAAACACATCAGGAAATTCTAGGAGATCTTTGCAAAGTAAGGTTTACACATATCCGATGCAAATCTTTCCTCAATTTTCACTGCGAATTTCCAAAGCAGCTGCTCGGTAGTTAAACTGCAATTTTAATGCGGCTCAGATGCAAATTTTCGGAGCCGGCAGCCACTGGAGTCTTTAACATTAGCTGGTTATTAAGGAACGGACCAATAAGCCTGCCGCTGAATCCTTACCAACGACTGACTAATCAGCTGAATTCCGGCAATAAAAAATTGGGGAAAAAACTGTGTGGTGGTCCCCCTCCAATCCATCCTTTTAGGGTCTGGTATGGATTTTAAGGGAACCCCACCAGAACATTTAAAAAAAATGGCATGGGGTCTACTCCAAAATCCATACCAGACCCTTATACAAGCATGCAGCTTGGCAGGCCAGGAAAAGGGGAGGGACGAGTGAGTGCCTCCCCTCTTGAAACATACCAGGCCACATACCCCCCAACACAGGGAGGTGCTTTGGGGTGGGGGGCTCTGCCCCACAACCCTGACCTGTGGTTGTGGGTGTCTACGGGCAGGAGGCTTATCGGAATCTGGAAGCCCCCTTTAACAAGATCCTGCCTCCCCATGTGAATGAGTATAGGAACATTGTACCAAAAATAATGGCAAAAATAAATAAAAGCACAGAGACAATTTTTGACAATTCCTTTATTAAAAAAAAACTAAAATAATGTCTCTTGGCAGAGATCCATCCTCAATTACGCCACCAGCCGCCTCCGCCGACCCAAAAATAGAAAAAAAAAAGCTCCACTGGCACCAAATGCACCTGACATTTCTTGAATAGCTAAGAGGCAGGGCCATCAAGCGACATTACCTAGTGGCACCGCCCCCTAGTGGTGATGGATGCTGTGCGAGTGCAATGCAATGTGGGAAACACACAGAAAGTCCATGAAAAGCTCCAAAATTGCCAGTTTTAGCACCCAAAGTACTCGAAGATAGCAGGAACTGGCATTTAACTTTTACCTCCAAAACAGATAACAATTTCGAAAAGTATACGACCAACATACCAAGTGAAATGTGGTTGCATGCCCCTTAAGAATTGTTAAAGAAAATATTCTTTAAATAAAAGCAATAAAGCTACATTTAGAGATGTAAAGAGATCATTTTCACATTTAACAGGAGAGCCAGAAAAAAAAGTAGGAGGCACTTGGTCTCTCGGGCGGTGTTATCCTCATCTTAGAAAAGTGATTTTTTACTATAAGTGTTTTAAGACTGAAGAGCATGTCCCCTTGTGTATGATGGATGAAGAGCCAAGTTTCATTTTTCTAAAGAACTCGGATGACTTTCTAAACCTTTAGGGTATTAATAGGTACAGTGATGTGCTTTAATGAATGTTATTTAACAGAACTCTTTGCCATAGGCAAATCCTCCAGAAATGCTGGATTTGATGGATGTGTGTTTCCTTCAGACTCAAATTCGATGCAATCAAAGCATTCTTAATGTCTCAAAAATGTAAATGTTTCAGCAAATGACATGTGGTCAAGATAGTGGATGTCGACTTCGAAATTGTATATTATGTTGTGTTTTCTTTTCGGTTAGGAAAATTTAAAGAACTCCAGTATGCACTGAGGGTTTTCTAAAGTTGCAGGAAAGCATAGAGCCGCAGTCATTTTAGATAAACTCAACCTTTAAAAAATAAAGATATACAGTATATACACACACACTATATTACCAAAAGTATTGGGACACCCGCCTTTACACGCACATAAACTTTAATAGCATCCCAGTCTTAGTCCTTTAGTCAGCGCTCTAATTCATCCCAAAGGTGTCCTATTGGGTTGAGGGTGCAGGCCAGTCAAGTTCCTCCACCCCAAACTCGCCCCGCCCTGTCTTTATGGACCTTGCTTGGTGCACTGGTCCAAATCATTTAGTACAGGGGGGATTATGGTGTGGGGTTGTCTTTCAGGGGTTGGGCTTGGCCTCTTAGTTCCAGTGAAAGGAACTCTTAAGGCATCAGCATGCCAAGACATTTTGGACAATTGCCATTCGGGATTGCATTGCAGAATCCTGGTCCAGGTTACTTACCTTGTCCCCAGGATTGTGCAATATCCCCCCGCTGTGTCCTACACCAGATCATCTACCCAATGCTCTGTGTGCCAAGCCAGGGACTGAGCAGGCCAGTGGGGGGAAGCTTGAGGAGTATCTGTGAGTGCCAAGCTAGAGACCCAGCAGGAACGCGGGGATGATGCTTGAGGAAGATACTCAGTGAGAAGTTTGGAAGAGCTCAGGGGATCCAGTGGCGAGTGGATCAAGAAGTCTAGTGAAAGACTAGTAGCTCAGTTCTACAATAGGAGACTGTAGAAGAAGTGGGAGAGTTCATTGAAATCTTTGTTAGAAACTGTTACAAGATTATTGCTATTGGAGACAGAGTGTCTAGCTGGATGCTTTTCCCTGCATGGCTGTTTGCCTATAGAAGTCTCTGAGTCTGCCAATAAACATGTCGGGCATCTGAATTACAGTGGCAAGGGTGTATTAGGAAGTGCCTGATTAGAGCAGTGGGCTCTAATAGGCGTCCTGATTAGAGCCTTTGGCTCTAATAGGCTTCCAAATTGGTAAACAGCAGGCAAAATGCTGTGCATTCGCTGTTTACACAGTGTTGTGTTAGAGGAGCGAATAAATCGTTTCCCTAACACTGACCTGTCTCTCAGCCAATCAGGTGCACCGGGTCTGGTTACCTATCACCTGATTGGCTAAAGCAACAGGCACTGTGATTGGACGCCTATTAGGCATCCAATCATAGCAGAAGATGGGAAGAGGATGGGAGAAGACATTGAGGACTGGGCGGGGGGCGGGCACACTGGCAGCAATTGATGGGGCACACTGGCAACAATTGAGGGGCACACTGTCAACAATTGATGGGCACACTGGCAGCAATTGATGGGGCACACTGGCAGCAATTGAGGGGCACACTGACAGCAATTAATGGGGCACACTGGCAGCAGTTGATTGCACACACTGGTGGAAATTGATTGGGCATACTGGCGGCAATTGATGGGCACACTGGCAACAATTGATGGTTTCAATAGCTGCATTTGATGGCACAGTGACGTCAATTTATGGGAACAGTGGCTGCGCATGATGGGCACAGTGGCTGCGCTTGATGAGCACTGTGGCTGCAATTGATGGGCACAGTGGCTGCGCTTGATGAGCACTGTGGCTGCAATTGATGGGCACAGTGGCTGCGCTTGGTGAGCACTGTGGCTGCGCATGATGGGCACAGTGGCTGCGCTTGATGGGCACAGTGTCTGCGCTTGATGGGCACTGTGGCTGCAATTGATGGGCACTGTGGCTGCAATTGATGGGCACAGTGTCTGCGCTTGATGGGCACTGTGGCTGCAATTGATGGGCACAGTGTCTGCACTTGATGGGCACTGTGGCTCTGCAATTGATGGTTTGTCATCACTTAGCACTGGCAAATGCCATTCAGAAAAAGTAAAGTAGGTTCCTCTTAATTATTTGGAGCTGGTGAACAGCCCAATGCTTAAATAGCTGCTATAGGTACCAGCTCTGTATTATTTGTGTCTGCCTCTGTGTGTTCTCTCTGTAGTATATTCCTTCTTTCAGGCACAAGCAGCTTTGTCTATTACTAGACTCCCCCGTGTTAGAGTCATGTAATTGAACTGCACTTGGAAAGTGTCTTCTCTCCGGAGTGGAGCGTTCATTCTACAGAAAGAGTCTGTGATCATTTTTTAAAGGCCGGACCGCGGTGATTTTACAGGCTGTAATCTAAATTGAATCCTAGGGAAGGATGTTAAGATGATAAACAAGTTGTTGGTGATGTGTGACTCTTTAATGATGATGTTATTGAACGCAGAAATTAGATCTGTGTCAGATGCGATTTTAAATAAGATACCTAACCTGTGAAAATGGTTTTCAGGAGGCATTTTAATGCTGGGAAATCACTTCTGATAAACTTGATATCATAGTGCGCCACACAACATGCTATATTTTGTTAAGAAATAAGATTTCATGGTACAAAACTAGGTTGTACAAAGTATTTAGCAGAAAAGAAAATACGTTGTATATATACTGAGAAAATGTAATAAAAAAACCAACTCCTGCGCTGCCGCTATCCTATTACTGAATCACCTTGTGCCGGAGCTGCTGCAAAACACCAAGGGCTACATTCAGGTACGGAGGCTTAAATTTTCGCGAGCGTAGCGTATGCCAAGCCGCCGTAAATTAGCGAGGCAAATGCTGTATTCACCAAGCTAAGTTACGACGGCGTAGCGTAAATGGGCCGGCGTAAGCCCGGGTAATCTAAATGTGAATAAGGTGAGCGTGTTTTATGGTAATGTGTTGTGACCCCACGTTTTTTACGTTTTTTTTAACTGCGCATGCGCCGACCGTGGACGTATCCCAGTGCGCATGCTCCAAATTATGACGCTACGACGCATTGTTTTCGACGTGAATGTAATTGACGTAAAGCCCCATTCACGGACGAGTTACGCAAACGGCGTAAAATCTGAAAAATTCAACGCGGTCCGGACGTCCATACTTAACATAGGATGCGCCATCTTTTTGGTGGTTTATCTTTACGTTGGAAAAAGGCTTGCGTAAACAGCGTAAATTGACTGTGTCGGCTGGGCGTACGTTCGTGAATAGGCGTATCTCGCTGATTTACATATTCTAGGCGTAAATCAGCGGGAACGCCCCTAGCAGTCAGCGTAAAATGCAGTTAAGATACGCCGGCGTAGGAGACTTATGCCGGTCGTATCTTAACAATATTTTTTTTTTTGTTTTCAAAAAGCTTTATTGAGCGTAAGACAAACATAACAAAAGATACAAAGAAAACTCCATAAAAATCTTAAGAGACAATGACAATGTATACATCTGAAAGGTAGGACATGGCCGTGGGACCCGGGATTGAAACAAGGCAACGTAATTTTCGTAAACACAGAGTTCCATGGAAGCCAACCAGAGAAAATGCACCTAAAGAGTTAATCCCTGTATCTAAGGGTCACACAAATTACTGACACAAAACCATATAAAAGAAACTATCAGAAATCAAGCAAAGTATCTTAACAATATTTAAGTGTATTTCACTTTGAGATTACGCCTAAATATACGCCGGCGCAGATTCTTAGTTACGATGGCGTATCTACTGATACGCCGGTGTAACTAATGATGAATCTGGTCCCAAATGTATTCCCACGTCACCTGGGAGTAAATAAATAGAAAAGTCGTTGCGCTGTTCAATCCTAAACTCCATCAAACTACAAATATTAAATGTAATAATATTCTCATTGCATTATAAATCAGTGCTAAAAACAAAATAAAGTCTATAACAATGCAAAATGCCACATACACACGACCGTTTTTCTGGGTTCTAAAAAATGAAGTTTTTCTTTAAAGCGGAGGTTCACTCTAATTTTAGACTTCATTGCAATAAAACAGATAAGCCTTGAAAATAACAAAGACATTTTTTTTTCCTTTAGCCTTACCCCTTTTCTTCTGTCCTTTCTGTCCTGTCAATCATCTTCCACCGCGGGGGAATGGGCGTTTCTATCTATTTTCCCCTGACAGCGCTATGTCTCCTGGGACTCAGTCCTCACAATCCCAGGAGACGCCCTCTGCTCAGTTAGCGCGAGATTTCGCCGGTCACGTGACTTACTTGTTTCTCTCATCAGCTCAACGCTCAAGTAATTAGGAGCTATCGCTGTGAGGAAACATATGTTGGGAGTCTTCACAACAGGGCGGGTCATTATGACGCCGGCCGTTGCGATGGCAACTGAAGTGTTGACGGCGCGGCTCGCCGTCAACACCTGCCATGTACAGTGTGGCTGGTGGTCCCCCATCCTATGTACAGTGTGGCTGGTCCCCATTCCTATGTACAACACTCTGCTATCTCTGATTCTGCAGGCAGGGAACAGACGCTATGCTGTTGCTGCTGCTGCTGCCATGAGGATAAAAAGCTCTTCCCATTGGTTATGACGTCGAGGCGGGGACAAACTTCGCATTTTGATTGGTCTCGGCTCGCTCCCTTGTCTGGATCACTGGGAAGCTTCGGAGATGCGGATCCGCACAGCTCACCCGGAGCCAGAGGCGGCGGAGCTCAGCGTTGTCACCAGCAGAGAGCAGCCGGGGAGTGAGCCAAGGGATCAGCCGGACCCCCAGCCATGGACAAGGACTCCGGGGACCTCAGCGAGGGGGAGCTGTCAACACCTGCCATGCGCGGGATAGAGCGGTGAATGCTGGGACAGCATTCACTGCATCCCGGATGTATAGACAGGTGGGCTTCAGGAGTGCCCACACTAAAGATGGAAACGTCCATCGCTGTGTTTTATAAAACATAGTTTTGATTAAAATCGGTACAAATGTGGTTGCAAGAACGGGACAGGTGAGTGTAAGCTTACATATACAAATAGCGCACGAATGACAGAAAAAGAAAAGTTTTTCCCGCAGAACCGCCGCTTTAATGTCATTAAAAGCGATGGTGTGTGGGCTCCAGAGCATTTTTCACGATCTAAAAAATGGGCATTAAAAATTTCGAACATGCTTTATTTTTTCACAACGTTTTTAACGTTGTCGTTTTTAAGGTTGTAACAAATGATCGTGTGTGGACTTTAACGACGTGAAAAAAACGTGCATGCTCAGAAGCAAGTTATGAGATGGGAGCGCTCGTTCTGGTAAAACTAGTGTTTGTAATGGAGTAAGCACATTCATCACGCTATTTAAGTCACGCTGTGACTTGTGTCACAATCGTATATGCTATATTATTATATTTTTTTTTTTATTATTTGCTATTTGTTTCCCCATAAAAGTGGAGTTACCCTTTAAATTACCACGGTTATTTGTTTCAAATATATAGTTACCCTATTGGTGTTTTCATGTAAATGTGAATATACAGTCTAAAACAGACATGCTCTGCTATGAATAGGTATGGTCATAAGAATTAGTAATTATTTTTTTATGTTTCACTGATTTATTGAAGACATCGAAGTTTTGAGGGGTCAGGCTGTGCTGCAAAGCGTCCTGAATATTAACATTTTTACAATCAAAACCTATTTTCCTATATGATACAACTCTCCAAAAATCCTTCACTCGTCTCTCTGTGGTTGCAACCACTTTGGCTCGGCTTCCAGGGAAGGAAAACCGTTCCGTCTAGTAAATGTTTTCATGACTTTATTTCTAAATATGTCAGAGGAAGAAGAACATACGTCTTTGGGTTGCTGAATTATCCATCACGCCGGGGGAATACCAGAAATGTTCCACTCTGCCAGCCAGAAGTTCATGTGCAGAACAGATCAGTAGAGGCACTAAGGGCCCACATAGGAGCCAAACTGATGTAGTTACTTGTAGTTACCTGTAGCAACGTCTCTCCTACTCCCATAGAAGCCACTAGGTAGGATGGGTCCTCTGCTCTTTAGCCCTGTACAAACAGCCTAGAATCTTGTCAGGAAAAAAACGTTGTTTTTCCTGACGAGATTCTTGGCAAGAATCTCTTGCCGGCCGAGTGCACAGACACTCCATTCAACCGCCGTTCTTTTGGAAGGCAAGAACATGGAGACGTCATCAACTACGACGTCACATTCAATACCATCGCCGTCATCTTGCTACACCCTAGCTATGCCTTGGAAGCTACCACGCATGCGTCAAAGTCATTTCGAGCATGCGCGGGTTTCCATGGAGGCAGGTAAGTATACACACTCTCGGGTTTCTTGGCAAGAAAACACTGCAGAGAATCACGACTAGGGATGAGCTTCGCGTTCGATACGAATGTATGTTCGACTCGAACATTGTCTGTTCGTACGTTCGACGAAATTCGAACAAAATCGGTCGTTCACGCCAAATTCGAGTGACGCAAAACGGCCCATAATCCACTGCGGCATTGCGCGCTGATGATTGGCCAAGCATGCTGTATGTCCCTCATGCTTGGCTTATCACAGCGCGCAAAAAACGAAGAGCTATAATTGGCCAAAGCCTGGGTGGCTTTGGCCAATTATGGCTCAGGGCTTTAGCACACGCCCCACACTATATAAGGCCGCCTGCTGGGCGGCCACGTGTAGTGTGTTCCGGCTTGTTAATGAGAGCAGTCAGAGAGACAGAGAGATTGTCTTTTTAGATAGCTAGATAGAGCAGGCAGGCTAGTCAGTTTAGCTTAATTTACAGTGTGTAGAGGATATATATACATCCCTAGGAGTTGTACATATATTTATACACTGTATAGCTTAGATAGATCAGTTCTTCCTAATTTACTGGCAGGCAGGTGATTGTGCTATTTAAAGATGTTATAACAGGTATAGACACCCAGCAGGTACAATATTTAAAGGAATTTTATTTAAATTTTTTTAATTTAAGCATCATTAAAATCACTGCTCCTGGAGCAGTGATTTTAATAATGTTTAAATAAAGAAAAAATGAAAGATTCCTTTAAATATTGTACCTGCTGGGTGTCTATAGTTTGCCTGTAAAAAAGGCCTTTTAGAACCCGGGTCTTGCCCGAGGGAACATGTATCAATGGAAAAAAGTTTTAAAAACGGTAATTTTTTCAGGAGTCTTGCTCCGTTTTTTTATTCGAACGTTCGAGTCCCATAGACTTCAATGGGGTTCTAAATGTTCGCGTGAACGGTCGGTCTGTTCGATGGTTCTGGTGCGAACCGAACGCGGGTATGTTCGGCTCATCCCTAATCACGACGAGAAAATAGAGAGCAGGTTCTCTATTTTTCTCGTTGAGATTCTGGGCAGTTTTCTTGACGAGAAACCTCAAAGCCTCATACACACGCACGGTGTACTCGGCAAAAAATCTCTGCCAGCTAGCTGGTTCTTGCAAAGAAAACTGTGCGCGTGTACGAGGCTTTTGCCTCAACGTTCTCAAGAACTTCAGCTTCTCTGACACACCAGGTTGAGTGTACAAACATATAATATCCCAGGAAATCACTGGAAGTGATATTTTGGAAAAAAATAGTAGACCTTCATCAAAGAAAACAGGTACAGGTGCAAGGTAGATATGGTTCAGATGCAGTGGAGGGCTGGCAGCCTTAGGCCTGGGGGGCAAGTCCAGTCAAGTTGCCCATAGAGTGTGGAAATGTGATTAATCGAGGAAAACAGTTTAAGAGAAGGGGTTAACATCTCATGTAATCAACGGGTAAATGTATGCCTAACAATGTGTAATGTGTGCTGCTTTTTACTAAAGATCACTTTGGGCTAGATTCAGAAAGTATTTACGTCGTCGTATCTATAGATACGCCGCGTAAATACTAAGAATAGCCGGCGTATCTTTTTTTGCTATTCAGAAAACAAGATACGCCAGCCTTCTTCTAAGATACGAGCGGCGTAATTCGCTTACGCCGTCGTATCTTAGTTGCATATTTACGCTGGCCGCTAGGTGGCGCTTCCGTTGATTTACGCGTCGAATATGTAAATTAGGTAGATACACCAATTCACGAGCGTAGTTGTGCCCGGCGTATCTATTTGCGTCGTTTACGTAAGCCGTCGGACCGGTGTAAAGTTACCCGTGCTATATGAGGCGCAGCCAATATTAAGTATGGACGTCGGGACAGCGTCGTATTGTACGTCGTTTACGTCCTTTGCGTAAGTCGATTCATAAAGGGACTGGGTGTAAGTTACGTTCACGTCATTTTCATTGACTACTTGCGACGTGATTTTGCGCATGCGCACTGGGATACGTCCACAGATGGCGCATGCGCCGTTCAAAAAAACGTCATTTACGTGGGGTCATGATTCATTTACATGAATCACGCCCCCATCTTACAAATTTGAATTGCGCGGCCTTGCGCCGCCACAGATACACTACGCCACCGTAACTTACGGCATAAGTAGTTTCTGAATAAGGAACCTGACACTGTTAGTTACGGCGGCGTAGTGTATCTGAGATACGCTACGCCTGCCTAAAGATAGGCAGATGTCTCTGAATCTGGCCCTTTGTTTCTAATCATTGGCCGGGTCCTGCTGACAGACTCTCGCTGTGTACAATTACAGCGGGTGTCGCGGCGATGCCCTGAACCTGGAAGCAGGCAGTGCGCTTACCTATAGCATAAAATGGTTGTAAAGGGTTTACAACCACTTTAAAGCCGATCTGACCCGATCCCACGCTAAGCTGTCAGCTGCAGCTTTGCTGTGTGGGTGGGTGCAGAGGACACAGCCGACAATAGAGACACATAGTAACTCTATGGGTGACGTCACTTCATATTAATTTCACAGCCGTTATCGGCTGTCTCCTCTGCAGAACTTCCACCTCTGGAGATTGGGTCGGATCGGCTTCAAAAAGGACTAGATAGGTTGGTGTTAGATTATGGATGTCTATAGATGCAGGGACTTTAGTTTTTAAGGTAGACTTCCACTTTAAAGCCACGTACACACGGTCGGATTTTCCGATGGAAAAAGTCAGATGGGAGCTTTTCATCGGATGTATCGACTGTGTGGATGGACTTTTTCCGCTGGAGTTTCCGATGGACTTAGATAGAGAGCAGGTTCCCGGTCAAAAGACCGACCGTGTGTACGCGGCATAACAAATATGCGCGTTCTGTTTTAGGCAACCTAATGTTTACATGAAATTTATTTTCACATGAACTTAATCATTTCATATGCTTGCTGTTCGTTTTTTCTTATGTATAAATTGTTGAGTGTTCTTTATATGCCGGACAAGCTCAATTATCCACTTTGTGAATGACTGCTGAGATAAAAGCATACTGGAAAAGAGACAGAAATTCTCAGTTAGTTAGACTCGATGATAGACTTTCATTGAGCTTGGGAAAAAGTAAAGCACAAGTTTAAAAAATATATTAACCCACTTAATTTAGGTTGCTAATATTTAAAAAATTGTTGAGGACAGGCTTTGAGGACTTGGATTCTTGGTTTGAATCCCAACTAGGATGCTATCTGCACGGAGTTTGCATGTTATTTCAGTGCTTGCACAAGTTTCCTTTCAAGCTCCATAACCATTCTGGTAGGGTAATTGGCTATGAATGTATGCTAGATAGGAACCTTAGATTGTAAGCTCCTTGAGGGCAGGGACCAGGGCTGGACTGGGACAAAAAGTTGGCCCATCCAGGCTGGCCCACTTTGACAGGTCTCTCCCATGGCGGGCGAACAACTCCCGTACCCCCCCCCCCCGGCTACCCAAGCCCCCTCTCCCCTTCACTAGCCACTCGCCATGCTACTTAATTAGAGTATAATTGCTGGTACTGGTGCTCTTATAGGCAGTACCAGTGGGGAAACTAGACATTATTTCACCCGGGGGCAAAGAATCAGTTCGGGGGCCCCCCTTATGGGACAAGATTAGGCAGAAGTGAGAAACTCCCAAGTCATAGCTGTTGAGTCAGCTGTCTGTCCCCTCCCCCATGCCCCTCTATTGTCCCCCCTACTCCTCTGGTCCTCCCCCTGCTTCTATGTTCCCCCCAGGTGAGCACTGCAGGGAGGGAGAGGAGGTGAGTGTTGCTGGAAGGGAGAGACAGAGGTGCGTAGGGGAGGCGGCAGTCCGCTGTCACTGAAGCCGGCCCACTGAGCCATCGGCCCACCGGGAAACTCCCTGTAGTCCCAATGGCCAGTCCATCCTTGGCAGGAACTGATGTGAATGTCCAGTCTGTAAATTGTCAGTGCTATAGTATATAAATATCTGTAACATAGGTGTGCACAGCCTATTTCATTAGGGTGTGCACCCCAAAGCTCAAACACATTTTCGTGTGTATATGTATACTGATGGCGTCAGGAGAGCAATGGATGGTGTCAGTAGTTTACATTTTTATTATTTTATTTTTTATTATTTTTTACAATAATTTTTTTTACAATTTCTTAAAGAACCCTACTAGGGGGCTTAGGTGAAATATTAGGGGTCTAAACAGGGAGAATCTGCACCACACAGGGTGATTAGGGTGTGCCCAGGTACACTTGGCACACCCTGTGCTCGCACCTATGACCTGTAATAAATAGATTTGGCTTAATTCTGTCACATCTCACCAGTTATCCCTAGGCTTATGCAAAGCAACATTTAAACTCATTGCTCAGGTTTGAAAGCTCACTGTTGACCTCAACTAGACCTCACACTGAACTTGAAACTTAAACAGTTTATCCCTTAATTTTATAATTTATAAAACAGGAAATTAGGTCAGACTTGTCTCCATTTATAATATTCACAAATTTGTAATGCAAACTTTCCATTTTCTTTTCTCTGGAATGACATATACCTGTAGATGAAAACTGAAGCTGAAGTTGTTTGTTTTATTTAGGGGATTAAACTTGGATGGGGATGGGGAACATGGGATGCCCACTTGATGATCAGTGTAGTAAAGTCTTCAGGGCCAACTATGTACACACAGTATATAAACTTTACTGCAGGGATGGACTGACCGAGGGGCCCATGCCACTAGGGGGCCCCATCAGGGTTGCCAAGCTCAGTAAAACCAGGGTCAGTATGTAAAAATCTGTGTTTTCTTTTTACATCTGTCCCTGATATGTCTGAAACCGACATGCTTTTGATATGAAAATCCAGAGATTTTAGCTGCCCCGCCTCTGCACTGCCTCCTGGCGTGGTGGTTATCTGTAAGCCCAGGGGCCCCATAATCTTCTTTTGCCCGGGGGCCCCATGAGTTGTCAGTCCACCTCTGCTTTACTGCCTCCTGAACAAACTTGCTTGCAGATTTCCTTCAACTTTTTCAGCACAACTCTTGCTTGTGGAACCACAACACCCCAGCTGGCACTCTGGTGTTAAAGCAACTGCCCTTTACAGACAGGGACCGTAGGCCCCTCTGGTGTAAACATTTTCTAGTGCTCAGCTGCCCTATCTGTGGCTACTGCTCCCAGTACCACCTCTTCAGGCACTGCCAGCCCCACCTGGATGCAGCTGCCCCTTTCTCCTGCCCATTCCACCACAGTCTTCTTGATAGACTCTGCATCGACTCCAGACTGTTCTCACCCAGTGCTCTCAGGCTACCTTTCAGTCTTCCCGACTGTGACTCACTCACCAGCTCACCTGCCTGTCTTCCCCCCCTGGAGATTTGCCCAGCAGTGGCCTCTTGCTGTCCTCTCCCTGCTCCCATTCCTTCTGGTCAGGATCTCTCCATGGCATGAGTTCACAACCACCCCCTCCCCCCTACCCCAGACTAGGGGGCTACTCTCAAAGGCCTTTGACAGCTAACACTTCATCTCCAATTTCCACCTAAACTCCACACTCCCCAGTTGGGCTGACCCTGAGTATTTGAGGGGGCCTTTCCCCTGACAACCCATCTGTTGGGGATTGGTCAGGGCCCTCAGAACACTCCAGGCAGCTCCTCCTTACTTCTCCTTCCATTGTTCTTGAAGATTTTGGTAAGTTCTAGAAGTGGGAAGGGGGGGGGGGTCTCAGTGATGCTGCCTGTGAGTCATCCATCCCTCCCTGGATTTCTGTCCAACCGAGGAAAAACACACAGGCTTGGCTACCAGCCAAGCCTGACAACTTACCTGTTCTAACAAAAAAAAATCTATACACATTTATTTCAGGTACTTATATAGCACCGTCAATTTATGCCGTGCCTTACATATACATTGTACAATTAACATCAGTCCCTACCCTCTAGGAGCTTACAGAGGGTAGGGACACACATTTATAAATAAAATATTTTTTAGACAGGATCCGATTAACCTACCAGCATGTCTTTAGAGTGTGGGAGGAAACCCACTCAGGCACAGGGGGGTCGATTTCAAGATGAGCGGGGGGGGGGGAGCTGTCAGGCTGTTTGGGGCCCCATGATCTATAACAGCAGTCCTGGCAGAAGGTGTTCTGTATTCCTAACATGCTTCCTGCCCTAGGGTAAAAAGGGTGCGCCTCCATAAATACAGTACAGTGAATGGCAACCACTCCACTAGGGGCGCAAGTTGCACCTCCCCCTAATCCATGCGCTCGGACCTAATCTACATGCAGGGCACTGGACCATTGATTTCAATTGAATTTTTTTTTTTAAGCACATGATTAGAGCCTGAACACTGCGCCCCAAGCCCACCCACTTGTGTGACAACAGCGAATTAATATTCACAATTATCTTCCTGCTTCTCATCCTAGCCAATCAGGAAGCGGGTTTTGAGACCTGATTGGCTGAAAGGAGAGGCGACTGTATTGCCCGGGAGCAGAAGCAGGGGGGAAGCTACTGAGGAAGAGACGCAGGGGGAAGCCACTGAAGCTGCTCGCGACCTGGATGGGGTAAGTGTGGGGCTGGTGGGCGGACGGGCAAGCAATGGGGGGGTGGGGGTTTGATCAACCAACCGGAAACAGAGCACTAGCTGCCGCTGGTTGTCACTGTCAGGATCACCAGGTGAATATAAAGAAAGAAAACAAAAAAGAATGCAGCCACCACATCTAAGGATGGATAAGCTGCAGTATATTATATTTTTTTCTCAGATTTAGATAAATGTTTTAGATTTTCATTGTTTTTCTAACTGCACTGCAGGGGTGAATTATTGGAAAGAACTTTTATTTGAAGAAGTGTAATCACTCCTAATAATCACTCGGATACTTCTTAACAAAGTTGGTGCAATGTGTTGCAAGTACCGAATACAAAATGAAGCATCTTGTGCTACTGGGAGACGCACATAAATATCTTGATTAGCCTAGGCTGACACCGGTATAAACATGTGCAACCGACAGATTCCTGGCCAAACCTTCCCGTATAGATTTCTGTTAGGAAAGATTAGAGAAAAGGAGAAAGAGAGCAGGACTCCCAATCAGGATAAGCAGGCATCATTTGATACTGCAAGGCAACTGCTACAGTAAATGAAAAGCTTTTTCTTCCTTTTAGCGCTTCCTGTTTTAAGGTTGGTTTTATTGATTTCTGTATCTTAATGCCACAAGATGTTGCAGGGATCACACTAAATTGTCTTTATTTTTTCTCACGCTGATTGAGGCTCTAGACACATTTACTATGAGGCTGCTGTGCCAAAGCCAGAATAAAAACCCAAACTGGTTTGAAATATATTATTCTGCTCAGGAAAACTCCAGTGTGATTAACATATTAAAAGAGGAGAACTGTTAAAAAAAAAAAAATCCGCGGCACCCCCCCCATCGCGATTACCGCGATACCCCCCCCCCCGCTCAACAATTTAGATCCGCGTAACCCCTCCTCCCCGCTCAACAACTTTGATCCGCGGAACCCCCCCAACAACTCTGATCCACGTCAGAAAAAATCCTCTACCCCTAAAAAAGTTCACATCCTCTCCCCCACACTCCAAATCCCCCCTCCCAGCACATCTCCCCCTCCCAATCCCCTCATCCTAGCACAAATCCCCCCCCCCCCCCCATTTTCACCTCCTAGCACAATTACTCTCCCCCTCTACCATATCTCCTCTTCTAGCACAAAACACCCCAATCCCCCCTCCTAGCACAAATTGTCTTCCCCAATCCCCCTTTCCAACACAGATCCTCATAAATCACCACTCGTAGCACGCCCTCCAAATTTCCCCTTCTATTGTTACCCCCTGACCTCCCCAAAATTCCCCCTTCCAACACAAATCCCGTCCCCCCAATCTCCCCGCGGTGCCTTACCACCTCACATGCTACCACAGTGCCCCAGGGCACCCCCTCCTTTTGCCCACCCATTGTTCCAGCACTGCTCACCAGCCCCAAATTCTCTACAGGATACAGTAGTGACATAAAGGCCGGCAGATGAAACCGATGAGCTCAGAGAACCTGACACTCCCGGAAGTGTCGGAATCTGCAGCTGGCAGTTTCTCTTCGCTACTGCAGTGATAGCCAGCCAGAGAGGCGAGCATCCAACGTCTTTAGTGCAAGAGACATATTATTTTGATTTTCAATTTTTGTGAGTTACTGCTTGATTGGTAATGCTTGAGAAATAACCTGTATATCCGATTTTCTACACATCAGAGGCCTCCTCTGTATTTGCATTCAAGTATTAACCACTTGCTTACTGGGCACATAAACCCCCTTCGTGCCCAGGCGAAATTTCAGCTTCTGACACTGCGTCGCTTTAACTGACAATTGCGCGGTCGTGCGACGTGGCTTCCAAACAAAATTGACGCCCTTTTTCCCCCACAAATAGAGCTTTATTTTGGTGGTAATTGATCACCTCTGGGGTTTTTATTTTTTGCGCTATAAACAAAAAAAAGCGACAATTTAAAAAATATATATATATTTTTTACTTGTTGCTATAAAAAATATCCCAACTTTAAAAAAAAAAAAAACATTTTCTTTTCCTCAGTTAAGGCCGATACGTATTCTTCTACATATTTTTGTAAAAAAAAAAAAAAACGCAATAAGCGACTGGTTTGCGCAAAAGTTATAGCGTCGACAGAATTATGATTTTTTTTTTACTATTTTTTTTTACTAGTAATGGCGGTGATCTGCGATTTTTATTGGGACTGCGACATTACGGTGGACACATCGGACACTTTTGACACATTTTTGGCGCCATTCGCATTTATACAGCGACCAGTGCGATAAATATGCACTAATTACTGTATAAATGTGACTGGCATTAAATGGGATAACACTAGGAGGTGAGGAAAGGGTTACATGTATTCCCTAGGTGTGTTCTAACTGTGTGGGGGGAGGGGCTCACTGGGGGAGGTGACCGATGCTGTGTCCCTATGTACAAGGGACACAGATCGGTCTCCTCTCTCCTCTCCTCTCTTACACACAGAGCTTCACGTCCCTGCTGTGTCACCACCGATTGTGTGTACCCGGCGGACATCGCGGCCGCCAAGCACACACATCTGCTCCTCAGCGATGCACCGCGCACTGTTTTTCACGCGCGGGGAATTACAATAACATGCTGTCCAAAGACGTCAACCCGGCACTTGAGAGCCGCGCTGTGGACGTCTTTTGTCCATAGCGCGGATCTCAATTGGTTAAAGCACCCGTACTCTGATCTAAATTGATTTCTGATATCTGTCTTGCACTTCCATCTTGTATAGCGTGTATTCTATTTCAGCACCGTGACAGGACATTCACAGGTTAGGTGTTGACTTGACTGATGGTTTTGCAGTATTTTGCTTTAATCTGCAGGACTGACAGTTCATCATGAGTTGCTGTAACCAATAATAATAATTCTCAGGAATAAGGCACATCTCAGGCCATCAGCTGTACACTTATTTGTGAGGAACTCTGGCACTTCTGACATCAGTCCCAAGCCGTACAACCACCTCGCCTAGGTCTGCACCCGAGAAATCCGCACTTGACTTCAGAGTCCTGTACTGCCTAGGCTCAGTGACAGAAAACATAAATTATTTCTTCAGTTGAGCTGCTGTTTTCATGGCTGAACATTGACACGCTGTCAAGAAAATAGCAGAGACTTGTTATAAGACCAAAGAGTTTGGGAGTATATCTATAAATCCGTGGTGACAGATACCTTGAGTGGTGGCTGAGATACAGCTGGTAAGCCACATTATAGATACACTATGTAGTACGTTGGGTCCTCTAGAGACTTTGGCTTTCCAAAGGAGCAAAGGGGATATATCATCATAAAGTTCTGTAAAAGGGCCATGCAGTAACTTTCTGTCTGAGCACGATGTCTAAACAGGAACTCCAAGTAACAACTAAAATCAATCAATGAATTGCTAATGATGATGCAGTCCGGGAATACATTTGAATAACCTTTTGGTACACCAAAACCCAATATCTAAGGCTGCATAAAAGCTTCAGACTTACACTAAATTCTGGCTTGATTTTTTTTTTTTTTTTTTTTAATATTCAAGTATGTGTAATTAATACACATGTGCATTCTTTTTCATCCTAATGCATTTTCGTCCGAAATTCGGGTATTTTCGAAATCCGAAAGATCCGACATGCTTTATTTTCGTTTTCGTTGCTACAACAGTTCAATATAGATAGGAGATTCGACATGACCCTGACAATAGCAATCTGTGTCTATCGAATCTGCGGTCGAATGTGCCAAACATAACTCTATTAGTCCAAGATTATTCTACATAGAGAGGAAAGATTCAACATTATAGAGACAGTGTTGGGGTAGACCATTCCACATGAGCGACGAAGATTCGACAAAGCAGAGGAAAACATATAAACGTCAAATCTGTCATTGAAGGCTTATGGTGTCTGTCGAAAGTTCTGTACGATGTTTTGTCTGTCGAAAACTGTACGACGCCGCAATCATTCATTTCCGGTCAAATGCTCCCCATAGGCGATAGATGAATTTCAATGTTGGTTGACTAGTAATAATAATTTATAAATATAATTATTATTAGTGTCATACAATATTCTACAGCTTGTGGGCGAAACATTCGACCGTACAATTGCGGCGTCGTACAGTTTAGCTGCTCCGTTGAATCTTCTTAGAACATTCGACAGACACCATAAGCCTTCAATGACAAATTCGACGTTAATTAATTCGGATTTTTAGACAAATGCATTTTTTAACTAAACAAAATAAATAAAAACAAATTTCAGGAGTAACTAAATAAATGTATTTTTCGGATGAAAACAAAATTCCCGAAACAAAATATTTCAGTGTGCACATATCTAGTAATTAACTCAAAAAGTCCCTCATACTGCTCTCAGCCTCCTCCAAATATCCAAATTCCTTACTACTTTTGTTCAACCATAGTCCCACTGTATAAAAAAAAGAGGAATATGCTGCTCAAGGTGTGTGCAATACCTTGATTGGAACCAAGTAGGAGTGCTGGCCCCAGCCCACCTCAATAAAAACGTGAGGAAAAAAAAATGGCTGCACATCCAAAGTTTCCAAAAGTGCCATTTATTGCAGATGCTCAAATTACACCAGGGACACCAGGTGTTAGTTATGTAGCTGCGTTTTACACATCTGATTAAGCACAGATTTCGGGGAGACATGGACCTGAATTCAAAAGCAAGAACACTCGAAGGGTCCTCCAGGCACCCAACTCAAGAATAGATCTCCCTCAAAAGCCAGGGCCCATAGTCAGTAGACAAGCGGCTACCCTGCAATCTCCGCCTGGTCACAGGCAAATTTAGTTCTGTGGCGCTTCTGTAATCAGCAGGGTAGAATTGGGTTGGGTAGTGCATAAATAGTTTGGAGCCCCAGAGAGAGCAAGTGTCTTCCCCAGAAGGAGAGATTCCCAGCCCTTCTGGTCATCCTGCGGAAGGTTCTGCCTGTCTTACCAAGGCCCCAGCTGTGTCTAGCAGGAGCCTATTCTGTTCTGGACACACTCACAGTTCAGTAGCGTGACAGAAGTAGATTCCAACTGGAATGACAGCGTCTGTTGTGACGGGACTAAATGCGGCCTGACCGCCTGTCCCTATTCGGGAGAATGTCCAAAAATATGAGGCCCTACTCTTACCCTCCTCATCAGGAACCTTTCCCTAACATTGTTACTGTCCCTCACAGAGGAAGTATCTGTCCTTTCTCTGCTCACTCGCCACAGCGCGCCAAAAACCAAAAACCAGGGCCTTAAAAATGCTCTGCCTGATCCAGGATGGCTGCTTGAGTCACATAGGGCAGCACCATCCAATCAGTTATTTTCCCCAGTGACTCAATAAACCATAGAGCAGTGATGGCGAACCTTGGCACCCCAGATGTTTTGGAACTACATTTCCCATGATTCTCATGCACTCTGCAGTGTAGTTGAGCATCATGGGAAATGTAGTTCCAAAACACCTAGGGTGCTAAGGTTCGCCATTACTGCCATAGAGGAACCTTGTTTCTCCTGACACCCTCTCCAGCAATAGGACCGCTGCGGTGACCACCTGCTGTGGAGAAAGTAGACTGCACCTGCCTACACACCCAACACTTGCGTCTTGTACACAAGGTCCGTCGGACTTCCGAAAAAAAATGAAGATGGAGGCTACACATGGCCGGACTTTCCGAGAAAAAAAGCCGGTCTGACTTTTTTCCCTGAAAAGTCTGGCCATGTGTACGAGGCATTAGTGTGGCGTGCTTCGCATCCCGCCATATTTTCCAACCCCTTCTCCACCCCAAAGAGAGCAAGTAAGGTCAGTAGGGAGTCCCTGGATTTCATTTTGAAAATCGACCGTGTTTCTCCAAAAATAAGACCTACCCCAAAAAAAAGACCAAGCGTTATTTTCCAGGGCAGCTGCAATAAGCCCTAGTTGAAAATGTTGGTAAAATCCTTTAACCCACTCTATCACAGTAGTATATAATGTACAATGTGTGTGTTTCTGTAAAATAAATTTGGGGGGAAGAGCGATCCGGCGGGTCACAGAAGCTCAGAGCAATGCTATAACAAAAGGTATTTGGCACAATTATATTCCAAAAACACACACATTGTGCATTATATAATACTGTAATAGAGTGGATTATAGGATTTTACAAGCATTTTAACTCAGATCACACTGGGGATTCCTGTCAGGCAGGAAGGAAGAGGGGGAGAGAAGACAGCACATTACATGGTAAGACCTACCCCGAATATAAGCCCTACTGTGTCTTTTGTTGCAAAAATTAATATAAGACGTGGGCTTATTTTCGGGTAAACACGGTAGTTACCTTACCATAAGGTCAGCATTTTCCCCCAGAAAAAGGTGGCAACCCTACCTTTGACAATGGAGAGGGATGGTCATCCAAAAAAAGTATTCCTGTCATGTGGAAAGGATGTAGTGCCTACACACCTGTCTACCTTTAATAATACATTCCAAGTCACTAAACTGTAATTGAAAGTGTACCATCACTTAGTACTAGGTAGAACATCAGTGATCAGTGATGCTCCTCCGTGCTTTGAGAGATATGTCGCTGTCATTCACTGCACCACCAAAACCTTGCCCTCTGCCCCCTCCATGATACTACACAGCTGTATGATTGGCATTAGATAACGGGTGACTTCTGAATCAAATAACATGCCTTGACATAGCTGCTATCATTATTACTGCGATATTGTCAGCCTGTTCTGTTGCTCTCGCTATAATTGTTTTAAATCACATAAAAATATTACATTGATAAGGACGTAAAAGCTTACAAACCATTTTGTTCAAACGGACTATTTACAAGAAGCAACAGGGTATGTGTTTCCTGTCATTTCCATCATACATCGGCAAGACAGGAGCCCAATTACAGTGTGATATCTAATCAATACACACCTTATTCCTTGAGCAGGAAGTAAAGGAGTAGGCCCTTGGGAGGCACAGTTCAAATTACTGCGCTGTCAATTCTAGATAGCAGCTAATGATAGAATATACTTCTTCAAGGAGATGGTGGGCCTACATTCCTTAAAGGGAACATGTCACTTAGGCTGAGTTTAGCTGTTTTGACAGAGTATATTTTTAAAAGGCCATTAAAACACAAAAATGACTTTATCCAGACGGGCTACAGTGTTCAACACATGGGCTGACATAGTATTTAACGTGGCTGCACAGCCTCTTCATATAAGCAGCTGATATAGGCTGATAAGGGCATTTAATCGCAAAAAGAGTCGTATTTTCACTGCAGCGTTCTATCATTCACTGAAAGGTTTTATTTCCCTAATTATTATTAGGCCGCGTACACACGATCAAATCTATCTGCTAGAAACGGTCTGACAGACCGTTTCAGCAGACAGATTCGATCGTGTGTACGGGCAAACAGACGGATTTGGCCACCCGACAGATTTGAAAGCATGCTACCTCCCTACCGCCGCTCTCCCGCACCCTCCGCCGCTTACCGGAGCCGTCGGTAGCGGCGGAGGCGATTGGGTCCACTCGTCTGCTGTGTGGGGAAGCGAGTGAGGGAAAAATGTAACTCACCCGTCCCCATAGCTCTGCTGGGCGGAAGTGACGTCAAAACGTCAGTCCCGCCCAGCGTCTTAAAGAGATATTATTTTTCTGTCATTTGAAAAAATGTTTTACTTTATTTTTGCATTTAAGCCTAAATATGAGATGTGAAGTCTTTTTGACCCCAGATCTCATATTTAAGAGGACCTGTCATGCTTTTTTCTATTACAAGGGATGTTTACATTCCTTGTAAAAGGAATAAAAGTGATAATTTTTTTATTTTTTTATTTCAGTGTTAAAAATTGTAAAATAAATAAAAATAAATACAAAAACAAAAAAAAAACATTTTTTAAAGCGCCCCGTCCAGACGAGCTTGCACGCAGAAGTGAACGCATACGCGAGTAGTGCCCGCATATGAAACGGTGTTCAAACCACACAAGTGAGGTATCGCCGCGATCGTTAGAGCGAGAGCAATAATTCTAGCTCTAGACCTCCTCTGTAACTAATAACATTCAACCTATAGAATTTTTTAAACGTCGCCTATCGAGATTTTTAAGGGTAAAAGTTTGACGCCATGCCACGAGTGGGCGCAATTTTTAAGCGTGACATGTTGGGTATCATTTTACTCGGCGTAACATTATCTTTCACAATATGTAAAAAAATTGGGCCAAATTTATTGTTGTCTTATTCTTTAATTAAAAAAAGTGATTTTTTTCCAAAAAAAGTGCGCTTGTAAGACCGCTGCGCAAATACGGTGTGACAAAAAGTATTGCAATGACTGCCATTTTATTCTCTAGGATGTTAGAAAAAAATATATATAATGTTTGGGGGTTTTAAGTAATTTTATAGCAAAAAAAAATGTTTTAGTCTTGTAAACACTGAATCTGAAAAACAGGCTCGGGGCTTAAGTGGTTAATCATTGTCATTTGGGTATAGTGTGGCGCGGCTTTGCTATCCTTGTTTATATTGTTTTGTGTATCACACGTCAGCTGCTGCCTTGTTTTTAGAATTTCAAAATTATTTTTTATTTATTATTTTTCTGTTACTAGCGCGGTTTCTGTTCTTTCATAGGGCCAGATTCAGGTAGAGTTAGGCTGGAGTATCCATTGATCCGCCAGCCTAACTGTCACTTTAAGCCGGCGTTTTTGTTTTCTGTAAGCAGAAAACAAGAAACGCCGGGTTGGAGTTCCGATGCGATCGGCGCAATTGAATTTCGCCATCGCATCGTTACTTCAACTTAAAAATGGCGCCGGGGGCGTTCCCGCTGATTAACGCTGAAAAAATATGTTAATCAGCGGGAGTCGGAAATTCACGATCTTTTTCGGGCGTGACGCAGTGACTTTACGACGTTTCCGGAAGCGATACGTGACGTAAAGATAAAGCAGCCCCCTAGTGGAGTATCCTATGTTAAGTATAGGCGTCGTCATCGCGTCGGAAAAAATAATAATCGCATCGCTTGCGTAAAACGTTCATGAATGGGGATGTGACGTCATTGACGTTCACTGACAGAATTTGGAGCATGCGCACTGGGATGCATTGACACTCGACGCATGCGCAGTACGTTCGCTGCGGGATCGCGCATAGTTTAAATAATACACGCCCCGTACCCGCCCAATTTGAATTCCGCCGGCTCATTTGCGATGCGCTGCCGCAACTTTAGGAGCAAGTGCTTCATGAATAACAGCACTTGCTCCTAAAATTTCGGCAGAGTAACGTAAATGAGAAGCGTTACTCCAGAGCAAAGATGCTCTCATCTACCTGAATCTGGCCCATAGGGCCAGATTCAGGAACAGTTACGCTGGCGGATCGAGTGATCCGCCAGCCTAACTGTGGCTTTGAGCCGGCGTTTCTGTTTTCTGTAACCAGAAAACAAGAAACGCCGGGTTGAAGTTCCGATGCGAGCAGCGTAACTGAGTTTCGCCATCGCATCGTTACTTCAACTTAAAAATGGCGCCGGGGGCGTTCCCGCCGATTTACGCTCAAAAAATATGTTAATGAGCGGAAATCGGCAATTCACGATCGAAATCCGGCGCGACGCAATGACGATACGACGTTTCCGGACGGGATACGCGGCGCATAGATATACCTACATGGGGTTGGAGTATCCTATGTTAGGTATAGGCGTCGTCATTGCGTCGGGAAAAAAAAAAAAAACGTTGCTTGCGTAAAACGGTCATGAATGGGAATGTGACGTCATTGACGTTCATTCACAGATTTTGGAGCATGCGCACGGGGATGTTTTGACACTCGACGCATGCGCAGTACGTTGGCGGCGGGATCGCGCGTAGTTAGCATACTACACGCCCCGTACCCGCTACATTTGAATTCCGCCGGCTCATTTGTGATGCGCTGCCGCAACTTTAGGAGCAAGTGCTTCGTGAATGACAGCACTTGCTCCTAAAATTTCGGCAGCGCAACGCAAATCAGAAGCGTTACTCCAGAGCAAAGATGCTCTGGAATACGTGAATCTGGCCCATAGTGTATAGGGTCATTGGTCCAAGCTAGACCAATACAACTATGCAAAAAAATCCACACCCGGAATTGAGCTTGAGCCCAGGTTCACACTGGGTACGATTTAGTTCGATTTGAGATGCGATTTCACATGTGAAATCACATCTCAAATCGGCGGCAATTGCCGGCAATGACACCGTCCTAATCGGTGCAACGCCGCATCTGCGGCGCTGCACCGATTTCAAAAAGTAGTTCCTGTACTACTTTTTGCGATTTCAGGATGCAATTTAGGATGCAATTTACATTGACATCTGTGCAGAACCCTGCACAGATGTCTCCTCGCGCCGAAATCGCCGAAATCGGGACTGCCAGAGGGAGTGAAATCGCGCGAGTTCAGCTGAAATCGCGCAATTTCACTCCCGCAGCCCAGTGTGAACCAGGGCTTAATATTCTTTCATACTTCCTCTAAATATAATCAAACCTGTGCAATTCCCCAGGGCTTCTACCTGTCTTCTAGAATGAGTCTTTCAGGTCTTCTAATGCAACCACATGGTGCTCAAGAATTCGTATCCAGAATAGCTTCTATTACAGCAGAGCCACCGGGTAAACTTCCTAAAATATCGCCAATTGAGCTGCCTGCATGCAGCTGTGTTTATGGAGGTCTGTATCATGTATTTAAATAAATTCAGATGGTGCTGGAATAATATTAGGACAATCTGTGTAACACTTATCAGCTCGCTCAGAGGCATTGAGTTTCATGGTGAGAGTGAGCAGGTCGCTGCCGCAAGAATGGAATTCTGGGTAATCTTGCCGGCTGAAATGCTGGATAATAAATGTTTGGACAGAAGAATCTCCGGTGTCAACAAGGACAAGGTAGAGAAGACAAAATAAATATGACATTTTCTACTCTTCATTTACATCCAGATAGCTAGAGAAAAATATACATATATTCATACAGATACCTACGTGTTGTTCAATTCATTTTTGGTGTATCCATTCCTTGATAACAATATAGCACCACAAATGTTTTTTTCTTAGGAGACCCTTATGCCACGTACACACGGCCATTTTTCCTGTCCTGCAAAAAACTATGGGCCAGATTTAGATACACTTAATATTGCGCTGCGTAATCGAAATACTCTACGCTGCCGTATTTTACCAGGCTCTACACCGAATCCTGGTAGATTTTTGCCCGTACGCTACGGCGACGTAGTCTATTTCTCGCCGCGTAATCGAAATACGCGATTGGGGGGCGTGAAGCATTTAAATTAAGCGCGTCCCCGCGGCGATCGAACTGCGCATGCTCCGTTCAGAAATTTCCCGCCGTGCATTGCGCAAAATCACGTCGTTACGTCATTCGTTGTTTGAGTAGCGTCGTTTACGAACATTCCTATTCCCGGACGACATACGTTAAAAATAATAAAAAACTTCGGAAAACGTAGAAATTCGGCACGGGAACGACGGCCATACTTAACATGGGCTGTCTAATATTAGACCAGCAAAAAGCTGGTATAGTGTTACGCAAAAAAAAGATGACTAAAGGTGCCGTAAGAGATTGCGAATGAAGATCGTAATTTCTGGGATCGCCGGCAAAAGCTCATTAGCATACCCCGACGCGGAAAACGACGGGAAGTCCACCCAGTGGCCGCAATTTTATTGCAGCGTAGATCCGAAGGCGTACGAACACGTAATCCAGTCGAATTGAAGCCCGCAGCCGTCTATTCATGGTTTGAGACTTCAGACTAGCTAGAAAACGCGCGTAATTTGAAATTACTCCAGTCTAACACCAGTTAGACAGGCGTAATGGCTCTGTGAATCTGGCCCTATGCTTTTCTCGACGTGATTCCTCTCAAGCTTGCCTTCATACACATGTTCATTAAAAAAAACGGTTGAGCAAAGCATGGTGGTGTACAATACGTATGACAGGACTATAAAGGGGAAGTTCCTTTCAAATGGCGCCGCCCTTTGTGCTGCTTTTGGGCTGCATACTTGATTCTGAGCATGCACGTTTTTCCTCCCCCCCCTCGGAAAAGCATACACACGATCGCTTTTCGCGACGAGAAAAATAATGACGTGAAAAACGACGAGAAAAAATAGAGCAGGTTCTAATTTGTTTGCCAGTTTTCTCGTCATGAAAAACGGTCGTGTGTACGCGGCATAAAACCTACATCGCTTAAAGTGTACTGAAAGCCAAAATGTTTTTTTTTTTGTAACTAAAGCTCTGTTAGGCCGCGTACACACGGCCGAGATTCTCGGCAGAAAACAGCGAGAAGCTCACTGGGATCCTCATTCTGCCGAGAACCTCGGCCGTGTGTACGTTTCGGCGAGCATCCCGTCGGGAAAGCCGTCGAGCCAAAATAGAGAGCAGGTTCTCTATTTGCTCGATGACCCATCGAGAACCATGGCTCGGCGCCTTTCCCGACGGCTTGGTCGATGATTTCCACGTGGAGAACCTCGACGGGCGGAACGATGTGTTTGGCCCGTCGAGGTTCTCGTACGTGTGTACACGGCCTCACTACTTGTTAAGAATGCGTAAATACTATAAGGCCGCGTACACACGACCGGTTTTCTCGTCAGAATTCAACAAGAAACTCGATGGGAGACGTATTCTGCCGAGGAAACCGGTCGTGTGTACACTTTTCGTCTAGGAACTCGTCCAGCCAAAAAGAGAGCATGTTCTCTATTTCCTCGTTGGGCAATGGGAAAATTTTGCTTGACGAGTTTTTTGACTGCCGAACAAGGAACTCGACGGGGAAAACGATGTGTTTCGTCCGACGAGTTTCTCAGTCGTGTGTACGCCACCTAAGGGTCAATTCACACCGGGATGCAGTGGGATTTATCACTTACTGCAGCCTAAGGCCTTAACCACTTTCTTACTGGGCACCTAAACCCCCCTTGTGCCCAGACCAATTTTCAGCTTTCAGCGCTCTTACTCTTTGAATGGTAATTGCGCGGTCATACAACACTGTACCCATATGACCTTTTTAAAAAATAGAGCGTTTTTTGTGGTATTTGATGGTATTTAATGTATTCAAGGGCCCCCCTGACTAACTCGCTTGCAGAAGCGAACGTATTCGAAAACGGTACTCAAACCACACATGTGAGGTACCGCCGCGATTGTTAGACTGAGAGCAATAATTCTAGTCATAGACCTCCTCTGCAATTTAAAACATGCAACCTTTAGAATTTTTTTTAAACGTTGCCTATTTTTAAGGGTAAAAGTTTGACGCCATTCCATGAGCGGGTGCAATTTTGAAGGGTGACATGTTAGGTATCAATTTACTTGGGGTAACATTATCTTTCACAATCTAAAACTGTTGTCTTATTTTTTAATTAAAAACAGGGGCCCAGATTCACGTACATCGGCGCATTATTGGACCGGCGTAGCGCACCACTTTTCCGTTAGACTTGCGTAATCTAGCCGCGTAATCCCGCGATTCACGAAGCTTTTGCGCAAGAGATTGCGCAAGCGTAAGGTTTTTTCCGGAGGCGTAAGGAGGAGTAATACAAATTGGGAGGGACGTGGGCGTGTTACATTGAAATGAGCCGTGACCCCATGCAAATGAAGGGCCGGCCGACTCGCGCATGCGCGCGTGAAGGAAACCATGTCAGCTCCGTTGTGCGCATGCTCACAACTCGGGAGCGGCGCAATCAGTGAAATTGGACATGGACTAGGGCAATGTTGTGAACTACGCAGACAGCATAAATAGACACACACAAACGCACTTCCATTGCAAAAGTACATCCCTTTGTGTCCCTTCCCATTGAATCAAGTGCTTTTGCTCTGTTGTTCGTTAGAGTGTGTTTTGTAGTTGTCAGATTAGTGTTCTGTGTGATCTAGTGCTTGTTGGTAGTTTTGTGAAAGTGTGTTTTGATAAGTGTTTTTTGACTGTTTGTTTGATTGATAGATTTCTGAGCGTTTGTTTTCTTGCTTTATTTTTTCATCTGATTTTTTTGTGTCTGTTTCTTGCTGAGTGCTAGTGTGATTTTTGCCTGTTCTTTTTCTCTTTGTGTGTGTTCTTGTCTGATTGGTTGTGCTTGTATTTGTGACAGATTTTTGGTGACTGCTAGTGAGTTTGTTTTGGAGTATGACTGAGAGAAAAAGAAAGTTGAATTTTACAGTGGGGGAAAAAAGAATTCTTGCCCGGGCCATTACCGACTATGGGCGTTTTCTCCACGGCCCGCAGAGTGCCACCACCACCCCGGCCAGGAGGAGGGAGATATTGGATATGATCACGGAGCAGGTCAATTCATCGGGGGAGGGGGAGACACGGACCCGCTCTGGGATTGAAAAGAAAATAAATGACCTCCGGCGTGAGGTGAAAAAAAAACTGGCCGCAATAAATGCCCATGCCAGGGGCACAGGAGGGGGCCCACCATGCCGGGTTAGATTTACAGCGACGGAGCGTGTGGTGGCCCTGACCTTTCACCGGCATGAAGTGGAGGGCCTGCCAGGCTTTGACACAAGTCCGGTCCCCGCGGTGCCAGGTAAGGTATTTATTTCTCTCAAGTGTGTAGCATGTGTGGGGGAGGGGGTGAAAGGGAATATGTGGCAAGTGTGTGGATCCTCCAACCTGTGAATGGTTTGTGTCATCCACAGCTGTGCAGGAGGGTGCAGGGCCATCTGGCCAGGCCGCTCCAACGCCAGGACAGCAGCCTAATGAGGCCCCCCCAACAAGGCCAGAGTCCGCGGAGGAGGAACAAGAGGAGGAGGAGGATCATGCGGAGGACGATCATGAGGAGGAGGAGAATCATGAGGAGGAGGAGTCCATGGCAGGCACTGGACGTTTGGTTTCTGCGGACTCTTCCCCTCTGGCTGCAAGAAGCCTGCCCTTCCTAAGGGTGAGCCCCCCCCCCCCTCCCCCAACATGGCTCCCCTCACAAGGGCCTCCCCTTCTCCCCGGCCACAACCATCAGCAAGAGCCAGGAGGTCATCCCAGAGCACCAGGGGGGCGCCCAATCTCCTGCCCGCCAGTCTGAGAAGGAACCTGGCCACCCAGACCCGCCTTCTGAGACAACTCTGCCAGACTATGGGGCGGGTGGATCAGAGCCTGTCCTCCATCAACGATAGGCTGGGTAACCTGGACTCCCACTCCCGGGCCTCCACAACCTGCCTAAATGACCTGCAAACTACATCAGCAGGCGTTGGGCAGGATGTGAGGGCCCTTACCCAGGCTATCCAGGGCAACACGGCAACACTTGGTGCTGCCCTGGACAGAATAGCCGTGGCCTTGGAGGGCAGGCCGCCAGGTGGGCAGATCTCAGGGGCTGCTCCTCCTTCCCCGGCTTTTCCCCTCCCCCATGCGTCTCCCCTGAGGGTCCGGGGCCGTGGCCGGGGGCGCCCCAGGCGTGGCTCAGGCAGAGGGCATTAATTTTTTTTCCCCTTTTTTTTGGTTTGAAAGCATGTTTATTTTTGTTCTCTGCTTTTTTTTTTTTCTATGCATTTTTTTTTTTTTTTTTTTGCTGACATTTTTGGCATTTTTTGGGTTGTGAATGATGTTTGAATGTGGGGGTGACATTCCTGCTGGAAAAGGGGTGTCATCCTCAATTTGGGTGGAGAAGGGTTCCCCAGGACCAGGGAGAAGTGATTCCCAGGTCCGTGTGAATGGTGTATGAATGTACAGTGACATAATTGGAGCCTTGACGTGGCGTTACTGCTCACCAGTCTTGCATGGTGGACTGGTGCCAATCCAATTTGATGAGGATGTGGGGTGTGTGTGCTAGGGACCATAGTGGTGTGCATGCATGCATTCTCATTGTGCCATGATTAATGTGTGTGTTTAACGTGCAAAGATGCATAATGTGAGCTGGCATGAGATGGGGTCATGAGATGGGGTTCCAGTTCATATGCAGAGTCACCTTGAAGGGAAAAGACAGGTGGATGTTAGTCATGCATGTGCCACTTGTGAGGTGTGCATCACGGGAGGGGATAGTCATGCCTGACTCCCATGTCACTCACCAACCAGCCAGCTGTCCCCATACATGTTCTGTTCGCAATCTGTGGGGATGGGGCTCTGATTGTATATGTAGCTGTCATGGGTGTCATGGGTAGTGCCATGTGTTGGGCTGCTGATGTCCTCCTGCAAGGTTGTGGTAATTCCACGATGGCATGAGGGGTGAATCTGAAGATGCGAGACACCTCAGAATCTCTCATGCCAAAGATGTCTATGCGTGTGTGATATATCAAGTGAAGAGTGAGGGGCTTGTATCAGATAAGAATATTGTATTAGATTAGATTAAATTGTAAATTTGATATAAGCCAAAAAAAAAAAAAAAAAAACATCTCCCGTGCCCTCCTTAGTGCCATCCTCCGTGCCCTCATCCTTCTTTGTTCATCTAAAGTCAGTAGTATAGCTATGCGCGACGATGCCCCTGGCATGTTGGCATACAGATTGTTGGGCAACACGTGTGACTGCTGAACTCCTCACTAACAGTGTTGCTTTATCTGACAATTAGACTTTTTTTCAAAATTTAGACCAGCTTTTAGGTCCTCTAACTTTAGACAGAACATTTTGCAGTTGCGCACATCGCGTAGCCTGCGCAGCAACTGCGTTTTTTTGTGAATCCCCGTAACTCCCTCATTAGCATATTTGACTAGCAAATCAATGGTGTGTCTAGCGCAGTTTTGCGCGAAGGCAAGCGAAGGTCTAATTCAATTACGCCGGACCAAAAAACGTAGATTTCTGGCGTATATTGTTTTGTGAATCGCGTCCAACTATACGCACGCGCACATTTAGACTTACGCACGCGCAACAGCAGTTGCGCAGGCGTAATCGCTCTGTGAATCTGGGCCAGTGTTTTTTTCCCCCCCAAAAAAACGCGCTTGTAAGACCGCTGCACAAATACGGTGTGATAAAAAGTATTGCAATGACCGCCATTTTATTCTAAAGGGTGTTAGAATTAAATATCTCGGGCCAGATTCTCAGAGGCGTTACGACGGAGTATCTCAGATACCCCGTCGTATCGCCTTTTTTTTTTGTCTCGTATCTATGCGCGTGATGCTGAGCATCACTTTTGCATAGATACGCTTCTACATCCGACAAGTGTAAAAGCATTACACTTTCGGATCGTAGGTGTAATGACAACTCCGGCCACTAGGTGGCCTTTACGTTGTTTTTTCATTTGCATATGCAAATGAAGTAGTACGCCGATTCTCGATCGCTTTTACGCCGCCCCGTCGTCGCGTACGTCGTTTTCGTTCGCGTAAGGTCACCCCAGCTTCTATGTGGAGTAACCTTACGAGGTCCCGTTGGATGCCGTCATGTCCCGTCGGATGCCATGTTAAGTATGGCCTCGGGACCGCGTCGTGTTGTGCGTCGTTTACGTCGTTTGCGTACGTCGATTCTCAATGGGGCTGGCGTACGCTGCGATTACGTCGTTTACATTGAGAAAATGTGACGTCCTTTGGAGCATGCGCACTGGGCTTTTTCCCCGGCCGGCGCATTCGCAGTTCGTTCGAAGCGGGGGCGGGCTTAATTTAAATACAAGCCGCCCCATTTGAATTGCGCGGGTTTACGCTTGGCGATTTACAAGACGCCGGCGAAAACTACGGAGCAAGTGCTTTGAGAATAAAGCACTTGCTCTAGTACGCAGCGGCGGCGTAGTGTAAATGGCTTACGCTACGCCGCCGAATATATATGAGAATCTGGCCCCTCATGTTTGGGGGTTCTAAGTAATTTTCTAGCAAAAAAAACTTGTTTTTAACTTGTAAACCCTAAGTCTGAAAAACAGTCTCAGGTCCTTAAAGCGGAGCTCCACCCTAAAGTGGAACTCACACTGATCGGAACCCCCCCCCCCCCTCCGGTGTCACACCTTTGACACCTTTCAGGGGGAGGGGGTGCAAATACCTGTCTAAAGACAGATATATGCACCCACTTCCGGCCACAACAGTCTCAGGCAGACTGCGGGCATTACGTCACCGCCCGGCCCCCCACGTTGTGTGCTGGGAACACTCGGCTCCCAGTACACAGTGGGAGCCAATTGGCAGGCGCAGCGTGACTCGCGCATGCGCCGTAGGGAACCGGGCAGTGAACTTGGACTGCTTCACTTCCTGGTTCCCTCACCGTGGATGGCGGGGGGAGCAGCAGAGTGACGAGCGATCGCTCGTTATTTGCTGCGGACGCCGCTGGACTCCAGGACAGGTAAGTGTAGTAATATTAAAAGTCAGCAGTTGCAGTATTTGTAGCTTCTGGCTTTTAATATTTTTTTTCAACGGACATCCACTTTAAGTGGTTAAAATCACTTTAATGAAAGTTCAATGCATCCTTAAAACCACCAAAACTACAATGCGTTCTGTCAAAATGGCGAGATTTAGCTGAAATTTCTTAATGTTTTTGCTTAAAAAATGTTTAGCTCACCCCCAGAGCTGACGATCTGTACTATCATTTTGCCTTTCTCTTAACAAAAGCCTCTTGTGCCTTACGTAGCCCTAATACAGAACCTACACTATGTTCTCTTGGTCACCAACATTTAAGACTACATTATTTATTGCACGCAAATTCCTTGGAAGACTGGTGGAAGACATTCTACTTGTTCCGTTGTGAGATTCAGCAGACACAAAACACATTTATCATAAATCTATCACCTCCTTGTACACAGTGTTTCAAGCACAGTCCTCATAGAACTAGTGTTGGGTCCTAGGAGAAAACGTGATCTACTCAACAATAAAAGGAGCTAGTACAACAGACAAATATGGCTTCATTCGTTTAACCACTTCATCCCCGGACCATATTGCTGCTCAATGACCAGGCCCCTTTTTGCGATTCGGCACTGCGTCGCTTTAACTGACAATTGCGCGGTCATGCCACGTGGCTCCCAAACAAAATTGGCGTCCTTTTCCCACAAATAAAGCTTTCTTTTTGGTGGTATTTGATCACCTTTGCGGTTTTTATTTTTTGCGCTATTAACAAAAATAGAGCGACGATTTTGAAAAAAAATATTATATTTTTTACTTTTTGCTGTAATAAATATCCCCAAAAATATATATATAAAAAACAATTTTTTTCCTCAGTTTAGGCCGATACCTATTCTTCTACAATAAGCGTTTATTGATTCGTTTGCACAAAAGTTATAGCGTTTACAAAATAGGGGATAGTTTTATGGCATTTTCATTATTATTATTTTTTTACTAGTAATGGCGGCGATCAGCGATTTTTATCGGTACTGCGACATTATGGCAGACACTTCGGACACTTTTGACACATTTTTTGGACCATTGGCATTTTTATAGCGATCAGTGCTATAAAAATGCATTGATTACTATAAAAATGCCACCGGCAGGGAAGGGGTTAACACTAGGGGGCGGGAAAGGGGTTAAGTATGTTCCCTGGGTGTGTTCTTACTGAAGGGGGGGGTGGACTGACTTAGGGAAATGACAAATCGCTGTTCATACATTGTATGAACAGACGATAGGTAATTTCCCCCCTGACAGGACCGGGAGCTGTGTGTTTACACACACAGCTCCCGATCCTCGCTCTGTAACGATCGCGTGTGCCCGGCGGCGATCGCGCCCGCCTGGAATGCGCGCGGGAGTCAGGGACAAGCGGGGGGCGCGCATGCCCTATTGGCCTCTCAGCGAGATGACGTAGATCTACGTGATCTCGCCCAGCAGAGCCGACCTGTAGCCGTAAAACTGCGGCGGCAGGTCAGCAAGCAAAATGTTCCTTTACAAACCCTTTAAATACCAGTATTGCATTACATACAGAGTGCAGAGTTCAGGGGGGGTTACAAACAGATTGCAGAGCTGTCACATGTAAACACAGAAACTGGACTTCTGTGTTTACAAGTGATTGTGGTGAGCAGCCCCCCCCCCCCCCAAGGGTCTGAGCCAGAGGTGGTGGAACTGAGTTCCTCTAAGTTCCCCCTGAAAAAAAAGCCCTGGCTGTTCATATAAAGTATGAACAGACGATCAGTCATTTCTCCCCTTAGAGAACCAGGATCTGTGTATTTACACACACAGATCCCGGTTCTCGCTGTGTCACAAGCGATCGTGGGTGCCCGGTGGTCATGGCACCTGCCGGGCACTCGCATCGGCTCCATGGGCAGCAGAGGACGCGTGGTTTCGGTAGCGCACGTGCGCCCCTAGTGGCCACAGGGTGAAGCGGCGTAACATAACGTTGTTTCGCCCAGACGAGCCATGCTGTTGCAGTAAAACTGCGGCGGCTGGTCAGCAAGTGGTTAAACGTTTCTAAAAGTCTACGTGTGCATGGACATAAGGGGCCAGATTCTCAGCGGCGTTACGACGGAGTATCTCAGATACCCCGTCGTATCGCCGTTTTTTTTGTCTCGTATCTATGCGAGTGATGCTTAGCATCACTTTTGCATAGATAAGCTTCTACACCCGACAAGTGTAAAACCATTACACTTGCGGTATAGGAAGGGGGACATGTGGGACTTTAAATGAGGTGTATGAGTATAGCACCTCCATCCCTGGTTTAGGAGATAGAAAAACTGGAAAGGGAAAAATTGGGACTTTTAGCGAGGCTGCAGACAAGATGGGGATAGTATAAAAGTACAAATTTATTCATGGAAATGCAAACATACATCAACATACAGAAAAACATGTAAATGAAAACATAGGTATTTCAAATAGAGGACATTACTTTATATTGAAAACACAAAATATGTGCATATACAATAAGCGCAGCAACAGATGCAGCAATGCCTGGCCAGGTGCCACATGCTAATGTGCATGGATAGATGGATGCATCCAATGACAATATATGTACAGAAGGCATATTAACAATTATAGCGAAAAGGTTACACATGTGAGGAACTGGTAAAAAGCATATAGAATATACCAATGCTAAAATATAATAAAATAGAACATATATAACATCCATATTAGCCCAGGATATGTATAGCATCCATACTAGCCCGACGCGTTTCGTGTCTATGGGCACTCTTCAGGGGCGGGATGCTTGAATTATCTAGAACAGGTAGAGCATAATTAATAAATAGTTCATAAATGGATGACCAGTGTGGGGTAGGGAGAATATCCACCTAAGGTACTCACATTGGATCTAAGGTAAAAAGATATGGGATGTATGGAACCATAGCCGAAAGGATGTGTCCGCCAGGGGAGCTGTGGCGGCATTATAGCATACACGGGACATGGACAGCAGGAGACCTCCCAAGCAAGATAAGTGCAGGATCAGGTGTGCGTGTGGTATATAAACCAAAGCAGGTAGCCAGCTGGGGTCTAAAAAGACAATGAGATAGAAAATAAACAAATATGTATTGGGACCAAACCGAAGACAGCCAACCCACACATAGGGGTAGGTAGAATAACCTAATAGTGGCGTCCAGGGCTCCTCTGACATCCAGCAAAAATATGGTGTAGCAGAACCTAGCACGCTAGTGACCAAAGAGATCTAAGGGAGGGCATTTATACTGCCGCCCTGCACACGTGGACGCTAGTAAGCCGTCAACGTCATGTGGGCGGGATGGGAATCCGGAGGAGCGACGGAGTGGGCGGAACTGCCCACAGCGTCTACTCATTTGTCCGGATCACGCCCGCTGAGATGGAAACCGCATCCAGCATGGTGACGCCAGCACTGACGTCACCAGCTGGGCGGGACACATGGCGCCGACGCGAGATGCGAACGGACCCCACCACCGGGCAGCTCTCCACCCAATGAGGGCGGGGAGAAGGACGGGAGGGGGCAGTGCATAACGCGCGTCGCAGCTTCCGAATCGCAGACAGATTAAGGCAATGGACATACAGTGACCATAGTAAAATTACCAGACCCACGGCTTCCCGCTGCAACATTATTAATCTCAGGAGATGTCCTGAGTGAGCTGTGTCTGGGACAGGTAATCCAACCTGTCCCAAACAAGATCATCCACCGTGTGGATGGCAGGGGAACACTGCCAAGCCTGTCTGGCGCACCTCCATCCCTGAACATGAAATATAGGAAGGGGGACATGTGGGACTTTAAATGAGGTGTATGAGTATAGCACCTCCATCCCTGGTTTAGGAGATAGAAAAACTGGAAAGGGAAAAATTGGGACTTTTAGCGAGGCTGCAGACAAGATGGGGATAGTATAAAAGTACAAATTTATTCATGGAAATGCAAACATACATCAACATACAGAAAAACATGTAAATGAAAACATAGGTATTTCAAATAGAGGACATTACTTTATATTGAAAACACAAAATATGTGCATATACAATAAGCGCAGCAACAGATGCAGCAATGCCTGGCCAGGTGCCACATGCTAATGTGCATGGATAGATGGATGCATCCAATGACAATATATGTACAGAAGGCATATTAACAATTATAGCGAAAAGGTTACACATGTGAGGAACTGGTAAAAAGCATATAGAATATACCAATGCTAAAATATAATAAAATAGAACATATATAACATCCATATTAGCCCAGGATATGTATAGCATCCATACTAGCCCGACGCGTTTCGTGTCTATGGGCACTCTTCAGGGGCGGGATGCTTGAATTATCTAGAACAGGTAGATGATGTATGTTTGCATTTCCATGAATAAATTTGTACTTTTATACTATCCCCATCTTGTCTGCAGCCTCGCTAAAAGTCCCAATTTTTCCCTTTCCAGTTTTTCTATCTCCATTACACTTGCGGATCGTAGGTGTAATGACAACTCCGGCCACTAGGTGGCCTTTGTGTTGTTTTCGCATTTGCATATGCAAATGAGGTAGTACGCCGATTCTCGATCGCTTTTATGCCGCCCCGTCGTCGGGTACGTAGTTTTTTTGTTCGCGTAAGGTTACCCCAGCTTCTATGTGGAGTAACCTTACGAAGTACCGTCGGATGCCGTCGGGTCCCGTCGGATGCCATGTTAAGTATGGCGTCGGGTCAGCGTCGGTTTTTTCCGTCGCTTACGTCGTTTTACTAACTTGTTCGCGAATAGGGAGTTGCGTAAATGACGCTCACGTCGTTTTGACGTCGGTTTCAACGACGCTTTCCGACGTGAGCTGGAGCATGCGCACTGGGCTTTTTCCCCGGCCGGCGCATGCGCAGTTCATTTGACGCGGGGGCGCGCTTAATTTAAATACAAGCCGCCCCATTTGAATTGCGTGGGTTTACGCTGCGCGATTTACGCGATGCAGGCGAAACCTACGGAGCAAGTGCTTTGAGAATAAAGCACTTGCTCTAGTACGATGCGGCGGCGTAGTGTAACTGGCTTATGCTACGCCGCCGGAATTCTTAGAGAATCTGGCCCATAGACTAACATGCAGGGGATTTTAGAGGCAGGAAAAAAAATAAAACACCAGACGCCCCTAGGAGCAACTGCAAATACGTCCAGTGTACGTAAGGCCTCAGTCCTTCTTATCAGTTGGGAGTTCACTATCTCTCTGTGTAACAACAGGCACTTGGGAGATAACCCTTTAAAGCCAGAACCCTGCAAGCTTTGTTTGGCGCAGCTTTTGCCGTCCCCGGAATTACACTGCCTGCCTCTCAATCCACCTTGACAAGAATTCCCAGAGCTTTCAATCTGCAACAAAGATGTTGTTAAATCTCGAACATGGAAAGTGCGCACATTGTACATCTAAGAATATATGGCAATCCAGTAAACGAGAATTTAGAAATGGGGAAAATAATCGCCCCAAGCCTAACCATTTGTTTTGTGGTTTCAGAGGCCGCTTGAATGAAATCATATTGATGCTGTTTTGCTGAGTCCTTTTCTCCCACAGCAGATGTAATATAATGACTTTTTGTGCTCTCTCAGAATTCCACTTGTTCCTACGTTCCATTGTTGTTCTTCTATGGATTCTTTTACACAACTTCATATTAAAGCAAATGGCATGATATTCAACAGCAGTGTTGTGAGTTACTTGTTAATAAATTAAAGTGGAACTGGAAAAATCTGTTGCGTCACTATTGCGCCTTAATGACTTTAAAGTGGATGTAAACCCACTCTCATCCTTTCTAAACTACTGTCATAGTTCTGATCTATAAGGATATACATATATCCTTACTTGTCAAATGTCTCCCCTCTGTCTGTTATAAGAACTGAAAAAATGCAGATTCTGTGGGTGGGTCTGTTGTCTGAAGCTCTGTGGGTGGAGTCGTGATGTCAGTAGACTCCCCGCCCTCCTCTACACTCCCCTTATCAACATGCATTTTCTCTTGTGTATTCCTTACACTAAATTCTGCTATGATCACTAACAACCAGTCAAAATCCAGAAAAGTAACCACATGACTTCAGAAAAGGAGTGGGGTGGGAATTAAAAAAATGATGCCTGTCTCCAGGCCAGTGCATGAGATATGTAAATGACCTGTCACTCACAGCAAGGGGGCAGAACGGACTAAGGTTTTTCTCTGTAAGTCCGTTTTATTTCACTGAACAATCAAAGGGGATTGCTCAGAGCTGGATTAACTCTGTGTGGCAAGACTGGGCACAGATGATAGGAAATATTATACTCTACATTGTGACATAAAAATAAGAAACAATTGGATTAAAGGAGTTGTAAAGGAATTTTGTTTTGCTGAAATGACTGTTTACAGGCTATTGAGACATAATAGTTAACTGATTCCTTTTAAAAACGATTAAAAATAGATAAGAAATCAATCATATAATGTACTGTAGGTTCTAGTTTTGTTTTTGCAAGCTGTTTCCTGCTTCTGTGATGTACAGAGCCACAGAGCCAATACAGGGCAGTGATGGTTTGGAAAACAAACCTGATTGGTGCTGAGGGGTTTTAGACACACAGTAATTACATCTCCTTGATTAGTGACCACAGAGGCCCCGTACACACGAGTAAATCTATCTGTTCAAATCGGTCAGATAGACCGATTTGAACAGATCTGTCTGCTGGGACGTATTGGTTTGATCGTGTACACACAATCAAACCAAAATCCCCGCCGGCAGACAGCACGCTGACGTGGCGATGACGTGGCGGTGACGTTGACGCCGCCACGTCACCGCACCAGGAAGTAAAACACTTCCGCCCATGCGTCGAAACCATTCGACGCATGTGCGAGCAGATATGTCTGCTGGTTAGCATACTAACCAGCAGACATGTCGGGCAGAGGTGTTACCAGGGGACAGATTTGAAAGCATGCTTTCAAATCTGTCGGCTGGCCAAATCCGTCTGTTTGCCCGTACACACGATCGAATCTGTCTGCTGAAACAGCCTGGCAGACCGTTTCCAGCAGACAGATTTGATCGTGTGTACGCGGCCAGAGAGAAAGCTCCCAGGACTGTGGGTATAAGGAAACAGACAATCAGGAAGTGTGGAGATCAGAGAAGAATTACAGCAACTTGAGAGCAAAAAACGAACAATGAGGACATGAAAACAGCACTGCATTAAGGTAAAGTATGCTATTAAGATAAAAAAAATCCTTTACAAACCCTTTAACATCCACTTTAAGCCTTTTTATCAATTGCAAAAATATACACTCCCCGGCCACTTTAGTAGGTACACCTTACTAGTACCGGGTTGGACCCCCTTTTGCCTTCACAACTGCCTTAATTCTTCATGGCATAGATTCAACAAGATGTTGGAAACATTCCTCAGAAATTTTGGTCCATAGTGACGTGATAGCATCACGCAGTTGGATTCGGATCTGGTGACTGTGGAGGCCATTGGAGTACAGTGATCTCATTGTCATGTTCAAGAAACCAGGGGTGAAACGTATTCTTTCGGAGGTGGTTACGAATTCCCTTTATTTATTGAATATACCGTATTTATTGGGGTATAGCGCGCTCCCACGTATAGCGCGAACCCCTAAAGTTGCCCCCATTCCTGTGGAAAAAAAGTTTTTTGTACTTACAGTTTTGGCGTCTTGCGCGGCGTCCATCGGCAGCTTCGGGTGTCCTCCTCGTCGGGTCCGGGGTCCGTCTGCGGCTTTGGGTGTCCTCTTCGTCCTTCTGCGGAGTCCTCCTCGTCCTTCTGCGGCATCCTCCTCGCTTTCCCGTGCCGATTTCGAATACTGCGCCGGCATATACCGAGCACAGTACACTCGGGTATAGTCGGGCAGACTCGGCTCCGCTCGCGCTGACGTCCTGTACGTCCAGGACGTCAGTGCAAGAGGAGCCGAGTCTGCCCGACTATACCCGAGTGTACTGCGCTCGATATATGCCGGCGCAGTATTCGAAATAGACGGGGGTAAGCGGCTATCGGCGTATACCGCGCACCCACGATTTTGCCCTGATTTTCAGGGCAAAAAAGTGCGCAGTATACGCCGATAAATACGGTATGTACTAATTTGTCTATACCTATAATTAGCTAGTCTATTAAGACTGATAACCACAAAGATATAAGGTTGTCTATGAAAGTAAACACACTGCTTTGTAAAACAATGTTTCATTTATTTCTTAAGAGAATAGGAATATGCCAACATCAAACACTACAGAGAATTGTACAGAGTATATGACTAAAGAACATCAAAGATACTTATCACATCCTACAGACATGGTCTCATGGGCTGGGCTCAAAATGGTATAAGGGAAAAAGCCATGAGGCTCAGGCAAGAGCCAGCCTCTTGTCCAATAATATATTGCCATGGGGTAGTCTTTTTAATATATTATATTGGCCCCTAGGGGCAGCATTGTCTATGTGCCTAGGGCTGTCTTCAGTGTTAGTTAGCCCTTGTTCTCCTATTCTGTCTCCTGTAAAAGTGATCCAGCGGCTCTATAGCAACTAGGATTACTCTTACTTTGTAGGTAATCGTCAGCAGAAGAAAATGATATCTCAATCATTGCTGCAGCTGCATCATCCTTCCTGTCTGAGGACGTGTATATATGTACAGAGGACGGGGAGCGTTTAATAGACAAAACGCTGTGTGTGGACAGGGGACAATAGGAGCTGGAGTTTTGACCTTTCCAATCCATAGCCTTAGTAATGGCTAAAAAGGGCAACATCATTCTACCCATAACCTAACCCCATTTCTGAATCATCTCTTAATCCCTGTACACACGATCGGATGTCTGATGGAATCTAATCTGATGGATTTTTACGTTGGATATCCGATAAAGCTGACTTTTATCAGTCTTGCCTACACACCACAAGTCAAAAATCCGATCGTATCCAAACGCGGTGACGTACAACATTACGAATGAAGTTCAATGGTTCCAAGCATGTGGCGACTTGATTCTGAGCATGCGTGGATTTTTGACCGATGGAGTTCCATATAGACGATCAGATTTTTTTATCGTTTTTTTATCCATAGGAAAAATGTAAAACATGTTCTATTTTTTTACACCGATGGAAATAAAACTGATGGGGCCCACACGCGATCGGTTTGTCCGATGAAAACAGTTCATCGGTTCGTTTTCAGCAGGCAAACCGATCATGTGTACAGGGCATAACTCTAACTTCCTGGCAGGCAGGAGAGGACCGTATTGGGTCCAAACCCCTAAAACTACTTACAGTATATTAAAAGGGTGTATTTTTTTATACATTAACCACTTAAGGACCGCCTAACACCGATATACGTCGGCAGAATGGCACGGCTGGGCACAATCACGTACCGGTACGTGATTGGTTAATGCCCAGCCGTGGGTCGCGGGCACGTGCCCGTGACCCGGTCCGAAGCTCCGTGACCATGACCGTGGGACCCGCGGACCCGATCGCCGCTGGAGTCCCGCGATCGGTCCCCGGAGCTGAAGAACGGGGAGAGCCGTGTGAAAACACGGCTTCCCCGTTCTTCACTGTGGCGTTGTCAACGATTGTGTGATCCCTTTTATAGGGAAACCCAATCGATGATCTCACACCTACAGCCACACCCCCCTACAGTTGTAAACACATATGAGGTCACACATAATCCCTTCAGCGCCCGCGTGTGGTTAACTCCCAAACTGCAATTGTCAATTTCTCAATAAACAATGCATTTTAAATATATTTTTTGCTGTGAAAATGACAATGGTCCCAAAAATGTGTCAAAATTGTCCGAAGTGTCTGCCATAATGTCGCAGTCACGAAAAAAACTGCTGATTGCAGCCATTAGTAGTAATTTTTTATTTTTTATAAAAATGCAATAAAAATATCCCCTATTTTGTAAACGCTATAAATTTTGCGCAAACCAACCGATAAATGCTTATTGCGTTTTTATTTTACCAAAAATATGTAGAAGAATACGTATCGGCCTAAACTGAGGGGAAAAAAATAACTTTTTTAATACATATTTTTGGGGGATATTTATTATAGCAAAAAGTAAAAAATATTGCAATTTTTTCAAAATTGTCACTCTAATTTTGTTTATAGCGCAAAAAATAAAAACCGCAGAGGTGATCAAATACCACCAAAAGAAAGCTCTATTTGTGGAAAAAAAAGAACGCCAATTTTGTTTGGAAGCCACGTCGCACGACCGCGCAATTGTCAGTTAAAGCGACGCAGTGCCGAATCGCAAAAAGGGGCCTGGTCCTTTACCTGCATTTTGGTCCGGGTCTTAAGTGGTTAAAAAAATAATAATATTTATTTATAAGAGTGTACCTTTAATAGAGAGATTACAAACCTAAATATGAAATATTTTATAAGTACCAACACAAACAAGAATAATATCAGTTTTCTTATCAGTAAACTTAACTTCACTGCATCCAATGTAGAGCATCACAAATCCAAGTAAGATTTTTAATTGTGTGAACATGTGATCCATGTCAAAACCATTTCCAAAAATAATCTGCCCACTAGATAACAGTCATGTAAAACTTTTATTGGGCAACAAGTCAAGAAGATCCTGGCACCAAGTGCACAACTACGTGCCCATGTGAATTTGATATGCATCTTAGTTCCAGTCACTGAACAAATCCCAATTTGTATTTCCCAGTTACCAGATCAATGACACAAGTTTTTTTTTTTTATTATCATGATTTTGTTTTATTATCATGATTCCTAGACCTACTTTCACACACTATAAAGGCATAATAGCCTTCTTATGTTTGTTTTTGCCCTGTTATGAAAATGGGAAAAAAAATTCTTAGGAATCAAACAAGAGTTCTGTGTCCTATCTGGGACAATGAGCTTTTTCATAACGGCGGCAAACACAGATCAGATTATTTGCAGTTAATAGGAATGACAGACAATTTAACAGCTTAGTTTACAGCTGCTGATAAAGTTGAGCAAACTGTAACACAGGTCATCTCTATATCTTTCTTTGGGAACACTGCACATATTTGCTCTTGCTGTTGACATACGTGCCGGTGGCATGGTCGCCTTTAAGAACTTACTTAACCTAGGCTTCACATTCCGAAAAGAAAAACAGGTTTGCCTGTAGTGTATGTACAATAAATTGCTATTTCAGTCTTCTAACTCTCTTAAAGGAATACTCTACTTTGGATAAAACTTGAAAAAAATAAAATGCAACTTTGCCATTTTGTAGTCTATTATTATTAAAAAATAACTTTCCATTTCCATGAAGCCAACCATAGGTGTGTGCAGCCTATTGCATTAGGGTGTGCACGCCAAAGCCCAAACGCACACACTACCAATCACTCATGGTGTTCATTCAGAAAGGGAGGGGGCCAGTAAATTACATATTTACTGGCCCCTTCCCCACCTCTAAAACATCCCAACAGCAACAGCTGATAGCAGAGGAGGGAAGCTGGCAGCGCTACGGGGGGAAAGATGGGAGCCAGGGCAGTAGAGGGAATCTGTGCTGCCCTGTGATTAGGGTGTGCCTGGGCACACCTGGCACACCCTGTGCGCACGCCTATGAAGCTAACAATTTTTTAAAGTGCCAAAAAAATCCAGATGTTGCTTGTTGCCAATTATTGCAACACTGGGGACTTTTATGCTGTGTTGATTTAGAGGTGCCCCTTACAAAAATTTGTTCCAGAAACGTGCTTGTAATCCAAAATATATCAAAGCAAATTTTCCCATAAGAAATAATGGAAACTCAAATGATTAATTCCACAACCATTTATTCATAGGTCTTTCAGTTTATAGTCCATATAAAAAGATTATAGCGATGTGATAGGATGTGTAAGTCTGGTGCTTCAGCATCAAATCTTGTAATACTCATAACTAGGGTTGTCCCAATACCACTTTTTTAGGACCGAGTACAAGTACCGATACTTTTTTTCAAGTAGTCGCCGATACCGAATACCGATACTTTTTTAAATGTGTCCCCAAATGCAGCCATGTCCCCCACATATGCAGCCATGTCCCTCCAGCCATGTCCCCCACATATGCAGCCATGTCCCTCCAGCCATGTCCCCCACATATGCAGCCATGTCCCTCCAGCCATGTCCCCCACATATGCAGCCATGTCCCTCCAGCCATGTCCCCCACATATGCAGCCATGTCCCCACAGCCATGTCCCCCACATATGCAGCCATGTCCCTCCAGCCATGTCCCTCCAGCCATGTCCCCCACATATGCAGCCATGTTCCTACAGCCATGTCCCCCACATATGCAGCCATGTCCCTCCAGCCATGTCCCCCACATATGCAGCCATGTCCTTCCAGCCATGTCCCCCACATATGCAGCCATGTCCCTCCAGCCATGTCCCCCACATATGCAGCCATGTCCCTCCAGCCATGTCGCTCCAGCCATGTCCCTCCAGCCATGTCCCTCCAGCCATGTCCCTCCAGCCATGTCCCCCACATATGCAGCCATGTCCCTCCAGCCATTTCCCCCACATATGCAGCCATGTCCCTCCAGCCATGTCCCCCACATATGCAGCCATGTCCCTCCAGCCATGTCCCCCACATATGCAGCCATGTCCCCCACATATGCAGCCATGTCCCTCTAGTCATGTCCCTCTAGCAATGTCCCTCCAGCCATGTCCCTCCAGCCATGCCCCTCTAGCCATGTCCCTCCAGCCATGTCCCTCTAGCCATGTCCCTCCAGCCATGTCCCTCCAGCCATGTCCCTCCAGCCATGTTCCCCACATATGCAGCCATTTCCCCCCAGCCATGTCCCCCACATATGCAGCAATGTCCCTCCAGCCAAATACTCGGTATCGGTCCCTATACCGATACTGGTATTGGTATCGGGACAACCCTACTCATAACCCTGTATGAACATTATACGGAAGTTTGGCAAACTGTGGTTTGATTGAAGCACTGCTACAATATTATTGTGGACTCCAATGCCACGTACACACGATAATTTTTCGGCATAGAAAAAACGTTGTTTTTCAAAAACGTCATTTAAAATGATTGTGTGTGGGCTTCACATCATTTTTCAGGTTCAAAAAATTCAAACATGCAGCATTTTTTAACGTAGTTTTAAACAATGTCGTTTTTCGTGTTGTAAAAAATGATCGTTTGTGGGCTAAAACAACGTTTTAAACCCGCGCATGCTCAGAAGCAAGTTATGAGACGGAAGCGCTCGTTCTGGTAAAACTGGCATTCATAATGGAGTAAGCACATTCATCACGCTGTAACAGACAGAAAAGCGCGAATCGTCTTTTACTAACACGGAATCAGCTAAAGCAGCCCAAAGGGTGGCGTCATCCGAATGGAACTTCCCCTTTAGAGTGCCGTCATACGTGTTGTACGTCACCGCGCTTTGCTCGTAACTTTTTTTAAATGATGGTGTGTGGGCAACGTCGTTTTTAATGATGAAGTTGGAAAAAAAAAAAATTTCATGCTGATCGTGTGTACGCGGCTTTAGAGAATTTTAATATTGTGTTTTTTTTTATTGATATTCATAACCATATTAGAAGAAAAAAAAAAAGACAAAAGTTGGTTTGCTGGAGATCTTTATACTGAATGGAATTCCACTTTAACAAAGTAGCAGTGCCTCACCAATGAAGTGCCTCTGGAGTGATAAGGACTTGTATTTTTCTATATTAAAGATACTTAGTATTGGAGGTGTTGAAGGTTCTATACATACTTGTGAGGTTGGCACAAAATATGCTTGAAAAATAAACTTGTCTTCCAATTAAGTTGTACTTTTCAAGGATTACAAGCGGATTTACTGGGCAAGTGAGGTGATTCATGATGCTATCCAAGCTTGAGATAGGAGGCTGAGGTATTTGATTAAGTGCTACATGTCAGAATAACTTATTGATGCCCGATTTGGCTGCTTAGCCTGACACCCCAGACCAGCTTTCTTCACTGTATAGGGAAAGATATTAAAACTAAGAAGTTGCCACAGTCGCTTTATTTTATTTTTTGAATCTTGCAGTTTGGAAGAACAAGTGTTCAGTCTCAGTGGTGTAACTGGGCAACTTTTGGGTAAGGAATTAACCAATGTTTAAAGAAACCTTTTAAAAGAGATTCTTAAAACCAAAGGAACTTAATCTATGAAAGTCTTGTGGTATACAGCAAACACTGCAGCTAAAGTCAGAAACATTTAATTGACCTTTAGTGAGTTCTCTGTGTAGCGGCCTGCTACTTTCAAAGCTGGCGCTGCCTTAAATTTAGAGGGTGGTCAGAGACTTAATTACCTCTGACTGTATTGTTTTACCAAATTTGGGCCTCTGTTTCAGCCATGGCTGTATTGTGAGTGACCACTATTGCTGTCTGGGGTGTTGGTACCACCCCAGGCCAAGGGTGGCAGCAGTTGAGTCGGGTGGGTGTTTTTACGTCATTAGTTCTGGGTCGTCGTCGCTGATCCTGGCCCGTCGTCCCACCACCCCCCATGTGTGGCCCTCATGGCCGTGGGGTGCGTGTTCAAGTGTTCCTGGCACCGGGACCATGTTGGTCTGGGGTTGTGATCTACTATGTAGGCCTGGTAGTCAGACTTGGTCTACGTTCGCAAAGTGGTCCTGTGCTGTCCGTCCTGAGGGAGGAATCCACCGGATGAAGAACCTGTCTTGTAGAGCACCGAGCACGAGGCTGGTATCTAGGGAGAGGCCTTGAACTTCATCACAGGATGCACGATTGCTGAGAAGCTGAGTGATGGTCGCCTGTCACTTCTGAGTTCACAGGAGTTTATTCAAGAGACATACGGGTGCTTAATCCTGTGTTGAGAAGGATTCTGGACCAAATACATCTCCACCTTGAGAAGGTCTGTGCTAGAGACTTTGCTAAAGTTTCCGTGTGACACCCTGGCTGCTAGGATAGTGAGAGAGGCCTATCCAGGTGCGCAATACCCACTCTGGCTAGAGTGGCAATGAAAGTTACATTGCCATGGAAGCAGGAGTGTTTTTGAACAAAGTTATACACCTGAACCTACTACCTATTACCCTTTCCTCCTCTTCAACTACCACTTTTATTCTTTTACCACGTTGGGTAAATAAAGCAAAGAAAAAGAAGCCTAAAGTGTGGACATTGAAGTTTCTCAACTCTCATCATATACCCTAGATGGCGAAGGAATAGAGGTAACATGCCACCCAAAACTAACCAGCAGCTCCTCCGAGCGTAGTGCTACATCTGTAATCCCCTAAAGTTGCAGGAGCTTCTCTCCTGTTTAGACATGTGCAGACTGGAATATTTTGTTTCGTTTTTGTTTGGAAAATACATTTATTTAGTGACTCCCAAAAATCGTTTTGATTTATTTAGTTTTTCGTTGGGGAATAGCTTTCGTCCGAAAATCCAATAATACTTGGTTTCTGTCGAATGGTCAAAAGAATATTCGACGGAATGTCGAATCTTTACGTCGAATCGTACATTTCCGTTCGAATATTCCGCCTACAAGAATTCTAATGTTGTATGACTAGTAATAATGTCGAATCTATTTTCTCATAAATCGAAATCTAATCTCTGTAATGTTGAATCTATTAATTCTATAGTGTCGAATCTTTTCCCTATAATGTCGAATCTTTTCCCTATAATGTCGAATCTTTTCCCTATAATGTCGAATCTCTCTATATCAAAATTTTACCGCAACGAAAATGAAAATAAAGCATTTTTTATGTTGGATCTTTCGGTTTTTGTTTCTTGCGCTTTCGTTATCGTTTGTTAAAACGATAACGAAAAAAAACAGATTTTCGGACGAAAATGCATTCTAACGAAAACGAATGCACATGCATATATACATGATTAAATGTGACTAATAGGAATGATCCGAGTGTACTGCTGGACATTTTTTTATGTCCTGAACATTTAAAACATTCTTCATGGATGAACGTGCCAGCTTCCTGGTGTCAATGGTTGCTAAAGAAGCAATGGGTTCCTGCACATGCTGTATCCTTAACAACCACTGATGTAACCTAACCCATTTGTTTACTTGGCTGAATCCTCAACAATGTAAGCACAATAATCTCTTAAATTTGGCCACATTATCCAAATTTGGACATGGACAACAATGTAACTACAATACCCAACCTTTTCCCTTTTTTTGCAGATGTCATTTAGCAAGTGGCCACCACCTTGTAAGGGTCGTTTTTTTCTTTTCTTTTGGTGGTCATCAGGCATTGGGATTGTCTGGGATCTATATCATGGTACTGTTCATGCTTTACTCATTCATATGGAGAGGGTGGTATCTGGGTACTGCCTTATTGTTAAAGGACGTGTTCAGGGTCTGATAAGCCTTGGGCACAAGGTGCTGTGCTAGAGAGGGGTCCCCCCCCCCCCGGCAAGATGTCCCCCATGTTGAGGGCATGTAGCCTGATATAGTTCAGTAGAAGATGCAAATCTCCCCACTTCCCTTACCTGCCAGGCTGTATGCTCAGATAAGTGACTGGTTTGAATTTTTTTTTTGGGGGGGGGGGGGGGGGATGCATGCTTCAAGAAAAAAACTTTCCATGGAGTTCCTTCTTTAACTGCTTGCTGCCCACCCTATAGCAGATTTACTGCTACAGGGCAGCTGCGCTGTGCAGAATCATGCATATATACATGATTCTGCACTACCGGGTAGAGGGTGTTCCAAACTGATCAGCGGGTACCAGCCAATGGATGCCTGCCTGCACCCACCGATCAGCAAGATATTCTTGATAAAAATCTTCTGCCATCTACCAGGATGATGAAGATGAAACAAGGGTGGATATTTAAGCAAGACAATGATCCCACACACAAAGCCAAAGAAATTCTTAATTGGTTTCAAAGAAAGAACGTAAAGCTGCTAGAATGGCCCAGCCAATCACCTAACTTGAAGAACTAAAGATCAGAGTTCATAGAAGAGGTCCACAGAACCTTCAAAGTTTAAAGACTGTTTGTGTGGAAGAATGGGCCAAAATTACACCTGAGCAATGCATGCAACTAGTTTCTTCCTACAGGAGGCGTCTTGAAGCTGTCATTACCAAAAAAAAATAATTTGTACGAAGTATTAAATACGTTTCAGTTAGCATCTTCCATTCAGCATTAGTAGTACCTAGTTCCCTTGACCATGGTCTAGGCCAGGGATCTCCAAACTAAGGCTCTCCAGCTGTTGCGGAACTTAACATCCCATGAGGCATTGTAAAACTCTGACATTCCCAGACATGACTAGGCATTATGGGAACTGTAGTTCTTGAAAAACTGGAGGGCCATAGTTTGGCCATACAAATATGCAAGTGATAATGTAGGACATCCATACTTGTGCCTTCATGTACAGTATACTGGGGGTTGCATTAATTACCACAAAGAATGATAAATGGTAAATACATTATCATTGCTGAGTGATCTATAATGGGGGTGTCTATAATGGGGTGCTAAGCACTGACCCAGAAATGTAATTACGGTATATACAGCCCCCCTCGTTGATAATCATTCAGTTAGATCTCCAAGTATATAAACATTTTAGAATAAAATACACAAAAGTCTTCTAAACTTATGACACTTAACCAGAGAACTTTGTGACCTTATACATATGTAAGCAGTAGGGCAAAGAACAATGTTAATTGGGGGAAATTACTTCCAGGTGAAAAGCAAGAAAATATATCATGGTGGATAAGCCACTGAAGCAATGTAGCAACACGTCATAAATTAGTTAAAAATAAACTACTTTTCTGATATGTTTGAAATATTAAGGAGAGGAACATGCTGTTAGAAGTACTTAAATAGATTGAATATAGATAAGATTTATGTGAAGAAAGTGAGGAATTACAGTTGATGCATTAACCCCTGAGTGTATTCACATAGATATCATGGGATTCTGACCCTTCCCCACCCCATAGCACCTTGTCCCCATTTTGATGGGGAGAAGGGCCTCTTCCCAAAAACCCTGGATGGTGGTCAGGGGGCTTATCGGAATCTGAAAGCCCCCTTTAACAAGGGGCCTCCAGATCCCGACACCCTCCCATGTGAATGAGTGTGGGGTACATAGTACCCCTACCCATTCACCAAAAAAGTGTAAAAATAAATAAAAACAGGAGGCAGTTTTTCACAATTCCTTTATTTAAAAAAAAACTGTGTCCCCCTAGGTAGATTCAGCATAAATCACGATGCCAACGGCACCGCTGGACCTGGAAAAAAAAACACTTGCCGCATTTATATAGGTAATAACGGGGCCACCCGGCGAAGTCACCTGGTGGCACCGCTTCCTTGTGACGTCACTGACCGACAAGGAGTTGTCAAAAACTCTCTGTGTTTTTATTACTTTTTGACACTTTTTGGTGAATGGGTACTATGTACTCATATACACATTCACATGGGGGGGTGTCGTCAGGGTCTGGGCTTCTCTTGTTAAAGGAGGATTCCAGATTCTGATAAGCTCCCTAGCCACAGACCCCCATAACCACCACCCAGAGTTGTCGAGAAAGGACCCTTGTCCCCATCAATATGAGGACAAGGTTATTTAGTGCCCCCCAAAGAACCCCCCATGTTGAGGGCATGTGGCTTGGTATAGTCCAGGCCTTTCCTTATATGAGGCATGCTTGTATAAAGGTCTGGTATGGATTTTGGGGGACTCCATACTGTTTTTTTTTTATTTTGCCTTCTGGTTCCCCCTTAAAATTGATACCAGACTCAAGGGGCCTGGTATGGATTGGGGGGGGGGCACACTGTTTTTGTTTTCACTTTTAGATTGCAGGCAATGTTTTATTTTATTCAGTTGTCAATGGGGAAGCCCATTGACAGCTGATGACTAATCTGTTGTTAAGGACGCCGCAGCTGGCTCCCTGCCCCGCTTCTTAGCAATCAGCTTTTCACTGCGCTGATGTGCAGCGTCCAGGGCATTGCAAAGCATTCGGCGGGGCCAAATGGGTGAACAGGCGATGTTAGGGACAGGCAGAAGTTCGCCCAACTCTAGTTATAGCCCTTCCTCCTAAATTAAAAGAAAACGTTTTTCTTTGCTTCTACTTCATTTGTTTATTTTTATTTTACTTTTTTGCTTGTTTTCTATATTTTCTGGTGTTGAGAACAGAGAACAAGAGGTAGAGTGCCTGGAATTATCTATGATAAATCCAGTGCACAGGAGCAATTCGTTGTTTTTTAAAGCTGCTTGCCTATCCCAGGTGGCTTTCAATTGTAAAATTGTTTCCCGTTTCGGCTTGCATTGCCTAAAGATAAAGTTAGGCAAGTTACCCAAAATTTGGACAAATGCAAATTAGTCAACGGTTTCAATATTTCAGTTTTTATCTTTAGATTCTGCCATTTGAACTTTCCCAACAGTATACATAGATATTGAAATGATGTCAATAGCAGAAGAAAGCCGATTAGGAAATTATAAACTGAAGTGGCGCCAAACTGCAACTAATGCTTTACAACAACAAAATCTATAAAGTATGTGAAATGTAATGTTTTTTCCAGTAAAGGCAATTTCATGCTTTATGACGAATCCACTTTAACATTGTGCTATTACTGTGTTACAATGAACATGGTGAGTAGCAAACAGCCCAGGATGCATATAAGCATAAAGTACTGGATCAAAGTCATAGCAAGCACTAAAATTCACATCTAAATGTGGATCTGAAATCAAAGAATTGAAGATTAGCTCTGGTATAGAAAACATCTAAAAAGGTTAAATGTGCTGAATAAGACTCCCTGAAAAATCAAGCATTTGTCTAGAATTCCTCAAAAAAAAGCAGTGCCCTTTTCGGATATGTGAGAGTACTTAGCTGTATATCTGCAGCGTGAGATCTAAGGCAATGCTGCCCCTGACTGCTGGTCTCAAGGGATTCAGAATGAGATTTAGTGAGGTCACTACTGAGCTGCTCATTGTTCCCCTTACTGGAGGCCATAGCTGTATGCAGGGGGTGTTCCGGGTATTCATCAGTTTAGGCCAATAAGTATTATTCTACATATTTTTGGTTGGTTAAAAAAAAAAAGATTGGTTTGCGCAAAAGTTATAGCGTCTACAAAATAGGGAATAGATTTAACTATTTTTTTTTTTTTTTTTTACTAGTAATGGTGGCGATCAGTGATTTTTGGTGGGCAGATCGGACACCTAACTGACATTTTTGACACTTTTTGGAGAACCAGTGACATTAATACAGTGATCAGTGCTAATGACACGGGCAAGGAAGGGGCTAACATTAGGGGTAATCAAGGGGTTAAATGTGTTCCCTGTTTGTGATTACTAATTGTATGGTGGACTGTGTGACTGGGGAAACACACAGATCCATCTTCCAGCTTTTTAGGAAAACAGATCTCAGGCCGTGTACACACGGCAGAGAACCTCGACGGGCAGAACACATCGTTCCGCCCGTCGAGGTTCTGTGCCGGCCGTCGAAATCGGCGACCCGCCCGTCGGGAATGGCAACCAGCCATTCATCCAGGCGGGCCGTCGAGCAAATAGAGAGCGTGCTCTCTATTTCTGCTCGACGGGCTTCCCGACGGGAATCTTGCCGAGAGCGTACACACGGCCGAGGTCCTCGCTGGAATGCAGCTTCCAGCGAGGTTCTCGCTGGTTTCCAGCGAGAACCTCGGTCGTGTGTACGCCGCCTCAGTGTCATCCCCTGATAGAATGGGGATCTGCCTTGTTTACTTTGGCAGAACCCTGTTCTGTCTCTGCTAGGAACGATCGCGGGACCCGCTGATTGGCTCCTCGTTGGCCAATCGAAGAGCATGCGTGCTACCAGCAGCGCGCAAGCCCACTAAAGCTAGTGCACGAATTGCCATCCCAGTACTGTTTTTTGCGCAACTGAGCCAACTTGCCACAGTACATCTGCAGTGGGTGGTCGGCAAGTAGTTAAAAAACCTTGTGCCTTTGGAACCACTTTAATGCTCCATACACCTTTTGTCTTTATACACCTGGAATGCTGATTAAAGTGAAAGTTCAATTGGAGTTTTATGGAACAGAATGGGGGGGGGTAGAGTTGGCCATTTCATAGAGAAAGCAATCTGAATTCTGCCATTAGGCCTCGTACACACGATTGGACTATCCAACAGGAATTGTGTGATGACCATTTGTACGCTCCATCAGACAATTGTTGATGGATTTTCCACGCACAAATGTGGGATAGCATGCTTTAAAATTATCCGCCAACAAATGTGTGTTGTCAGATTTTCCGATCGTGTGCACACAAGTCCGTCGGAAAAAAACTCCACAGTACAAACACGCATGCTTAGAAGCAATGCTCACCATAACACAACATTAGCAGAAGTTGCCCAAAGGATGGCACTAAAGAAAAAACACGTAGTTTCATGTTTGTTGGCCAACAATTCTTTGCAGTTTGTATGCAATACAAGTTCCTGGCCAATGTGCTTCGGACAAAAGTCCTACACTTTGTCCAATGAAAATCCGAATAAAGCTTAAAGCCTTGTACACACGATACAATTGTTGGCAGGGGATTGCCTGTTGACAGACTGTTGTCCGAAAATCTGAGCTCCCTTTGACAATTGTTGTCCAACTTTCGGCCAACAAATGTTGGATGACAGACTAGTACATTTTCTGTCTGTTGTCTGATTTTTGCATGGTCAGTACACAAGACCATCACACAAAAGTCGAAAGAACAACCATGCATGCTCGGAATCAATGCTTACCAAACACAAAATTAGCAGAAGGGGCCCAAAGGGTGGCGCTCAAAATTCCTCATAGTACGTCACTACGTTCGTGTTTGTGGCACGAAAATTGTGTACTGTTAGTATGCAAGACTAGATCCGGACACAAGCCCTTTTGATTAAAAATCAGACACTCAAGCCTCGTACACACGACCGAGGAACTCGCCGTAAATGAAACATCGTTTTCCTCAACAAGTTCCTTGTTAGGCTTGTCGAGAATCTTTTCAAGCTTTCTTTGCATACATACTGTCAAGACCAAATCTCGTCGTTCTCAAACGCGGTGACGTACAACACGTACGACGGCACTATAAAGGGGAAGTTCGATTCCACTGGCGCCACCCTTAGGGCTGCTTTTACTAATTTCATGTTAAGAGGCGATTAACGCTTTTCAGTCTGTTACAGCGTGACAAATGTGCTATCTCCATTACGAAGAATACTTTTACCGAAGGTGCGCTCCCGTCTCATACTTTATTCTGAGCATGTGCGGGTTTCTAAGCATACACACAAACGTGTTTCTCGTCGTAAACCAACCTGACGAGAAACACGACGAGGAAATTGAGACTCATGACGAGTTCCACGTCGGTTTTCTCGACGAAAAACAAACACACGACTGTTTTCCTCGGCAAAAAAGCTCTGCCACCAAATTTCTTGATGGATTCTGTTGAGGAAACCGGTAGTGTGTATGAGGCCTCAGTTGGCCAACAATCGTACCCTGTGTACGAGGCTTTACTTTACAAAACATTACAAAACATTATTTGTGTACTCACTCGAAGACCAACTGGTGCAGAGGCCTTCGATATTTCTGCTAAACAAAATTATGGTTGACGATACTTTTAATACAAAACAGTGCAAACAAAGGCAAAAAAAAGATTAATAATTCATCATGCAACTAAATTTCTCATTGAGTTGTCTTTTAAAATATATAGAAGAAATTTAGTTAGAAGCAAAAAATTTTGCTATAAATAGGGCTAAATATTTCCAAGCAATATTTCCATTTATATAGATGTTTACTTTATTCACCCTACAAGTAATTTGCCCACAAATCCAACTCCGTCTTAGGATGTTTGGGAAAAGTTTGGCGTTTAAGTAACAGATGATACAGCCGACAATGCTCCAATCAAACCTGCATTATGAGCGCATGGAACGTTTTTTTTCTCTTTAGATTTCGAAGAAATATCTGCTCTTTGTTCCCACTCTGCATTGTACACTTCGCAAATCATCCCTAAAAACATAAAACCGAGCTAAATAACCTGCTTTAACAAGTGCTCCGCATACACATAAACACATTTACATAAATATAAGTGCTGAAGCATTACAAAGGGGTTTCGGAATCCCATGCACTCTGGGAATAAAAGAAAATATCTTGATTTGACAAATATATTTCTACATTTGTGTTTCTGCCCATCTCTTCCTACGATAAAGCCTCTTTCCAGAAATAAACTAGGCATATTTTATGCTAATGCGTTAGCTGTTTTTCCATTCAGTGTTTTGCACATGAAAATAGGCTGTTCCCAAATAAATGAAATCCAGACAGATAAACCTTTTGCGGGATTTATTGTGTTGACCTCAAACTAGAGTTCCCGAAGATTTACCAAATAGGTCTATTTTCTACAATTTCGAGGTCAAGTCGTTTTTTTATTGTTTATTTAGAAAACAGCACTTTTGTATGCCGTTTGTATTTATAATAATGCAAACTAAGGCCTGACTTATAATAACGCAAAGGGAAGTACTGGCTTTGATTACCACTAAAGTACACCTTTTATAAAATAAAAGGATATTGGAGGTCACAGTACATTTTTTTTACTAGATCTAGTTTGTTAATGACATTCAGGTTCTACAGCACTGCCAATTTATCAGCTTTTGGGCTTTGGGTCATACTGCAAATCACTTTATAAGATATGTATAATCTCATTGCTGTATTTGTGTATTGCAATTACATAGCAAATCACAATGACATCTCTGCACTGCCATCAAGATTTCCTGTCACCTTCAACAATCATCTTGGAAGTGGGCAAAGATGATTCAACTTCTGCTTTTTTTTCCCGCTTTAGCAAAGTATCATTGCAGTAGATTACTACTAGGGCAGGTGTAGACAGCCAAAGCGGAACTTAAAGCGATTGTAAAGCTTCAATTTTTTTTTAAATAACAAACATGTCATACTTACCTCCACTGTACAGTTTGTTTTGCACAAAGTGGCCCTGTACACCGATATCTGGGGTCCCTTATCGGCTCTCGCAGCTCCTCCCCGCACCAGGGGGATTACCTTGCATGCTCCCGATGTCATGGACTTACCTCCTTCCTGGCTTCTTATCACTGACATGTGCTGGCAGCCATCTTGCTTCCTGAGCTTCTTGTAACTTCCTACTCCCTGCGGCTCCTCCTTCCCATTGGGAGGAGCTGGATGCTCAGCACATATATACCACGGCTGCTGCAGTACTTCCTTGCTTGGTCCTTGTCTTACAGCCTCCTGTGATCGTGCTTGGCTGACTTCTATCCCTGGCTATCGACCCTGGCTTCGGCGGAGGACCCTTCTGGCTGTTGATCATTTGTTTGGACTTTACCTTGCTGTTTGGTTTTTTAATAAAGACCTTCTTCTTCATTTACATCTGTGTACGTCTGATTCATGCTTCCTGACACCCGAGTCCAGCATTCAGTGCCCATAACCGCCGAATCTATGACTCGACCCTGCCCACCAGCGCCCATGTCATTGGATTTGATTGACAGTAGTAGGAGCCAATAGCTGCACTGCTATCAATCTATCCAATCAAGAGCAAGGACCCTGTGGAGAGAGGGACAGTCTATCATATGAGCCAGTCCAGGAGGCGGGACTTTGTTTGACAGTGGTGTTCCCCTCTCTGAGTGATGCGGCCGGCTCTCTTCTTCCTCTGCTCTCCCTATACCTGGTCGATTGCTGGGAGGAGAATTGGCTGCATTGATGGGCACTGATGAGGCTGCACTGATGAATGCTGATAGGCTGCATTGATGAGCACTGATAGGCTGTATTGATGGGAACTGATAAAGTTGTTATTAATATTTATTTTTTACAACTTAATTCTGCATAAAACATTTACCGGTGTCATTTCATTAGATCATTTACAGCGGCTAGTTTAGTGGTGGAATTAGGGGTGGAGCATGGTAGGGGTTGGGTGGGGCAACTTGTGGTGAGAAACTCTTAAGGCCTGGCTAGCAGCGCATTCTATTCCAAACCCGTTTGCATGTTAAACCTGTTTGTTTAGGCATTTTTGGTGAAATGAATTACACAAGTAACTGCACTTAAAAAGTGTGATAAACTTTACCACTTGCTGGTTGTGCGCTATTGCTGTAATGTGGAAGGATGCATGCATCCTATAGTAAGAACTCAGTAAAGAAAAAAAATGAAAACAAATATATATACTGTATATATATATATATATATATATATATATATATATATATATATATACACACACACACATACCGTGTATACTCGAGTATAAGCCGTGTTCTTCAGCACATTTTTTTGTGCTGAAAATGCCCCCCTTGGCTTATACTCAAGTCACCTTTTTGTGCCTGATCTCCCGGATTTTGGGGACCCGGTACTGGCCGGTTGTAGGTCCCCTGGACCCCAAACGTGGCACACATGTAGCTGCATCTACAAGTGTGCAAAGTTTGTTGTCCAGGGGACCTACGGCCGGGGAGCACCGATTTTTCAAAGCTGGGCACCCCTTCCATAGACTTCCATGGTAAATGGTAATTTCTCCGGTGACTTTAGGGCATGTAGCCCATTTTTTCCTCTACAAGTGTGCAAATTTTGTTGTCTGGGGGACCTACGGCTGGGGAGCACCGATTTTTCAAAGCCGGGCACCCCTTACATAGACTCCCATGTTAAACATCAGTCTAGTCATGGGCACAGTGAGGCATGAGCACAGTGAGACATGGACACAGTGAGGCATGGACACAGTGAGGCATGCACATGGACACAGTGAGGCAAAGTGAGGCACAGTGAGGCATGCAGATGGACACCCTAGGCTTATACTCAAGTCAATACATTTTCCCTTTTTTATGGTAAAATTAGGTGCCTCGGCTTATATTTGAGTCAGCTTATACTCGAGTATATACGGTGTATATATATATATATATATATATTAAACAAAGGGACATTTTGGTATATTTCAGGTCTATATCCTTAGTTGTTATGCTACTTATGATTGGGAGTAAGATTTATGACTTACATATTTTTCAGTTCATGAGAAGAATGAATTTCTTGTTTCTATATCTTGTATGTAACCTGGACTCTTTTCATGCTTTTTGTACCATGTACTGTATCTAATAAATATTATTCTGGTAAGTTTGTATATTCTTCCCTGCTCATTTTACCCTGAAAGTCTGACCTTGGGCTACTTTTGCCCTTTCTTTTTTATTTTATACAAAATCTCCAGGCAGCCATATTGTATTGCATTTTACAGAAAATTACAGACCTGCAGATAAAAAAAGAAAAGGTAATTTTTAATAACATTCAATTACAATATAACTTGTGTCGCAATTCTACATTTACTACACTACTACAGTTACCCTTTAAATTAAAGATTTTTTGCCTGGAGTCCTTCTTTAGGAAAATAATTAAAAAAGAAAGAGTGAGAGAAGGTACAAGGGGTCCTACCAGACTCTTCGAGGCTGCAGACACAAAAAAATAATTGAATAATGAGTTACACTTTAAATGAAATGAAGGCCCTGCGCACCACCATAGGTCAAGTGTAAAAAAATCACGCACTCTCAGGTGCTGCAGTATCGTCTTTCTTCTCATTAGAAAGTGATAGCGCTCTTTTCACACAAGGTCAGTCCCGGCAGTTAATGAATTTGACATGTTGCATGTTTCCCGATAAATTACATATGTGCTGCAATATTTTCCGTACATTAAGAAACCTATAATGACCACTTTGTCCAGCACAGAAGACTAGAGAGCAGCTGCAGAGACGCTCAGGAAACAGAGCTGTCACTCAGCATTTCGCTTCATGACTTTGGATGTCAGCCATCTATGAAGTAAACAGCTGCTGTATAGCCGAGTGTCTGAACTCTCACATACTGTACAGGGCAGACGCACAGCAGTTCATCATATATGCCATAGAGACTTTACATATACTGTTTCATGGCCTCCATCATCTGAGATTTCATTGTATGACAAGAGCCTACAATACCAGACTTATTTTTTAATTACTTTATTTTATTCGTTAATATGGTATGCATATTCCATAGCCCCACACAATACTATAATACCCAACAGCAAATAAATGTGTATGTATGGGCAAAACCAAAATTATAAATATAAAGTAGTCTGTCCCAAACATTAACACATCAGGTTTTCATTTTTTTTTTTTTTAAGTTCCCTTCCATAACATAGATTTATTTCCTGCGACCAGTGGTGGCTGGTGTTTGATTTTTATTTTGGGGGGGGTTAAACAGACACCCACTTCCCCCCTCCCCCCGGAGGACAGTCAGGGCATCATAGCCCCACGCTTACCCATCTAGGAAGTGGAAGCCGGGCAGGCGGGCAGCGTGTCTGGCAGCTTTTTTCCTCCTCCTGTGATGTGGATCATGGCAGCTTCGTCTGACCTTTCAGCCAATCGGGAAATGGGTATCAGGTAATTTGTGATTACTGCTTCACTGTTACAAACGCGAGTATTATTATATTTGCCTTTCTAACACACCTGGGTGGGCTCCGAGTGCAAAACGTATGACTGTAATCAGGCGCTTCAGAAAAAAAAAAGCCTGTGCCTGTAATTCATGTGCCCGGCGTCTGAAAAGGGGCCAGACATCTAAATAAGGGGTGACTGCTATGGATAGATTTATTCTATGCATAAATCTATCAGCCAATCGGGAGATGGGTATCAGACCTGCGCTTCATGATTGGCGAAGAGGTGATTCAGTGTTACAAATGCGAATATTCATTTGCCTTTCTAACACTCCTGGGTGGGCTCCGAGTGCAATGCCTATGGCTGTATTCAGGTGCTTAAAAAAAAAAACCCTGCCGCTGTAATTCATGCAACCGGCATCTGAAAAGGGTCCGGACGTCTGAATAGGGGTGGCCATGGCCGCTGTGGATTGATTCATTCTATGCATAAATCTATCTATTAATCATATAGGGGGTGGAGTGAATAGAGGAGGTGGCGCCCATGCGCCATTAATGGACAGGCCAGCCCTGCCTGCAACCCAAAAAGACTTTGCAGCACCAATCCAAGCAGGAGTGTATGATGATTTTCCCCTTGGCCCTCAGATGTAGGGGCGCCGATGTTTAAGTATCACATCCTGCCGTGGCCATGACAAGCTTCGATGAACACCACTCTCCCTTCCGACCCATGGAAGATGTTCTGGGTGGCTTCAGCCAGCACTCCTTCACTGACCACACCCACAGGGCCCACCTACAGGGATCTATTCATATGACTAAGCCCCTGGTCGGCGGGGGATGAAATGCGTCAGAGGACGTGGTCAGCGAAGAAATGATGGCTGAGCCTATCTAATACAACGTCTATAGTTTTTTTTTACCTGCTGATGCTGTCAGTAGATCGGTTATTTCGTTACTTTATTTAACAGATGAGAACATTGTTGGTACTGCAGTGAAATCATAGTGCAGCATAGTCATAGATGGACTTAAAGGTTAACCTCTTTGTGCCAAGCGCACACAAATATGCGGCCTCTCGGCAGCCGAATAATTGCGTGCAATAGCACCGACAGAGCTGTGCCGCGAGCGCACGTGGTGTGAGCTTCTGGCACAGTTACCAGTGGCTAACTGAAAGCTTTCCAATCATGTGACCACTGTGACAGTCAATCACATAGTCACATAACCATAAGCCCCACCCCGCCTCTAAAGCCCTTAAAGGCCAGCAGGTGCTGGCTCTAAGGGGTTAAGAATGTGGGATGAGAACCAGGAATGGCCGCTCCTCTGCTCCGACATATGTTTGGCTTTGCCTTTAGGAGAGACACAGGCTCCATGCTATCCCTCTAGGACTTGCCAGCTTGCATATCCTGATTACACCTGGTGCCTGGTTTGGCACTGTATGTGAGTGTAATCGCCATTTGTTGTTGTCATATATTTTTAATCAATTAAATTTACTACACTATGAGACCTATCTCTATGTCTCTTGTGGAGTAATTTTTCCTATCCTAGTTTCAACTCGAGGGGCCAGTGGAGCGGAACTGTGCTGTTAGTGGAATTTGCTGTTATTCCAGAAGCGCTGTATGACCTTTCTGTAAAAAGGGGTCAACATTTTCTGGTGAGTGGCCATCCATCTATTGAGCATCACTACTTGGTGTTGGGATTCATCATTATGGACTTTTAGCTTTCTATTACTTTTGTATTTGTATTCATTTTGATTCACTGGACATCTTTAGCGCCTCATCCTTTAATATATATTTGCAACTTTTGCTGGACAGCTTGGTCTGATAGAAAGTAGAACATAGAGCAGATCTACCACATAATTAATCAATAATATAATATAAATAAAATATCTGTTAATTCTATTAATAAACTGCATTGTGTCTGGGTTTTTGTTGTCCTTAGTTACACTTTAACTGTCATGGACCATAGACGCTAGTCATTTATCTACAACAGGGGTGCCCAACCACTGACCCAGGGGCCACATATGGCCGTGGGTGTTGGCAAGCCCAGATTGCGGGTTGCTGATCCGTCATCCCAGAGCATTAGTATCGTGAATGAAGCCAGTAGTAGAGGAGGCAAGTGGTTTGGTGCGCTTTCAGAAAGTGCACCACACCTGCAGGATATAATAGAAGTCTATAGCAAAGTGAAGATAACCTGCAGGAAACCCATAGATGCACTGTGCTGCACCCATGGTGTGGATAAACCATAGTGCATTAGTGTAAAAGCAGCCTTAGGCCCATTTCACATGATCGGTCCAACCCAATTGGACCCTCAAATTCGCTTCTATGGAGTGGCAGATGCAAATGGACTTGTGTCCATTTACCTCCAATCCAAGCCGCAAAAAATAAAAAAATAAATAACGCATCCAACCCCTTCCATCTGGGTGGATCGGATTGGAGGGCCCATAGAGAAGTGTGGGCTGTATTTGTGTCCGCTTCACATACGCAGAGTGGACACAGACATGTAATCCACCTGTTCTGCTCATTGTGGCCCTCACTGTTCAAAAAGTTGGGCACCCCTGATCTACAACATCTCCACCATATATTTTAACAAAGAGGACCTGTTAAATCTGTATCAGTACTGTGCTGCAGTGGTGTACCCTGAAAAACACTAGGAGATGCTGTACTTTTTCACAGCTCAGCTGTAACCGCATTACACCGCATCACAGCCCACTGTGGTAAGTAAAGATTAATAAACTGTCACTTTTAACAACTCAATAAAGTTGGGAAAAAAAGAAAAAAGCAACTCACTAGGTATCAGCTACACAACTAGTTATCCTATGCACCGTTCCCTTCACAGTGCACACCAATGGTTACCATATAATGAGGCTGCTGAAGTGAACAAGTCCTTAGCCGATTGTAGTGATGTTCTCATGTCATTCGATTACCTTACATCAGGGGAATCAACCTGGCGGCCCTCCAGTTGTTGCAAAACTACAAATCCCATCGTGCCTTTACCTGTGGGAGTCTTGCTTGTAACTGTCAGCCTTTTAATGCCTCATGTGACTTGTAGTTTTGCAACAGCTGGATGGCTGCCAGTTTGAGACCCCTGCCTTACATATTACACTACTCTTTGGAGATTAGGTTAACCAGACTAATAGGAGACAATGGAACTGCACTTTTGAAAATAGCTCATGTACTAAAGACTTTGGGTCCGTGGGGCCCCCAGGAGCTCTTGCCATAATATGCATGTACAGTATTTTTGCACATTGAGTGATTGAAATAGAAATGAGAAATTAGTCCATCAAAAGTCCCATAAAAGTGAAAAAAAAAGTCCAGTCCTGTCCAAAAGACTGCTCCTCTGTAAAAATATAGGCAAGAGATATCCATACCTCCCAACTGTCCCTGATTTCAAAGGAACTGTCACGGATTTGGAGCAATGTCCCTCTCCCGCCCTCATTTGTCCCTCAATTTGGTCTGATCCATATAGTCAGGGCTCAAGTCCTGCGGGAACGCGTGGGAACGGAGTTCCTGCACTTTTTTCACAGCAGGAACTCAGTTCCCTTTGCAGGACGAGAGTAGCCGAGCCACCCGGGCCAATCCTTCACTAAGCTGTGATGCCCAGCTCGAGTCACTGTCAGGGGCAGACAAACCTTTGTAATCCTTTATGTTACTGGCCGCTTCCTGTATATGGATTCATCAGGTAGTGTGCGGGTATTCCGTCACTTCCTCGATGCTGCAATGTCTCCTGGGAACCGAGGAAGTGGAATACCCACACACTACCTGATGGTGTTCAGTAACATAAAGGATTACTAAGGTACAGTGGATCGAAAAAAAAAAATAAACTTGCGGTTTAGTAATTATGCATATGAGCGTATCATTTTTTTTTGGTGGGTAGTGGATCTTGGGTGGGAGTTCCCACGCTTTTTTCCCCAGGACATGACCCCTGCTAGTTGTATATAAAATGCACTTTTTATCTTTAAAAAAGTGTTTCTCAGTGCTAAACCTTTCATTCAATTTCTAAATTGCTGCATTTGTACATTTTAAAAGCCAATATAAAGGAATATTAGTGGTAAAAAAAAAGTCCTTGTGGATTTAATTAACCTTTTTTTGGTTAAGGCAGGGGGTGTGACCTATGCCTACATACGTTTGTTAGTAGCTGTCCCTCATTTCCACCTCAAAATGTTGGGAGGTATGAATATCTGCTAGAGCCTACAAACATACAAATTTTCCTTTATCTGACCATACATGGCCAGATTGAGTTTATGTTCTCTGAGGTCCATAGACAACTATAGAGTGGGCCTAGCAGATCACTTTTTTTTCTCCAGTGTTTGAGATATGATTGGCAGAGTCATTATTGTGAGTGAACATCTGGCTCAAAGTATTGAAGAATTGACTGTCAAAAGTGATACGGGTCTGGAGAAACATTCCTCAAGAAGTCTTCCAAGATCTTTTTGATGCAATGCCTAACAGAATAAATAAATGTATCGCTGTAAATGGAAGCCATAACTATTACTGATTTTTATTGAATAAAACTGTTGAAAATCAATTCAATATGTAATGTGTTCTTATAGATAATATATATATGGTTTTTGATCTAAATCCTGAAAATGCCTTTTTAGGTTTGTCATTTCTATCTCCACCAGCATACAAAGCTAAATATCTCAAGCTTTATATTTATTTGGGAATATTTATTTACAAGATGTTTTAAACAAAGAATTGAAAAAATATGAATAATTTGGGGTATTTTTTCCTAAATCTGATTTCCAGCTAACAGATAGTTTACATAAATTGGGGCTATTTAACTCACTAAAGGATTTCTATCCATAAAGCCCAAAAATATACATAGCCTACCATACAGCAAGACAGGAGACCTGATTTGTTAATGCTGCCGTTAAAAAAACACTTAGGCCGTGTACACACGATCGAATTTGTCCGCTGAAAACGGTCCGATGGATGCTTTGAAATTTGTCCGCTACAAACCTGTCCGTCGGATATGTCCGCTGGTTAGTACGGGAAACCAGCGGACATATCCTCCTGCACATGCATCGTATCCTGTGAATGGATCCGACGCATGCGCGCGGAAGTGTTTACTTCCTGGTGCGTGACGTAGCGGTGACGTGGCGGCTTCAACGTCACCGCCACGTCACCACGCTGTCTGCCGGCGGGGATTTTGATCCGATGGTGTGTACACGCCATCAGACCGAAATCCGATGAGACATGTTCGCTCTAAACTGTCCGTCGGACAAGTTTGAGCGGACATATCTCATCGTGTGTACGAGGCCTTAGAGGTTTTGTCCTCTAAATGACGTGGGGTTCCCCCCAAAAATTCATACCAGACCCTTATCCAAGCACGCAAACTGGCAGGTCGCAGGAAAAGAAGGGGGCGATAGAGCGCCCCCCCTCCTTAACCATACCAGGCCACATGCCCTCAACATGGGGAGGATGTCCCATGTTAATGGGGACAAGGGCCTCATCCTCACAACCCTTGCCCAGTGGTTGTGGGGGTCTTCGGGCGGGGGGCTTATTGGAATTTGGAAGCCCCCTTTAACAAAGGGCACCCCCAGATCCCGCCACCCCAATGTTAATTGGTAAAGGGTATCCCTACCATTTCACAAAAAAAAATTAAAATGTTAAAAATGACAGGAGACGGCTTGGGACAAGTCCTTTATTAAAAATAATAAAAATAAAAAACGATTCCAGCGATGTCAGTCTCGATGTCCAGTGTTGTAATCCAGTCTCACTGTCCTGCGATATTCTATTCTCCAGGGATGTTCTATTCTCCAGCGAGGAATGACCCACGATCCTGCCTGCACCGCAAGCTGTTTGACAGTTCTTTCATTGCCGAGGGTGGGGGCCACCTGTGACGTTTGACCCCCCTATTGCGTCAGAGGGGGATCTGGGGGTCTACTTTGTTAAAGGGGCTTTCAGATTCCGATACCCCCCCGCCTGCAGACCCCCACAACCACCGGGCAAGAGTTGTGGGGATGAGGCCCTTGTCCCCATGTTGAGTGCATGTGGCCACTCTCTCATCCCCTCTCTTTTCCTGCGGCCTGCCAGGTTGCGTGCTCGGATAAGGGTCTGGTATAGATTTTTGGGGGGAACCCCACGCTATGTTTTTTTATTATGGCGCGGGGTTCCCCTTAAAATCCATACCAGACCTGAAGGGCCTGACGTAGGGTTCTCCTTAATATCCACGCCGAGCCTAAAGGGCCTGGTAATGGAATTTTAGGGGGACCCCCCACGCATTTTATTTTTTTATTTTTCAATGACTTTAAATGACTTTTCTCTGTATTGCCGGGACTGACAATTCATCCTGAATAGTAGTTTTAAATGACTTATTTTTTTCTTTAGAAATGTCATTTTGTGGAGAAACTGTTATAAACATGGGAAACATGAGCTACTTTACAGGCATACTATACACAACCCCCAGGTATGAAATTTAAAGGAATATTCCACTGTTATTGTTTTACTTTAAGCATTATTAAAATCACAGCTCCTGAAAAAATTTCCTTTTTTAAAACTTTTTTTTTGCATTGATACATGTCCCCTTGGACAGGACCCGGGTCCCAAACACTTTTTCTGACAATAACTTGCATATTAACCTTTAAAATTAGCACTTTAGATTTTTTGTGTTCTGGTCCCATAGGCTTTAATAGTGTTTGCGTGTTCAAACACATTTTTTACCTGTTCGCATGTTCTGCTGCGAACCGAATCGGGGGGCATTCGGCTCACCCCTACCTCTGAGTATCCAGAGCTTCTGATACATCAACAAATGTAATTCTCTGAAACTCTATGGGACAGATTATCTCATACAGACCTCTTTCCACAAGATAGTGACACCTGTTTTTCTCTTTCCAACAATCCCTAAATGTGTCCTGACGAAGCTAGACAGCGAAACGCGTTGACGTATTAGGGCTCACTTTTCATCATGTATTTTATATATATATGGGCCCATTTAAAACAAATCAACACACAGGGCATTTGCCAAACTTCATTAACGCTTCAAAAAAGCACCACTGAAGCACCATAGAAGCATTACAGAAGCCTTAAAAACACAATAAAATGCATGTTAAAGTGGTAGGCACTTTAATGTGTGTTAAAGTCAACGCAAGGGTAAATGAGCCCTAATGTATGCAGTTTTCATCTTTTGACAAATTAAATATGAAAGAATAGGTAGGTTTGAAAGTGTAAAAAGTGTAAAAAGTGCCTAAGAAAGACTTTATGCTTTGTTTCATAGTGTGTAAATACATACATTTTAAAGCTGCCACCTTGCTATTAGATGTGAAAGTGGGTGGGGGGAGGGGTTCAGGCAACATCTACATAAAAGGAAGATTTGGAAAGAGTATAGACCAGGGGTCTCCAAACTGTGGCCCGAGGCCTGGATGCGGCCCTTTCCTTGCCTTTATCCGGCCCTTGGGGAACTTATCCTCCCACTGATATGAGACTCTATTCTGACATCTAACACCAACAATGGGGCACCATTTCTTCTACTGACACCAATAATGAAGCACAATTACTCCCTATATTATCAAAGATGGGGCACTATTCCTCCCAACCTAATACCAAATGTGGTGATTTTTTTCCTACTACTAATGCCAGAAAAATTTCCACTAACGTTGGCCATCAATCCAGCCCTTCAATAGTCTGAAGGACGGTAAACTGGACCTTTGTTTAGAAAGTATGGAGATCCCTAGTATAGACCATGTGTGGAGCTCCTACTGCTAGCTACAAGTAGTAAATCTGAAGAATGATGTGCAATATTAAACATTTACCGTATTCATTTTTTTTTTTTTAGTTTTTTACATTTTTTTTTTTTAGTTCTGGATATAATTAATAAAGAAAATATATTTACAAACACTAATATTTGGAATGTACTGTGTGTCTCCAGCCACAAGCACTTGGAAACCGCAAATTAAGTAAGCAATGAAGTATAGTTAAGGAATGAGATCCCATAGGGAAATCAGTCAAATCGGTCTGTATGCATTGTGGATGAATTTGGCCTTGTTTGAGAAATTTGGCTTTTATGCAACATGACTTGTGGTCGTATTGTTGTTGTTTGACCCAAAAGATAAATTGTGAATAAGGGCTGAATGATGAGTTGATTTGTGGGATTGGGTTGTAGATTGTTAAAATTTACATTGCTTTGTAAAAATAATTGTGGTTTTAACTTTTCAATATATTTCTCTGACTGTTAAGCCTCGTACACACGACCGTTTTCCTTGACAAAATCCATCATGAAAATTGGCGGCAGAGCTTTTTTGCCGAGGAAAATGGTCATGTGTATGTTTTTCATCGAGAAAACTGTTGTGGATCTCGACGAGAAAAAAAGAGAACATGTTCTCTTTTTTCTCGTCGGGAGTCTCAATTACCTTGTCGTGTTTCTCGTCGGGCTGGATTATGACGAGAAACACGATCGTGTGTATGCTTAAAAACCTTGCATGCTCAGAATAAAGTATGAGACGGGAGCGCACCTTCAGTAAAAGTAGTGCTCGTAATGGAGATAGCACATTCGTCACGCTGTAAGACTGAAAAGCGCAAATCGTCTCTCACCAAACTTTTACTTAACACGCAGTAACACGAGAATAGAAAAAGCAGCTCCAAGGGTGCCGCCAGTGGAATCGAACTTCCCCTTTATAGTGCCGTTGTACGTGTTGTACGTCACCGCGTTTGAGAACGACAAGATTTTGTCTTGACAGTGTGTATGCAAAGAAAGCTTGACAAGATTCTCGACAAGCCTGACAAGAAACTCGTGGAGGAAAACAATGTGTGTACGAGGCCATGTCGTGTGTACGAGGCCATACTGGTGTCTTATTGTTGGGTAAAACAGGATTGTCCAACAAAGCAGTCACCAGAAGTATTGGACAAAAGATGGCTTGAAGTGGGTAATTAAAAGTCCGAAGTTGTCAATAAGTTGAAATTAATGAGAACATGTAATCAGTAAGCTGTGTTAGATAAAAGAGGGTTATACACGGCTTAGATATTTAACTTTCCTAGAGTAAACACTACTTGTTTAGCCTAAAACCATTATGTATTATCTCTGCTAAAGTAGAATAAAGTTTCGAGTGACCCAACGAAGATGGGCAAATGAAGATCTCCCATGGAGATCATGAGACCGAATGTCTAGGTTTTTGGTTAAAGTTTAACCAAAGGCAAACCTTTTATTAGGATTGGATTAGGTGAGGGCTTAGAACCACTGTCAGGTTTTTATTGCTGTCCCAGTTAACATTCTAATACCTAATTTTGTTGATCACCAAAGTTACAGGGAATGAAAATGAGAGTAAATCCACAATTTTTAGCTGCCACCAGAACAGGAAGAGAGGGGAAATGTTACAATGGGGACACTTGTTACCATGACAGCAGGGGCATCGGGAGGGGGGGCTGGAGCTCTGAGCAGGTCCATGCATGCAGCATTCTGTTACCCCCGAGCGAGGACCGATCTGATGCCGAGCGCCGCTGAGTGCGGTGGAATGACATAGCAGGTCCCGCCTTCAGGAGCCTGGAGCGCCTATGATGAACATCGCACTGATCCAGTGCCGGGACCGCGGGATGTGTGATTTCAATCATAGATGCTACAGGCTACAGAAGGCAGGAATTACAATGCGGCTGCCGTGCCACATCCCTGCTCCTCACTTATTAAAGGAAAAAGCGAGCATCAAATATATGGTTGACAGTTACATTTTTAGTCATCAACGCATTTCCCAATCCCCCTTAATCAGAGCTTTTGCCAGTGATGGTGTGTCCATAAAGGGTGCACGGGCGCCGCTTCATATCTCCTGTCGTCAGCAGGGTGTTTTTTTGGAAACACCTGACAGGCGCTGTGATTGGACGCCGCCTATCAGGCATCCAATCATAGCAGAGGATGGGAAGAGAGGGCGGGTGAAGAGATTGAGGCGCATGAAAGACGAAGCCACCGTGACCTGATGCCCCACCGAGACAAAGTAAGTGCGGGCGGGCAGGGGATGCACACTGGCAGCAGTTGATGGACACAGTAGCGGCAGTTGGTAGGCACAGTAGAGGCAGTGGATGGGCACAGTAGCGGAAGTTGAAGGGCATATGGCAGTGGTTGATGGGCACAGTAGCCGCAATTGATGGGCAAAGTAGCGGCAATTGATGGGCACAGTGTCAGCAATTGATGGGCACAGTGTCAGCAGTTGATGAGTACAGTAGCTGAGTTTGATGGCACAGTGGTAGCAATTTATGGGCACAGTGGCTGAATTTGATGGCACTGTGGCTGCAATTGATAGGCACAGTGGCTGCAATTAATGGGCACAGTGGCTGCAATTGATGGGTTTTTTTCAGTTTGTTTGCGCCCCCAAAAATGTTGAGCACCAGCCGCCACTGGCTTGTGCAGGTGAGAGTTGGACAGAAGCTGGACTGATTACAGGGTATCAGGGGTAGATTTCTCTAGCATGCTTGAGGGCCTGCTCTACTGGCCAGTCTAGCAACCTGACTGAAATATTAGCAGATTAAAATCCCCACCAAAATCCTGATTTTAGCACTGCACTATTATATCTTTATTATTCTACATATTGACCAATAGGGTGGTTTGGAAGGCCAGAAGGGTGGACCAAAGCTCAACTTTCTGTAATAAAGCTGGGATATCCATAAAATAATTCTATGTACTTCTGTAGGTATTTGCATTCACTTCTTGGTGGAATTTGAATAAGTTTATAGAAGTTTGCTTTAAAAGCCAGTATAATCAATTTTTATAGATCTCAATATGTTCCGTGTCATACAAACCCAAAACCTTAAGTTCTCTCTCTTTTTTTTTTTCAGTTAGCAGTTTCTAAGGAGAGAGAGAAAAAAGTGAGATTTACGCTTCAAGCATGGAAATAAATCCCTTTATTTAGATTAGGTTTCCATTGAAATGGCTCCTGCTTGTAATTAATCATTTCAATGTGTTTATATATCTGTGGGTCACTGAAATAAATTGAATTACTTACTAATAATCATACCACTATCCCTCTATACTTGGGGGAGTGAAATAAATTGTTTTTTTTTTCTTTTTTGTAAATACTATAAAAAATAAAATTAAAAATAGTAGGACTCGTCGAATAAGAACAAGTACAATTTAAAATGCTTAGAATGGTAGGGTTGCCTAGGACAAATTATAAAAATAAAATATATGCCATAAAGCTGAACTCCAGGCAAATTTACACTATATTACCAAAAGTATTGGGACACCTGCCTTTACACACACATGAACTTTAATGGCATCCCAGTCTTAGGCGGCGTACACACGACCGAGGTTATCGCTGGAAACCAGCGAGAACCTCGCTGGAAGCTGCATTCCAGCGAGAACCTCGGCCATGTGTACGCTCCTGGCTCGCCCCGCCCGTCGGGAATCCCGTCGAGCGAAAAGAGAGCACGCTCTCTTTTTGCTCGACGGCCCGCCTGGATGAATGGCTGGTTGCCATTCCCGACGGGCGGGTCACCGATTTTGATGGCCGGCAGAGAACCTCGACGGGCGGAACGATGTATGTTCTCTGCCGTGTGTACGCGGCTTCAGTCCGTAGGGTTCAATATCGAGTTGGCCCACCCTTTGCAGTTATAACATCTTCAACTCTTCTGGGAAGGCGGTCCACAAGGTTTAGGAATGTGTCTATGGGAATGTTTGACCATTCTGCCAGAAGCACATTTGTGAGGTCAGGCACTGATGTTGGACAAGAAGCCCGGGCTCATAGTCTTCGCTCTAATTTATGTGTTCTTTTGGATTGAGGTCAGGATTCTTCACCCCAAACTCGCTCATCTATGTCTTTATGGACATTGCTTTGTGCACTGGTCCAAATGATTTGGTGGAGAGAGGGGATCATTCAGAGTTGTTTTTCAGGAGTTGGGCTTGGCCCCTTATTTCCAGTAAAATGAACTCTTAAGGCGTCAGCATACCAAGACATTTTGGATAATTTCATGCTCCCAACTTTGAGATGGCCCAATCCTGTTCTAACATGACTGTGCACCAGTGCACAAAGCAAGGACCATAAAGACATGGATGAGCGAATTTGGGGTGAAGGAACTTGACTGGCCAGCACAGAGTCCTGACCTCAACCCGATGGAACACGATGAATTAGAACAGAGACTGGGATCCAGGCCATCCTGTCCAACATTAGTGCCTGACCTCACAACTGTTCTTCCGGATAAATGGTCAAACATTCCTATAGACACGCTTTGTGGACAGCCGTCCCAGAAGAGTTGAAGCTGTTATAGCTGCAGAGGGTGGGCCAATTCAATATTGAACCCTATGGGCTAAGACTGCGATGCCAACAAAGTTCATGTGCGTGTAAAGGCAGGTGTCCCAATACTTTTGACAATACTGTGTACCTTTCTCTCTAGATTTGGTTTACCACGTTTTTGGCAGAGGTCACCTCTGGGAATTTTGGGGCTGTAATCTCTCCTTGGGGCGAATCTGAGAACAATGCTACATACCTTTGATATAACAATGACATCTATGGGCCAGATTCAGGTTAGGCTGGAGTATCAGTGATAATCCAGCCTAACTCTCACTTTGAGCCGGCTTATCTGTTTTCTGTAAGCAGAAAACAAGAAACGCCGGGTTGGAGTTCCTATACGAGCGGCGTAATTGTATTTCGTCGTCGTATCGGAACTGCAATTTTAAAAATGGCGCTCGGGGCGTTCCCGCTGATTAACGCCGAGAATATGTTAATCAGCGAGAATCGGCAATTCACGATCGTATTCGGGCCCGACGCAGTGACTTTCCGACGTTTCCGTAAGAGATACGCGGCGTAAAGAAAAACAAGCCCCCTAGTGGAGTATCCTATGTTAAGTATGGCCGTCGTCATCGCGTTGAATTTAAAAAATTTCGAGTCGTTTGCGTAAAACGTCCGTGAATGGGGATTGACGTCATTGACGTTCACTGACAGAATTTGGAGCATGCGCACTGACAGTCGACGCATGCGCAGTACGTTCGCCGCGGGATCGCGCCTAGTTTAAATAATACACGCCCCCTACCCGCCCAATTTGAATTCCGCCGGCTCATTTTCGCTAGGCCGCCGCAACTTTAGGAGCAAGTGCTTTGTGAATACAGTACTTGCTCCTAAAGTTTTGGCGGAGTAACGTAAATGAGAAAAGTTACTCCAAAATAAAGATTCGCCCATCTACCTGAATCTGGCCCTATATGTTTAAATGTGGTTACTGTTATTTATTTTGTTTCTCTGTATAGTTTCACAAATTCCTTGATTGATTTGTATATCCCCTGATGAAGCTACCAGGCGAAACATGTTAACATAATATACAAATTTGAAACCTTTGTTGTAGCCAAATACATGTGACCATCTCCTTGATGAAATGCTGTATACCAGTGAACAAACTGATTTTCCTACGTTTTTAACTTGATTCTCATTAACCCCTTCCCTACCGTGTCATTGTAAAATGGAGGAACCCTCCCTTTGGGTGAACGTCATATGACGTTCTGGGCTTCCCGGGCGGCCAGGGGGCGCGCGCGCCTGCTGAATCGCTCGGGGCCTGGTGCACGTGCACGACGGCCGCGATGTCTACCGGGCACCCATGATTGCCCGCAATCATGGCAGGACCATGGATCTGTGTGTGTAAACACACAGATCCGTGTCCTGTCAGAGGACAGGAGACAGATGTGTGTTCCCAGTACAGAGGAACACACATCGGTCGCCTCCCCTTGTGAGTCCCCTCCCGATACAGTTAGAATCACTCACTAGGGAACATATTTAACGCTTTGATCGCCCCCTAGTGTTAACCCCTTCCCTGAAAGTTACATTTACATAGTAATCAGTGCAGTTTTATAGCACTAATCGCTGTATAAATGTGAATGGTCCCAAAAACATGTCAAAAGTGTCCGACGCAATGTCACAGTCACAATAAAAATCGCAGATTGCCGCCATTACTAGTAAAAAAAATGCCATAAATCTATCCTTTATTTTGTAGATGCTATAATTTTTGCTCAAACTAATCAATAAACGCTTATTGCGATTTTTTTTACCAAAAATATGTAGAAGAATACGTATCGGTCTAAACTGAGAATTTTTTTATTGATATTTATTAAATCAAAAAGTAAAAAAATTGTGTTTTTTTTTCAAAATTGTCGCTCTTCTTTTGTTTATAGAGCAAAAAATAAAAATAGCAGAGATGATCAAATACCACCAAATGAAAGCTCTATTTGTGGGGGGAAAAAACACAAAGATTTCATTGTACGTGTTGTATGACTGCGCAATTGTCATTCAAAGTGCGACAGTGCTGAAAACGAAAAATTGGTCTGTGCAGGAAGGGGGTGAAAATTCCCAGTATTGAAGTGGTTAAATTGATATACCGTATGTACTCGAGTATAAGCTGAGTTTTTCAGCAAATGCTTTTGTGCTGAAAATGCCCCCCTTATACTCGAGTCACCTTTTTGCGCCTGATCTCCCGAACTTTGGGGATCCCAGTACCCGTCAGCCGTACATGGCACACATGTAGCCCCACTGTTCTTCTACAAGTGCGCAACGTTTGTTGTCCAGGGGACTTACCTCCGGGGAGCACCAATTTTTCAAAGCCGGGCACCCCTTACATAGACTCTCATGTTAAACGGTAAATTCTCCAGTGACTTTGGGGACCAGGTACTGGCAGGTCGTAGGTCCCCTGGACCCGGAAAGTGTGTTGTCTGGGGGACCTACGGCTGGGGAGCATTGATTTGGGCACCCCTTCCATAGACTCCCATGTTAAACATCAGTCTAGTCATGGACACAGTGAGGCATGGGCACAGTGAGGCATGGGCACAGGGAGGCATGGACATAGTGAGGCATGGACACATTAAGGCATGGGCACAGTGAGACATGGGCACAGTGAAGCATGGGCACAGTGAGGTATGGACACAGTGAGGCATGGACACAGTGAGGCATGGGCACAGTGCATGGGTACAGTGAGACATGGGCACAGTGAAGCATGGGCACAGTGAGGCATGGACACCGTGAGGCATGGACATAGTGAGGCATGGGCACAGTGAGGCATGGGCACAGTGAGACATGGGCACAGTGAGGCATGGGCACAGTGAGGTATGGACACAGTGAGGCATGGACACAGTGAGGCATGGGCACAGTGAAGCATGGGCACAGTGAGGCATGGACACATTGAGGCATGGACACAGTGAGGCATGGACACAGTGAGGCATGCACATTAGCACAGTGAGGCAAATTGAGGCACAGTGAGGCATGCAGATGGACACCCTAGGCTTATACTTGAGTCAATACATTTTCCCAATTTTTTTGTGGTAAAATTAGGTGCCCCGGCTTACATTCAGGTCGGCTTATACTCGAGTATATATGGTACTTTTTTCTAAATATATGGTTCTCATTATTATTTGTAAGCACCGTAAAAATCCCTCTGTCCTTCCCACTTGATTTATTTAATTACTCGGGATGAGGTGCCAAATTTTTGGGTGTTCCACCCTCAGTCAGACATTTTTTATATGTTTATTATAAATAGTGTACCTTAATATTTTTTGAAAAACTCGACAGATTCTTTTGTACAGACAGTTGTAGTCATTCAGTTTTCTTTTCATCGTCTTCCCTACTAAGAAATCAGGACATAGTTCATGTCATCCATGTTGCTATATTACTCAAAGCATGCTTCAAAGAACACGTGCAGACCGTAGGTTGGGAGGCCTTTATTCGATTACCCAGGACCATGTTATTGCAAGAGAAGGCACCTGTGGAGCCATGTATTTACCTCGGTTCCAGTGAATGAACAAGCTGAAAGGGAACCGGCACAGCCCTTGGCTTCATGAAAGGAAGTATTTTGTCATTCCTCATTCTTTCATTAAGAGGATTTAGGGCAGAGGATGCTGAAATGGTTTAAAGCTGGCACAAAAAAACGTTACAGATTAATAGTGCCGCCTGAATGTAGTAAAGCATCTGATTTCTGTGTTTCCATCAGCCGGCCCAATAAAGCAGAGCCGCAACTATTAACATACAAATAGACAGTTTTCTGATTAAAACAGCAGCAGTCTAACAAGCCAGGAATAGAGCTTGGCGCACGGAAAGCAATTACCATTGTGGAATGTAACTCTGCTCACTTACACTCATATCCAGCTTCTAGAATCACAGAGGTGACACTCAGAAATTCATCTTAAGCACACTTTTCTTATAATTTTCTTTGTCGTTTGTGGCTTTTTGAAAGGAGCGGCGGCATTTATGGTAATAAATCTGGCTTAGTGAGTTGTGGAGCATGAGAGGTAACTGTGATACTCAAGGCTTGCTGAAAGCCGCAAGCCTGATTTCAGCTTCCATCTACTATGTGACAGTACAATATGAATGCTGATGCCATAACCCACAGGTGTCAAACATAAGGCCCGCGGGCCGAATCCGGCCCTCCAGGCCATTTCATGTGGCCCTCGCCAGTAGTGTATTTAGGTTTTGTGCTGCCCTAGGCCTAACTAAACTCGTGGCCCCCTAATTTAAATATGACACACCCCTTCCTGTCGAGGACACGCCCTGTTCTGTTTAAGATCCACCCTGAAATGTTCGAGTGGGGGCACTAGTTCTGAGCAGGGTTGCTAACTTTCAGTAAATTTACGAACAGTTTGTAAAATCCATAATTGTTGCATCTGTCCATGAATGTCAGTTATGGACGTGCAGCCTACATGTCTGTAATGGACATTCAAGAACAGATGCAAAAAGTAGAGACTTTACAAACTGTTTGTAAATTTAGTGAAAGTTGGCATCCCTGGTTCTAAGGGCCGGGGGAAAGGGGGGGGGGCAATGGTTTCTCTTAACCACTTGTCCACCGCCCACCGTCAAATGACCGCGGGCGGAGGACTCCATTGTTCAAATACCACCAAAAGAAAGCTCTATTTGTGGGGAAAAAAGGACGCCAATTTTGTTTGGGAGCCACGTCGCACGACCACGCAATTGTCAGTTAAAGCGACACAGTGCCGGAAGCTTAAATTTCATCTGGGCAGGAAGGGGGTGTAGGTGCACAGTAGGCAAGTGGTTAATGTGCATAGATTAACTCTCACTTCCTGTTTGGTTATGGAGCAGGAAGTGAAGGGAAATCTCTGCAATGGGACAGGGCCAGTAAAAAATAAACTGACAGGGGCTATAACCCTCCCTTACTTTTTCCAAGATGAAAGAAAAAAAAGTGTTGCCTACTTTAAGCACAAATTTCTCATAATTTTATGGAAAAGACTAAGAAGATATAACCATGCCAATAGTAGAGCAAAAAACAACATAGCGAGGAAGGTTTGTGGTCCAGGATGATAGGACAGTCAAAATTAGAAGCAACCCCCCCCCCCCCCCCCGGTTTTGGAATCTTGGCCGCCCGCATACCGGAAGCAGTGTGGATGTTTTATGGGGGAGCTAGACTAATTTGCCCCTCAGCCCAGTCCGCAGCATAAGACTGGAGCTACACAGAGTTTGGCCAGTACCGGGTCTCCAAAGTCATCAGACGCAAAAAGTTGGCTCGAGTATAAGCCGAGGGGGGCATTTTCAGCACAAAAAAAAATGTTCTGAAAAAACTTGGCTTATACTCGAGTATATACGTAAGTATCTTTTTCACTTATCAAGCAGATATAACAAAACACAAGACCAAAATAGAGAAAATACGTGAAGTTCATTGTCAGGGTGTTCATTAGTGTTGCTCACGAATATTCGCATTGCGAATATTCGTAACGAATATTGCAAATTCGAATATTCGCGAATAAATTGAATATCGCGGTGAATATTCGATATTGCGAATATTCGTATTTTTTCAAATTTATTTTTAAAACAGATCACATCCTAGTGATCTCCATCGACGTCTAAAAACATTGCTGGTATGATTAGAGACCCTGGGCCGAGTAGCTGAGGCGATGCTTTTATGTTGCCGAATATTCGCAATGCGAATATTCGTATTACGAATATTCGCAAATACTTTCTCTGCCCTTCTGTGTTTTGTGTATAAAAAAAATAAAATAAAAAAATTAGCTTTAGTTTAGTCATATAAGTTTGCGTAAGTAGAGTCAGGGCCAGATTCTCAGAGGCGTTACGACGGAGTATCTCAGATACCCCGTCGTATCGCCTTTTTTTTTGGCTCGTATCTATGCGAGTGATGCTGAGCATCACTTTTGCATAGATACGCTTCTACATCCGACAAGCGTAATACAATTACACTTTCGGATCGTAGATGTAATGACAACTCCGGCCACTAGGTGGCCTTTACGTTGTTTTTTCATTTGCATATGCAAATGAAGTAGTACGCCGATTCTCTATCGCTTTTACGCCGCCCCGTCGTCGCGTACGTCGTTTACGAACTCGTAAGGTTACCCCAGCTTCTATGTGGAGTAACCTTACGAGGTCCCGTCGGATGCCGTCGTGTCCCGTCGGATGCCATGTTAAGTATGGCCTCGGGACCGCGTCGTGTTGTGCGTCGTTTACGTCGTTTGCGTACGTCGATTCTCAATGGGGCTGGCGTACGCTGCGATTACGTCGTTTACATTGAGAAAATGTGACGTCCTTTGGAGCATGCGCACTGGGCTTTTCCCCCGGCCGGCGCATGCGCAGTTCGTTCGACTCGGGGGCGCGCTTAATTTAAATACAAGCCGCCCCATTTGAATTGCGCGGGTTTACGCTGCGCGATTTACGCGACGTAAGCGAAACCTCGGGAGCAAGTGCTTAGAGAATAAAGCACTTGCTCCAGTACGCAGCGGCGGCGTAGTATAACTGGCTTACGCTACGCCGCCGAAAATATTGGAGAATCTGGCCCTCAGTGTTTAGTGCATATTAGTTTATAATCCAGGAAATGATCTCCGTTTTCGCGTGTTGACGAGAATTTCGCAATTAATTTCGCATTCACATTAGCGAAATTTCGCATTCGCATTAGCGAAATTTCACATTCGCATTATTGTTATTTGGACAAAATATCACGAATATTCGATTTTAGCGAATATTTCTCGAATATTCTTCTATATATTTGTGATATATTGCGAAATCGAATATGGCGTATTCCGCTCAACACTAGTGTTCATACACTTTAAAAACATAAAAAGAAATTCATAACTAAACTAAAGTTTTTTTTTGTATAATTGTCTCTTTGAAATTATTACAGAACTTAACAAACATCAATTGATGAAGGTATGTGTTCATTATAAAAATCATTCAGTGTATCTTTTTAAATCAACTAGTATGGATAAGTACATTTGACCTGGAACCTTTGTTCTTGTTTTTTTTTTTTTGCTCTCTTTGCCCCCAGTGGGTAGATCTTTAATACCCCCTTGTCCTGGTGACACCTGTAACCATGGAAATCTCTCTAATGTGGACAATGCAATGAAGCCAAGGCTTTGAATCCTTCCTGACTCTTCTAAAAATATTTTTTCTTGCTGTCTTGATCCGCACAGGGTCTACAGCCACAGCAATGGCCTGGTCTTTCATCACTCCTTGCTCTTGGAATGAGATTTGGCTGCCTGTGGTTGGCCTGAAGGGACTTATACACAACACAAGGACTCCTAACTTTCTATTAGAAACAATTGCTCTTTTAAAGCCTTATTGCTGCTTCATACCTCCGAGCCTTAAAAGTTGAGAAAGAGGGACACCCTGGTGAAGACATGCGGTATGACTATTGCTGAATATTGGGAGTAGAGTAAAAGTGCAAGGTTAAATCGTAGAAGAGTGTATTTCTATGTCACATATTGCAAGATTTGGAATCCTCGGATTTCCCAGAATCCTGTGGGATGCTGAATGATATGACCCTCACCTAGGCAGAATCCAGAGTCATTTTTTACTTTTTACTGGTGATGGAGGTTTATTTAACCTTTTTTTTTTTTGTGTGTGTGTGTGTGTTTTTAAAGGGTGGGAGGTCCAGAATAGTTAGATCCTTTATTTTATATTACAACCCCAAACCGGCCCCTGTAAATTATAGTATATGGTGGTATAGTGGTAGGCTAGGGTAGTATAGGGTGGTATAGTGGCAGGTTGGGGTGCTATAGTGGCAGGTTGGGGTGGTACAGGGAAGGTTAGGGTGGTATAGGGAAGGTTGAGGCGGTACAGGGCAAGTTGGGGTGGTACAGGGCCGGTTAGGGTGGTATAGGGCAGGTTGAGGTGGTACAGGGCAGGTTGCAGTGGTAGAGGGCAGGTTGAGGGTGGTACTGGGCAGGCTGGGGTGGTACAGGGCAAGTTGGGGTGGTACAGGGCAGATTAGAAAGGTATAGGGCAAGTAGGGGTGGCATAGGGCAGGTTAGGGTGGTACAGGGCAGGTTAGAGTGGTACAGGGCAGATTAAGGGTGGTATAGGGCAGGTTGGGGTGGTACAGGGCAGGTTAGAGAGGTATAGGGCACTTTGTGGTTGTATAGGACAGGTTAGGGTGACACAGGGCAGGTTGGTGTGGTATAAGGAAGGTTAGGACTATATGTAGTAAGACTGTGCAGTGTGCATTAATTTTCAATAGCATGCCTCATGCCTGCAGATGAAGACTAGTGTTGAGCAGAATATGCCATATTCGAGATATATTCGCTAAATACGAATATTCGTGATATTTTTTGGAAATGAAATGATTGCGAAATTTAGCTATTGCGAATGCGAATGCGAAATTTCGAGAAATGCGGAATGGAGCACTCTGATTGGCTCAGAATATTTGTGATATTTTACAATACAAAATAATTGCGAATATTCGAGAAATGCGGAAGGAGCACTCTGATTGGCTCAGAATATTCGTGATATATTACAATACACAATAATTGTGAATATTCGGCAAATGCGGAAGGAGCACTCTGATTGGCTCAGAATATTCGTGATATATTACAATACACAATAATTGTGAATATTCGAGAAATGCAGAAGGAGCACTCTGATTGGCTCAGAATATTCGTGATATATTACAATATAAAATAATTGCGAAATTTTGAGAAATGCGGAATGGAGCACTCTGATTGGTTTAGAATATTCGTGATATATTACAATACAAAATAATCGCGCGATATCGCTATTGCCGAATAATCGGCAATATAAAATGAGCGCTGCAGCTACTCGGCCCAGGGTCTCTAATCATACCAGCAATGCTTTTAGACGTCGATGGGGATCTCTAGGATGTGATCTGTTCTAAAAAAAAAAATTGAAAAAATACGAATATTCGAAATAGCGAATATTCGCCGCGATATTCGTGTTATTCGCGAATACTCGAATATGCAATATTCGTAGCGAATATTCGCAATGCGAATATTCGTGAGCAACACTAATGAAGACCCGGGCAGGGCTGCTGTGTCCTCGATTCTATCTCCTTCACCTGCAGGATCAGTCATAGTGAAGGAGACTGTGGGAGAAGTGGAGGTCCCAGAGGGGTAACCTTACCTGACTGGGGAGTGTTACAGGAAGCCTCCCCCACATGGCTGGGTGCCCGGCTCGCACCGCCCTGCAATCACTATAGTACAGTGTTTAGCAAATGTCACCTGGTGTGGCCCATACCGCCCCCCCCAAAGCCCTCCATAGAAATGTCAGATTTTTTTTATTCTTTATTTTATTATATTTGCCTTTTTGAGATCTCACCACCAGGCTGCTCATGTGACGAGCAGGTTCCCCTTACTCTTTTTGCCATATTTGGCACTGGGCGGGGGGTCCTCAATGATGCAGAGAGTGGCACTGAAATGATTAGAGCAATGATGCCCTGAACTCAGAGGATGTCCTCAGTCTTCTGGGGTTAAAGAATAACTAAAGGCAAAACCTTTTTTTAGTTTTGTTTTGCCTATAGTTCTACTTTAAAGATTGAGGGAAGACTGAGGACATCTAGCAACGGGTGGCAGTGCAGAAGAGAATTGCATTTTGAATTGCTTCTTTTTTTTTTAGGCCTAAATGGGATCCTAGCCTGTAGACCCTTAGTTGAGTTTCAAAGAAATTCCAACACTGATGTCCTTCGGAAAGGGCTAGTTTTCCGACAGGCACTGTCTATCTTTGGCTTTGAAATTTGTCTGAGCTGTTCACTCAGAACAAGCATGCAACAAAAGATAGCGAAAGAAGAACATTTGGTTTGCGTTCTTCTTCCATGTCAGTGACTCAGAAAATATTAAAGCCATTGAATTGGCATGATGGCCAGACTAGTCATTTTTTCCACAGGAGATCATCAGCGACAACCCTAGTATTTGCACCTTGACAGGTTCTTCAAGAGGCACATTCGTAGTTTGCTGATGGAGTCAGATTGCCTAACAAAAATAACTTTAGTCAATAATAAGTTCTTCTCTAGTCTTTTTATAGTAACACTTTTAGGTGTTATCAATTGGCTTTTGCTGGTCAAGACAAAACAAAGGCAATACATTCACTATCAAGAGTTGAATGCAGAGGGAGGATGTTGTCGTATCTTTAGGTTACCGGGAAGATCACGGATCAGCCGCAGTGTATTGTTGAAGGGACCAAGGACAGACAGAGACATCGTACTTGTTGACTGAACGTGCTGTGTTGTTTTTTCAGTACAATGAGAAACATATTATTGATGACCTATTTATGACAATCATTATCAGGACCGGCTGACAAATAACATAACTGATAACAACAATTGCTCCGGGTCCACGTATGTCGACTGGATATCCTTCCTTCACAGGAATTCATACAAAATATCAACATGTTGTTTTAGTATATAGAATAGTGGTTAGTTTTTTAAGGAGAAAAAGTCACCAAAAGACATTTGTCTCAAATGGTTTGTTAACCCATTTATATAAGACTATGCTTGCCCCTCTATTAGAGGCTGGCATAGCACACTATGTACTTAGTTTTTTTTAAAAACGGGCATTCTAAATACTGAATTTCGTCTGTCTTCAGGCCAGTCACATGACTCGTGGCCGCTTTACAGCGGCCGATGATTGTCTTCTGCAGGAGAAGCCATAATCTCCCTCTGAAGTCAGCAGGGGAGATCACGTGGTCACTCGTCACTTCTGTAGAAGCTGTGTTTCACAGCTGTAAAGCGACCGTGAGTCACGTGACGGGCCTGAAAACAGCTGAAATTTGGTATTTAGACGGCTTGTTTTTTAAAACTAAGTACATAGTGTGCTATGCCAACCTCTAATAGAGGGGCTGGCAGTGACCGTTGTAAGCTTCTATTTTTAATAGTAGTAACGGCAGGGGGGGTGGAGACAGACACATCACAGCTGACAGGCAGGAGGGGGGAGAGAGTAGAGCAGAGCAGGGCAGCGTATGACCGAGGGACGTACTTTGACCACAGTGATCAGGGCTGAGCAGCCCTGATTCTCGTGGTCAGAATAGAGAGGGCATACAGGAAGTGGCAATTTTTTTTTACAGATACTTTAATTCTGTACAGGGAGGCGGGGGCTGTAACACAAGTGGTGTTCTCATCAGCCCGAGATCCGCTTTGTCATCTCGATGATCTGTAACTATCCCCGCTTTGCAATAATTGGCACTGATAAGACACTGGTGACACCACACTGATGGGCACTGATAATCTGCACTGGTGACACCGCAATGATGGGCACTGATAATCTGCACTGGTGGTGCCTGACATTCCGGCACTGGTGGTCCCTGACATACTGCACTGGCGGCCCCTGACATGCAGCACTGGTGGTCCCTAACATTCAGCACTGGTGGTGGTCCCTAACATTCTGCACTGGTGGTGGTCCCTGACATTTGGCTCTGGTGATCCTTGACATTTCAGCGCTGGCAGTCCCTGACATGCAGATGATGAACTAACTCTTGTTCACATCTTCTTGGTCAAAGATCCTTAGATATATAGCAGGTGGTACAATATACATTTTGGTAACTGTATATTCTGGTAAATCACATACCTACAACCCAACCAATAGACAACCGGTAAAAAAAAACTGCTCCAGTCAGATCCCAGAGATTAGGCTCTATGTCCATTGGGTGCTGCCATCTTCCCTCTCATAAATCATTTAGAAAGTGAAGTCAGGTTGTCAATCAAATCTCATGAACATCTTGTGCATCCAAGATATCTCTACCCTTCCTGTTACAGCTCTATGCATACATCATTGGCATTATGAGATGGGTTAGAGATGAAGATGAGGACTTGGCTACTGACTTTTGATGCATAGTCTAAATTTTCATATCAAGAAGCCGTTTCCAAAAGGCAAACCTCTTTCAGGAAAGAAGAGTGGACTTGAACTGGGAAAAGAGGCAATTAAGAGCATACATGAAACTTCATGCAGTTTTAGTAGAGCACCATGACATTCTTTTTGAGATACAGTTCTGTCAAAACACATCAGTACTGTAAAATGACCATTGAGAGTCTATGATGTCCTTTACACACGACCGGTTTTCCCGTCGAATAAACTCTAAAGGTTTTTCCGATTGGAGTTCCAACTGAATTTCGTTCAAGCTGGCTTGCATACACATAGTACAACACTATTAAGTTCATTGCTTCCGAGCATGCGTCGACTTGATTCTGAGAATGCGTGGTTTTTAGTCTGTCGGAATTGCATCCAGACGAATGGAAATTCCCTAAGAAATTAGTTTCATCGGAAACGTTGGGATCATGTTCTCTATCTAATTCCGTCTGAATTTCCGACGAAAAAGTCCAAAGGGGCATTCACCGGATGGAATATCCGATGAAAGTCTTCCGTCTGACTTTTTCCATCGGAAATTACGCTTGTGTGTACAAGGCATTAGGATTACTTTGTGTTGTAGTAGTTGGTGCATTATAAGTCTATGGGGCCAACTACTGCAACTGAAGTAATTCACAGAGTGGTACTGCCCAGCATCAGTGATCAGTACCCAGCATGGGAGAGTAAAAGAAAATACTCATTACATATGTATGTTTAGATGTTTGGATTTAGTTTTGCTTTGATTCAGCTATAATAGTCATCCTTTACCGAGTTATGTATCCAGTAATACTAGCTCACTCTTCACTGAGGCCACTTCCAATCCTCTGTTTGTAAAAAAAGGACATGTTACCTTGAGCCAAAGACAAATTGTTGAAAGAATACCATAAAATGTGCTGCAACAACTTCAGTGTTTCCGTTCCATGCTATCCTCCACCTGCTGCCAAATCTCAGCTTTCTGACCCATTAGCTACATTTACTGGCCTTATCCTTTAATATACAACAATAAAGTTGGCATGTGATATGAAGTTGTCAAGCTATTCCCATCAGGACTAGCTATTCCCATCAGGACGTATAATCATGCTCTTTGATGAATAGCTGGTTAGCAGTTTCTTGTATAGGACATTAGATATATTGCAGTTTTATCATATTTGCTGTAAACAGTTGTACAAATCACGCATGTGGGAGACACGTGTGTTGGACGGTGAAATGTTTCATCTTGTCTTCCAAATGTCTTTAGAAGTTTGTTTCCAGTTAACTCCATTTTGGTCTCTCTATATATAGCGTCTCAATACAAACACCTACTGTATGTGTGGCAATGACTTTATTCACTTTAATCTTAATATAAATAACTGTCTCCAGATAGCAAAATTGAGGCCTAGCTACAACCTTCTTGCTCCTTCAGTAAACCAGAGCCTTCACCTGCCTTTGAGTAAAGGGCTCCACAATGTGGAATGAAAGTGTGATGAGTAGGGGACGGAATAAGAAGTCCTGCTTGCCCACGGACTCCTTTTTCAATAACTGCATGAGAGGATGGTTGGTGGGCAGGATATACAGTATGCAGTGTGTGAACAAGGCTTGTCCCCATTATAAGAGCTTGTAGCCACACTTTTGTCTCCTAAAGCAACAAACCTGTGCTAGGATCACCTGTTTTATACATAAGATTTTCTTGTTTTTATTTTTAACTTGACTAAAGCCTCGACACCACGATCAGATTTTTGGATGAACGAATGTCTTTTTTTTTTTGTTGCTTGCAAGTTTCATATCGAAAGTGAAGAGGTTACTCAACATATGGAAATTCTCGTACAACAGAATTCATCTTCAGAATTCTTTCAGTTCCAAGCATGCATAATCTTGCACTTCCAAAAACTGTGTTAATTAAACAAAAATTGGACGGAGCTGTGATGGCTCAACGTGATTGGCACTGCGCTGACAAGCCGTTCACCTCTGCAGCAAAGGGTTCGGATCCCGGTCTCGGCTACATGTGAATTGAGTTTGGTGGTCTCATCCCGGCTCCCAGTGGGTGTGCTATGCAAGGTACGCCTGTGCTTAGTACGCCCACCCCCCCCCCCCACAAAAACCACCACACTTGCACGCATACAAAATTGGTTTAACACACACACACTTTGGCCATGTGGTCTCCTAAAATAAAAGAGAGGCGAAGGACCTACGGGGCTGGCTGGGTGGGCTAGGCCCCCTCACTCCCTCATAGGGGGAGTCCCTCTGCCCCGTTGGGCCCCAGTTGGGCTCCCAAGAGGAGCAGGTAGGGCGGGGTGAGTGGGAGGCCCCCCCTCACACCCGCCATTGCCACCAGGGGCATGGAGAAGGATGGCGATTGCCTCCAGGGGAAGGGTCTGCCTACTCCCAACTCCTGCAGTCCGGCTCCTCTCTCTCTCGAGTTCACGCACAAAAATACACTTTAAAAAGAAAAAAATTAAACAAAAATTGGATGTTGGGTGTTCACTTACGATAACATTTTTATAGCCTGCACATTCAGTTGTTCAATCAGCTGTCGAAAGCAAAATACTAACGATCCGAAAATCGCAGATCGTTCATCGGACGAAATTCAACTTCCAATTTTCATTATCTCGTGTACGACTAATCTTATATAGGGAAAAAAAATCTTTACCAATGTTGCTTATGCAGCCCCAGACCATGAAACTCCCACCACCATGCTTGACTGTAGGCAAGACACACGTGTCTTTATACTCCTTCTCCTTAACTGGTTGTTGCCACACACGCTTGACACCATCTGAACCAATTAAGTTTATCTTGGTCTCATCAGACCACAGGACATGGCTCCAGTAATCCATGTCCTTAGTCTGCTTGTCTTCAGCAAACTGTTAGCAGGCTTTCTTGTGCATCATCTTTAGAAGAGGCTTCCTTCTGGGATGATGGCCACACAGAACAACCTTGGCTGCAATGCTGGCAGCACTCATATATTTATTTTCCAAAGACAACCTCTGGATATGACACTGAGCATGTGCACCCAACTTCTTTGGTCGACCATGGCAAGGCCTTTTCTAAATGGAACCTGTCCTGTTAAACCACTTGGCCACTGTGCTGCAGCAGAGTTTCAGGGCCTTGCAAATCTTGTTATAGCCTAGGCCATCTTTATGTAGAGCATCAATTCTTTTTTTTCAGATCCTCAGAGAGTGTTTTGCCATGAGGTGCCATGTTGAACTTCCAGTTACCAGTGTGAGAGAGTGAGGCCTTGTACACACGATCAAATGTGTCTGTTCAAATCGGTCGGACCGACCGATTTGAACAGATCTATCTGCTGGCATTTTGGTTTGCTCGCGTGTACACACGAGCAAACCAAAATCCCCGCCAGCAGACAGCGGGCTGACGTGGCGGTGACGTTGACGCCGCCAGGTCACCGCACCAGGAAGTAAAACACTTCCGCGCATGCATCGAAACCATTCGGCGCGTGTGCGAGAAGACATGTCTGCTGGTTAGCGTACTAACCAGCAGACATGTCGGGCGGACGGGTTCCCAGCCAACAGATTTCAAAGCATGCTTTGAAATCTGTCGGGTGGCCAAATCCGTCTGTTTGCCCGTACACACGATCGAATCTGTCTGCTGAAACGGTCTAGCAGACCGTTTCCAGCAGACAGATTTGATCGTGTGTACGAGGCCTGAGAGTGAGAGCGATAACACCAAATTTAACACAGCTGCTCAAAGGGGAAAGGGAAAATGGCTAATTGTGCCAAATTTGGGCATTTTCACATAGGGGTGTACTCACTTTTGTTGCCAGCGGTTTAGACAATAATGATTGTGTGTTATTTTGACACTGTTATACAAGCTGTACACTCCTTACATTGTAGCAATGTGCCATTTCTTCAATGTTGTCACATGAAAAGTATGTTCCTTGATCTGCTTTGTTTCACTTTTTTCAGAATCAGTTTCAGACAATGAAACGTCTTCTAGGATGGAAAGAACTAATGTATGCTGTACTGTCTCTCTTCAGTGCTAATTAGGAAGGCTTGTTATGTTGTGTTCTAACACGTAAACTCTCAAACTACCGTTTACTCCTTACTGCAACTTTGCAGTTGCACTTAAGAATTTTAAGCTATTTATGGGTTGTTTTTATGAGATAATTTGTATGTCTCGTTTTACACCTAGAAATTAATTTCATCCATGAGAAGTTTGTAATGTAATGCATAGTATCAAGAACCATATAATTTCATTTACTTGCACAGTCAAAACAGTTGTTGTCTAAACTCTAGTAACCCATTAGCATCTTGCATAAAGTATATCATCATTGACCAAATGCGCTAAAAAACAACACATCGGCAGCTAACGCTGGTTGTATACCTGAAAAGATTGTATAATATTCTTAATTTTAACAGATTTGAGTAAAATTACCAGTTATGCTTGGCTAGAAGAATACATCATTAAAGGTAATTTTAATGGTTTTAAAATATTGTTGGACAGCCAGTTGGTTTTTGCTAATTATACATAGATAAGCCAACGTTATGCTGCTGGGCATATATTGGACAACTGGGAAATCATCCAATATGTACTAAATAATGTATGGATGATGTACTAAAAGTTGTACAGTTGACTATAGCATCTCCAGAACTTCTGAAAATGTTTTAAGGAACAATCTGACCTTCCATCCCTCAATTAATGGTCTTCTGTACCCTAAGGGCCCTTTCACACAGGGCAGATCGTAATGATCCGCCTCCGTGTGTCCGCTTTAGCTCAGCGAGGATCCTCCGTAAAATCCCTGCTGAGCCGTCGGCTGACATGGCGGTCCCCGCGCAATGTGCAGGGACCGCCCTGTCTTTCCTCCGCTCTCCCCTATGGGGGGGATTGGATGAACACGGACCGTATGTCTGTATTCATCCGATCCGATCTGCCAGACGGAAGAAAAATAGGATTTTCTTCCGTTCGAAAAATTGGATCATTGCGGAGGTGGACAATTACGGGTGTCAGCGGATGGTCATCCGCTGACACCCGTAATCACATAGGGACCAATGTATGTCCCGTTTTCATCCGCAACAGATGGATGAAAATGTGGACATATGGTCCGTACGTGTGAAAGGGCCCTAAAGCAGACCCATGCTTAGTCCATTTGCAACAAGGCAACAGATTGGCTTTAATATCCTCCTCCCCAGCAGCATGTATAAAAAGACAATGCAGAAAGTCCATATATCACAGGTAAACCAATCTTCAGTGATGGTATAGAAAACATGCAGGTGACTTCATGGGAAAACCTCCACCAGTGATAGAAAGAGCTGCTCACCTCACAGCATGGACCCTTTAATTACAAAGGGTCTGATGTGCTTCCCCACACACAATGTACTGGTTGTCAGCCACAAACTGAGCAAACTAATCCCAGAGCGTCCCTTCTCCAGTTAACAATGCCACTTTCAATGTACCAGATGGAAGTAACCTCAACTCCAGAATCACATGAATCATGCAATTAAAAAGAACATATATAGTGCTCTCCGCAGATATAAAACTTTAATCGTAGTAAAAGCAGAATAAAACTTACAAGAATGGCACTATATCCAAGTATTACAGCATGTGTGTACGAAATCAGTGATGGCCTCCGGTGACGTCACGTGACCTCCGTCCTTACGTACACGTTACGTCCCAGTGGGCGGGACTTCATCAGCGAATGCGTAAGTGACGTGAACACCCACTTTTTATAGTGTGAAATGAATGCCATGGCGACCGAACGCCGCATCACATGACCCAGCATGCATCGGGAGAAGCACCTTCCACGGACGTGATCCCGAAAGTGTCCCCATATGTCAATTAAAGCTGAAAGGAGTACACGGCCATGCTCGCACTAGAGGAATACACCCCGCTTGGCAACAGAAAAAAATGTTTTTTCCTTAAAAACATGAAATAACATTAACCAAATGACACATGTTCAACGAACAACCAAAATCAGATGGTAAAACATAAATATAAAATTAAAAATGCAAAAGTAACATAATCCGCGGCCATTGTTTACAAATAAACAATCAATTAATAAATTAATTAGGAACACAGTCACCAATCGGTGATAAAACAATTAATGTCAAAATCAACATTCAATCCTTCTGGAATTAATACATTTGTCTCGTGTATCCAGTACGATCCCCTACCCTCAGCAGCACATACTCATCATTTTCTCAATCCCCTACAGCTCAGTTCAGCTATCAAGAATTAAGAAAATGCCTGGTAGTTCCCAGTATGGAGCACTTTGGACTGTTCTATAACCGCATTAATGCTTGGTCACTGGCCCAGCATTGTCACATTGGAGTGGGTCAACAGTCCTTAACCCTGTGCGAGCACTAAGTAGAGCAATTTATAGATTTACACAGGGCAGGTTCTCCTGCTTGCAGCAGATGAAGGAAGGAAAAAAGAAGGCATCAAAAGGAAAACCTTCTTGTCTATATGTTCTTCTGTGAAACTTTTTGATGTTTGAAAAGGGATCGAAGATTCTATCCTAGGATTTTGTTGGGCTGTGTTAGGTAGGCAGTGAGCCCACTGATTTTAGGGATATTTCCTAATTGTATTCCTTTTATGAGACTAAATACTACCTTGCATCTCAGAGCTGTAAGTTAAACTCATGCATAAACTGTATTTTTGAAAGAAAAATTAATACCATTTCCTTTGAACAGACATGGTGCTTTTTTCATTCTCTTTACAGGCGTTCGGGGATACAGGATGAAAGCTCAGGAGTCAGCAAAAGGGCGTATGAGACTGTTGTTACCGCCTATGAAGATTCAAAGTACACCAACCGCACTTGCACCATCCTATTTTAGTGGTATACCAATGTTAACATAGAGAAGGCAACATTGGATGGAGCACGAACATGGGGGACAAGCCAAAGTTCAACTGATTTTAAGGTAGCTTCTTTAATTTAGCCATTGGATGCAAAAATCAATAGGGGATAGAGATTGAAACAGTTGCCAAAAGCACAGTTGTCCTTTAAAATCTATGTAGTACATCACCACAATACATGAACATTCAGCAATGCTGTATCCCTTTAAAGTACAGAAAAATGCCTGTTAATTTGCCAAAAACACACTAAATTCCTAATGTCCCATTGTGCGCTGACAACACACATGATTTTTGTGGACTTAACTACCGGTACTAGTCAACCCTAATTGGTTAGCTATACTCATAAATTTCTCCACGTTTCTTCATTTCCACATCTTAGTGGCTAATTGTTCTGCAGTCCAAACAAAGAACCGGGAGGGCTAACTACACTTCTTGAGGTCACACAGAAAGTGTACATAGGATAGCTCCAATTGCTGACATGATCAACAGACATTTTGGAATTTGGAACCCTTTTGGAATTATATGGATTTCTGCAAATATTGAATTGGTCATAACATGTGATCTAAACGTGCAGCAATGTTTTTTTTTTTTTTTTTTTTGGGTGGCAGTAGCTTTCTCTGTGGTATCCTCCCATGAAATCCATTCTTGTTTAGTGTTTTACGTATTGTAGATTCGCTAACGGGGATGTTAGCATATGTCAGAGTCTTTTGTAAGTCTTTAGCTGACACTCTAGGATTCTTCACCTCATTGAGCAGTCTGCGCTAAGCTCTTGCAGTCATCTTTACAGGACGGCAACTCTTAGGGAGAGTAGCAGCAGTAATGAACTTTCTCCATTTATAGACAATTTGTCTTACCGTGGACTTATGAACAGCAAGGCTTTTGGAGATACTTTTATAACCCTTTACAGCTTTATGCAATTCAATTTCTTAATCGTAGGTCTTCAGAGAGCTCTTTTGTGCGAGGCATCATTCACATCAGGCAATGCTTCTTGTGAAAAGCAAACCCAGAACTGGTGTGTGTTTTTTATAGGGCAGGGCAGCTGTAACCAACACCTCCAATCTCATCTCATTGATTGAACTCCATTTGGCTGACACCTCACTCCAATTAGCTCTTAGAGATGTCATTAGTCTAGGGGTTCACATACTTTTTCCACCTGCACTGTGAATGTTTACACGGTGTGTTCAATAAAAACATGGTAACATTTAATTCTTTGTGTGTTATTAGTTTAAGCAGACTGTCATGGTCTATTGTTGTGACTTAGATGAAGATCAGATCACATTTTATGACCAATTTGTGCAGAAATCCATATCATTCCAAAAGGGTTCACATACTTTTTATTGCAACTTTATAATAAAACACATTCAATGGTCATTATCATACTCAAAGGAGGAACATAAGAGAGGTTCATTTGTAGGGACTACATACACTTTAAATAAAGAGTTGACTCAGGCATGTACGAGTTAACTCATCCTTTGTTCAGCACTGAAGTAACCTGCAACCAGTGGCCTAACATCCAAGAGAGACGGGTGTGTTGAATTACAGTACCCAGGTCTAGCCAGAAAGGAAGGAAAAAACAAATACATTGAACATACTTGCTGCCAAACCACACTACTTAGCGCTCAGATGAAGAGTCGTTACTATTGGCTCCACTTATTAACAGGCCCAGCCCTATCATAAATACGGTGATTAATGCAGCTGATAAAGAGCCCTTATTTGCTGTGCCACATATGACCCTGCTTTCCTTCTCATTAATAATGATTCTTTGCGCTTATATTCCTCAAAACAAGGAAATAGTTCTCTAGCTGGCACGATAATGAAATTGTATTAGGATAGAGTTTATGCATCCTAATCTGATTTCTTCAAATATTACTTTGTGGTTTTCCGCAAGATTTAAAATTAGAACTTTTGATTTTCTTGTTGCGAGAAGGATAGTTTTCAGTGGGTTTGTGTGTATGTTGGCTGCATTCAGCCTATTGTACTATAGATTTTATAATGTGGCATTCATATGTCTGTTGTGTGCCTCACTTGTATATAAGCAAAAGAGATATTAACCTATGAAGAGAGTTTATTACTAAAAACGACTTATTATAAGTTATAAGTTGACATTTCGACAAAAGTTTATTTCCATTAACACACCAGTTTCCAAGCAGTATGGCTGTTCTGTCTTCAAGGGGTAATGCCCTGTACACATGACCGGGATTCCCGGCAGTATAAAGTCTGCTGTGAATCCCGATGGGAAAACCGTGAACCTGCTCTGTAACTTTCCCCGTGTACAAAAATCTATCCCCTATTTTGTAGATGCTATAACTTTTGCACAAACCAATCAATATACGCTTATTGCGATTTTGTTTACCAAAAATATGTAGAAAAATACATATTAGTCTAAACTGATGAAGAAATGTGTTTTGTTTTTTGTTTTTTTTGTTTTTTTTTGGGGGGGGGGGATATTTATTATAGCAAAAGGTAAAAAAAAAGTTTTTCTTTTCGAAAATCGTTGCTCTATTTTTGTTTATAGCGCATAAAATAAAAACCGCAGAGGAGATTAAATACCACCAAGAAAAAAAAAGGATATCAATTTTGTTTAGGTACAACATCGCACAACCGCGCAATTGTCAGTTAAAACGACACAGGGCCGTATCGCAAATAATGGCCTGGTCATTAAGGGGGCAAATCCTTCCCGTCCTTAAGTGGTTAATAACTACTGCAGTAGGTAACAGACACAAAAGACACTCGGCATCTTTCCAAATAACTGTTCTGTTTATTAAACGCAATAGAAGTTTTTACATAGGTATTACATTAATGTTACGATTGTACTTTTATGGTAACAAGGGGCGTAACATAGGCAGGCTAATTTCTAATCAGGACTTGAAAGAACGCAAAAATGTAATGAAAACATTATTAGTGCAGCGTGCACAATTTCAGTGTGCAATACATTTAAAATAGAATACAATTAAATACAGAATTTTCCATTTCCTTAACTCTCTTCTCCCCCTTCTTTCTGTAGGGCTTCTGGGACGGAACAAAGCAATTCTCTGTATCATCGGTGACCAATCACAATTGCTCTCATCTTTCCTGGAAGCACTGCAGATAGACAGGGGAGAAGAGTAGAAATTTCAAATCAAGTATGGTCACTAACATCTCATCACCCACTAGACATGTGCAGACTGGAATATTTTGTTTAGTTTTTTCATTTTCGTTTGGAAAATACATTTATTTAGTTACTCCCGAAAATCGTATTGATTTATTTCCTTTTTCGTTGGGGAATAGCTTTCGTCCGAAAATCCAATAATACTTGGTTTCTGTTGAGTGTTCAAAAGGATATTCGACGGAACATCGAATCTTTACGTCGAATCGTACATTTCCGTTGGAATATTCCGCCTACAAGAATTCTAATGTTGTATGATTAGTAATAATGTCGAATCTATTTTCTTCATAAATCGAAATCTATTCTCTGTAATGTCGAATCTATTATTTCTATAGTGTTGAATCTTTTCTCTATAATGTCGAATGTTTTCCCTATAATGTCGAATCTTTTTCCTATACTGTCGAATCTATTCCCTATAATGTCGAATCTTTTCCCTATAATGTCGAATCTCTCTATATCAAATTTTTACCGCAAAGAAAACGAAAATAAAGCATTTTTTATGTCGGATCTTTCGGTTTTCGTTTCTTGCGCTTTCGTTATCGTTTTAACAAACGATAACGAAAAAAACAGATTTTCGGACGAAAATGCATTCTAACGAAAACGAATGCACATGTCTATCACCCACAGGGGTAAATACAGAGGGGACTGTGGGGGTGGGGAGGGTGTATGGTTATGTTCGCTTTTTGACTTTTCCTGAGAAGGTTACACCTTCCCTTATTAAAAAAAAAATATTATCCTGGTAGAGAACGGTAACTAGATATCCAAAAAGCAGTTATGTTTTTTAATATTTTCCATAGCAAAAATATAAATACATGTTATTTACATTAAAATACAACATGATGGAAAAAATCCAAGAGTCTCTGCCAAAAGAACACAGCCTAGGATCATATAAAACTCTCTTCTAGCTGCCAACTCTACTTATAGCTAGAAACTTTATTTAAAAATCTCCAGGGTATTTATTTCTCAGTAGAAAAAGTCAAACAGAAAAAATATGGCCCTTTCAGGTCATTGTAGGGCTGCACACTTGCTGTTTTGCTCGGTCGAATTGTGTATTTTTCGGCTTTAGCATGTAGATCCAAACATTACATTTTAGTGAATGAAAATACAATGACTTGGTTTAATGGAGCTTTATTTAATATATGTCAGAGGACTGACTTAAGCCCTGTACACACGATCGGTTTGTCTGATGAAAACGGACCAATGGACCGTTTTCATCGGACAAACCAATCGTGTGTGGGCCCCATCTGTATGTTTTCTATCGGTGAAAAAAAATAGAACATGTTTTTAAATTTTCCTATGAATAAAAAACCGATAGAAAAAAAACAATCGTCTGTGTGGAAGTCTATCGGTCAAAAATCTACGCATGCTCAAAATCAAGTCGACGCATTCTCGGAAGTATTGAACTTCATTTTCTCAGCACTTGTAGTGTTTTGCCTAACCGCGTTGAAACGGTCAGATTTTTGACCAATGGTGTGTAGGCAAGACTGGTGAAAGTCAGCTTCATCGGAAATCCGACGAAAAAATCCATCGGCTTAGATTTCATTAGATATCTGATCGTGTGTACAGGGCATTAGTCTCTTGCAGTTCTGCTATGTGCACTCTGGGGCTTTCATATGTTGTATTACTGTATATGAAAACCTTTGTTGAGTCATCCAGACGTTTGTTTTCAGATGTTCTGTATGACTAGGGACTTACTTTAAATATTTGACTGCTATTCAGCCACAGAGACTGTTATGTTCAATGGAGAAACCTTACAGAAATGTCTTGAGTCTGGGGTCCTAATGCCTAGTACAAACATATGGGTTTCCTGGCGGACCTTTTACCGTTGGGAAACCCGAGGGGAAAACCAAGAACATTGCTCGGTTACTTTGTCCCCCTACACACGGCAGGGTTTGCCATGAGAGCTTCGGTCGGGAAACCCGGCCGTGTGTATGCTCCACCACAGTCTTTTCCCATAGGAAAACTGCCGGCTTAAAAAACGCCGGGAAAAAAGTGAGCTGATTCCTGTCTTAACTGAAGCAGCTTTACAGGAAGAGAAAATAGTTTACTTAGGCAAACCCCTCCCTCCCACAGAGCTGATTATTCTGTGATTGGCCACAGCCAAAGTCGCCTGTCCTGGAGGTAACTTTAAGTTGCGTTGTAAGTTGCTCCAAGACACGCTAAAGTCGCCTTGCAAAGTCGTGCTGTAAGTCGGGTTGCCCCTGTGTGAACTGGCTCTAAGAGGAGCCTCTCTTCTCTTTTATACTCTGTTGCTCCTGCTGGATTTTGCTTCTAATCCTCTTGTGGAGGCTGCCATTTGTGAATGAACATTTTATAGTTACACAATTGCTATAATCTTTTTATATGGACTATAAACTGAAGGACCTATGAATAAATGGTTGTGGAACGAATCATTTGAGTTTCCATTATTTCGTATGGGGAAATTTGCTTTGATATACAAGTGCTTTGAAATACAAGCATGTTTCTGGAACTAATTATGCTTGCAATCCAAGGTTTTACTGTGTTTCCACTGCAAAAAATATATATTTCTTATATGTCTTTGTATGTACGGTGTTTGCATCTTGCTTGGTTTAAGAGAGGACTTACGTGATAGTTAAGGCGAAAGGTAAAATAAGGCCTGTTTTCCAGCAAAGACATAAAAATATTGTATGTCTTAAATATTTATCTCCCTTTGATGAAATGAAGCCTACAAATGAGCTGGGTAAATGAGGCTAAAATGTTTATTTGATCTGGTTAGAGATCAAAATATTTTTGAAAGAAATGAAGTCAGAAGTAGGAAAAAAAAATAAAAAAATGTCTTCACTTCTGCCCTAGAGCAAGAGGCTATAATGAAGTCTTCACCGAGCCAACGCGTAAGAGTTAACAATGTATCTGCTGGCTGGCAGGACTCCCACCCCAAATCAAGCCTGCTGCATCTCATGTGGATGTGAGACACAAACTGTATAGATTGGAAACATCTGTATCTTGACTGAATCAGCCTCACGGCAGCAGTGTCACGCAGGGATTTACTTAAAGACTGTCCCTTTTTTGTTTGACTTAGCCGAACAGAGCAAATAAATATGGTAGGTTTTGTTTAAATAACGTTTCTGATCAATAGAGGTTTGTACAGCTTTACAACCTTCAACTATAAACAGAGCAGAGACAAACCCACACATCGCTAGACACGAAATTACTTGTTTTCATTCTACGCCGTTATGGGGAAGCTGTCTTTGGGAGCAGACGTATATTCAATCTCGAGACCCAGTAATATTTATTTTATTTCATTCATTTATATTATGCCAGAGAATTTCTTTAGTGCTTAAAGTGCTCATAGACGGCTCATGTCACTCCCTGACTCGTCGAACACGAAGGAACCTAAATTTCAAATTTTCAGCCATTGGAGCGTGCAGGAGAGAGGGAAATGTATATTACTAGGGCTGTGGAAAATAATTATTAATTCATCGATTAATCTTTAATTTTTTTGATTGATCAAAATTTTTTTGATTGATCAAAATTTTTTTGATCCATCAAAATTCTTGATTGGTACTCACCTCTCCGCCGGCTTCAGGGAGTTCCGTTGGAGGTCCGGTGACGTTACGGACACAGGCGGGGCTTGTCGCTTCCATCTGAAGGGCTCCTTTAATGTGCCTTCATATCTGCATGCCGGCGGGACCTTACTATCTGCCACATGCAAGGGCTGTTACACTTCCCTCTATCAACCTTGGATTCTACAACCATCCACTGGGAGTTGTGATAGTTCCCTTCACATGACATCTACATGCCAACGGACCAATGTTAACCTCTCCTCATCTGGATTCAGCAATGGCATCGTTGTACACATTTTTATACCAGTATCATACTTAGCTACATGTTTTTTTGACTGCTTTTGCTACCGTTTGGTATTACTCGCACCATTTTTACAGTTTATATAGCTACATCGATTTTATCTCCAGTGCAATATTTATATTGTTACCTACTTGAAGACTATAAAAGTTTTAATGCTATTCCCATTGAGCGCTGCCTCTGTGTTTTTTGTATCCTGCTATCCATTTTTCCAGGGGTTGGTAGCTGCACTGGGAATCAGCCTGCAAGGAGATCAGCTAAAAGTAGTTGGATCTGTATGTGCAATATAATTAATCGAAATTGGTCGATTAATTCATAAAAAAAACAAAACGATTTTAATCAGTAACAGCCCTACATATTACCCAAAAAGTCACACTTAACGATATCCTTATCTCCACAACCAATCCATACATCTCCTCTACTCCAGGGTGTAACAGGCACTCATAGAGCCGTAATGCGTTCCACCCTAGAACACATTATGGCGACCGAACGATGACATCATTGCCTGGCGCCGCATGCGTTCCAGCTTGGAACGTGGAAGTGTGCTGCGCTCGATTCAGTACTGATGCACTATGCCTGTTACCTGCCTATTAAGGCATTCACCTTCAATAGAAACACCGTTCTATTATTGTCAGCCGCACCAGCCATGCTACAATACATGCAAGATTATGGCCAGCTAGCAAAGACCTTTACTGCTTCCAGCCTGCCATCGCTGCGTACAACCTGGGAGTTCTTCCTTGCTGTCGCCCTACACTACGGAGTCCCTTGCTGCTAAACTCAAGCCCTATAAAATGGATAAGTAGCAATTGTTTCACTTGTAGTTCTACAGGAAGACCTGCTACATATAATTGCTCTTAAACATTTATTGTATTTAACTCTGGCTTATTGCATTTTAAGATACTGCTTGGGACTGATTGTTATGCCTGTTTGCCGTTGTGCCTGCTTGCCTGTTTGCCGTGGAGTATCTTAAAGCGACATACACTCTCTAATTAACTGAGCTATATATGCCTCTCCTATGCACTTACCATTTGCTACCAGTAATCATATTTACTACGTGCTTGACATAAGTGTTACTTGTTTATGGGCCCTTGTCCTATGTTGCTGAACATGTTTGCTTTAACATTCCTATGCTATGCGTAGAAGGTATTTCATACCAACTCCCTTAGTGGCCTAATGCATTTCTTTGTTTTAAGTGATATGATGTAGAGAACCCCCAAACTCCTGTTTGAGTGGAATGACACCTGGGATCCCGTACTGATAATCACTTCCGTATAGAAGTGCATTGGAATCTTTACGTTTATGTTATCATTTTAAACGCTGAGGTGTGGTCGCATGTTGTAATACGTCCAGCCTTAGTAGCTCAACGTCTTTCTTTATGTGAGAGAGAGATGATGTAGAGAACCCCCAAACTCCTGTTTGAGTGGAGTGACTTTTCACCTTGCAAAAGTCCGCCATGAGTCAGTCGGAAGTCCGATGGAAGGAAAGAGAACAGGTTCTCTATCTAAGGTCCGAGAAAAAAAGTCAGATGGAGGCTACACACGGCCGGACTTTCCGAGAAAAAAAGCCCATCTGACCTATGTACGAGGCATAAGGGTTCCTTGAGCAAAAAGGAGTTTCTGCCTCTCAGCTAAGTTTCGACTGACACCATTGATATTTTTGGCTATCTTTAAAGGAGTTGTAAAGGTTTATTTTTATTTTTTTCACAAGAAATGTAAAGGTTTCTTTTATTTTTTTTGTAAATAACAAACATGTTATACTTACCTCCACTGTGTAGTTCGTTTTGCACAGAGTGGCCCCGATCCTCGTCTTCTGGGGTCCCTCGGCGGTTGTCTCGGCTCCTCGCTGCAAGAGCTAGCCCCCCTCTGGGAAGCTTTCTCCGGAGGGGGTTAGCTTGCGGGTGCGCTCCCGTGTGATACACTCAGCAGCCATAGCCCGTGTATAACTCAGCCCCGCCCCCCGGCACGCTGTGTCATTGATTTGATTGACAGCAGCGGGAGCCAATGGCTCTGCTCCTATCAATCATCCAATAAAGAGCTGTCTCAAGCTGGGGGAATGCATCACAGGATCGCGCCCACGGAGATTCAAGGCTCAGGTAAGTAAAACGGGGGGACTGAGGGGCCAGAGAGTGCAAGGTGTTTTTTCACCTTAATGCATAGGATGCATTAAGGTAAAAAAAACACAAAACTTTACAACCCCTTTAAGGGGGAATTCTTTTCAATAACCACAAATGTAAGGAGCGCTCTTTCTACTGACCATCACACTATTGTACTGTGAGCTTTAAGTGTAATAATTATTAGCAGGGGTTCCCTAAAGCCAAATAATTATTTCAAAGGTTTCTCCATGTTAAAAAGAATTAGAAAATCTGCTCTACTTAATGGCCCTGTAATTCATTTTTCATTTCTTAATTTGTTTTTCTGCCTCCTTGTAAAAAAAAATTCCATGACTCCACTAACCTCCTTTACCACCCTCACTACCTTTTGTTTAGAACAAGCAGCGCATGTAAGTTGTGGTCATGTGCACTGCTCTATATACCAGTGGCGGATCCAGGGGGGGGCAATGGGGAAATTGTCCCCCTCCAAGAATGCGGGTGAGTGAGTGGACGGGCAGGCGTCTCCGCGGGTGAGAGAGCTGGCAAACGGCTCTGCGGCTGAGAGCGTGGGGAGAGCTCTGTTTGTGAGAGACAGCGGGTGTCTCCATGGGTGGGCTCGGTTGGTGAGCCGATGTGCGCCTCAGTGACGGTGTGTGAGCGTGCTGCTGGCCAATTAGGAAGCCGGTGGGAGAGAGAGCAGAAAGATGACATAATCTCTCACTGCCCAGCGCCCGCCCAGCGCCTGCCCAGCATCCCTGCAGTTTCGCCCTCACTGTGCAGTGTGCAGGCAGCTGTGGCAGCAGAGAAATTACATCATCACTCTGCTGCTTGAATGGTAATCTGCTGCCTGACTCTGGGACACAGCAAGAGACAATTATAGCAGGCAAGTGACAATCCCCAACGTGGGGCAAGTGAAAATCTGCAACGTTTGGCATGGGATGTGGCAAGTGAAAATCTGCAACATGTGGCAAGTGACAATCTGCAACGTGTGGCATGGGATGTGGCAAATGACAATCCACAAGGTGTGGCAGGTGACGTGGCAAGTGACAATCTGCAACGTGTGGCATGGGACGTGGCAAGTGACAATCTGCAACGTGTGGCATGGGATGTGGCAAGTGACAATCCACAAGGTGTGGCAGGTGACGTGGCAAGTGAAATCTGCAACGTGTAGCATGGGACGTGGCAAGTGACAATCCCCAATGTGTGGCAGGTGACATGGCAAGTGACAATCCGCAACGTGTGGCAGGTGATGTGGCAAGTGACAATCCACAACATGTCGCAGGTGGCGTGGCAAGGGACAATCGCAACGTGTGGCATGGGATGTGACAAGTGACAATCTGTATCTGGTGGCAGGTGACGTGGCAAGTGAAAATCCGCAACGTGTGACAGGTGACAGTGGCAAGTGACACACTCAGGGCTCTCACTGATTCTGCATTATGAACTATTTCATTTTCTTTAACAATGTAATAATAGTAATATTGCGCTTCAATCATCCTGACACCATGACAACCATGGTGCCATGATGATTGAAGAGCAAACACTCGCCATTTTGCCGATAAATTTACCCCAAAAAAACATATTTTCTGGCAGTGCCCCTCCCGAGACTAGATTCTGGATCCGTCCCTGCTTTGTACACTATACATCCCATAGTGCAAGGTCCATCCTTTTGGATATGTGGACAGCAGCTATAAGGTCCAGGGTCTCAGTGCAGGACTTTTCGTGTTTACATTTTCGGAAAGAGAGGATGGCTGAACAAATCTAGCAACCCTCTGAGAGCCGGTTCACACAGCCGCGGCACGACTTCGGGGGCGACTCTGCAAGTCGTCTTGAAGACGACTTCAGAGGCGACCTGCAAAACGACTTCTGTACAGGAACCTTTTTCTAAGTCGGAGCGACTTGCGTCGCTCCTATTACAACGGTTCCATTGCATTGAATGGGACGCGACTCGTCAGGCAGCTGAGCCGCCTGATGAGTCGCCCCAGTGTGAAACGGCTCTAACTGGAAGTCTGATTATAGCAGCAAAAAAAAAAGAAGAAAATTGGAAATTTTGTAGGAGGCCGAGTTAGGAAAAATATCTACAACCCATATCCAGGCGGATGTTGCTCTCAATCCCCTTCCACTCACTCACAATTCTAAATGAAGAAAACCCTCTAACATCTCCCCCAAGGCTGTCATCACAGGACTCTAAACTGAGTCCTCCCAGGAAAAAGAGCAGTGATCCAGCACTGGAGATCCGACAGGCTTTTCTGTCACCCTTATTTGTGACGTCTGCAGGCAGCTGCAGTCTTCTGGAGCCTTAGAGGATTCTGGCTCTAGACAGCCAATGGCAAGTATCCAAATTACCAATCAGCCAGGCAGGGGGTGGACATCTGAGGAGGGACCCTCCCACTCAGTAGTCATGAAGATAGATAACTCTGGCCCATCACATGGCTTTAATCAAGGCTTCAGGGTGAGTTTTTTTTTTTTTTTTTACAACTGTTTCAGCTAATAGCCACGAGGAAACAGGCGTTTTGTTTGTGTGATGGGCCTCAAAAAGAAAGCAGCTTTAATCTGGTTCCCTTCTGTTCTCAATGACACCCACCTACTCTCACCAGCCCATTGTTCGTTCTTTTTACCTTTAAACTGGATCCAAAGCTGCTGTCACTTGACCTCCATAGCTCCTCCAGGCTCCCATCCAGCATACATTGCCTAGAGCACATAAAGTGGTTTAACTTTGAATTATCATACAAAAATAAAGCTCATCTGAGTACCTTTGTGTATAAACCGGATGTAAAAAAAAACAGTCTGGTTTGTCCCCAAGTCGATCTATGGACAACCAGCCTGCCCATAGATGAATCAAATCTTGGAGAGCCGAGATTGTGATTGGCTGTTGGGGGCTTTGTTATTCTTTTGTTTCCAATGAATAAAATAACCTGAGTTTCTGTGCTCAGGGCAGAAGCTTGAGATTCCAGTTTGAAGCAGCATTGTTTTCTGACTTTACCTGGTGCCATGAAGTACTTCACATTCCTTGTACAAAAGAGCTTGATACAAACGTGCTTTTAAGCACGCAGGAATTGTTTAGTGCTTTGTGTGCGTTGAGACGCTGGAAGTGCACATTTTGGCATGGTGTGGATTTGCGTACAGAGCCCAAGGGAATTCTTCCACCTCAGCTTTGTTTCAAGGCAAGTATTTCATAATGTGCTAGTATGCGATGCATGCTAGTACATTATGCAATTGCCTTAGGCCGCGTACACACGGAGGGACATATCCGCTGAAACGGTCCGACATACCGTTTCCAGCGGACATGTCTCCTCCGGATTTTGGTCCGATGGCGTGTACACACCTTCGGATCAAAATCCCCGCCGGTAGACAGCGCGGTGACGTGGCGGTGACGTTGACACCGCAACGTCACCGCACCAGGAAGAAAAATAATTCCGCGCATGCGTCTAATCCTTTCGACGCATGTGCGGGAAGATATGTCCGCTGGTGAGTGTACTGACCAGCGGACATATCCGACGGACATGTCCTGAGCGGACAAATTTTAAAGCATGTTTTAAAATTTGTCCGCCGGTCGGACATGTCCGCTAGCCCATACACACGATCGGATTTGTCTGCTGAACTGGTCCGTTGGACCAGTTTGAGCGGACAGATTCGATCGTGTGTACGCGGCCTAACACGTGTTTTTTTTTTTTTTTTTTTTCACCAGCCATAATTTACTACCGCTTTATATTTATTAACTTTATTCGCAATACATATAAATAAATCCCTTAATCTCTTGCCCAGCTCTCCTGGATCACTTTGGCTGATCTCCCTTTGAAAAATTGGTAGCTTCTTGGTCATCTGTTACTGGGTGGAAGTTTTTCCTTACTCTCAGACAAAGCTGCTACAATTTATGGAAGATTGACCTTGATGAACACTTGCCTTTTTAACCTTGCTAAGTACATAACTATGCCTATTTCTCAAACACCTTTCTACACGAGGCCCTTAATCACTGCCCCCATTGAAGACACGGAACAGTTGATTCTGTACGTACAAACTTTCAGTGACGCAGCGTTCCTTCACAAACAGGGACATTTATGAAAATGGAAACCAGGCTGCGCAAGCCTTGAAATGTGGCTCTCATTATATTTCACTTTAGTTAAACAAAAGTCAGAAATCACCTTCTACAATATGACGACTTTAAAGCTTGGCCAACTGGCTGCAGAACACAACATTCTCGGAGTTTGAGCTCACAATGTTTTCTCAAATTGTATATGAATAGTGAGCTGGCTGCCTTTTCTGTGATGAAGATAACACATTTTACAGAGAATTTACTAGGTCTCGTGTTTAACATGTTTGCCCACTTTTTCACCTAGTCTTATTTTGCTTGAGTGTGACATTCTTTCATGAATGCTTGATTTCCTACACTCTTGATTCTATTTTCGGGCTGCAATTTTAAGCACAAAAAGGACCTTTAAAAATATACAAACACATACTTCTTTTTCTAGCTGATCAAATAAAATACAACACTTTCTTCTCTTGGTCCTTGTTTTGGTTCTTAGCAGGGTTGTGTGATAGTAGGGTGATGACTTCCAATGTACAGCATAATATTTACTCTTGGCCAAAACACCTTTTTTTACACCTTTTAACCAATAGGTCTGGCCTACCATCCTACCAAAAATAGACATGGTTATGGTGACTTTGTTCCTAGATGTTACAAACTTAGAAAAACTTTTCCCTGCAAAAACAGAATCCCACCGCCAATCTTTGCTTCGTAGAAAAGCTAAGCTTGCCAAAGAAGCTTTAGCATTCTGGGAGTATTGAATGACTGATCCACCTCTGCACCTGGTGACTCCTTCTGTGATTCCTGTGAAGTCCCAAACGTCTAAGTCCCAATACCAGAGTGGGTATTGCTCACCCAGATAGGCCCCTCTTAACTGGCCTAGCAGCCGGAATGATGCACAAACAATGATCAGTAAGGCCTCGTACACACGAGGCAATCGATTTGTTCAAAACGGTCTGTACGACCGATTTGAACAAATCTGTCTGCTGGCATTTTGGTTTTCTCGCGTGTACACACGAGCAAACCAAAATCCCCGCCAGCAGACAGCGCGCTGACGTGTCGGTGACATGGCGGTGACGTTGACGCCGCCACGTCACCGCACCAGGAAGTAAAACACTTCCGCGCATGTGTCGAAACCATTCGGCGCGTGTGCGAGAAGACATGTCTGCTGGTTAGCGTACTAACCAGCAGACATGTCGGGCGGACGGGTTCCCAGCCGACAGATTGGTATGCATGCTTTCCAATCTGTCGGGTGGCCAAATCCGTCGGCTCGCCCGTACACACGATCGAATCTGTCTGCTGAAATGGTCTAGCAGACCGTTTCCAGCAGACAGATTTGATCGTGTGTACGAGGCCTAAGGCCGCGTACACACGAGGAGACATATCCGATGAAAACGGTCCGACAGACCGATTTCATCGGACATGTCTCCTGGGATGTTTTGGTCTGATGGTTGTACACACGATCAAACCAAAATCCCCGCGGACAAACAGCGCAGTGACGCCGCCACGTCACCAAACCAGGAGATTTCGGTCCGCTGGTTAGGAGTACTAACCAGCAGACATATCCGACAGACCGCTTTCCAGCAGACAAGTTTTAAAGCATGCTTTAAAACTTTTGTCTGCTGGAAACCTGTCTGCTAGCCCGTACACACGATCGGATATGTCCGCTTGAACTGGTCTGCGGACCAGTTTCAGCAGATATGTTTGATCGTGTGTACGCGGCCTAACAGTCTCAAGCGTGAAGAGTCCGGAATCCTCTGCCTCAGAATTTGGTACCCGAACTTCCAGTCATACAGTTTGAGAGCCTATAAGCCGACCCGGCGAAAATGTAGGGTAACATTGATTGTAGATCATCCCTTAATGGAGTTACCAGGCCTATACCAAGACATCAGTCCTCCCCTGGTTTTCTCCATTAAGTTGGTTCCTCTCATGTGACGGACAGCTCATGATCACTTGAAATTATAGGCCCAGTCAGAATGGCTGGGCCTACTTGGTAGAAGTACAGCCTCGGGCCAACAAGGCCCCGAGGCAAAACGACCATCACGAACGTTCGAGCTAGGAGGGCCTCGAGGCAGAGCCTCTCACAACTTGGCATCTGTCCCTTAAGTATCCTTCCCCAGCATGCCCAGCGGGGAGACCGGGAGACCACTCCCACTGGGTTGCTCCTGGGAAAAGACACCCAATGCACTGTAGCCTGCCTGAATTCCAACATTGGCCAGTGGTGGTATCGCCACCTACAGGCAACAGTGGGAAATTCCCTCCAACCACAGCCACAGCCAGAACAGAGGCTAATTTTGTATCAATCATCAAAGTCTGAGCCAATTATCAGCTCAGACACCCACTAAATTTAACATAGTGCCTGGTCATCAGGAGCAGGGTGCAACACTTAAAATAACCATGCTGAGAAAGCCTTCATCTTTATATCTTTCTAGAAGGATGGTGCCATCTTTGTTCAGGCATCATACAAAGTCATCATGTACTTTCTGAACTAAAATATAATGAGACTGTAATGTAATCTTGGTGCTTGTGCAGTAATCATTATGTCCCTAGCCCTTTGTACACATATCTCTTCACACAGATCAGACCCTAGCTGCTGCTTCTTACTATGTGAGCTGCCAAAAAGTTACAGTAGTCTCAGTGAGTTATCCCTTGTGGAAGAGAGACAGAGGAAATGCCTTTCTCCCATCTGTAGTAGATTTACATCATTGTCCTAAGATGTTCCTCCTATACCTATGCATATTTATGTAGCACCCTCTAGTTAGTGAGGATTTTCTGGCAGAGTAGGACAATTTAGGTAGGCCTAGCTGGTGGCTAGGCCTGTTTGTTTTCAATCTGGGCTGGGAGTGTTTCAGGACAGCAGCTGGTGACTCACAGGCAGCATCACTGTCCCCCTCCCTCTTCTTTCTAGAAGGTGCTAGAAGAAAAGGAGAGGTGAAGCTGTCTGGGGTATGCTAAAGAGCCTTGACCAATCCCCAACTTGGATTGGCAGGGGGCAGGCCTCCTTAAATACCTGGGGTCAGCCCAGCTGAGGAGGAGTTGTCTGGTGGAAGAGCTGGAGTGAGAGAGTGTGGAGGCAGTCGGGGGCCACAGTGAGCTCCCCAGTCTGGGTGGAGGGGGTGACCCTGAGCTGGGGTTTGGGTGCATCGAGGAGGAGAGGCACATAAGAGAGCAAGTAGAGGACAGCAGAAGAGAACACTTCTCCAGGGAGGACTACTGGTTGCAGCCAGGAGGGCTGGTGAGTGAGCACAGTTGGGAGGACTGGGGAGGCACGCTTGAGAGAACTGGGAGAGTGCAGTTCGAGATGGGTGAAGAACCAGGAGAGAGGACTGTGGGAAGGACAGTGGAGAGAGGTCATTGCAGCCAGGCTGGCTGACAGGGCCTGAAGAGAGCTAACTGGGAGTGGTAGCTGAATAGAAAATAGCTAGCACCTGAACTATTTCTACACCACAGGGGCCCGAGGTCCCTGCATGCAAAAGGCAGTTCATTGAGGCCTGGCTGAGGGAGTGTCAGGCCTACCCATGCTGTGCTAGCTAGTCCAGAGGTGTAACAGTCTGCAGGAGAAACAGTGTGCAGCAAGTGTTTGTGCTGGAGAGAAGATTGGAACGTATATACTCGAGTGTATATAGAAGTCCCAAGTAAGTTTGCTATGAAAATTCCTGGGCATCCCATAATTCCAAATTTCCCATCCAATTTTAATCCCCTCAATAAAAGACAAAACAAAAAAAAAACAAAGCTATGTATTGTTCTATGTCTCCGAGAGATTGATGTCTGGCTGGGCAGGGTGGTAGCATGAACCACTACATACAGCAACCCCTACAGGGACATGGCTACATTTATATAAGTTTAAGTGCTGCTTCCTCTGCTCCTTTAAAAAATGAATATATGCTATATACCATATTTTCCGCTCCATAAGATGCACCTGACCATAAGACACACCTAGGTTTTAGAGGAGAAAAACAAGAAAAAAAATATTCTCAAACCAAATGGTGTACCAAAATATTTTTCCAGTGCCCATGAAATGCAGGCTGACCTGTGCCAAATAAATGCAGCCTTACCAGTGCCATAAAATGAAGCCTGACTTGTGCCCTTTAAATGAAGCCTTGTGCCCATTAAATGCAGCCTGACTTGTGCCCATTAAATACAGCCTGCCTTGTGCCCACTAAATTCAGCCTGACTTATGCCCATTAAATGCAGCCTGACTTGTGCCCATTAAATGCAGCCTGACTTGTGCCCATTAAATCCAGCCTGACTTGTGTCCATTAAATGCAGCCTGTTCTATAACTGGCGAGGACATCATCACAGTCGCCCGTCCACCTGTCACTCAGAAGACAGAGCAGCCCGAGCGGCAGTACTCCATTGGGCTGTTGGGGCTGCTTTGTTTTCTTTCTTCTTTGAGTGACATGAGATTGCCCGGCGCTCGAGGGAGATGGCCGCCCTGTATTGTGACGTGGCATCTTATGGAGTCTTATGTGAAATGTCAGAAATGTACTATTGCAGACTTATAAAGTTACTAATATGTACTCTTTAATGTAGCACTACCCCGCAGTAGCTGCTTGTTATATTTTGGGTGGCACGTTACCTCTATATCCTCGCTGTCCAGGGTGAAAGGAGAGTCCAAAGAACTTCAAAGTCTACACCCAATGTACCTCTTTTCTCTTTGGGTTTATTTGGGAGAACTTAAAGAAGGATGAGGGGTGGAAGGGTAGGTAGGTTCAGGTGCACAGTCACAAGTAGGAAACACTCCTGTTTCCAGCAAACTGTTCTCATCGCCACTCTAGCCAGAGTGGGTATTGCTCAAGCGAATAGGTCCCTCTCACTGGTCTAGTGCATGGAATAAAGTACAGTCTCTGCCACAGACCCTCCTTTTCTTGATGAGACACTTTGATCTGGAATCCTCTGCCACAGGATTCAGCACCCGGATCTCTTTAACTTTTCTTTACTAGAACTTTTAGATCCGACAGGCGACACTGTCAGGCCTCTCGGTGTACGGTGCATCCTTAGATGAATTCTCCAGGCCTTTTCCCACGGTACCAGCCTCTTGCATTGTTGAAAAATTCAGGAAGAGATCGACAGCCGTACTCCAAAAGACTTAGAAAGTCGTCTTTTATTTGTAAAAATGTAGGATGTACATCACAAAACCACAGCAAAGAAAAGGGGAACAGCCGACGCGTTTCACACTTAGTAGTGCTTAATCACCTCTTGCATGGTCCTTACCAGGACAGGTCCTCCCCTGGTTTCTTTCATAAACTGGCTTCCTCCCGCAGGACGGACAGCACAGGATCACCTCTGCAGTACAGGCCCCAGCCAGACAACTGGGCCCACCAAACAAAGCCGCAGCCCCAGCCAATGTGGTCCCAGAGCCAGGATTCACAACACGAACCCCTAGCCAGGTGGGCCACGAGGTGCGGAGGCATGAACAACCCCACACTAATGGTGTCTGCCCCTTAAGTACCCCTCCCCAGCAAGCACAACGGGGCAACCACTCCCACTGATTCGTTGCTGAGGGGGACACTCAATGTACCATGGCCTGGCTGCTGCCACCCTTGGCCTGGGAAGGTAATAAAAACCCCTGGCGATCAATGGTCGATACTTTCAGCACAGTCATGGCTATAACAGAGGCTAAATTGCCCTTAATCATTCTGATCTGAGCCAAATAACAGCTCCATTAAATTTAAAGCAGCGCCTGATCGTCAGAAACAGGACACTTCACATTAAGAAGCAGCAAACAATATAATTTAACAGACTTCAGAAATTCTCCAATTCATAAGCACTTGAACTGAATGGAGAATGGTGATATCTCTTACAGGCGTCATCACTCTTTCTTCCATTCCCAGGAACAGGAAGTGAAGGAAATCTTCCAGCGTGAACATAAAAAAAAAAAAAACTGAGTAAGGATTTTATGTCCATTCTATTCTGCAAAAAAAAAGTGTTTTATTACTGCTACTGTCCCTGTTGGAGACATTTTCTTACACTTCTGGTCTTGGTGATCGTGCCATTGGGATGATTTGAGGAAAAATCCTCCCACACAGGAGCACAGTTAGCAATAAAATCACCTACACTACTGTATATAAAATAATTGTAATTTAAAAAATGTTCTGCTTGATTCAAGGAAATTTGACCATTTGCAAGATACACACAACCATTGTTGTGTTTGTATATGATTCTGTAATGTGCAACTTTTCTCTTGGTCCCCTGTCTAACAAAGAAGGACCCTGTCATTGCTGAACTAAGTCTACCTTCCCATCACATTAATGTGGTTCAGCACAGTGCTTTAAGTGGGCCAAAAGAGGTGCCGGTACTCTATTAGGCGCCGGTGCCCCCCCCCCCCCCATACAGAACATGAAAATACCCTTAGAAAGTACCCTGAAAAAGAGCTACCGTAGAAAGAGCTACTGAACATAAATAAAATGTGCAAAAGGGTATTGAACAAGATGTTGTACAAAATGTACATAAAATAAATTATAAACCATCATCATCATCATCACTAAAAAAAATCAGGTCCCCTCACCATCGCAAGCCAGCCCCCCCCCCCCCACCCCCACCATCATCAGCATTAAAAAAATACATCAGTGTCCCCATCAGCAGCCCCCTTACATCAGAGTGTCCCCCAGCAGCACCTCCTTACATCAGAGTGTCCCCCATCAGCACCTCCTTACATCAGAGTGTCCCCCATCAGCACCTCCTTACATCAGAGTGTCCCCCATCAGCACCTCCTTACATCAGAGTGTCTCCCATCAGCACCTCCTTACATCAGAGTGTCCCCCATCAGCACCTCCTTACATCAGAGTGTCCCCCATCAGCACCTCCTTACATGATCAGAGTGTCCCCCATCAGCACCTCCTTACATCAGAGTGTCCCCCATCAGCACCTCCTTACATCAGATCAGAGTGTGTGTCCCCATCAGCACCCCCTTACATCAGATCAGAGTGTGTGTCCCCATCAGCACCTCCTTACATCAGATCAGAGTGTGTGTCCCCATCAGCAGCCCTCTTCACATGAGAGTGTCTTTCCTGTCTTCCCTCTCCTCCCCCTCACACGTGTACAGTGTACTCACTAGTCACTACAGTACTCACAGTTCTGAAGGCAGTTCTGAAGGCAGTTCTTCCTCTCCTCACAGTAACAGTTCTGGCGCGCGCGCTGATACATGTCCCGCCCTCCTCCTCTAGACCAGCTTGTGTGACAGACAGCACACTGGCTCTATCACACGAGCTAGGAGGAGGAGGAGGGCGGGACATGTATCACAGCGCGGCGCGCGCTTTTTTTCCACCGCGGGCTGCCGCTCCCCTGAAAGTGCCGCCTGGGGCTGCGTTCCGGTACGGGAAACGCACGTACTGGGCGCACGGAGAGGTGCTGGTACTCTCCAGGGCCATTTTTGGAAGTGGCGGTACTGAGTACCCCCGCGTTCCGGCCCACTTAAAGCACTGGTTCAGCAAAAATTGTTCATAGAACCCTAGAATACCAACAAAAAGGCCATTTAGGCAGTGTGGTGTTCTAGTGTACCAAAATTCTACTGAAGAAAATAATATAATCCTAAAACAGACAGGATTTGTTACTGTTAAATGGGTTGTAAAGGTTTGTTTTTTATTTTCTAAATAGGTTCCTTTCTTTCGATTTCCCTTCTAAATGTTTTTTTTCCTTTGTCGGAATTTCTGACTTCCTGTTCCTCCTCAGTAAGCTTGCACACATCATGGGCAGCACAGTGGTGTAGTGAGTAGCACTTTCGCCTAGCAGTAAAAAGGGTTCCTGGTTCGAATCCTGACCATGACACTACCTGCCTGGAGTTTGCATGTTCTCCCTGTGCCTGCGTGGGTTTCCTCCCACACTCCAAAGACATGCTGGTAGGTTAATTATCTTCTGCCTAAAATTGGCCTTAGTATATGAATGTGAGCTAGGGACCTTAGATTGTAATATCCTTGAGGGTAGGGACTGATGTGAATGTACAATGTATATGTAAAGTGCTGCGTAAATTGATGGCGCTATATAAGTACCTAAATAATAATAACAATCATCCTAACCGTTCTGGCTGGAGGTTAGTCAGCATGCTCACCCTCTCCCTTGGGACTACATCGTGCCTCCCCGCAGGGATGTAGTCCCAAGGGAGGGGGCGAGCATGCTGACCAACCACCAGCCACAATGGCTCAGATGATGGGGGCAAGCTTACTGAGGAGGAACAGGAAGTGAACAAATGGGGTGCTCTCAGTCACTGTGTTGGTGGCGGAGGTGATGGTGACGATAAAGGGGTGAGGGTCCTGCTGGACGTTTTGAAAGGCTTAAGGACAACCGGTTGTGGGTTGTCGGCAGAAGAAATCATCTTCCCTGGGAATGTTGGAAGAGCCCCAAAGTAGGAGAATGAGTGCTTTTCAAAGCTATCCCGGTCCTCAAGAGATAGTGCTGAGTCCATGAAAGCTTTGTACAAAATTAATATTACACCTTTCCCTCCACTCAATAAGGGAAGCTTTATTGTCTTTATTCAGAGAATTAATCCAAGCCTCACTCTCAGCGCTCATCACATTGTTGTCCATTATTAGAGAACTGATTATGACCCATGGAGGAGACCTGGGATTTTGTCTCCTTCTCCTGGTCAGAGCATGGAAAAGAGTTCAGTTTATCTTCTGATCCCAAGGAGAGAGCCCTCCATGGGATCAGAAGCTAAACTGAGTTTTTTCCATGCTCTGACCAGAAGGAGACAAAATCCCAGGTCTCCTCTATGGGTCATAATCAGTGGGTAGAAGGCTAGCCCCTAGTCCCCTCCAAAAGTCCTGTCCCTGTAGGGCCTGTCACACCAGCCATGGTCCAAATTATTTTTTACTTATTTTTTCTTTTTGATGCAATTTAATATAAAATATATTTATGAAAATTGCTTGTATCTGAACATTTATAAGTTAATTCAGACAACTGAGGTTCATGTGACCAGTTTGTATGTTTAGATTTTGTGATACAAACTAATATGCATATTTTTTGGAAGGGGGTTTGAGAAATTTCCCTCCCCAGACAGTATATTTTGCCAAATCTGTAGGTAACTAAGAGAACCAGAACCTTCATTAAGTGAAAGAAAAGGGTTTCATAATAAAGTTGGCAGTTCCTCCACCCAGGAACAGGGTCTGTGTGAACAGAGGGTATTCCCTAACTGAGAAACTAACCAGATATCTAAACAAAGTAATTGGGAGTAGAAGAACAACTGCAACCAGCATTTGACATTAAACATACGTATATAGATGTACACCAGTACAGAAATAATACAAGTTTTGTATAAGAGATTAATAACAGTACATATATCCCATGTACAAGCAGATACAGTGCCTTGAAAAAGTATTCATACCGCTTGAAATTTTCCAAATTTTTCAAGGCACTGTATTGTTAGCAAAGGGCCCAGTTGGAGTCCAGGTGAAATTGTGCACATAAACTGTACCAGGCAATATATCATGATTAATAAAGACACCTCCAGATGAATGTTGCAGCAAAGTTCAGTTGCAGAGGCCATTGAGGCCATTGAGGATGATCATAATGTCGCATCCGTCTTAGTGTTGGAGACCTAAAGATAAGATCAGCCGTAATGAGGGAATCCTCCAACTGTTATCCAACTAGCCTGGAACGCAGCTTCTCACCTTTTGAAGCAGTGGTGGTGTGTCACTGGAACTCAGACTCAACCTGTCTTATTCCCTAGTGGTTTCTAATCTGTCATGCAATTAGACCTCTAACTACCAGAAGTGGCTGGATTCCTAACCTGGCTCTAGCATGTGCTGGTTATTAAACCCCAAGCTAAAACTAGCTAAAAGGGATAGGGTTAACTAAAATAACAAACGAGATATACACTCTTGGGACAATAATGACACAGAGCAGGTAAACTGTACATTCAGTAAGCTGGGTTCCACTGCCCCCCCCCCCCCTGCCCAATGTGACTCCCATTACATATAACATAACAGCTCTCCAATCTGGGTTTCTGACCCAATTAGCGGGGACAAGAAGAAAATTGTCTTTAACCAACAAGTGCTTTGGTAATTATAAGCAAAAGCTATTTACAAATACAAAAAATGGCAGCTGATCCCTACCTTAGACATAATTTTCCATCATTATGACTATGTTTCATGCTTATTCTGGTGGTCCTGATGAAGTTCCCCTGAAACATGTTGGATGACTTTATACAACTTTTACCAATAAAAATATATCATGGACTCTTTTATTTAGGTCTGGTGCTCCTTTCTGTATTTCTATAGTGTCTGAAGAAAGGATGGGTACCTGTGAAAAGGGTCACAGAGTGCTGGAATGGGAGCAGAGATAAATATCAGACTAGGTGGTTTGCACTCAGGACTCAGGAGGGGGTAAGGCCATTTCTTTAAGGACAACCTACAGAAAATGTATCTTCAGTTTTGGCTAAGGTGTACCTGTTTACGGTCTCTCTTTTTGTACCCATATTGCAGTTTTTTAGCCAATCCGTGGTACCTGATCGTATTCCAAGAGCTTACATTGGAATGTTTTATTCATGTTTGTGGATATAATGTTTCCGTTATGGGCGTCTGCCTTCTGCACTTCTCATACACTGAGGAAGACAGAGTTTGCCGGTTCTGTCTCTAAACGTTAATGTATTTTCCACACATATGAAAGTTTAATTAACTCTGTCTGTACCAGGGAGGCCGCCAAGCTCTGTACAACACTTAAGTTCACGAGAAGGTGACCGAGCCCCACAAGTTTAATAGCTGCAAGCCTCTCAAATTCTGAATTCAGTCCTTGTCCCAGCTGACCCGTGGAAGTAACTGTAACACAATAACACTTTAGCGGGTGGATAAAGCTCTTGGCCTTCACAGAAAGAACAGTTAATGCATTACAACTATCTGGTAAGTGCAGAGTTCTTTGGCGAGCTGAATAGCGTCCCGGCCCTGCGATTCATTAAGTGAAGGAGGAGCAGCCCTCTCATTAGGCTTATAGCATCTCTCAAGACTCAAAGGCAATATTAAGACTCAATAGCAGTGTTACAGAGAAAATGCTATTTTAGTTCATCCTCAGCCAGTGACTTGGGATATTGTGCGGGGAATGTGCTAAAATTGCATTGTGTTCCCAGGAAATGAATGGATCTTGAGGGACGTGGTCTGTGGCCATGCCAAGAGGTCAGCCACTGGTCAGGACCTTGGATTGTAAAGTAATTAACTAAATCTTCAGTGATAAATGCAGCATACACACAATTTTCATCAATATCCTGGTTTTCCTTAGGCCACAACATGCATACAGGCATAAAAAAAAAAAACAATTTACTTTAGAATTTTATTTTGTTTGCTGAACAGTGTTTAGGCCTTATTCACACCTAGTGTCACACATTATCACTATAAACGCATAGGCCAGGCCATTCACTTCAATGGGCTGCCCAATATGCAACAAACTTAGCTCATGCACCGTTTTGAGTTTTGAGCACTTATTCACTGAGCTTCTTGCCATATTTGGTACTAGTGTTGGGCAAACGGTTGCAACCCCCCTGAACCATACCAGGCTCTCAACATAGGGAGGTGCTTTGGAGCGGAGCTGTGGTGGACAGGGTCTGCGGGTGGGGGGGTTATCGGAATCCCAGCCCCCCATGTGATGGGGTATGGGGAACAGGAGACACGTTTTTGAAAACTGTCAAAGAGCGGAGGAGGCATTTGGCCGGCAGCTGTCCTAGACGTTGGAGCGTTTTTTTTTCCCGGTCAGCAGTGTGGTCCGCGGCATGATTGACAATGGATTTTTAATAAAGAATTTGTCAAAAACTTGTCTCTTGTTCTTATTTTTTGTAAACTTTTTGGTGAATGGATAGGGGTACTATGTACCCCTACCCATTAGCATAGGGGGGGCAGGATTTGTGGATCCCCTTGTTAAAGGTAGCTTCCGGGTTCCGATAAGCCCCCTGCCCACAGACCCCAACAACCACAGCCAAGGGTTGTCAGGAAGAGACCATTTACCCCCCTCCATATTGAGGTCATGTGGCCTAGTATGGTTCAGGAGGGGAGCTGTTCGCTCGTCCCCCCCTTTCCTGTCAGGCTGCATGCCCGGATAAGGGTCTGGTTTGGATCTTGGGGGGACCCCATGCTTTTTTTTTATTCATTTTGGCATGAGGTTTCCCTTAAAAGCCATACCAGACCCACGCTATTTTCTTCTTCAATTTTTTAATAGCCGGGAAGCGGCATTTGCAACCGCGAGTCATTTTAAATGTGATTTTTTGCTTTAGAAATGTTTTACTGCAGCATGCTACTTTATATACACAGTACAGATGCACCACTTTACAGGCAGACTAAGGGGACCCCCAGGCACTGGAATTTTTTATTTTAATTGTTGCACTTTAAGCATCAGTGTTTGTAAACATAAAAAAAATTGGATCCTGTTACCTTAAAGAATGTTATGCCTCTTTTCCCCTGAGAGGATCGGTTCAGTACGGTATGGTACGGTTCGCTATTTTGGGTGTTTCCATTATGAAAGCGAGCCATAAAAGCGAACTGTACTGCACCAGCAAGTGTCCTGCTTCTCATGAGGGTCCAGAGAAAGTGGAACGGTTCCATTAGGGCGGACCTACAAATACATCTCGCTGATTGGTGGACGCGCTGGGAATTTCTTCTAAAACCTGAATGGTCCCCGACGGTCCGATTTGCAGTGGAAACGCTCACACGATTAGACCGGTCCCATCCTAACCGCTCCAAATTAACTGATACATGCCCTATATATTTGTTTTGAATTGTTTGTGGTATATATATATATATATATATATATATATATATATATATATGTTTGTTTTGTATTTTTTGTATTGTCCTTTTCTATATTTGTTCATTGGTTTAGACATTTATAGTTCATGGTTTGTGTCATATTTATGTTTATTCATTGAATTGGTTATTTAATGTAGCTTGTATTTTAATCCATATCCAGCGCATAACAGGATTTCTCTGTAAGTCAAAAGAAAACAATTGTTAGCATAAAATATATCAGCTAGAAAAACAACTTATCAAGAGTCATTAAGTGATAAAATTCATTTAAAGTGCATAACACAAAAGGTATCTTTGACCATTAATTTTATGGCAGAAACAGACACTAATATTTTATGATTTTTGAAGTGATGTCTATAATGGAATATCCAGCGTACCTTCATATTTTTTCCCCTTTTTTATTTTACCAGAACAATAAAAGTATAACAATAGCACATCATTATACAAGTTTAATGACACGTGGCTTAACAACCCCCTGCTTTATGTTCAAAGTTTAGTTTTTCCCAGTCGGTAAATATTTTCAAAGGGAGAAAATGTTTTTTATGGCCTCATGTTGGCACATTGTTTGCTTACTTAAAGCTGAACCCTAGGCAGATATAAAAGACACTCATTAACACAGCTATATAATTATTAATACATCATTACATTTTTTTATTTTTTTTTAGATCAAGTGGTGTACACACCCAAATGTTACCTAGTATCAGCCCTGTACAGCAGGGCTGGACTGTGAGAAGTAATAGCAGCACAAGGAGTCAATAAGTTGATATGATGCCAAGAAGAATGCTGATAGAAGGAGAAAGCAGAGTGAAAGAGGGATGAGCTTATTACTAGACATGTGCACACTGAAATATTTTGTTTCGTAATTTCATTTTCGTCCGAAAATTACTAAAGTGCCAATAGAAGGGTCAGAGGTCACATGAAGTCTGCTTGTTACTGCCCTATTAATTGTTTGGCCTCACAGCTCCTGAGTGTGCGGTGTGAAAGGTTAAGGCAGAAGACAGGGAAGCAATTGGCCGACATTAGACATGACTTCTTAATATGTGAGGAAGTGTGAGGCGCAAACAGAACAAATAAAGCTAAGCAATAGTAAATCTTTTGTAAGTAAACCATGCAATTGTAACAATATGAGAGCGCATAATTTGATTCTTGCATAAATGTAGTCATTATTTCTGGCTTACCAATAGGAATAATTGGCTATAGCACAGGGGTGTCCAAACTTTTTTCAAAGAGGGCCAGATTTGATGGAGTTAACATGCTTGAGGGCCGACCATTTCGCCTGACATTCTGTGAACCATTAAAATTCGGTCTGTGTTTGTTCGAGCAACTAATACACTGCCCAACAAGAATTATCTTGCCTTTGTGGCTGTGTGTGGTGAAGAGATGAGCTCAGACATGTTATTTGGATATACCATATTTATCGGCATAAAACACGCACCTTCACTTTAAAAAATCCTAAATTATAAATAAAGAAATGTGAATCAAGATAAGGGTCACTGCCCATCAATACAGCCTCACAAGTGCCATAAATGCAGCACCCCCCTTGCCATTAATGCAGACTCGCCATTGCAGCCTAATTCTTTTATCTGCAGCATTGGAGGAGACAGGGAGGGGGCAGGACGAGCGCCGATAGACATACAGGAGAATTTCCTGTTTTATTGGCGGCCTCTTTAATCAAAAGTCCCGCCTCTTGTGATGGACAGAACAGTCTTCCAATGGCAGCGCAGGAGACAGGACTTCCTTTTACACAGTTTGTACTCCTGTATGCACAGCGCTCGTCCCACCTCCTCCAAGGCAGCCAGCATGTACTTCTTTTGTGGCCCCCGCCCCTCGGAAATTCGTTGGGGGCCACAAAAGACCTACATGTCAAAATGACCAGGCGGGCCGCCGAAAACCAGGAACACAGGCCGCGATTGGCCCGCGGGCCGGACTTTGGACATGCCTGCTATAGCATGTGCAACAAGAAGAGGAGCAGGCTGGGACCACAATAAAGAAGAGATCACTGGAGCAGGGAAGAAGGTAAGCAGTGGTGGCTGGTTTTTAAAAATTTTGGGGGGTGCAAACAAACTGAAAAATTCTGAAAAAAAACCCATAAATTGCAGCCATTGCACCCATCAATTGCAGCCACTGTGCCATCAAACGCAGTCACTGTCCCCATCAATTGCAGACACTGTGCCCATTAATGCTGCCAATGTGCCCATCAATTGCCGACAATGTGCCCATCAAATGCCACCAGTGTGCCCATCAATTGCAGCCACTGTGCCTATCAAATGCTACCACTGCGCCCATCAATTGCAGCCACTGTGCCATCAAACGCAGCCACTGTGCCATCAAACGCAGCCACTGTGCCATCAAACGCAGCCACTATGCCATCAAACGCAGCCACTGTGCCATCAAACGCAGTCACTGTGCCCATCAATTGCAGCCACTGTGCCATCAATCGCAGCCACTGTGCCATCAAACGCAGCCACTGTGCCATCAAACGCAGCCACTGTGCCATCAAACGCAGTCACTGTGCCCATCAATTGCAGCCACTGTGCCCATTAATGCTGCCACTGTGCCCATCAATTGCCGACAATGTGCCCATCATATGCCACCAGTGTGCCCATCAATTGCAGCCACTGTGCCTATCAAATGCTACCACTGTGCCCATCAATGCATGAATATATCCATTGGTCATAGAGGGGGTGGGTGGAGAAAGGGGGTGGCGCCTGTGCGCCCTTATGAGCCATGAATAAGCACTGATCCAGTGCGAAACGCGTCGGCTGTTCCTTGTTTCCACTGCTGTGACCCTATTTTTGTACATGCTGTCTACTGAATAAAAGACCACCCATCAGGTTTTGGAGTGCGGCTATCCATTTTTCTTTGTCTTCATTTTGCTTAGTGCACCACCAGCACCCTCGGTATCCTGCACCACCTGTAACCATTTAGTGATCCCACCTGGAGCGGTGACTCCTTTCTTTCTTTTGTGCGCCCTTATGGACGCACCGCCACTGAAGGTATGTATTATGCCGGTACGGTGTAATCAGTATACTTCAGCAGTGACCCTTTTTTACCTTTCCACCATATGCATCAGCCTACAAATCCCTTAGAGTATAGAGGGTGGTATTTACTGCACATATTCGCAGTGCCTTGATCAGAGCATGCACATTAACCATGCCTGCAGAACAGTTTAGGATCCCTGGAAATTGAATTAAAATATTGGCACGGTGAGCAGCAAATACAATGACACACCATGATATGTCTAAATAATTGAGCAACTTTTCAATCCTTATCCCAGACGCTCCAATATTGCTCCAAACAAATGAGTGAAGAGTGCAAACTGAACAAATGACAGTAGTACGCATCAATCTGACGGGCTCCTGCAGTGATCAGTATTTAAGAGGCAGAACACTTCCCTTGTATTAAATGGATATTTTATCATCTAAGAGGTGGACATTTAATTAGGGTGAAAATGCTGCAGAAAATGAAATCGCAAATAAATTTTGGCATCAGCCGCCGAAAACCACGAGTATGTCAGATCCTCTCGAAAGCTTGCCAGTTGGAGCGCTTTCCTCGGCAAACATTACCATGTAGAAATAGCGATCGGCTCTCAATACACTCAGCACCAGTGAAACTAAGATGATTAGTAATTGGACGGACGCCCGACCGCGGTAAGAGGATATATCAGCAGTGCACGTCTTCCCTTGTAGAAATCCCTTCTGCAAATTCATAGAGAAATAATTGCAACGGGGTTATTGTCCAGCCAAATGTATATATCTAGTAACAATGGCCAGGAAGATATTACTGCCAGTAAATTTTCCCCCCAGGCCCTTAACGTTGCTCGCCGCCAAGGCCTTGAATGTTTTATGGCTGTTAAGATGGTATTTTATTATTATGCGATTTTATCTAATAAGAGTTTGCATGTTAATATTTTACAGAGTGGCTCCATTTAACCCTGCTGTTATGTAAAACAGATTTGGATATCGGGGGGAGGCAAGTGGACCTGTCATGTGCGCACAAGAGCATTTTAAAGAGTACCTGTCTTCTTACTGTAAATAAAATGCTGCAGAGAAAAGTCGTTTTAGCATAGTTTCCAAAGATGATGTTAACCACTTAAGACCCGGACCATTATGCAGGTTAAGGACCTGGCCCCTTTTTGCGATTCCGCACTGCGTTGTGTTAACTGACAATTACACGGTTGTGCGACGTGCTTTCCAAACAAAATTGGCGTCCTTTTTTCCCCACAAATAGCTTTCTTTTGGCCGTATTTGATCACCTCTGCGGTTTTTATTTTTTGCGCTATAAACAAGAATAGAGTGTCATTTTTGAAAAAAATCTATATTTTTTACTTTTTGCTATAATAAATATCCCCAAAAAAAGATATACATTAATTTGTTGCCTTAGTTTAGGCCGATACGTATTCTTCTACCTATTTTTGGACAAAAATCGCAATAAGCGTTTATTGATTGGTTTGCACAAAAGTTATAGCGTTTACAAAATAGGGGATAGTTTTATAGCATTTTTATTAATCATTTTTAATGGCGGTGATCAGCGTTTTTTTTCATGACTGAGACATTATGGCGGACACATCGGACACTTTTGACACATTTTTGGGACCATTGTCATTTTCACAGCGAAAAAGTGCTATAAAAATGCACTGATTACTGTGAAAATGACAAAGGCAGTGAAGGGGTAAACCACTAGGTGGCGATAAGGGGTTAGGTGTGCCCTAAGGGAGTGATTCTTACTGTAGGGGAGGGTGGCTGTAGGCGTTACGTCACTGATCGTCGTTCCCTATATCAGGGATCAGTGTCACTGCCACAGAGAAGAACAGGGAAGCTGTGTTTACACACACCTCTCCCCGTTCTTCAGCTCCTGTGACCGATCGCAGGACACCGGCGGCAATCGGGGCCACGGGTCCTGCGGGCGCGGTCACGGAGCTTTGGACCCACGGCCGGGCTCTTAAAGGCAACGTACAAGTACGTGCCTGTGCCCAGCCGTGCCATTCTGCCGACGTATATGTGCAGGAGGCGGTCCTTAAGTGGTTAAAGAGCAAGTAAAGGCTACATCCACCCAGGGTGGATATAAATCAATGATTTAAAATAAAATAAAAATAAATCAGATTTTTTTATTTAAATCAGATTTTTTTATTTATTTAAATCAATTTATTTGATTTTTATCAAATTTATTTTAATAAAATGCCTTTGGAGTAACAATCAATCTAAAACTAGCTATCTGTTTAAGATACATTAATAATTTTGTTTATTCAGCATGAAATGAAGCTTAGTTATGTAGCATGAGGCTGTATATTCTGCAATATTTACATTTTTGGTAAACTCATTCAATGAATCCAAGCTCTACAAGCTGAGATAACATGCACTGCATTGATGCATTCACACAATTTCACAGTAACCATGAGATAAAACAAAGTTCAAGAATATTTCTTTATTCCATTGTTTTTCAAACCTATGTACACTACAAGCTGTATGTTTGAATCGGTTCTGACATCGCTGTTTTACTAGTCTGACAGCTTGAGGAAAAAAGGGGGGAGGGAACACTGTATAGTAACCCTGCAGACTATTCCACCAGCTCTCTACCAAGGTATGAATATTGCAGTAGAGAGCTGGAAGAAGCGTCAATGATCTACTTGTGTGATAATAACTGCATTTGTGTTCGACTTAACCTCTTAACGACCGTCGCATGACTATTTACGTCGGCAGAATGGCACGGCTGGGCACATGGACATAGAGGTACGTCCCCTTTAAGATGCCCAGCCATGGGTCGCGAGCGCGCCTGAGGCACGCTCATGACCCGGTCCTGTCCTCCGTGACCGTGCCCGTGGTGACCCGCGTACCTGATCGCCGCCGGGGGCCCGCGATCGGGTCACAGAAAGGAAGAACAGGGAGAGGTGAGTGTATCGTCTGTTAGGGAACGACGATCAGTGACGTCACACGCACGGCCAAACCCCTCCCACTGTAAGAACACTCCCTTAGAACACAGTTAACCCCTACAGCGCCCCCTCCTGGTTAACCCCTTCACTGCCAGTGTAATTTTCACAGTAATCAGTGCATTTTTATAGCACTTTTCGATGTGAAAATGACAATGGTCTCAAAAATGTGTCAAAAGAGTCTTGCACCCCTTGAGGGGTGCTCGGGTGGCTCTGCCCCTTCTATGCCCCCAAGTACTGTATGCAACAATATGCGTTTTCGTATAACCCCCACTATTTTAACGGTTTACAATGTTATCTGGATGGTAGCTGTGTAAATGTTGCTGCATTATTGTTGTTACAACGGCACCCTTTATTTTAATAATGGCTGCATACTATGTTTATCTTGTGAAGCGTTTCAGCTGCTTGTTAAATGTATGCCTTACTCTGTTTCTTGTAAAATTTGACAATAAAAACCTATAAATGAAAAAAAAAAATGTGTCAAAAGTGTCCGATGTGTCCGCCATAATGTCGCAGTCATTAAAAAAAAAATGCTGATCGCTGCCATTAATAGTAAAAAATATATATTAATAAAAATGCCATAACACTATCCCCTATTTTATAAACGCTATACATTTTGTGCAAACCAATCAATATACGCTTATTGCGATTTTTTTTACCAAAAATAGGTAGAAGAATACATATCAGCCTAAACTGAGGAAAAAAAAATGTTTTTAATATATTTTTTGGGGATATATATCATAGCAAAAAGTTAAAATTATTGAATTTTTTTAAAATTATCGTACTATTTTTGTTTATAGCACAAAAAATAAAAACGACAGAGGTGATCAAATACCACCAAAAGAAAGCTCTATTTGTGGGGAAAAAAGGACGTCAATTTTGTTTGGGAGCCACGGCGCAATTGTCTGTTAAAGTGATGCAGTGCCGAATCGCAAAAAGGGGCCAGGTCCTTAACTTGCATATTGGTCCGGGGCTTAAGTGGTTAAAATTACAAACCTGTGGTAGAATATGGGACTTATAGTTCTTTTATTTACAGTTCTCTGTATATGGTCACAACAAAGGTGTCATGCTTTCACAGCTGAATTCCTTCCTTTAAAATATTGTTTCTTTTACATTTTTTTGGCATAGTTGTGCATTTCCATACTTTTTTTAGATTGGAAATAAAGATGGAGACGTTCAATTAAAAAAATGTTTAAATACCTAAATGCTAGTAGTTGTAAAAATTGTCAATATCCTTACATTTTAGAACCAAAACCTTTTTCCTAGTAATTTAACCAATTAAGTCTAACTGAACAAACTTCAAGAATAGTCCGAAATTTGAGGTTCATGTTCCAAAATTGTAGGAAAAATGTGGGCATTTTCTTAAAATATGATTATTTCCAAGACTAATGTTCTGAAGGGCAATTTAACTGAGCTTATTCTTCATCTCTAATTTTGTATAACTGGGCTGGTTGTGTTATATTTAAAGTACTGTATATGTAACCCCTAACTAGGGATGAGCCGAACACCCCCCCCCCCCTTCGGTTTGCACCAGAACCGTCGAACGGACCGACCGTTCGCGCGAACATTTAGAACCCCATTGAAGTCTATGGGACTCGAACGTTCGAATTCAAAAGTGCTCATTTTAAAGCCTAATATGCAAGTCATTGTCGTAAAACGTCTTTGAGAACCCGGGTCTTGCCCCAGGGAATATGTATCAATGGAAAAAAGATAAAAAAAAGGTTGTTTTTAAAACTTTTTTTCCATTGATACATATTCCCTGGGGCAAGACCCGGGTTCTCAAAGACGTTTTCACAGGCAAATTATAGACACCCAGCAGGTACAATATTTAAAGGATTTTTTTATTTTTTTTATTTAAGCATCATTAAAATCACTGCTCCAGGAGCAGTGATTTTATTGATGCTTAAATTAAAAACAAATATGAAAAATTCCTTTAAATATTGTACCTGCTGGCTGTCTATACCTGTGATAATGTCTTTAAATAGTACAATCACCTGCCTGCCAGTAAATTAGAACTGATCTAGCTAAGCTATACAGTGTATAAATATATGTACAACACCTGGGATGTATATATATCCTCTACACACTGAAAATTTAACTAAACTGACTAGCCTGCCTGCGCTATCTATCTATCTAGTAATAAAGACACTATCTCTCTCTCTCTATAGGACTGATCTCTTTACCAACGCCGCAACACACTACACGAGGCCGCCTTGCAGGCAGCCTTTTATAGTGTGGGGCGTGTACTAAACCCCCTGAGCCATAATGGGCCAGGGTGGCTTTGGCCAATTATGGTTCTCTGTTTTTTGGGCGCTGTGATTGGCCAAGCATGCGGGTTATAGTGCATGCTTGGCCAATCATCAGCGCGCAATGCCGCAGTGAATTATGGGCCGTGACGCATCACTCGAATTTGGCGCGAACGACCCGTTTTGTTCGAATTTCTACGAACATACGAACAGACAATGTTCAAGTCGAACATACGTTCGAATCGAACGCGGAGCTCATCCCTACCCCCAACAATGAGAGTCTTCTATTCTCTCCCATTTGGTCTGTTAACCACTTCAATACTGGGCACTCTAACCCCCTTCCTGCCCAGGCCAATTTTCAGCTTTCATTGTTGTCACACTTTGAATAACAATTGTGTTGTCATGGAACACTGTACCGATATAACATTTTTGTCTTTTTTTTTTCAACAGCTAGAGCTTTCTTTTATTCTTTTTTTATTTAATCCCCACTGTTTTTTTTTTTTATGTTTTTGCTCCCACAGACTGGCTACAGAATTTGCTCATGTGGTACACAGATTAGTCCTGCCAATTTAAGAAGGTGCTCCTAAGGACAACTCGTTATGTGTATAAAAGACACATGTCCACAGAATCTCCTAGGGCTCTTTCACACAGAGCGGTCCGTTTTTCGGTCCGCTCCGTGTGTCCGTCGGCTCAGCGGGGGGCCTCCACTGAGCTGTCGGGCGGACAGGGCGGTCCCCGCACACTGTGCAGGGACCGCCCTGTCTCTCCTCCGCTATCCCCTATGGGGAATCGGATGGAAACGGACCGTCTGTCCGTTTGCATCCGATCCATTCGGCCGGACGGAAGAAAAATAGGACATTCTTCCGTCCGAAAAAACGGATGCGGATCTGGCGGACGTTAGCGGATGCATCATCCGCTAACGGATCCGCTCCCATAGGGGCCCATTACAAGTCCATTAACGGACTTGAAATTAGCGGACCGTACGTCCGCTAGTGTGAAAGGGCCCTAACTTCTATTCAATCCTCACCATCATGGGCAAGACCAAAGAGCTGCCAAAGGACATCAGGGACAATATTGTAGACCTGCTGGAATGGGCTACAAGAACATCAGCAAGAAGCTTGGTGAGAAGGAGACAATTGTTGTTGAGTGATTATTCGTAAATGGAAGACATACAAAATAACCATCAATTGCCTCCCAGTCTGGAGCTTCATGCGAGATTTCCCCTCATGGGGTAAGGATGATCATCAGAAAAGTGAGGGTTCAGCCCAGAACTTCACGGGAGAAGCTTGTAAATGATCTGAAGGCAGTTGGTGACATACAATTAAAGGGGTTGTAAAGGTTAATTTTTTATTTTCTAAATAGGTTCCTTTAAGCTAGTGCATTGTTGGTTCACTTACCTTTTCCTTCGATTTCCCTTCTAAATGTTTTTTTTCTTTGTCTGAATTTCTCACTTCCTGTTCCTCCTCAGTAAGCTGTTCTGGCTGACTAACCCCCAGCCAGAACAGCTCGAATGATGGGGGCAAGTTTACTGAGGAGGAACAGGAAGTGAGAAATTCAGACAAAGAAAAAAGGGAAATTGAAGGAAACGGTAAGTGAACCAACAATGCACTAGCTTAAAGGAACCTATTTAGAAAATAAAAAACACACTTTTACAACCCCTTTAAGTATTTAGAGAAGATCTGTAAGGCTGGATTCATACTTGTGCAGTGCGAATTTCAGCTCTCTTATCTCTGCAGAGAGATAAGAGAAGTGTTCAGCAGATCCATTGCGTTTTAACTGCAGATTAGCTGCAAATTTGGAGACCTGGAGAGGGAAGGGGGAGGGGGGAAGTGTATTGAGCTGAATGAGAGTAAATCCTGAAGAGAAATGAACACATCTGCGAATCAGCTGCGTACCCATAGAAGGTAATGGGCCTTAATTTGCACCTGCGCCGCAATTGCACATATGTGAACCAGCTTCATTGAAAACAATGTATTTAGAAATGTTCTGCGTATTGGATGCGGATTAAGCCGCACTCAATTCGCATAGGTGTGAACCCGGCCTTAAGAAGAGTGGACCAACATCCCTCCTAAGATGTGTGCAAACCGGGTAACCAACCAAAGAAACGTCTTACCTCTGTGCTTGCCAACAAGGGTTTCTCCACCAAGTACTAAGTCAAGTTTTGCTTTGGGATCAAATACTTACAGTATTGTACTCACTGATCTTCGACTCAAATGATTAAATTTGTAACATTTTTTTTTCTGGATTTTTGGGGTTGATATTCTGTCATTTAAAATACACCTATGGTGACAATGACAAACCCTTCATTTCTTTGTAAGTGGGGAAACTTACAAAATCTGTAGGGGGGATCAAATAATTATTTTCCCCACTGTATAGAATCTATATAATATATATATATATATATATATATATATACATATACACTACAGACCAAAAGTTTGGACACACCTTCTCATTCCAAGAGTTTTCTTTATTTTCATGACTATGAAAATTGTACAGTCACACTGAAGGCATCAAAACTATGAATTAACACATGTGGAATTATATACATAACAAAAAAGTGTGAAACAACTGAAAATATATGTCATATTCTAGGTTCTTCAAAGTAGCCACCTTTTGCAGCAGACACATCTCTAGAACAACTGATAAGAGGAGACTGTGTGAATCAGGCCTTCATGGTAGAATATCTGCTAGGAAATCACTGCTAAAGAAAGGCAACACGCAGAAGAGACTTGTTTGGGCTAAAGAACACAAGGAATGGACATTAGACCCGTGGAAATCTGTGCTTTGGTCTGATGAGTCCAAACTTGAGATCTTTGGTTCCAACCACCGTGTCTTTGTGCGACGCAGAAAAGGTGAACGGATGGACTCTACATGCCTGGTTCCCACCGTGAAGCATGGAGGAGGAGGTGTGATGGTGTGGGGGTGCTTTGCTGGTGAAACTGTTGGGGATTTATTCAATATTAAAGGCATACTGAACCAGCATGGCTACCACAGCATCTTGCAGCGGCATGCTATTCCATCCGGTTTGCGTTTAGTTGGACCATCATTTATTTTTCAACAGGACAATGACCCCAAACACACCTCCAGGCTGTGTAAGGGCTATTTGACCAAGAAGGAGAATGATGGGGTGCTGCGCCAGATGACCTGGCCTCCACAGTCACCAGACCTGAACCCAATCGAGATGGTTTGGGGTGAGCTGGACCGCAGAGTGAAGGCAAAGGGGCCAACAAGTGCTAAGCATCTCTGGGAACTCCTTCAAGACTGTTGGAAGACCATTTCAGGTAACTACCTCTTGAAGCTCATCAAGAGAATGCCAAGAGTGTGCAAATCAGTAATCAAAACAAATGGTGGCTACTTTGAAGAACCTAGAATATGACATATATTTTCAATTGTTTCCACTTTTTTGTTATGTATATAATTCCACATGTGTTAATTCATAGTTTTGATGCCTTCAGTGTGAATCTACAATTTTCATAGTCATGAAAATAAAGAAAACTCTTTGAATGAGAAGGTGTGTCCAAACTTTTGGTCTGTACTGTATATAGATAAATATATATAGATATAACAACTCTGAAAATCATTTCGCAGTTTGTTAGGTCAAAAAAGACAAAATAAAACTTTTGTTTGTTAAAAAAATATATATATATATTTTTTTTTTAACAAAAGAAAGTTTTATTTTGTCTTTTTTGACCTAACAAACTGCAAAATGATTTTCAGAGTTGTATATATATATATTTTAGAGTTGTATATATATATTTTTTTTAACAAAAGAAAGTTTTATTTTGTCTTTTTTGACCTAAAAAACTGCGAAATGATTTTCAGAGTTGTTATATTTAAAAATGGTAAAAAAAAAAAAGCAAGAGCAGCAAAGGCAGAATAGTGTATGCGGCAGTGTTTTGTGTTTCTCACACATACTGTTTCTTGATATCAACAGTATGTGAACTGAAACAGCTGACTTTAAGGCAACAGAACAGTCAGTGTTGGCCAATGCGTTTGCATTCCATATGGATCTCTGTCTCAATGCATCGTTGCTTGTTGATGCAACATCGGTTTTTAGCATCTGTCGTTGCCAAATGACACTGCTTAATATCACATATCACAAGGATTTCCAAGCCAAAATAATTTCAAATGTAGAAATGAAACCGGCAGCCCATAAAATGTTGGAGCATGTAACACATTGCAAACGTTCTGCGGGTCTTCCAGGGGGGTGGAATAACCCCCCCGCCTGCAGACTTTGGATTTTGTCTGACTGCCCTAATGTTTTTTAGATAGTGTGGAGATAAGGCTTCTTATGTGGCGTTGATGGTTCCTCCACATATGTCCAAAAAAAAAGTTGTGGTTGTCAAAAATACTGGCTGTTTTTCTGCAAAATAGTAGTAGACCCGAACTCAAAAAATGATAATTTTCTGTGTTATAGGGAATATCTAGAAGTGTTCATTTGCCTAAACAGTACTCTGAAAAATTTACCTTAACCACTTAAGACCCGGACCTTTAGGCAGCTAAAGGACCCGCCCAGGTTTTGCAATTCGGCGCTGCGTCGCTTTAACAGACAATTGCGCGGATGTGCGACGTGGCTCCCAAACAAAATTGGCGTCCTTTTTTTCCCTCAAATAGAACTTTATTTTGGTGGTATTTGATCACCTCGGCGGTTTTTATTTTTTGCGCTATAAACAAAAATAGAGCGACAATTATGAAAAAAATTCAATATTTTTTACTTTTTGCTATAATAAATATCCCCCAGAAATATATAAAAAATATATTTTTTTCCTCAGTTTAGGCCGATACGTATTCTTCTACATATTTTTGGTAAAAAAAATCACAATAAGCGTTTATCGGTTTGTTTGCGCAAAATTAATAGCGTTTACAAAATAGGGGATAGTTTTATTGCATTTTTATTATTATTTTTTTTTTTTTTACTACTAATGATTTTTTTCATGACTGCGACATTATGGCGGACACTTCGGACAATTTTGACACATTTTTGGGACCATTGTCATTTTCACAGCAAAAAATGCATTTAAATTGCATTGTTTATTGTGAAAATTACATTTGCAGTTTGGGAGTTAACCACAAGGGGGCGCTGAAGGGGTTATGTGTGACCTAATGTGTGTTTACAACTGTAGGGGGTTGTGGCTGTAGGTGTGACGTCATCGATGGTGTATCCCTATAAAAGGGATCACACGATCGATGGTGCTACCACAGTGAAGAACGGGGAAGCCGTGTTTACACACGGCTCTCCCCGTTCTTCAGCTCCGGGGACCGATCGCGGGACTCCAGCGGTGATTGGGTCCACGAGTCCCGCGGTCCGGGTCACAGGAGTGCGCCGCGGGCGCATGCCCGTGACCCACGGCTGGGCACTAGCACAGGGCGTACCTGTACGTGCATGTGCCCTGCCGTGCCATTCTGCCGACGTAAATGTGCAGGAGGCGGTCCTTAAGTGGTTAAATGAAAAATAGCAGTGCATGTTATGGTATGTGCAGAGTGAGATAACCTAAGGCACTACCACTTCTGACTGCAGGGCTCAGGAGATTTGGAGTGAGATCCACTACTGTCCTCTTTGCTGGAGGCTCTGACATGAGGAAGCTCTGCCTATCATGATGAGGCATGGTGCAGAACAAGGCATGATAACTCAAATGGAGATGACTAGCAACGCATGCAAAATGCACCTTAAATGTACTGCATCAGTGATGCCTAGGTGTTAACAGCAGGTAATGTCCAACAAGATCCCTAAACATTAAAAATATTTTAAAGCTGAAGTCTGAGCACAAATACGTTTCACATACAAGTGGAACCTTGGATTACGAACATAATTCATTCCAGGAAAATGCTCGTAATCCAAAGTAGTCGCATATCAAAGCGAGTTTCCCCATTGAAGTCAATGAAAACGAAAATAATTTGCTCTGCATTTACTTCAATGGCATGCAATACCGCATGTGGCCAGAGGCGGGGGGCACCGGAGAGCCTCAGAAACATCCGGAAAGGCCCAAGGACAGTTCAGCTGACCTTGGCAAACCTCGGAAAGACTCCATTCACAAGTCTTTCGGAAGTTTTCCGAGGTCAGTTCAGAAAAATAGCACGTATGTGCTAACAGGTGTAACATCAAATTTATTTGGAAGCTGGGCAGTGAGAGATCATTTGGGGTTACCACAGCCCTAAATGCTGGGATATTAATATTTAAACAATTCTTTAAAAAAGTATACTTTTTTTTTTTTACTCCCCTGGTGGACCTATTTCCAACTTCGTAACTATGCCAACAATGGGACAAGGAGGCCTTCCTTCTCCAGGGAGATGACAGAATTAGAAAGGGTCTACGTTAGAGGGTCCCAAAGTGGTAGAGCTACGTCTATTACTAATGCTTGGTTAAAAAATTCACACGGTACAACTGACAATAGAAGACAAGTGGGGTTGGTGGTCAGAAGTCCTTTTTTGTTATACGGCACCTCATCCCCAAAGGAAAATGGAGAAAAATTGGAAGTGAGGGATTATGGCGGTGTCCAGAGAAACGTTTAAATAGAAACCAAAAAGAGACTGCAATAGTACAATTAAACAAAAAGGTTTTTAAATTCAAAAAGTTTACAATATATAAAAACACTAGGTCAATGGGCCAAAGAAGACAGTAAAGTTACAATTGGGAGTACATATAGGATTCAGAGCAATCGATCCAGACAACCCTACTAGTTTCGCCGTTTGTGGCTTCTTCAGGGGATTTATAGCCGGATCATTTCAGTATAGAAACTCTAATAAGACAGAATATACAAAAAGGTTTTAGTTTGAACAAATCATCCAATAATTACAATAACATGAGATAGGCAGTTTATACATTCATCAATATTTAATACAGGTATGGCTAGGATCCATGGCGAGGCATATGAGGCCTGGGGTCCAAACCAGCAACACACAAACAAGGATCCATGGGTCACCCAACTCTGAGACTGACAGACCTGAGTGTCCGCATGTGTATAAAGTACAGGTGCAGGCAGAGCAGGAAGCCAGTGGGTACCCCTTGTGGAGTGGAAAAGGAAAAGACAAAATAACCTACCCCGATGGTGGTCCTGCTATCAAACGGTTGGGCCTCCAGTAAAAAGGTCAATTCCCAATGGGAGCGGAGGGGCTCTTTTTGGTTTCTATTTAAACGTTTCTCTGGGCACTGCCATAATCCCTCACTTCCAATTTTTCACAACTGACAATAGATTTCAACAGGCGTCGTCCCACACCTTGAAAATGGACATTACCGACAATCAATGGAAAACAGCATGCATACTTTCACACAAATTTCTCATTAGCACTAAAACACAAGAAACATCATACAAGCTCTTGACACACTGGTATGCCACCCCAGAAAAACGTAAAAAATGGTACCCCACACCTTAGATATTTGTTGGATGTGGAAAGAAAACAGGCATCCTCATACATATATGGTGGAAGTGCCCAGTACTGAACTCCTTCTAGACCACAGTTAAAGGGGTTGTGAAGCAGATCATGGAGACCAGACTTGAGTTGACTGCAGCCTGTTGCCTGCTCCATATTACTAATTTCCTTCTTAAACATTATAAACAATCCCTAACCAAACACTTATTGAATGTTGCTAAGTCCCTAATTACTCTCCTCTGGAAATGCACCTGACCCCATCTATCCAAGATTGGCTGAAGAGGGTATCCAAAACCTGTTACATGGAAGACACACTAGCCGAAACCAGAGATAAAGCTGAAAAATACCCCCAAAAATTGGTCTCCGTGGTTTGCTTTCAAGGCCTCCAACGCCTATGAAACACTAATGGATCTGTAAAACAGGCTCCAAGGCTGAGCCAAGTTGCCCTCATGATACAAGCTAGGAGACGATCGGTCGCCATCAGACTTTGGATTCTAAAGAATTAGAGCAGTGATTCTCAACCAGGGTACCTCCACAGGTTGCTAGGGGTTCCTTCAACATTGGGCAATTTCTGCCTCTCAGATAAGTTCCCACTGACACCATTGATCTTTTTAGCTATCTGTAAAGAATGTAATTCTTTCCAATTACCAAATGTGTAATGACAATTCTTCCAACTAACTGTCACACTAAAGTATCAGGAGTTGTAGACTTATAAATTTTAGCAGGGGTTCCCCGAGACTGGTGAACTATATCAAGGGTTCCTCTGTGTTGAAAAGGTTGAGAAAGGTTGAATTAGAGTCATAAACCCTGTCAAAATGAGACAAAACCTTTATCCCCCTTAACCTCTTTTCTTTACTTGCCCCCTCTAAATTATCTACCCTCTTACTAAGATATCAAGTCTAGTCTTATAAATAGATAATCATGATTGATAGCAATGACTAGATACTCATTATCAGTCAATGGACAGCCAATGTTAAAGCTGCATTAGGAGTTTCCTCTCTATTTTCTATGTTCCATGTTATATGATTACTCAAAAACAATATTACTTTATTGAGCAAACTGAGTGCCTTGTTTGTATTATGACATGCTATGTGTTTAAAGAGGAGTTCCACCCATTTTTCGAACTTTGTCTGAGCTGCATGCCCTTACCTTATAGATCTCACAATGGCAATTATTTATTTATTTTGATGCTTCTAAATACGTTTTTTTTATTTGCCCCGCCCCTAATCGCCTAGGCGAATAAGTCACATGATGATTCACAAGGGTTCCTGGGATAGCAGCGTCATGTACCCCAGGAGTCCTTGTGAATCGCCTATTGCCGAAATCTCGCGTTTTTTTGCATGTGACGCGAGTGGGAGGAGCTACTGATCAGCCGGGAGGAAGTAAACATCTCCAAACATGAGTATGTGGCCTGGCTATTCATGCAGTGCCACGGGTTTGCAAGATATAATGTCTCCCCTCTCCCTGGTGACAGCCTTGTTTAGCAGAGCAGTGTGTCAGATAATCGTAGCTTCCCCCTCCTCCTCCTCCTCTCCTGCTCTGTATACACACGAGGAGGAGGGGGAGGGGGGAGCAGGGACACCGCTGATCTCCGGTCAGTAAAAAGTTTATCTTTGCTGTGTAGATGGACAGGGGAGAGAGCGGCTGGAAAGGAGGACAAGGTAGAAAATATGTGTAGTGATAGAGGGATTAGCAGGATGTGTACTGGAAGCTTTGGCAGGGAGAAGACAATGCTAGAAGTGTGGACTGGATTTTAAATCTGACAACTGTCACAGGCTGCATAAGATGGGCACATAGGATGGGATGGGATTCGATGTGCTGTGGACGATGGAATTTGATGTGCTGGGGGTGATGCAATGTGCTGTGGGTGGATGCGATTCGTTGTGCTGGGGGTGATGCAATGTGCTGTGGGTGGATGCGATTCGTTGTGCTGGGGGTGATGCAATGTGCTGTGGGTGGATGCGATTCGTTGTGCTGGGGGTGATGCAATGTGCTGTGGACGATGGAATTTGATGTGCTGGGGGTGATGCAATGTGCTGTGGACGATGGAATTTGATGTGCTGGGGGTGATGCAATGTGCTGTGGGTGGATGCGATTCGTTGTGCTGGGGGTGATGCAATGTGCTGTGGGTGGATGCGATTCGTTGTGCTGGGGGTGATGCAATGTGCTGTGGGTGGATGCGATTCGTTGTGCTGGGGGTGATGCAATGTGCTGTGGACGATGGAATTTGATGTGCTGGGGGTGATGCAATGTGCTGTGGACGATGGAATTTGATGTGCTGGGGGTGATGCAATGTGCTGTGGGTGGATGCGATTCGTTGTGCTGGGGGTGATGCAATGTGCTGTGGGTGGATGCGATTCGTTGTGCTGGGGGTGATGCAATGTGCTGTGGACGATGGAATTTGATGTGCTGGGGGTGATGCAATGTGCTGTGGGTGGATGCGATTCGTTGTGCTGGGGGTGATGCAATGTGCTGTGGGTGGATGCGATTCGTTGTGCTGGGGGTGATGCAATGTGCTGTGGGTGGATGCGATTCGTTGTGCTGGGGGTGATGCAATGTGCTGTGGGTGGATGCGATTCGTTGTGCTGGGGGTGATGCAATGTGCTGTGGACGATGGAATTTGATGTGCTGGGGGTGATGCAATGTGCTGTGGGTGGATGCGATTCGTTGTGCTGGGGGTGATGCAATGTGCTGTGGGTGGATGCGATTCGTTGTGCTGGGGGTGATGCAATGTGCTGTGGGTGGATGCGATTCGTTGTGCTGGGGGTGATGCAATGTGCTGTGGACGATGGAATTTGATGTGCTGGGGGTGATGCAATGTGCTGTGGGTGGATGCGATTCGTTGTGCTGAGGGTGATGCAATGTGCTGGGGGTGATGCGATTCGTTGTGCTGCGGAGTGATGCGATTCGTTGTGTTCCGGGGTTGTGATGCGATTCGTTGTGCTGGGGGTGATGCAATGTGCTGGGGGTGATGCGATTCGTTGTGCTGGGGGTGATGAAATGTGCTGTGGGTGGATGCGATTCGTTGTGCTGAGGGTGATGCAATGTGCTGGGGGTGATGCGATTCGTTGTGCTGCGGAGTGATGCGATTCGTTGTGTTCCGGGGTTGTGATGCGATTCGTTGTGCTGAGGGTGATGCAATGTGCTGGGGGTAATGCGATTCGTTGTGCTGCGGAGTGATGCGATTCGTTGTGTTCCGGGGTTGTGATGCGATTCGTTGTGCTGAGGTAGGGGGGTGAGAGTATGTATGTATATGTGTGTGTATGTGTGTGTGTATGTGTGTGTGTGTGTGTGTATATATATATGAATATATATATATATACACACACATTTCTTGAACATGCACAATATTTCCTGGTTCTTGCAGGGAGGAGAGGTTTGCATAGAAAAGTGTCAACTTCCTCTGACACTCCGTTGCTATGGAAACCTGACCTAAACTCTATTACATCGCTTGTGCAGCACTGAGCATGTGCGAGATCTGCAATCAGGAAATCCAGGAAGTAATACAGTATGCCCACACTTAAGATGGCCACGGTCTAATGCTAGTTTTAAAACTTGCAAAATGCTGTAACAACCTAACAAAACAGACCTTAGTTTACAGACTAACTTTACTAGAATACATTAAGCTTGTGTATTACAGAGGTATTTTTATTTAAAAAGTGTAATTTCTGCTGGAACACCCCTTTAATGCTTTGATTTGTACCACTACAATTCAAACTTAATAAACTTTAGTTGATAAAAAAAAAGTATACATTTTTAATTGATTCTAAAAACTTTAACAAGTTTCTTAAAAATAAATAATAATACATGTTTACAAAAAGTTTATATTGTCTGAATGACATATGAAACCACTTCTTACTCTACATGTTTCGCTCAAAGAGCTTCCTCAGGAGATTTGACAGCGTTGCAAGAAGTTTTTGTGTACCGCAAAAAGAAACAACAAGTATAAGACATCTTAAACCAGTGAATTGGTTATATTATTGCATTGGTTGGAAATAGTTATTTACACAATAGTTTTTTATTATTATAAATATGTTATACATATGTATGACCAGTTGAGAATGAATGCCTACCCCATGGGTGTAACATCAACACACTCTGGGGTTGATTCACTAAAGGCAAACAGACTGCAAGTGAAGCTGTTCCAGAGCTTAGTAAATGAGGGGAAGCTCTGCTGACTTCCATCATCCAAGCATGTGCAAGCAAAAATGCTATATTTTTTTTCTTTGCATGTGATTGGGTATTCTTTGTAAAAGGAAGCTTTACCTTATTAACGAATCTCCTGATGAACTGCATTGCAAAGTGCACACTCTATTTGCCTTTAATAAATCAACCCCATTAACACATTCTATGGTTGTTAGCAAGTTTCTGAGCCATTGATTTTAAATGGTACCTGTGACAGACTCACCCGGGACATCCCCGGACCCTCTTAAAATCATCCTATGTCCACTAGGGGCATAGGATGACTGAGAAATTATATCTTGAACTACCTGAGATGGAATCATTATGTAATTATTATCCACAATATATTCCAGGATATCTGTAAAGAACTATTTACTGTTTGTTTGTTTGATTCTGAACTCAACGGCCTAATTGTAGGAGTGACTCATTCATACTGTTGGGACACATACTGTTAGATGCTAATGTCCCCACCTCCAGCCATCTGTCCGTTCTCTGTGCTAATTGACCCTGTTATTGTGTGAAGATGTCATGTGTTTACACTTATGATAATGTGTATTGTATAGCAGGTGAGCGAGGAGATGGGACGTCTACTCGCCTAGTCTGGGTAAATGTTATTTAGCTCATGTTAATTTATGTTTTGGTTACCTCCTCTTTAAGCTGTATATAAGATTGTATTCTTGGTTCTATTAAACACTCCATGTTCATCAGACAAACAAGTATCATCTCGTTGTGTGCTTGAGAGCAGCTGGAATATCTGATATCTATATCCAGACTGATAGGAAGCAGTATATGACGGAAACACTCAAGTGGAGTGTGGGACGTTCCGTTACAGTGCCCCGAAACACTAAGGCAATGTAGCTCTTGTGCACATACCTTGCAGCACACCACAACACATTGCAACTCACTACCATGTATTGGGGTGCACTGTTTAAGAAAAAAATGCTGCATATCTGTTTGTTCTATCCATATGCATTAGCAGCCCATTCAAAATGAATAGGCTGCCTTAAAGTAAAACGCATTAACGGTTGTGCTGTAACACTTCATACAGGAATATAGAAGTGGTAATGGACCCTAAATCTCTCCAGCAGGAACACAGACCGCAATAAAAACCTGATAAGCTTGTGAATCTTTCCCTGTTGTATCCAAAAGTAAAAAAATAAAAATGTTTTGGCTTTAGATACCCAACAAACTTGTTATACCCCAATAATTAAGTTTGTGTTTGTCTGTTGAGGCATACGTTAGAAGTGTTGCTTTGTGGAACAAACAGACCTTTCTAGATGATGTTATAAACATAGTTATATATGTTTGAAAATCAGTAGTAAAGTATCCCATTAATGTCTTGGGAAGGTATCATGTGGCACAGCACATCTCTGGAAATAATACTGAAATCCTGGCAGGCGTTGCTTGTGCTCGATGCCTTAATCTACCCATGACAAGAGCTGTGTCGTTGCCAGTGTAAATTTGAGGTCTTTGCAAGATGTTATAAGCAGGGACAAAGTCTGTCTTTTCTCAGACATGTACGGGGCTGTAGTCTAAGATCATGCTTTCCTAGGTACACATCATTGATGACTTCATAGAAGATAACTCCTTCTATCAACAACCTTGTACCATAATTCAAAGCGCTGTAATAAGACAGAGATCCTTACTAGTGGCAGTATGCTATATGTACATCAACCAATCAAGGGTTCAAAAATATGGTTCTATGTTGTGTAATCTATACATAATTTCTCTCAGCAGTTTTTACAATTAAATCCTAATCACTTTTGCAGCTGAATTTATCCCGCAAGTGTGCAAATGTGGCCTAGCAAGGCAGGGGTGTAGATTAGAAGGGGGATATGGGGGTCCAAACCCAGAGCTAGGCTAGTGTAGCCTGGCTGGTGACCCCTTTAAGGTGGGAGCTGCATAGCTCAAGCACTGCCACACAGCTGTTACTTCTCCTCCCCAACAGTGATTGACAGGCCACTGGGAATGAAGGCCCCTTGACCCGCCCTGCACTAAGGAAAGGGAGCCTTGACTGCTGGTTGCTTGGCAACCAAGCGGGGCATCAACATAAGCAGGGAGTCAGAGTGGCTCCACTGGGATTGGTTACAATGGCATGAGGTGAGGAGGTGGAGCCAGAACTCTAGAAAAGACTATGCAGAGGCACGTCCCACTACTTATGAAGAATTTGACGTCACAAGAGTTGACCACGCATCCGCCCATGGTGTTTTTTCATCACAGCTTCCCTGGCGGTTTTACCTGGCCAGCAATTGGCATTACTTTATGGCTAAGCCCTCAAGTTGAATTACGGGGTCAGTTTAATGCCTGTCTCACACTGATGGTGGAGACAGACCTCTTAAGCCCTGTACACACGATTGGTCAAACCGATGAGAACGGTCTGATGGATTTTTCCAAAAAAACGATCGTGTTAGAACGCGGTGACGTAAAACACAACGACATGCTGAAAAAATGAAGTTCAATGCTTCCAAGCATGCTTTGACTTGATTCTGAGCATGCGTGGATTTTTAACCGATGGTCTTCCTACAGATGATCGTTTTTTTGCTATCGGTTAGGTATCCATCGGTTAAATTTAAAACAAGTTTGCTTTTTTTTAACCGATGGATAAATAACCAATGGCGCCCACACACGGCCGTTTGAGTCTGATGAAAATGGTCCATCAGACAGTTCTCATCGGTTTGACCAATCGTGTGTATGTGGCCTAAGACTAGACAGTTTGTTTCAAGATGCTCACGGTGTAACCGTGACTGGCATGGTTTTTTGGATTGGAATTTTGTTATACCGATATGTTTTAATAAAGCTGTGGCGTTGCCCACTTCCAACTTTAAATGGTCTATGTGTAATTATTGGGGGACAAGGTTTATTATGGTTTAATTAAGTGGAATTTAAGTTAAGCTTAAGCTTCACAGCAGTCAAGAGAAGAGAGAAGACTACGTGAACCATACCCACTATACCCATAGGGAGAGAGTAAGGAGGAAGAGGAAGCACGGCTGAAAACTCCACCCCCAACCCATGAAAACAAAGACTTTGGAGGAGTGGGGGGGAAAGGCTAAGAAGAACCACAAGGCTCTAAGCTAGGGGGAGAGGAGAGAGAAGAAAGGCTGACCCATCAGAGACACATCAGAGAGGCTCCATATTGCATCCCTACATCCTACTCTGCCCTTAGAGACACCAAGGGGAGAGAAATCTGGGGTCTGTGGCCCACCTTGCAGACCCCTTTCCCAGAGTCAGACAGCAGAGAAAATTGGGACAGTGTTTGCAAGACTGATTCCTGCCAGGATAACATCAATAAATCATCAGCCTTTGGCCACCATTATTGGTATTAAAACTTGCATCCTGTTTATGGAACATTGTTGCCACTAGTGGAGTTCTGCCCAGGACCCCTTGAAACTAGCCCCTCTAGAGGTTTGTACGTGTCTGTTGGGTACAAAGACTTTGCTATATATTACCTTGTACACAGTGTGCAAGTTCATGTTATAAGCCTCTCTAATTGTTAGTGCAATTCTGCCACACCCATAATTCGCAGCAGAGCATGTAGTGCACCACCTCTCTTTTCTCCTCTAGGTAAGACTGGTTGGGCATCCTATAAATCCTCACCCCCATCTAAGTTGATTTCCCTTAATAAAACCACAATAACAAGCCCATTGACTGGCTACTGACTTTGTGTTTCAAAAATGTGCAGGAATAGGGGGACCCAAAATCCTCTAGGGGGTTACGCTACATATGTCCTCTTCTCTGTATTATTTACTTATGTACTAGACATGTGCACATTGACATTTTTAGTTCCAGAATTTTGTTTTCGTCCGAAAAATGTATTTATTTAGTTATTCCCGAAATTCTTTTTATTTTGTTTCGTTAAAAATGCATTCGTCTAAAAATCTGAATTAATTAAGGTTGAATCTGTCAGTTGAAAGCTTATGGTGCCTGTTGAATGTTCGACGAAGCAGCTTAACTGTACGAAGCCGCAATCCTACATTTCCAGTCGAATGCTCCGCCCACAAGCTATAGCAGAATTCTAATGTTGTATGACTAGTAATCATTATATTTATTAATTATTATTACTAGTCAACCAACATTAGAATTCTTCTATAGCCTATGGGCGGAGCATTTGACCGGAAATGTCCGTTCGCGCTGATCGTATGTTTATAGCAGCCCTGTCTAATCTTAATGTCTCTATAATGTCGAATCTTTTCTCTCTATGTCGAATCTTTTCTCTCTATGTCGAATCTTTTTTCTTTATGTCGAATCTTTTCTCTCTATGTCGAATCTTTTCTCTTTATGTCAAATTTTTTTTCTCTCTATGTCTAATCTTTTCTCTCTATGTCGAATCTTTTCTCTCTATGTCGAATAATCTTAGACAAATAGAGTTAGGTTTAGGCACATTCAACTGCAGGTTTGATAGACACAGATCGCTATTGTCACCTTCATGACGAATCTTCTATCTGTATCGAACTATTGTCTCAACGAAACGAAAATAAAGCATTTTTTATGTCGGATATTTCGGATTCTGCGTATTCGTTATCGTTTGTTAAAACAAACATGAAAATCCCCGAAATTCAGACGAAAATGCACATGTCTTTTAGGTACTACTTTTCATAATCACAACCCAAGGCACAGGCCAAACTGTCATATGGCAAATACAGCCTCGGAGTAATCATGCAATACACAATACGGAGCAAGTTAAAAAAATTAGTGCAGTATTGGTCAGAGACACATAACCTGGCACCAAGCTAATGAATGAGAAAACTGCAGATTTCCCAGTAAGCCAGGCCTGGAAAAATCTTCCTGGCTTCCTAAACCCTCTGTGAGGACAAAGAAGGGCTCTTTGAAGACGAAGAATACTTTTCACACTGTGAAACTGAATCCATTCCTCTCCTTATAAGCACAATCATGTACGGGATATTAAAATGTGATCCATTATGTGTTTTAAACAAATTGGTTTATAAGGGAAATTACTTTTGCAGAAGCGACATTTAAATATTTGGGTTCTTGGAAAAGAAAAACACTGACATACAGAAGCAGACGCGTGATTATAGCAAACAGGCTGCATAACATTGTGATACATTTTTTATACTGCTAGTTTTGTTTTTTTTCCACACTGTGTTTTGTACATTTTACTACAAATTCAGATTTTGTTCACTGGCAAAGTCTTAAAATAAAAGCTCTGGTTTCTTTTCTGTATATGACAACACAATGCCCTGTGATGGGGATATGTTAATAAATGTAGATGTAAATCCAATTCTTTTTTTTTTTTCTTTTATGTCACAATGTACAGTATAAGATTTCCTATCATCTGTGCCCAGTCTTGCCACACAGAGGTAATCCAGCTCTGAGCAATCCTAATTTATTGTTCAGTGAAATAAAACGGACTTACAGAGAAAAACCTTAGTCCATTCCGCCCTCTTGCTGTGAGTGCCAGGTTATTTAAAAATCTCATGCACTAGCCTGGAGACAGGCATTATTTTTTAATCCCCACTCCTTTTCTGAAGTCATGTGGTTATTTTTCTGGATTTTGACTGGATGTTAGTGATCATAGCAGAATTTAGTGTAAGGAATACACAGGAAAAAATGCATGTTGACAAGGGGAGTGTAGAGGAGGTTGGGGAGTCTGCTGACATCATGACTCCACCCACCAAGCTCCAGACAACAGATCCACCCACAGAATCTACAGTTTTTCAGTTCTTATAACAGACAGAGGGGAGACATTTGACAGGTAAGGATACATGCAGGAGGCATCTATATCCTTATAGATCAGCACTATGGCAGTAGTTTAGAATGGATGAGAGTGGGTTTACATCCACTTTTTATAGAGCCACCAGATGACTGGTAGACACCAGAATACTGACTGTCAATGACAGCTCTGGTCCCCAGTGACGATCAGGAAAACTCCCAAGTGTGATAATTATGTCAGCAATGCACACAGAATACTAGGCTGAAGATAACAAGGTTTGAATGTTTTATACTGTAACTATCACATACAATTACAGTATAAAAATGCAATAATTTAAAAATATAGTTTTTTGAAGTATATGCAAGTTTATAATAAAATACAGAAGTTCTTTTTACTTAAAACAGTATTAAACTCAAAAGTAAACATGTATTATATTGTAGAATAACCAAATGGCACACTTTGACATGGAGAAGTATGAGGCCCAGGCTGTGGCACTGAATAATGGAGGAATGTGTGGTGTACACAGGCAGCACTAATGGCACTGGCACGGTATGAAACCAGCCAAGCAGTCCCAAACCAGCATCGGGCATTTTCTACGATTTTTCTAAGAATTCTATCTGGAGCCACACAACACTGATCTGTCCATAGATTGGACTGAAAAGTGTCCAACCAGTAGGAAGGCAATGTAATAACAGTGATCAGCCAGTGCAAAAGCAGTGATCAGAGCCACTGGTAGAGCCCAAGGTATCATGCCCAGCCCTTGGTCTCCAGTGTCCTATCCACACCCTACAAGCAGCTTATCATTGCCCTAGAGTGGAGAGGGTGGGGGGCAGCAAAGGGGAAAGGGCTAGCCTTAAAAAGGTCAGAACAGAGGCCATGGTTGGTCTGGGCTGTATAGTTGCTGGGGCTATAGTGATCTCCACCTGACAGCTCCAGGTTTTATAATGTCAGTTTTTAATGCATTGGGATCTAAAAGCAACATGCCTGCATATCACTGCCATTAGGAATGTTTGTTTGCTGAGGCCAGACCTCTCAAAATGGGGATTGTCCCCAGCAAACAAGGACAAATGGCAACCAAACTTTGCAATGTGAATATTTCATTACTGAATCTGTGTTCAGTTTGAATATCCAGTCATGTCAAAGGGACAATAAAATATGATTTTTTTTTTTCACTTTGAAGGGTAATTGTTCACTTTGCTCAGAGAACAACCTATTTGTTTAGTAAATCAACCCTATCATTTTTTAAATGCTAAAAATAAACATGCCAAATAGGTTTCTTGTAAGATTTATTTTTTTGGAAACACAGTAAACGTGATCCAAAGTTTATTTGACAAGTTAAAGTACCTCCTGATGCTTTTAGATGTACCATAAGGGGTTTACATAACAATAGTGGAGAAGCTGTGGTTTACGAGGGAGGGGAAGAAATCTTCATGACCTTTAAAACATTTGTGAAACCTTTTGCTTTTGTTTTGGATAGAGTAGGGAACGAGCCCCTGCTGTAGAGATTCACCATCTTTATTTGTCTTGTTGATCATTCAGAAGGTCTGAAAGTGATAGAAGATCAGAGATTTATAGTTGTAAATGAGTCAGGAATAGAAGTCGAATCTGCCGATAAGGACACTTATTCTGGGTACAATTGTCGAAAAAGTTTCCCTCAATTTGGAGAGATTTCCTCTTCTGTTTTTGTCTCAAGAAGGGACGCAAGGATAAATCTCCAATGAGGCCTCGTACACACGACCGAGAATCTCGTCAGGAAAAACCTGTCGTTTTCCCTGATGAGATTCTTGGCAAGAAACTCTTGCCGCCCGAGTGTAGTGACTTTCATTTCAATAGAACCGCGGTTCTCTTAAAAGGAAAGAACGTGGTGACGTCATCGCGTACGACAAGCATGCGCTTGTCACATTCGATGACGTCGCCGCTGCTCCTACTAGCTTTGGGGGGTCTATTTTTTTCCATTTTGTGTGCCCCTTTCTGGTGATCATGTGCTGGTCGGGGCGGAGGGAAAATTTCTTCCGTTTCGAGCACATGCCCATCCAGTTCGACTCGCATGTTCTTCTGCCTTGGCTCAAGTCCCGGCTAGCCACCTGCCTGTTTATCTCCTTGCCTTCCCTGGCCGAGTGATCTTCCTCCGCTCTCCACCAAGTAGTAGCCGGGGTCTGGAGAGTGAGACTTGACAGGCTGTGAGGCGGGCGGCGACAGGCAGAGAGTCGCTGATTGCCGCCATTTCTAGTAAAAAAAATATGTCCCCGGATTTCATTTTAAAAATCTGGTCACCTTATCTTAAAGGGAACGTCCATTTTCCCACCCCTGCCATTCTGCTAATGTATATCTGCGTGTAGCGGTCGGCAAGTGGTTAAACCACACGGTTTGCCACGTGAAACACGTGTTTGGGCATTTGAGGGAAATTTTAAAATCAAAAGATCTGGAAGCGCATGTCGTGTTTTTCGCCAGTGTACACAAACGCTATATGTGAATGTAGTCTAACACCCTTTTGTTTGCGATTTTATACACAGTATTATGACTGTATGTGTTATTCACAAGGTTCCTTTTAATTGCCACATAATGAGATTATTAGTGTGTAGTGACAGCGACCCGGCAATTGTCATAATTTAGGTAGAAAGTAGGGATGGCTAAGAAAAAAAAATCAGAGATATACATCCAAATAGATATTCAATGAAATTAAATAAGAGACCCAGCAGGTAACTGCAGAACCAGGCAAACAAAGTAAATTAAGCCACGTTCAATTACTCACACTGCATTAATCACACCCAGTACACAGAGCCACCAATGCTGTGCGAGGCTGCAAACAGCAATTCAGCTGCTCGATACGGTGCCAGGAAATAATAGTGGAGAAAAACACAGTAATAAGCCAGTTATAAGCAGTAATTTCATCCTGTGCTTCTATGCTTGGAGAGCTACATCAGACAGTATAAAGCTTTACAGTACAACAAATACATTGTCCAGGCACATAGTTTATCATTTATAATGAGTCCAGACTGAAGAAAACTGCAAAGCTTGTTAAAAGTAAACTCCATTCAGAACTGAAAAATAAAATCTAACTCCAGCCAAAATTCAAATCTAACTCCAGCTCTTTTTTTTAGGAGAGACCGGGGACAGTTTTAAAGTCTGTATGTAATATACAGAGGAAATATTTCATGCTTTCAATTGAGGAAGTCAGGATAAATTTCCCTTATGGGGACACAGGCTGCAATTAAATACCAAGGTTCTGACACTTCCTCTCTCCACTAGCAAATGTGTTTTTGTTCCTTGCTATGTTCCCATTAGAGGGATTTCCCCTGATATCTTGTTCTATTTTACAGCTATTAAATAGATAGGAAGTGAAGATAAATCCCTAAGACAGCAGTAAAAACATGACAGCGGTTTTAACCCTTTGAAATTCTAGTACATAATTAAAAAATTGTTTAACCACTTCAGCCTGAGCCTCGTTTTGAGATTTGGTGATTACAAGCTAATTTTTTTTTCTTTTCTGCTAGAAAATTACTTAGAACCCCCAAACATTATATACTGTATTTCCTGGCGTATAAGACTACCTTTTACACTTAAAATAAAAATGGCCAAAAAGCAGGGGTCGACTTATATGCCGGGTCAGCTGCTCGGATGCCTGCTGGATGTGCGGTAATACTGTATGTAGCTTTGGCTATATACAGTGTATACCGCTTAGCCAATCCCGATGAGCAATGAATTCAAATGAATACAGAGCCTGCTCAGATTGGAGTAACAACCTCTGCCAATCCAAGTAGGCTACATACAGTAGACTGCTCAGATTGACTTTAAGAGTCAGAGAAGCGTGGGCTGATGATGTTACAGCCTCTGCCAATCCATGCAGGCTTTGTATTTAATAATAGAATACATCGTTCGCCGTGATTGGCTCCAGCTACAGCAAGAATGAAGAAGAATTTGGCTCTAGAAGGAAGAAATATGAAGCGTCGGAAGCCTAGGAAGGGGGGTCGTCTTATACGGTGAGTACAGGAAAAAAATCTTAAAAAAACTGTAAAATTAAGGGGTAGTCTTATATGCCTGGTCGCCTTATACACCGGCAAATACGGTATTTTATTTTTCGTTGCAATACTTTCGGTCACACCGTAATTGCGCAGTACACTTTTTTGGGAACAAATACATGTTTTTTCGGGGAAAAAATAAAATTTTTCTCGGGGAAAAAATACACTCCTCTGACTACTCCAGCTGGACACATCATCTTTGGGCGAACATCTGATTTCTGGATATACCATCAAGGCCTCACAGGGCAGCCTGACCCCGGTCTACCTGCATCAACTCCAGGTTCATCTTGCTCCCCACCACAGCCGGGTTTCTTCTCCAGCAAGGACTACCACACAGCTCCCAGCTCATTACAATCCACTGCAGACTATCATCCTATCTCTCCTCCTCATCCGCTTGTGAGTTCTATTTGTTTTATATGGTATTTTACCTAATAAATTGTGCTACACTATGCCGCTTTGGTGCTTTCTTACTTTCCTTTTGTGTTTATGCATATACCGTACCTGCGGGATCTATCTAGAAGCTGGAAATCATTGTAGTAGACATGGCTAATCCAGTGATCTCCAGTAGCTCCCAGGACCCGTGCAGAGAGGCTGGCCTACTGCATTGTGGACACAGAAGGTCGGCTGCTCAGCACAGGCACCATTCAGAGATTGCTTTACATTTTCTCTGTTCTCTGATCGGACAAGGTAGAGAGGTGGGGTAGTGACACTATGTTCTCCACATCGTCCAATCAGAGAATGTGTTGCATTCATTCATAAAAAGCAAAGCTTTCTCAGAATGGCTCCCATGACAAGTGGGCAGCCTCCTGTATTCACAATGTAGCAGGGCAGTTGCATGGCATGGAACATGGACTCTGGTGGAGATCACTGTAGTAGTATTTTTAGTGTAAGTTTCTCAATTTTCATCATTTCACAAAAAGGAACTATTTAAAATGTACAAATATATTTTATTTGTTATTTATTACAGTGGCTTTTAGCCAGGGGCTTGGAAACCTGTCCTGATCTCTGGGTCTAACTCCATGGCCAGAAGGCCTTTTGAAAGTGGACTACACAAATTATTTAATGCAGAGATGTTGGGGCCTTAGTATAGTGGTTCCAAGCTGGGTCCGTCAGAGGTTGTGCCACTTACCCAGCCCAAATGAACAGGGTCACAGGTTTTCCAGGTGTGTGGTGCATACAGGAGACCCATCACAGCTACTGGGCAGGCAGATACTTCTTTTGACTACCTTCAGTTCCAAGCTAGTGTCCATACTTCTTGTTCCACAGATATAGTCACTGGAATGAGGAGGCTCAGTTTACCTTCATTTCTTGCTCCCTTTCTACCTACAATATCTAGGCTCAGTTCTTACCCCTCTCCTGTTCTACAACTGGCTATGACTAGCCCAGCACCATACCTCCCTTTTATACCTACAACCAGGAAGGAGATAGAGACCCTTAGACGGGAAAAACTAAATGGCACTCCAGACCCAACCTGGGAATCAAAGGGGTCCTACAAGTAGAGTCGTTTTTACGCTCATATAGCTGCCGTTCACTATCCAACATAGATACATACTTAGTCAAACTGAAAAAAGACATAAGTCTGTCTAGTTTAACCATAAGAAAAAATAAACAAATAGAAAGTCTCCATACACAATCCAGTTTCTACTTAGATGACTTTTGCTTATTACTTTTTAACATTTCTTTGAATAAGATCAGTATCCAAAAAAGTCAAGAATCCTTGTTGTCTTTCACCATCACAAATATGAAAATGCTAACAATGAGAAGTTTTTAAAAAAAAGCAACCAAACAGATAAAAACCTGCTGAATCTAATAGGCAATTCAAATACGGACGGCATGTGCACCCTCCGCACGTTAGGAGCTCTGAGAATTCTGGATACAGTGGACTATACTAGGGAACACGGCAAAGACTTTTTCAGCATATTTGCTGTATTTGCCTCATAATATTACCGTAGCAGCTCATGGGTTGGGTATAAACACAGAAGAGGGATGGCAGAAAAAGACATAGTGGTCCATCATGTCTGCTTTGTTTTTATTACATTTGTTTTCTTTTATTTAACTTTTATGTCTGAATAGAGACTTATATTTATTCCAAGCTTGTTTAAATTCATGTGTTGTTGATTGAATGACTACCTCTGCTTGAAGGCTGTTCCAAGATCTATATTAGTTGAAAAGATCTTCCAGACCCTTCTGAGCCATTTCACCACTTCAATACAGGGAATTTTCACCCCCTACCTGCCCTACCTGCCCAGACCAATTTTTTGTTTTCAGCGCTGTTGCACTATGAATGACGAAAAGCGACGTGGCTCCCAAACAAAATTGATGTCCTTTTTTTCCCACAAATAGAGCTTTCTTTTGGTGGTATTTGATCACCTCTGTGTCTTTTATTTTTTGCGCTATAAACAAAATAAGAGCGACAATTTTGCTATAATAAATATCCCCCAAAAATGAATAAAAAAAACATATTTTTTCCTCAGTTTAGGCCGATACGTATTCTTCTACATATTTTTGGTTAAAAAATCGCAAAAAGCGTATATTGATTGGTTTTCACAAAAGTTATAGCGTCTACAAAATAGGGGATAGATTTATAGATTTTTTTTTTTTTACTAGTAATACTACCGGTAGTAGTTTTTTTAATCGTGACTGCGATATTGTGGTGGACATATCGGACACTTTTGACACTATTTTGGGACCACCTAGTGGCTCAGGAAGGCAAGGCCGTCATATGACGTCCTCCCAGAACAAGAGGCTTATTGTCCGCCATTATTTGACAGTGGGCGGTAGCCAAGTGGTTACATGACTTTGCAACCTTTAAAAAAATATATATATATATTTGACCGATCTTGTTGACTGCATTGTGCCATAATTGGACTTTTACCACAATTTAGGAAAAATGAAAACTTATAAGTACAATCGGGATTCTGGTTGGAAACTCATGTAAACTTAAATATTTTCTAACATATTTTCCTTAACCTTTCATTTGGTTGATTTTTCTGGTCTAAATGACTTGATCAGAAAAAATAAGAATTTTGTCTGTTTCACATACCCTATGACCCTTTGGAAAAAGATCAGGTTTTCCTATTCTAACAAAAAAAATAAAAAAAAAATAATAAAAAAATAAAATCCATACACATAAATCAATAAATAATATCCACATTCCAATATTTTTTTTTATTTTTTTGATACAACTGAACTAATGAAAAACGTATGCATATCTAAACCCAAGAGCAAAAATTTACTGGTCTTCAAATGTGATGGTTGCATTGTTTTTTATTTTTGCAAATACAGAAAAAATCCTGTTGATCCTGCTAGAAACGTAGTGTTCTTGTAACTTCCTGTGCACTAAACCAATGTCTCCAAGTATGTTATTTTCTTATCTATTTACTGTAAACTACAAAACAACCCTCAGTGTATTAGAGATGACAGGATCATCAGATAAATTAAAGGAAAAAAGATGGAAAAATAAAATAAATGCAAGCATCGTATTTAGGGACTGGTAAGCTGCAATATATTTGATTTTTGGGAGGTTTAGATATGCTTAAGGCAAAACTGATTGTTCACATTGAAACAAGTGCAGCCAAAAATTTTGCAGCCAAAATACTGTCCTTTACTACCCTGCAACCTGTTAAATCCTCACTGTCGCATGTGCAAGTGAATTCAATAAAAACAAATTAAGGAGGAAAAAAGACCCAAAGAATATAATTAATACAGAGATTCAATAAGCATCAAATTGGCACATAGGAAGTTATCCCAACTCAATTAAATAGCATCATAATCTTTACCACTCTATTAAAGCCTATTGCTATTTAATCGTGTTAGTTATCTTCTGGAAATCCAATTAAATATGCTTAATGAAATAGCTGTGAACTGTTACATATTAGTTAGCATACGTTACAATCTGTTGCAGTTCAATTACATTTTAATAAGTAATTGGTTATAGATCAATTGGAAGCATCCTGCATGCAGGGAGACGTTCTCCGGATTTTTTTCTCCTTCACGGAAAACACATCTGTCCTTTGGCATCAAAAAATAGCCCTTGTCTTTTGGCTGTTCACTCGCATAGGTGTGCATCAAAAAAATAATTCCAATAGAGGTCTGCAAAGCTGAACTCTAGGCAGATATAAAAGACACACATTAATGCAGCTCCATATTTATTATAAAATCAATAAAGTGCATGTAGAATTAATAAATGTCTCCTCTAGTTTTCTCCCTTTTGATCTGTTGAGCATATCACAGAATAATTGTGTATGTTCTGTTTAATCAGTGCAAAAAATGCTAGTTGATCCTGCCAGAGGCTGATATCTTTCTGTGCTTCACTCTTTTCAGTTAGAATTATTCTTGGCTCTCAGTGGACTACAATACACCTCCCCTCATGTTATGCAGAACAAAAGTATGTGTGCGTGTGTGTGTGGGGTTCTGTAGTTCTGTCTTAGAGTGACAATATAACATCTTCAAAGACACAGGTTGGTGAATAAGCATTGTCACTTTAGGATTGCCTGGTGAAAATAAAAGGAACAAAAGCACAAGAAAATAAACTGAATGCAGCCACTACAGCCAAGCATTGGTAATCTTTATATATTACCTTTAAAATAAATACACTTGAAATGTATATATAAATGCAAGCAATTAAAGGGGTTGTAAAGGTAAATGTTTTTTCACTTTAATCCATTCTTTGCATTAAGGTGAAAAAACATCTGAGTGTTAGCAGCCCCCCAGACCCCCTGATCACTTACCTGACCCCTTGAAATCCTGAATGAGCAGGCTTCTCGGCCATCTTCCCGGCTCATTCATTGGATGATTGAAAGCAGCGTAGCCATTGGCTTGCACTGCTGTCAATCACATCCAATGATGCAGCGTGCCGGGGGCGTGGCCGAGTGAAACAGTGAGCGGCTATGGCCACCAACTGTATCACGGGAGCGCGCCCCCAAGCACTCAACACCATGCTCGCTCGCTCGCATTAAGGTGTTGAGTCCTTGTTGGAGGGGAGCCGAGACAGCCACCGAGGTACCCCAGAAGACCAGGTTCGGGGCCACGTGCAAAACGAGCTGCACAGTGGAGGTAAGTATAACATGTTTGTTATTTAAAAAAAAAAATCTTTAGTGATACTTTAAGTACTTGAGTTTGACTTGGTATCAGCCTCTTGCATGTTTCTTGCACACAAGTTTAGACTGGGAGAAGGAAAGGTAATGCAAGGAACAAATTGTGCTGTATTACTCATGTCCTAACTAAGGATAAGATTTGGGTTCATTGCCACCAGGGGTTTGTGTTGAATCCTGAATGTTTGAAATTAGTGATCCTAGGGATGAAATGTGGAAATTTGCCAGACCAAATTCTTTGAAACCATAATCCAGTGCATGGCCTTTGAACTTAGATCTGCTGGATCAGAAGGTACATTAACCAATATGGCGAGACACACTTTTGGATACGTCATCCTCCTCACTGTATAAGGGTAAGGTCACAACAGCCATATTGAGAGCTACTGTCAAACTGCATAATGGCATGTTAATGTAGGGCTTGTTGATACTGACAGGTCTGTTAAAGTAGATGTAAACCCTTACTAAATGTAATATGGGTAGCAAAATTCTGTGTATCTTGGAGAATTTGAGTGTAGCTAAAGGAAGAGTGTTTACTTTTTTCAGCCTTTGGTACAATATAATGTTGTGTTGTCCTGCATTCTCTTTCCAGCCTGTCCCTGCCCAACTGCACTACTGTGATAGCAGGTTCTTGTTTTTGTTTTTTTACAGGGCAACTTCACTTACATTTCTGTAAACCCATACTAAATGTTTACTTTTTTCCACCTTTGTTACAAAATAATACTGCTGATGTCCTGCAGTCTATTTACAGCTTGTCCCTGCCCACATGCACTACTGTGATAACAGGAGGCTTGTGTTTTTTCACAGGGCAAGATTCCTAATTGCTGTTGCTTTAATTGCTGTTGGCTTTTTTTAAACAGTGAAAACAGTGGAATTTGCCTGAGCAATGTGCCTCAGTACAGAAGGTTATACTTTCTTTTGTGATGGTGATTTACAGATAAGAAATTCTGTGAAATGGGTATAGCATTGTGGCCTTATATTAAAAAGTGTCCAAACAAGGAACTTTATGGCAGTATCACCAGCTGTTATTTTTATTGAATGTCATTAATAAAATATGATTTTCAGGTCATATTATCATGTTAAAGCTTATATGATTAAAGTGGTCTGGTTTACATCTGCTTTAACAAACTATTTATTTGGGTCTTTTCCCTTTTTTTGAATTATAACTTATCCTTTGAGTTTTCTTTAGCCCTAATGCCGCGTACACATGATCACTTTTTGTGATGAAAAAAAACGACGTTTTAAAAAACGTCATTTAAAATCACTGTGTGTGGGCAAAACAATGTTTTATGTCTTCAAAAAAACGACCAAAAAAAAATTCTAACATGCTTGAATTTTTTGTGTTGTTTTTCAAAGCGTCGTTTTTTGTGTCATAAAAAGTGATGGTGTATGGGCAAAACGATGTTGAGAACGAAGTTTTTAAAGCCGCGCATGCGCAGAGGGAAGTTATGAGACGGAGCTTCAATGGAACAGAGTGCCGTCGAACGTGGTGTACGTCACCACGCTTTGCTAGAGCATTTTGGAAAAACGATGGTGTGTATGCAACGTCGTTTTGTTTCATCACTTCAAACGTCGTTTTTTTTCATCACAAAAAGTGATCGTGTGTACGCGGCATTAGGTATGTGTAGCACACCTCACGTAGGAACTGCTAATGAACAGGGATCCCTACTCCTGCACAGCCAGGTACACCAAATCTTCACATGCACACAGAGTCAGGAAACAATCTGTAGCTTTGTTTTTGTTGCTTATTAGGGGGTTAACAACTTTGATGGGGATAGGAGGTTATGGGATGTCCACTTGAGCAAACTTTAGGGACAACTTATATACAGATATATACAGACTCCTCTTCAACCTTTCTCCTGCACACACTTGCTCAGGCTCTGCTGGTTCACTCCTGGGGGAACTTGACAGACTTCTTGTCAGGTGTTTTTCTACACTAGAAAATCAAGTTCGTTATTGTAGAGATGAAGCACCCTTGTCCTAAACAGGACTGGTAGTACATTTAGTTGTGCTAGGTGGTAACTAAGCCTGACTAATTTGTAGTCTTTAATAAAATGGGTTTCTTCTAATCTTGGGTTTAACTGTGATTTCTCTCTTTTGTCAATAGGTAGCACTTTTACCTTTGGCATTAGTACGATATGATAGATTACAGTGAATTCAGGCTATTTAAATATGCTTTTCCCAGCCAATCAGCAGGAGTTTCTATGGTCGTTGAGGCTGCTGTGATAGGCTATTTATTCCGAGAGAGTCAGTTGATCGGGGTTCTTTCCACCCAGGCTGCAGCCTGGGTTGCTGTGTGTAGAGCAGCACCTGAGGTGTAGGACTGAAGACTGGGGCCTAACCACATGTAAAGAGGCTCGGCCTGAGAGGAGCCTGATCGCTGCCTGGAGGCAAGGGAGAAGACGCGCTGCGAGAGGGTCAACCACTCTTCTTGCCAAAGGCAGGTGTAAAGGGATGGAGATCTGAAAGAGTACCAGAGGAGAGTACCAGAGGAGACTCTTCATCAGCCGGGGACTGTGAAGTAGCTGGGAAAGCTTCAGGAAAGAATTTATCCACAAAGCACAGCTGTGAGTAAAGCTTGAAGGAGTACAGCGGGTAGCTGTGAGATAAGCTTGAGGGATCCAAGGTGTAGCTGTGAGTCTGAAGAACCCAGCGGTTAGCTATGGGAGAAGATTGAAGAATACAGCGGGTAGCTGTGAGTTAAGCTTGAAGTATCCAGCAGGTAGCTGTGAGCTAAGCTTGAGGATCTACAGTGGAAGACTGTGAGTAAAGTTGTTGCTAAAGAAAACAGCAGTTGCTATGAAATACAGATTGCTTCATTCAGCTTAAAGGCCCCTTTTCTGTATTGCTGTCTGCCAATTTCTATTTTTGTCCAAGGAGTCTGCCAAGTGTTTATTGCATTTGCCTAAGGGTGTCCAGTGCCCTACCCCTCTATCCCCCTGTTCTGCTAAAACTCTCTCTGTTCATTTAAAAAGTGACTGGCGCCCATCTTTCCACCTTGCACTACACCCACCATGACTTGCCTGCACACAGAGGAGGAATGTCAGCCCTCCCTGACTCTGGGGGTCACCACCAGGCCTCTGGAGGTCAGGGAGACTTCTAGGTAAAAACTGACCGGCAGCAGGACAGTCTTGTGGGCAGATTAAAGAGGGATAAGACTTTGATACAAGGCATTTTTTTTATTATTATACTAGAAATAAAAGTGTACTGTTTTAGAGACACTTCAGAAAGAATTGACTAGCAACAAGGTGATAGTTTATTGCATTCAGGCAGAATTGTGCAGAGACAAACAAGGCAAGTGTGTTTTCTACAATAAAAATTACAATCACAAAAACTTGTGAAATAAATTAACTAGAGGTAAGCAGGTCAGTAGGTAATCTGCTTGAACTGTCCAACATGTGTAAACACAAAGCATAATCAGAATACATTTTTTGTCAGCACTCCCAGCACATAGGGAGATGCAGCCCCATGGCAGAAAGCCCAGTGCAGTTGGACCGCATAGTGACATTGGTGTGAAGGGTTAAAGAAGTGAGGTGCCAGGAGGCTGTAAAGTTGGTATACAGCAGCTGGGCATGTGCTGGCTTTGGGGACTTTTTTTTTTGCTCCAGCTATATGTTCTATAAGAGGCCATCTTTCTTTTACTCATCTCTGTGCACAGCCAGTGCCGGATTGGTTTTCAGGCTTCCCTATACCCTTAAAGCATTTGTAAGCCATAAAAAATAAATAGATCCTGTTCCCCTAAAGCATGCTTTTCAGCACAGTGCATGTGCTGTGTAATTTGGCCCCTTGTATAACCTAAAAAACCTGGCTGATCCTGCCTGGTTCCACCCTCTCCCCTGTAAACTGACCATGGTTTATCATGGCTGCTGAGCCCTGACGCTGTAGTCAATTTGCGTGCCTCCATCATCCAAAGCTTTCCTGTCTTCTCTCCTCCCATCCTCTCCCCTCTCCTTCCTGCCTGTCAGCTCTTACCAGTGTCTGGCCCCCTCCTGTTGCTCCCATAACTATTTTATAACCCCACATTACCCTCTATAAAATATGTATCCCTGTGTCTGTGTTATATAAATGTAGCAAGGTATCCAGCCATTGTTCAGTCCGATGAGAACCTTCAGGGCCAGAGTTAGCTGACATACTTCTGTATGTGGTGGGTAGTGAGGCATAGTGGGTGAAGACGAATAAAGTTATTGGGCACTAGACACTTCTTGGATGCAAAAAAAGGTTTTATTTCACTTAACGGTCATTTTTGTATTTTTGGGGGGAGAGAGGGTTAGGGCCAGGACACCCTAGAGTAGTTGCAAGTTCAATTAGCAGACTCTGAGACTTTAATAGGAGGACAGACGTGCAGGGAAAGGCCTCCAGCGAAAGCCACATCTGCACATGCAGGAATGCTGTCACCTATGGCAACAGTCTTTAACAGTTCCAATCACAAATTGTAACAGTTCTTTAACATTTACTACATTTACTACAACCACTCTTTGTAGTTCTTCAGCACACTGAGCTGAGTCTTTTACCAGACCCACTGATTCACTGCCATTGAATCCCATGTCTCTCTGCTGGAACCCTAACCTGGCACTCCTGATACTTCTCAAGCTTCACCCCACTGGCCTGCTCAGTCCCTGGCTTGACACACAAGGCTGCTCTGCAAGTGTCACCTCCACTGGCTGGGTCCCTGACTTGATCACCATCTGAAGTTTTCTCCACCATGTCCGTTCAGTGAGAATTCTGCTCTGGTACTTGCTTCAGTTATTCACTGCGGTCCCTGGTAAAAAGGTGACTGGACCCTTAGTGGCGACAGCTTCCCTTTTACCACTGATCACTGACAGGTTCTCCGGTTGGCCGTCAATTTTGGTTGGACTGCAGGATTGTGCTCCTCGAGGCATTCCCGGCCAGGACAAGTACTGTCGGGGAGTAAAGCGGTGATTTGGCGGCATTTTTTGGGGGCATAAGATTGGCCCAGGGGGGTGGCTGTGTCAGTTTCATTCCCGGGACACTGTATTGTCCTGGAATGAATGTGCCCGGGACAGACCTGCAAAATGCGGGACTGTCCCAGGCAATCCGGGACACGTGGTCACCCTAGTGTCACTGCACCTGCCTGCAACTAAAACAACTCCCTTGTATGCATTTCATTTGTGTTTTTATCAGTTTGCCGGGAGCTCATTTTTAACCACTTGCCACCCGCCCGGCAAAGTGGTTTCAATATCCTGACGGATACAGTATATGACGTTATCAGGATATTGAGCCGCTGCCCTCCTCCGGGGGCGCACATCGCTGACACCCTGCAACACAGATCTAGGTAATGAGTCTCTGACATAGACTCTTTATCACGTAATCAGCCGTGTCCAATCACGGCTGATCACAATGTAAACATGAAAAGCCAGTAATCAGCTTTTCCTCACTCACGTCTGTCAGGGGCGAGTAGAGGAGAGCCGATCGGCTGCTCCTCTGACAGGGGGGTTTGTGCTGATTGATTATCAGGACAGCCCGCCCGAGGATGCCCACACTGGACCACCAGGGATGCCCACCACAGGTATTCCACCCTAGACGACCAGGGATGACAATCAGAAATTATGGATGCCAATCAGTGCCCACAATGGATGCAAATCAGTACCCACAATGGGCATCACTGATTGGCAGGCATTATTGTTTGGCTCTGATTGGCATCCATTAGTACAACACACTACAGTACAATAGTGACACCTATCAGTGCCCATCTATGCCCATCCATGCCACCTATCAGTGCCCATCCATGTCGCCTATCAGTGCCAATCCATGCCGCCTATCCGTGATGCCTATCCATGCCCATCCGTGTCGCCTATCTGTGCCCATCTGTGCCCATCATCAGTGCCCATCAATGCTACCTCATCAGTGCCACCTCATCGGTGCCCATCAGTGCCCATCAGTGCAGTACCATCAGTGCCCATCAGTGAAGGAGAAAACATACTTATTTACAATGTTTTGTAACTGAAACAAAAAAAAAAATTCAACATTTTCGGTCATTTTTTTATTTTATTTTTGCAGAAAATAAAAATCCCAGAGGTGATCAAATACCACCAAAAGAAATCTCTATTTGTGGGAACAAAATGATAAAAATGTTGTTTGGGTACAGTGTAGCATGACCGCGCAATTGTCATTCAAAGTGCAAACCGCACTGAAAAGGGAAAATTGGTCTGGGCAGGAAGGTGTATAAGTGCCTGGTATGGAAGTGGTTAAACAATTACTACACACAAAAATTGCATTAAAGGCATTATTAGTAATAACATTCACAATGGCATATTGAAAGGTTCCCACAGCTGCAGAGCTATTTAGATCTTTTAAATTTATGGCAGTTCTGCTGTTCAGCCTATTGTTCTAGCAGATTAACTGGTGTGATAATCTTTGTAAATGTACTTTTCATTCTAAATACCTTTAACGTTTTGATAATGTTAGAATTGTGAGTTAACATCAACAGATCGGTGTGGTAATGGCTGTAGCGAATTAAAAATCCATTTTCTTTAAAAAAAAAAAAAAAAAAAGGCAAATAGCATACGGTAATGAAAATACCATGTGTTATGCATGCGTTAACGTATAGTATGTTATTATGTGTCTATCCTTCCCTGGCCGCTGCTCTGTAGATTATACAGTCTGATGCATCTGTAGCACCAACAATAAGACGAGGATTCTTTTTTGGAGCCTACACAATACAGCAGTGTGCAAAGATTCAACGCCTGCCGTCCCAGCCAATGTTTAATGGTGAAAGATAATTGAGCAGGCTGTCTAAGCATTGTCAGATCCCCATGTAAGTGTCCAGCAACCGTAAAATCAAACGCACGTTAAAATCTACCTCCTTTATGTCTTTTCCTAAATCAAAACACTGTTTTTTTTTGTCTTCTTGGAAAATTTCCTGGTTGGATCTGAAAATGCTCTGACGTTCGAGGGTTAAATCCTGCACGCTCGTTAACTTGTTCAGCGCTGGTACCCTGTCATGTTCTGCCGAAGTGGATTAGGGGCACCGTTTTTATTTATTTATTATTAATGGGAAACAGATTAACAGTTTTTTAAGAACGGGAGAATTTTTTTTACTTCCTCTTTTTTTTCTAAGTACCCTTGTTTTTTTTTTCTATTTGGCACGCATTCGAGCACTTGGCGTGCCTCGGCTGGAATTTGGCCAGTCCAATGATGGCGGCGATTGGCTGCTTTTGCACGGTTGCTGAGGGCCCGGATCAATCAGGTTTTTTTTTTTTTTTATTAGACTCTCTTAACATGCCTCTAAAATCTGGTCTGATCCTGAAACCGTCCAGTCTCTTTAAAAAAAAAAAAAAAATCTTCTCTTGCTCGATAATAAAGAAAACAAAATTCTCAGAGTTTATGCAAGCAAAACTCCACCAGCGTGTGCCAAGATCACACATTTCGGCGGAGGGGAAAGTGCCTTGGTGGGTATTTTCATTGGAGCTGTAGGGGAGGATAACTGCTGTGTGTTATCCTGTCAGACTAGGTCTATTGTGTGTGTGCATGCACAGCCTGGAGCAACAGGGCAAGAATCAAGTTCTTGAAATAAACTTTATTTGCCACTCTGTCAAATGCATGATGATATTTCAATGTCACATCTCCTGTATGTTTTCTTTTCTGTCCACTGTCCACTGTAGATAACCTGCATCTTTAGCCTCCTTTTTTCCCCTCATCTCCATGTCTGTTTCTCTTTTTTTTTTTTTTTTTTTACTCACTCTTGAGGTTTCTTCGGGGGTGCCTTGGCAAAATGCCTAAAAATTGCCCAAAAAATGTATACAAGCCAGCAGGTTGATCACAGGTTTTCATTATGCTTCATTACAACTTTCTAGACACTGGCATCCTAACTAGACATGTGCATTCGTTTTCGACCGAATTTCGGGTATTTTCGTTATCGTTTTAACCACTTAAGACCCGGACCAATATGCAGGTTAAAGGGGTGTTCCAGCCTGTTTTTAAGTTTATTAAAAGTCAGCCGCTACAAAAAGTGTAGCTGCTGGCTTTTAATAAAAAGACACTTACCTGCGCCACGGTTCCATCGACGCGCCGGCCAGGGCTCCGCTCCTCGCGCCCCCTCTTCTTCATTCCCAGTGTGGACACCCGGCAGTGACAGCTTTCGGCTTCACGGCCGGGCACCCACTGCGCATGCGAGAGAGGCACTGCGCATGCTAGAGAGGCACTGCGCATGCGTGAGCGGCGCGGTGCCGTCCGATTGGACAGGCGATCGCCTACAGAAAGGGGCTGCAATAAGGCGATTAAGATAGTCGCCTTACCAGCCCCTTGGTGGAAGGAGGAAGTGGGACAGGAAGTCCCACTCCTCCTGAAGCCCCCACTCCCCCCCCCCAAAAAACATTACATGCCAAATGGCATGTAAGGGGGCAAGAAGTGGATTAAGCGGAAGTTCCATTTTTGAGTGGAACTCCGCTTTAAGGACCTGGCCCCTTTAACTGACAATTGCGCGGTCGTGCGACATGGCTCCCAAACAAAATTGGCGTCTTTTTTTTCCCACAAACAGAGCTTTCTTTTGGTGGTATTTTATCACCTCTGCGGTTTTTATTTTTTGCGCTATAAACAAAAATAGAGCGACAATTTTGAAAAAAAAACAATATTTTTTACTTTAATGCTATAATAAATATCCCCCAAAAAAATATATAAAAAAAATTTTTTTCCTCAGTTTAGGCCGATACGTATTCTTCTACTTATTTTTGGTAAAAAAAATCACAATAAGCCTTTATTGATTGGTTTGCGCAAAAGTTATAGTGCCAGATTCTCAGAAGAGATACGACGGTGTATCTCCAGATACACCGTCGTATCTCTGTTTCTGAGCCCGGGTATCTATGCGACTGATTCTTAGATTCAGTTACGCATAGATACGGCGTAGATCCGACTGGCGTAAGTCACTTACACCGTCGGATGCTAAATGCAATAATACGCCGGCCGCTAGGTGGCCTTCCCGTCGATTTCAGAGTTGAATATGCAAATGAGCATGATACGCCGATTCCCGAACGAATTTGCGCGCCGTCGACGTAGTTTACGTAGTTTGCGTACGCGTAAGATTACCCCTGCTATATGAGGGGTAACATTGCGTAGGTCCGGCGTAAGCCATGTTAAGTATGGACGTCGGGACAGCGTCGTGTTTTTCCGTCGTTTACGTCCTTTGCGTAACTTGTCACGAATAGGCCTGTACGTTAATTACGTTGCCGTTGTAATCACTGTATTTGCGGCGTACTATGGAGCATGCGCAGTGGCCTACGTTTAAGGCCGGCGCATGCGCAGTTCATTCGTCGCGGGGGCGCACTTAATTTAAATACAGCACGCCCCCCTCCTTCCCTACGCTGTCCCATTTACACTACACCCACGCAAATTACGGAGCAAGTGCTTTGAGAATACAGCACTTGCCCGTAAAAACTGTGTAGGCGTAGCGTAAATGGGATACGCTACGCTGAAAATACGCAATTCAATGAGAATCTGGCCCATAGCGTTTACAAAATAGGGGATAGTTTTATGGCATTTTTATTAATATTTTTTTTAGTCCCGTGCTTTGTCCTGATATCTCAGTGTGAAGTATTGCTACTAATACTGCCTAGCTCTGCCCTATTGTTGTGTACAGATGACTCATGTTATTGTGTTGAGAATCCACTTTAAAAAAAACATGGCATTTCAGGCCGCAGCCATCTTGAGTAAGGGAAAATTATTCATATAGCTTTTACTTCTAAAGACCCGTACACACGACCCGTACACACGATCGGATATTCCGACAAAATTTGTGTGATGGAAGGGTTTTGTCAGATAATCTGACCGTCTGTATGCTCCATCGGACAATTGTTGTTGGAATAACCATGCTTCGAACCAACGCTAACCATCAGACAACATTAGTAGAAGTTGTCTAAAGGGTGGCGCTAAAGAGCTCATAAACCACGTTGTTTTGTGTATGTTGGCTGAAAAAGTTCTGCCGTCTGTATGCAGAATAAATTCATGGCTATTGTGTGTACGGGATTTTAGAATCCATCTGCTCAGGCATGCAGGCCGGAGGGTGTGCTTACCTGAGAAAGCGCCTACTCCCCACCAAATGAAAGAAAAATTCATTTCCAAGAAGACTCCTAGGATATATAACATCATTTTGGCCTAGGCCACAAACCAGGAAGCAACTGAAGAAATTAAAAAAAAAAAAAAGTTTAAAGCAAGTGAATATAATATACCTTCTAAATGCTTTATGTTGATTGTGAGAGTTTAGTTCCACTTTAACCCTCTCCCATGCCATATACATAAAAAAAAAAAAAAAAAATCAACATATTCAGAACAAGGAGTAGAAGCACTTTAAAACAAGCCATCATTCACCTGTAAAGCTGCAGGCTTTGTAAAGAAATTAATCTTCAATTTTGTAACACAACTTCTTACCTCATTATTTCTATGGCAACAGAATCTTGGGAGACTGCCAGCCCTGTAATGCAAAGACACAGCAGGAGCTAAAAGATTTTGATCAATCCTTTCTAACAATTAGAAATCCCACTTTCAAGTCTAATGCCGCGTACACACGACCGATTTTCACAATGTGAAATAATTTTTTATTTTTTTATGTCATTAAAAACGATCATGTGTGGGCTCCAGAGCATGTTTCATGAATTTTAGAACATGCTCTATTTTTTCTTGTTGTTTTTCACGTTGTAAAAAATGGTCGTGTGTAGGCTTTAAGGACGTGAAAAAAACATGCATGCTCAGAAGAAAGTTATGAGATGGGAGCGCTTGTTCTGGGAAAAGTAGATTTAGTAATGGAGATAGCACATTCGTCACGCTGTAACAGACTGAAAAGAGCGAATCTTCTCTCACCAAACTTTTACTAACACAAAATCAGCAAAAGCAACCCAAAGGGTGGCGTCATCCGAATGTTACTTCCCCTTTATAGTGCTGTGGTACGTGTTGTACGTCACCGCGCTTTGCTCAAGCTTTTTTTTTTTTCACAATAAGTATCAGGTTAAAAAAAAAAATTGTTTTTTCTAGACTATTTAAAATGTTCGTGTGTACGCGGCATAAGTCCTGTTGCAGTGGACCTTGCCCCCATTTTTTTCCTGTTTCCCTTCTCCCTTCCATTCTCCTGCTCTCCTTTTTCTCTTTCACACCTTCTTTTTTGGCCTTCCCCTACCTCTTGCTATACCCCCCTATTATTCACTTCCCCTATTGCCCCCTATATTATCCCATTGTACTGCATGAGGTCAGGAGGGACCATGGATGCTGATTGTGGTTCTATGGGTCTTTGTGAAGGGGCATATCCACTAGGGCTGTATTGCATGAGGACCAAGATACCTTGGAAGCTGATTGTGATTCAGTGGGTCTTTTGACATAGGACTGATCCTCTAGGGTTGAACTGCATGAAGACTGGAGGTCTAGAATACTGATTGTGGTTGTATGTGTTTTTCTGATCCTCTAGGGTTGTACGTCATGATGTCAAAGGAATCTTTGATTTGGATTGTGGTCCCATTTAACTTTCTGTTGTAGGGCTAAACCTCTAGGCTTTACTGCAAGGGGACAGGGGGATCTTGGATGCTGATTGTGGTTTCATGGGTCTTTGTGAAGTGGGGCAGATCCTCTAAAGTTGTACTGCATGAGGACCGAGGGAACTTGGATGCTGAGTATGATTCCATGAGAATTTGTCAAGTATGGCTGATTCTATATGGTTGTCCTGCATTAAGACTAAGGGATCTTTGATTCTGATTGTGGTGGCATGAGTCATTGTGAAGTTGGGCTGGCCTTCTAGGCCAGGGTGTTAGCCTTCCCCAGAAATAACACAGGGACGGCCAGGTAGATCAAATTGTATTATTCTCTACAGTTGTAGTGACCTCTGACAAGCTTCTGTTCTTCTCAACAAAGCTAGGACTAGGTCACAATTTTGGAGGCCAACCAAGCTTTGCAGCAGGTTCATACACACCTTTTCCAACATACAGATTAAATGAGATGAAAATGTATCAAATTGGCTGTAGTTTTGTAGTTAATAAAACGTATTCTTATTCTTTTTCTTCTCCTTTTTTTTCTACAGTAAATTTGTTCTAATTTACAATCGGTCTCCAGACCTCTCCCCCACCGTCTGCCCCACCCCCCCTGCTCTATCTGTCTGTCTCCCTTCTCTCCCCTTCTCCCTCGGAATTTGGATCTCTTCCATTTCTCTCTGAAAACTTGTTTTGTTTGTTGTAGTTTTGATTTGAAGGGCATTCTTAACTCCTTCCAAATCCCAATGAATTCTGTCTTCTTAGAACCACCAGTAGGTTAAACTAGAGAAACAATGGACACATAGTTCAATTGAGTAACATCAAGAAAAGGAAAACATAGAATGAAATTCTACATTGTTTGGTAGTGGACACAGTATGACCTAGGAACTAGAGTTCCCAAGCTTTTTATTCTTTCAATATTTTTTTCTAAAGGCCGTTTCACTCAAAGTAATATTTAAAGTAGACCTGAACCCATGACATTTAGTTTTCAAATCATTGAGTATCATTTTTTTTCTTTTTTTTACATGCTGTTCTGTTTTTACCTTTTATCATTTTCATCATTTTATGTATTTATATGTGACTGATCCTCTCCAGGCTCTTTAATGTAGTATTAATTTCTTAGCATTTTTTAGCACAGCAAAATAAACATTCTCTAGTCTCCAGTAAACCTTTTGTTAAAATTACAGTTGCAGAATCAACTTCACATCATTACTTGGAAACTGGGCCGCCGTCAGGGGGATACAGGCAGTGTACCTGTATGGGGCCCGACGTTCTCCAGGGGCCCGCCCCCATTTAACATCTTCATTGGATGTCAGTACAGTAATCCTCGGTGTCCGGTGGCAGTACCCCCCCCCCCACTTCTCTGCTCCAAGGGGCCCTTTCATTGCAGCTGTGTAAGGGGCCCAAAAATTCCTGATGGCGACCCTGCTGGGAACCACCTTCCTGATGATGACAATTGTGGACCATGCCTGTGCACAAGTTACAGTGTGACAAAGCAGGATCACAGCTGGGAGAAAGTTGGAAGCCCAGGACTGTTTTTGTTTGGTGATGCCTAGTCTTTGAGTCCCAAGTAGACTGAATATCTTTTATTGGATTTTCAAACAACATGGGGGCACCTGCAGTGCACACAAGAGACTCTGTGGGCCACTGATAGATATGTGGTTATTTGTAATAGGCATGCTAGGGAGGTATAGAGTTCTATGGTTGGAGTCCTCCTCTGGACCACGCCTCTATATTATCCTATAACAGGATTTACATGTGCACTTAATGTGCTCACATCAGGAACTTTGATATACCATCAAGCAGCGCATATATGCATGAACAAGTCTTTCAATATAATATATAAGGGAGGTCGTATGACTTCACAACCCTCCCCTGGATCACACTAATGCTCATTGGCCATCAATCTATGTATGTGTGACCACGCTACTGCTTATTAGCAGGGCTATCTTTTTAGCCAGGGCAAAAGCTGCAGCTGCCAACTATCCTAGTTTAAATTCCCTTGTCCCTTGAAATTTTAGTCCTGTGCTGTGTCCCAATGTCTCAGTTTAAAGTGCTGCTGCTGTGAGGGTTCCGAACCTCAAAGGGATTCAAACTGGATTTCTACTGCTGTTCCGAATTGTAAAGTGTAGATGTACGTGCGTGCAGGGAGTAACACACTGACACGTCTGTTCAGTTCAACAACTTCCTTATCTCTGCTTTATTGTAGGCAGTGCCAAGATCTTTATACACAGAACAATAGAGCACATGTCACCGCTATGCAAATGTGAGTCTAAAAAGGCACATCTGGTTGGCTGAAGCTTGCTCATCACTTGTCCAGCCTTCTCACTTCCTCATTCCTTTAGTGTGTGGGTAGTAGGGGGCAGACACCATCTTTGTCTTCAACCATCCATGACTCGATTGGAGGGGGTGTTACTAGAGGCTATTTTGAGTAAAGCCTTTATAAAAGCAGTTTACATACATATATACGAAGTAGAATATAGACTTTATGGTATAGAAAATATTAAAAATAACTTCTGAAATTACATTAACATGGTAAAGCTAATAAGAGATTATACTGAGGTTTTGATCTACTTTAAATTGCATGGAAGAAATACTGATCAAATAATATAACATAAATAATATATACTAATATAATTTAAATAATTTATAACAATATAATACAACAGTTTTATTGTAGAAATGAACTCTCTGATATCAGGGTTATTGGGCAGTGCACAGAGTCCCTCTCTAGCTGTGCTGGAGCCTCCTGGTCAGGAGAGAGATATGGAATGTATACTTGGGAAACAAGTAGCCCACGCCTGAATGAGTGCCAGCTTACTATTATTTTAATGCTTCCTTTTACACAATTATAATTTTATGAGAACTTTAGCTGCTATTTAACAGAGAGATAGCATTCTGCAAATGAGTAAACAGGCTGTCATATGTATCAATTGTTACTTATGCTGCAGTGTAAATCACCCTCCACAAATCTCAGCAGAATGTGAGTTATTGTCCATCTGTTTCCAGCTAAGAGAAAAACATGTACATGTGTTTAGAGACAGTGGTTGCGCAAGCGACTTTTTAGCTGTAAATTTTGGGTGGTTAATGGAATAATATATCTGTATAGGAGCGTGAAAACGGGTATTTGAGGATTTGCACGCCTTAGCCGACAGGCTTAAAATTATTGAGTGCCAAACGGTAATACAAAACATAAGTCGGACTGAACTACTCCAGTAGACAGTTTGTTGAAAACTAAAGTGTTAATGCTGAATTCCAGGTGTGGATTTTTTGTATAGATACATTCAGGGCTTCTTTTCTTAGAAAATATGTGCAGGATCTCCCCATTCTGAGTCAGTTCTTACACGCATATGTACTTTAATGACAACCCAGTCTTGGGTCCCTTTCACAATTCCCCATGATTTTCCCCATGATTTTCAATGACTACCATTCATATTGGCACGGCTTTAAGTCGTGCCGACTTCAAAATAGTCGGATCAAAGTTGGATCCCGTATTAACGGATTGGACTTTGGCATGCGACTTGTGCATGAAGAGGAACTCCATGCCAATTTAAAAGCAAACGGCATGGGTTCCCCTTTCATGAGCATACCAGGTCCTTTGGTCTGGTATGGATTTTAAGGGGAACCTCCACACCAAAAAAACGGTGTGGGGGTCCCCCCAAAATCCATACCAGTCCCTTATCAGAGCAGCCCCCACTCCTGAACAGTACTAGGCCGCATGCCCTCAACATGAGGGGGTGGGTGCTTTGGGGCGGGGGGGCTCTGCGCGCCCCACCCCAAAGCACCTTGCCCCCATATTGATGAGGACAAGGGCCTCTTCCCAACAACCCTGGCCATTGGTTGTTGGTGTCTGTGGGTCAGGGGCTTATCAGAATCTGAGAGCCACCTTTAATTAGGGGGCCCCCAGATCCTGGCCCTCCACCCTATGTAAATTAGTATGGGGTACACTGTACCCCTACCCATTCACCTGGGAAAAAAGTGTCAAAAATAAAACACACTACACAGGTTTTTAAAGTAATTTATTAGGCAGCTCCGTGTGTCTCTTCCGACTTCAGGGGTCTCTTCCAACTTCTCTCCAGGCCTCTTCTCCACGCTCTCCGGTTCTTCTCATGCTGTCTTCTGCTGGGTTCTTCTGCTCTTTTGCCTGTTTTTTTGCTAGCTCTTGCCTGGTCTTCTCCGTTGTCCTCTTCCCTCTGCTCTTCTTCCGATGTTGACTCAACGTTCTCTCCCGCTTTAATGGCACGTGTGCGGTGTGTGGTGCGCAACGACTTATGTTGGCATGGGTCGGGGTCACCTGGTGATGTCATCCGGTGATCCCCGCCCCCTTATGACATCACCGTCCCATCAGGTGGTGATGTCACAAGGGGGCGGGGTCAGTGGATTTTTTTCAGAGCTCCCTTGTGGGAGGCTTTGGTGAAATATCAGGAGTCTAAACAAACCCATGATGTCTCACTTTGGAGAAAAAGAAAGGGACTGAGGATTGAGATTCCCCAGTCCCTTTTCCTTTCAGCCAAGCAGCACAGGAAATCTGCTCAGCACAGGGGGATTAGAGTGTGCCCAGGCACACCTGGCACACCCTGTGCACACGCCTACTGTATGTTGCTAGGGAGTGGGCCAGGAATGGCCGCCGCATCCATAACAACAGATGACTGATAAGGTTCCCAGCTGAGGGCTGATTGTAAAGAAAACATGGCAGAAATAAAAAATTATGATAAATAAAAAAGCGTGGGACCCCCCCCCCCCCCCCCATGCATACCAGGCTCTTTTTCTGTGTGCGTGTGTTGTTTTTTTTCTTTTGACACTTTTTTGGGTGAATGAGTAGGGTACCCCTACTCATTCACATGGAGGGGAGAGGCGGGATCTGGGGGCCCCCTTGTTAAAGCACCTCCTATGTGGAGGGCATGTGACCTGGTTCATGAGTGGGTGGGCTCTCTCGTCCCCCCTTTCCTGACCTGTTGGGCTGCATGCTTGGGATAACGGTCTGGTATGGATTTTGGGGGGAACCCAAACTATTTTATTTTTCAATTTGGCATGGGGTTCCCTTTAAAACCCATACCAGACCTGAAGGGCCTGGTATGCATTGGGGGGGACCCCACGCTATTTTTTTCCATAATTTTGTTAATTGTCCACATTAACTGTCAGCAGGGAACCTGCTGTTTGTGGATTGGATCTAAGAGCTTACTGCGTGGTATTTTGGCGATATTTATCTGCCCATTTTGAGGTAATACCCCATAATTGTTATTATTATTTTTTGGTGAATTTACTTTTTTTTACTGTGTTTAATCATTTATGCAAATTAGTCACATGTGGCAAAAGTGAATGAATTGACCCCTTAGTGGTCTGGATTGAGACACACACACTATAGGCATATACTTTGTTCATGTTTCATTTCAGAGATTTGCATCCGCTTTAATTTGTCAGTTAGGCTGCAAGATCATTAGCTTTGCACTGTATTTCTTTTCTTTTTTTTTAGAAGAAAAAACTATAAAGCATGTAGTGTGAAGGTTCTCATTTATTAAGGTCATGGTATATTTGATGGTAGTTAGTCACATTCAATTGGTTTTGTTCTGTAATGTTGAAGACCCTTCACAGCTATTCAAGCCACTTTGCTTCCAAAGTCAAGAAGCAGCTTTGATAAACTGTAAAATGTCTTCAATATTTTGAAAGAAGTCCAGTTGAGTGGAACTAACTACTACTAGATCGATAAAGCATGCATTTAAACACATTTAAACACATATTTTGCTATTTTATTATTTTGTTTTAGTGCACACTTTGTTATTCATTTGCACGATGTCCTGCACTGTAATGTATGCTTTGAAAGGCATTTAAACTGTAACGAAACCCACAAAAGCACACCAAAATGCTCCTGAAATTATACTCTCCCTGGCCACTTTATTCGCTACACCTGTTCATGCCGCTAAACACGGCATGTAAAGTGACGTCATCACGAAGGAACATGTCAGGTCCCCCAGCAGAGACCGGGCGGCCCTGTGGGAGCTTGGTTCTAAGGTATGTATTTCATAATGAGGCTAGTATGTGGTGCATACTAGGTGGGATTTTCTAGGCAACAATAAATGTGGGTGACAACTAGGTCATAAAAATAGTATTTATTACAAAATAGATAAATAAACTAAATATCACAAATAGAACAGTATCAAAATACATTATAAAACCATGATGGTAGAGAAAAACTGTATATCACCCCATGCCCCAGGGCAAGGTTAAGGGCAGAGATGATTTTTCCAACGTGTTTCGAATTTCTCTTCTTTAGTTTATACTGTTATTTACTCTATAACATAGAAAAACACAAAAACACAAAAAAGAAAAATACAAAAAGAAAAACAACCTCCATCATAAACTCACCCGTCTCCACAAATAAATGCTTAAATTTCCCTAAGGAAGACACGAGAAGACACGAGTGGTGCATACTAGCTCATTATGCCTTTGCCTTACAGGTTTTTTTCTTTTTTTTTTTAATAGTTACACCTATTTACTATTTTTTTACAACTTTTTAGTTCTTGTGATATTCAACTAACGCATTTTCCATTTCTATTAACAATGCTGCACTCACTGCTCTTAAGAGGAAAGATGAGAGAAAAAGTTAACCGCTCAGAGGTTCCAAGGAGCTAAAGCTGAAAGGTAGGATCCAACCCCTGGGTTGCAAAATTGTATGGAGAAAAACCAGGACGGCCGCACTCCAAAAAATGTTCCTTTATAATAAAACAGATCACAACATCAACATGTCACAGCAAAAAACAGAAAAGAACTGACGCGTTTCACACCAAAATACAGTGCTTATTCATAGCCACTCTAATGTAGGATGTACAGTACCTGCTTGTAGTACAGTAGGGTGAAAAAATGTTGCAGGGGGCCTGGCTATTAGTGTTGTTGCTGCTGATACACCGTGTAGCTTGTCAGTCACCACCTGGCCATAACTAGCCCTGCCAACTGCTTTTAGGATTGATAGCTCTGTTGAAATCCTATGGTGAGCTGCAGTGTCTGGGAGGGAGGACATGTAAGACACAAATGAAGGAGGTTTCGACACAGTCTGGAGAACCGAACCAAGAATGTTTTCTGTTTACTTTATGACGCTTGTGTATGACATAGGAGCTGGATTTGGTGCTTGTTTAGACTGCCACACCAGAGTCTTTACAGTAGGTGTTCTTTAGACTTTACTCTATTTAGTGACCAAAAAAAAAGTGATCACATACACGGAAAGAAATAACTTTTATCGTGCCCCCGATGACATCAGTTGCGACGAAACATGTAGGGCGGAGGCTATGTACGTGCCGTTACCAACTTACCTGTCTGCATGTGTGGGTTACACCTCCTGGATTGATTTTATATGCTTACTTTTATCTTTTGAGATGTGAGTATTTTTAATCTTGTTTTTTGCAAATAAACCAGTTTTTACGGTATTACACTACTGTATATGGATGTTTCCTTCATTTACATACCCACAATGCACTTCCGTTGCCTTATGTCTATTGATACCTATTAGAAGCACTGAATACTATGGGCTAGATTCACGTAGCCCATCTTATCTTTGTGCGTGTGTATGTCATTTACGTTACGCCGCCACAACTTTTCCAGGCAAGTGCTTTATTCACAAAGCACTTGCCTGTAAAGTTGAGGCGGCGTAGCGTAAATGACCCGGCGGAATTCAAATCCGGCGGGTAGGGGGCGTGTAGTATTTAAATCAAGCGCGTCCCCGCGCCGAACAAACTGCGCATGCGCCGGCCGTGCCTGAATCCCAGTGCGCATGCTTCAAATCACGTCACTAATTGTCAATGAAAGCGACGTGAACGTAACTCCATTGTGAATGGACTTACGCAAACAACGTAAACGACGTCCGATACGACGAGGTCCTGACGTCCATACTTAACATTGGCTGCGCCTCACTATAGTAGGGATAACGTAACGCCAGGCTTACGTAAAGGGCGTAAACAGATACGCCGGCCGGGCGCACGTTCGGGAATCGGGTATTTGCTCATTTGCATATTTTACGATGGGAACGCCACCTAGCGGCCAGCGTAAATATGCAACTAAGCTACGACGGTGTAAGTGCCTTACGCCGCTCGTATCTTAGCAACATTTAAGCGTATCTCATTGTGAGCATACGCTTAAATTTGCGCGGGCTCAGATTAGGACTTATGACGGTGTATCTACTGATACGCCCGTCTTAAGTCTTTGTGAATCTGGCTCTATCTGTTCCTGGAGGATATGTGAAGACTGATTGCTGATTATACACCATATTGAGCGCAATTGACTCCGTAATAGAGTCCTGCAACTCTGAGAAGTGTTCATCTTACACTGGGTGGTGGAGCACGTTGGTGATTTTCGATTAAGCACATTTTCACTTTTTACTTAAAGGGGTTGTAAACTCTTGTTGTAAACTCTTGTGTTTTTTTTTTTTACCTTAATGCATCCTATGCCTTAAGGTGAAAAAACTTCTGACACTGACTAACCCCCCAGCCCCTCCCCCCCCCCGTTTTACTCACCTGAGCTTGTTTGTTCCCTCGGCAGGTGCTGTACTTGGGGTTCTCAGCTCTTGATTGAAAAGATTGATAGTAGCCCTGTCATTTGCCTCCTTTGCTGTCAATCAAATCCGAGTCCGGCATTCTGTTTCTATGAAGGCAAATGGTGGACCTCACCAGCATGGTGGAACTCACCAGCATGCTAACCCCCAGGGAGAGCACTTCTCCCAGGGGGATTACTAATTAGAAGAGGAGCCGCGAGCACTGCTGGGGGACCCCAGAAAACGAAGTTTGGGGGCCACACTGTGCAAAAAGAACTGCACAATGGAGCTAAGTATCATATGTTTGTTGTTTTAAAAAAGGAGGGTGTACAACCCCTTTAAACCATATGAACTATTATTTTTTTCACCTATTTACTTTCTTGATTTTGTTGTGACATTATGGACAATATAAAAATACATATCCAAGGGAGCTGTGGTGGCTCAACGTGATTGGCACTGCGCTGATAAGCCGTTCACCTCTGCAGCCAAGGGTTCGGATCCCAGTCTCGGCTACATGTTAATTGAGTTTGGTGGTCTCAGCCCGGCTCCCGGTGGGTGTGCTATGCAAGGTAAGCCTGTGCTTAGTACGCCCACCCCCCCCCCACAAAAAAAAACCACCACACTTGCACGCGCACAAAATTGGTTTAACATGCACGCACTTTGGCCATGCGGTCTCCTAAAAAAAGAGAGGCGAAGGACCTACGGGGCGGGCTAGACCCCCTCACTTCCTCATAGGGGGAGTCCCTCTGCCCTGTCGGGGCCCCGTTGGGCTCCCAAGTGGAGCAGGTTGGGCAGGGTGAGGGGGAGGTCCTTCCTCACACCCGCCATTGCCACCGAGGGCATGGAGAAGGATGGCAGATTGCCTCAGGGGGGAGGGTCTGCCTACTCTCTCGAGTTCATGCACAAAAATACACTTTAAAAAAAAAAATACATATCCACCAAAGAGCTCTTTTGCGCATGAAAATCCCTTGAATGGCCCTTGACATGAAGAAAAGGGGAGTGGCTAATAGAAAAAAGTTGACTGTATACCTTTAAGCCTGTTGGAACTCTAGGACTCATCTTTGCCTTGTATGCCCACATCAAATCATACCCCTTACAAGTTCTTGGCTACTGAGAAACATAAACATGAACCCACCTTGTAACAGTATTATTCAAAGAGGGCCTCGCCCAAAAAAGACTTCTTCGCCAATAATGTGGGAATGGGTAAGAGCACGTTTTATTGGATTAATAAACCCCATACTTATTCCATTAGAAAACAACATTTAACATTAGAGCAAACACTCGTGGCAGTCACAGATGAACTGTGAGCACTGAACTGTCATAAACTTGCTCAATTGCCTGTCTCAACCATCAGTTCCAAACAGGCTTACAATTAACCAGAGGCCCCAGAGGGCATGACATAGTTACCATACAACCGCTGCAAGGTAAAAATCTGCCTATAATGGTGTCACAATTACCAGGAGAAGGGGAATGGTGGGAGAGAGCTTGCTACAAGATTGCACGAGACTACAAGTCAGTAATCTCCACCCATTCTTAGTAGGACCTCAATAACTATAGCTCCAGCTCCTAATCACCCCACAGCCATTAGCTGTAAGTCCTTTATATTTCTTTAAATCACCGAAACCAAATGTCTTTAGGCCTTCACATGAGGTGTGGGGGTCTCTACTTCTTTGCCTTTTCTCCAGGGCTAGCCAGTCTTTAACCACTTCAATACCTGGCACTTTCCCCTTCCTGCCAAAGCCATTTTTATATTTTATGCTAAACAAATGAAAAAAGACAAAATATTTTGAAAACAATACTGAGATTGTAAAGTGCTGCAGTCAGGGCCGATCCTAGGCAGGGTGCACAGGGTGCATTGCACCCAGGCGTCTGCAGAGGTGGGGGCGCCGAACATCTAACAGACTCTATAACAGAAGTCCTCTCTGTGTCCATCACAGAGGCCCCCCTCCAGGTCCCAATAAAGTACTCTGCTTCTCTTCCTGTATTTTCTTTATTGTTAAGAGATCATGTAAGGATCCCAGGGTAATGAAGACTTCTTAGGGGAGCATCTCTGTGGTTGAGTCATTGCCATAGAAACATTTGTAAAGGGGAGGAGTTAGTAAAATGATGACGCCCATGTGGGGACGCCAGAAATATTTCTGCACCCAGGGGCCTGTGACCCTAGGATCGGCCCTGGCTGCAGTGATGCCCTCAAGGAGTGGGTCTATGACTCCCTGCACTCACCAGACGTCCTCAGTCTTCTGGGTTGAACAATGCTTAGCATCATTAAACCCAGAAGACTGATGACATCTAGTGGCAGAAATAAATTACTACAGAGAACTGCACTGCAGAGAATGTGAGCATTGCACCCTAAACTATTTTTTAGCAAGTCTTGGGCATAATCAAAACAAATATATTTATCAAAGCTGGGCTGCAAGTAAAAACAGTAAATTACTTCTTTGTATGCACATTTCACTTAGAAAAAGTTAATAGGTCACCCCTGTCCCTATGCCATCCTTCTATCATCCATTGATTCCTTTCACTAAAGGTCATTGCTTGTTTTGTTAAAAAAAAAAAAAAAAAAAAAAACGGGTCAAAAAGTTTACTGAAATAAGAAGGTGTAAAGCCTCAAGCCTCGTACACATGATCGAGGAACTCGTCATAAAAGACACATCGTTTTCCTCGACGAGTTCCTTGTCAGGCTTGTCGAGAATCTTGTCAAGCTTTCTTTGCGTACACACTGTCAAGACCAAACCTTGTTGTTCTCAAACGCGGTGCCGTACAACACGTACGATGGGAGGGGAAGTTCGATTCCACTGGCACAACCCTTGGGGCTGCTTTTGCTAATCTCATGTTACTGCGTGTTAGTAAAAGTTTGGTGAGAGACGATTTGCACTTTTCAGTCTGTTACAGCTTGACGAATGTGCTATCTCCATTACGAACGCTACTTTTACCGAAGGTGCGCTCCCATCTCATACTTTATTCTGAGCATGCGCGGGTTTCTAAGCATACACACGAACGTGTTTCTCGTCGAGAAACACGACAAGGAAGTTGAGACTCCCGACGAGGAAAAGGAGAACTTGTTCTCTTTTTTTCTCGTCGAGTTCCACATCAGTTTTCTCGATGAAAGGCATACACACGACCGTTTTCCTTGGCAAAAAAGCTCTGCCACCAAGTTTCTTGATAGATTCTGCAGAGGAAAACGGTCGTGTGTACGAGGCCTAATACACACAATCTGATTATCCAATGACGGGAATTGTGCGATGTCAGGCTGTTGGCATAAATTCTGACCATTTCTACGCTCCATCGGACAATTGTTGTCGGATTTTCCACGGACAAATGTGGGATAGCATGCTTTTTAAAATTGTCCGCCAACAATTGTGTGTTGTCGGATTTTCCGATCGCGTACACAAGTCCGTCGGACAAAACTCCAAAGAACAAACACGCATGCTCAGAAGCAATGCTCACCATAACCCAACATTAGCAGAAGTTGCCCAAAGGGTGGCGCAAAAGAGCTGAAAAACCACGTTGTTTTCTGTTTGTTGCCTGACCATTCTTTGCCGTTTGTATGCAAGTTCATGGACAACGCCCTTCAGACAAAAGTCCTACGCTTTGTCTGATGAAAATTCGGTCGCGTGTACCAGGCTTAAGAGAGAAATAACGGAACCAGAGGAAAGTGAGAGTGACACAAAGAGAAATCAACTTCTATAGAGTTAAATAAAAAAGTTAGAGAGACAGAAAACACGATTAAATTAAAGAGGAAGGAATGGATATTAAGAAAGAGGAATCTGGAAAGAGACAAGAGAAAGAGAAAGAGAAGCTAGAGAGATATTCAGAGTAAAAATAACATCAAATCGAGTTATTTTCCATCAAGAAGCACTCAGCTTTAGATAGAAACTTTCCTTTTTTTTCGCCAGAATCCTGCTGGTGTTAATCTGATCCACAAAAATACAATGTATCTATCTCATATTAAATTTAATCCAGCTGTTAGAAGAAAGAGTACAAAATTATCTTTCTGATATGCTGTGTTACAACCCTTTGAAAACAGTATGTCTGATTTATGCTTCCCTTAAAGGCATTTGTGAGCTAGCAAAGCACATTACAGAATACAGCGTTTGCTAAGTTATTTTACAAATCTAGACCCAGGCCACCCTTGTTAATGCGTTGCTTTGTGATAAAATATTAGGGGGTTAACTCTTTCGTATATGGTAGGAAAGACATCCATTTTCGAAATGGTACACGAACCAATCTCTTCCAAGTGATTTGTTTTAGTTGTAGCTGCAATACTCCTTTCTCCTAGTTCCTTGGTCTGTCACCAAGATTTTTTTATTTTTTATTAAATTGTATTTTTTTTTTTAATTTTCACGTATTTTTTTTTTGGGGGGGGGGGGGGGGACGAATAAAAACAAAAAAAAAACACCTACAACATGTAGTGCTACCCCATTCAGGAGCCACTGGTTAGATGTGGGATCAGCGTAAGTTAAGTTACCTTTGATGCGTCTGGAGAAATTGATAGTAGCAACTGTGAGGCCTCGTACACACGAGCGGATATGTCCGCTGAAAACGGTCCGATGGACCGTTTTCAGCAGACATCTCTGATCGTGTGTATGGGCTAGCGGACAGATTTGTCCACCCGACAGATTTCAAAGCATGCTTTGAAATCTATCGGGTGGGAATGTGTCCGCCCGACATGTCTACTGGTTAGTACACTTACCAGCAGACATGTCGTCCCGCACCGCCACCGCGCCGCCGCCGAATGGATTCGGCGCATGCGCGGAAGTGTTTTACTTCCTGGTGCGGTGACGTGGCGGCGTCACCGCGCCGTCCGCCGGCGGGGAATTTGATCCGATGGTGTGTACACGCCATCGGACCAAACTCCAGATCGGACATATCCGATGGAAACGGTCCACGGACCATTTTCATCGGATATGTCCGATCGTGTGTACAAGGCCTGAGAGCAGTAACGGAATGTCCAAGCCAATGGTTGACGTTTTCTAAGTGCTTTATTCTCGGTCCAAAACGACCAACAGTCAACTTAGACTGGACAGGTTGGTGAAAAGAATAACTTTGCAGATTCAGGCCATGGATAACGAGCAGAAGCAGTCCTGCTTCTAGAGTATACTCTTCTCCCGTCGCCACTCCAGCCGGAGTGGGTGCAGTGCACCTGGACAGACCTCTCCCACAGGCCTGGCAGCCAGAGTGTCACTGAGAATGCTGAGAAGGAACAAGTCTCTGCCACCGACTTGGCTCTAGTAAATTAGTAAAGGCCATACTTGAGAGCAATAGAGCGTATCCTTTCAGGCCGCGTACACACGTACGAGAACCTCGTCGGGCTAAACTCATCGTTTCCGCCCGACGAGGTTCTCGGCCGGCCGTCGGGTTCGTCGACCAGGCTGTCGAAAAAGGCGTCGAGCCATTAGTCCCGATGGCCCATCGAGGAAATAGAGAACCTGCTCTCTATTTAGGCTCGACGCCTTGCTCGACAGTTTTCTCGGCGAAAACGTACACACGATCAAGCTTCTCGGCCAGTGGCGTAACCAGAGTTATGGGTGCCCGGGGCAGAATTTTTTTTTTTTGCCCCCCCCCCCCGTGTCAGTGACGGACGGTATGCTGCCACCAGGCACCAATGACATCACCATTGTTGCCTCCATTCGCATGTGAACAAATCACAAATGTACATGCATTTTTTTTATAAAATGCCCCTTAAAGTTGCTGCTGCAAAAATTATAAAAATAAAATAAAAAAAGGCCCAAATCTTAGTGCACAACAAGCAAGTTTCAGGGTCATATGATATTTCTATCCCATTTCTGCTAGCAATATCATCATATGACCCTGAAACGTGGATTCAATCATTCACCTATAGCAGTTATCTACCAGACTACAACGGAGGAGTAGTACCAACTACCATCATCATCTAGACACCAAGGGGCTGATTTACTAATGAATCTGCGCTGCGCCGGTACATGCCTTAATTAGTGCGCTGGATGAATCCCTAATTAGGCGCATGAACCGGCGGCAGCAGCAGCGCGATGTGATTGATAACTAAAGCCGCCGCCGAACTCCCTGTATAAGTCTATGGGGGGAAATCTTAATAGTGAATTTTAAAGGCTAATCTGCAAGTTTTGTCCTAAAAAGTGTTTGGGGACCTCAGTCCTGCCCCAGGGGACATGTACCAATGCTTTTTTTATTTTTTAAAACGGCCGTTTTTTCGGGAGCAGTGATTTTAATAATGCTAAAAGTGCAATAATAAAAGTGTAATTTTCCTTTAAATTTCGTACCATGGGGGTCTCTAATGTCAGCATGTGAAAAAGCGCATGTTTCCCGTGGTTAGAAATGTCTCTGCACAAAATGTCATTTTTCAAAGGAAAAAAGCCATTTAAAACTGACTCGCGGCAATAATGAATTGTCGGCTCCCGGCAATTGCAGGAGAATTCATTCATTAAAAAAAGGAAAAAAAAAGCGTGGGGGTCCCCCCAAATTCAATAACCAGACCCTTTAGGTCTGATATGGATATTAAGGGGAACCCCGCCGTCAATTTATTTAAAAAATGACGTGGGGTTCCCCCCAAATATCCATAACCAGACCCTTCGGGTCTGGTGTGGAATTTAAGGGGAACTCCACCCCAAAAAAAAAAAAAATGGCGTGGAGTCCCCCCTAAAATCCACACCAGACCCCTTATCCAAGCACGTTGACCTGGCCGGCCGCAGAAAAGAGGGGGGGACAGAGTGCGGCCCCCCCCCTCTCCTGAACCGCACCAGGCCACATGCCCTCAACATTGGGAGGGTGTTTTGGGGTGCCCCCCAAAACACCTTGTCCCCATGTTGATGAGGACAAGGGTCTCTTCCCCACAACCCTTGCCCGGTGGTTGTGGGGGTCTGCGGGCAGGAGGCTTATCGAAATCTGGAAGACCCCTTTAACAAAGGGGCCCCCCAGATCCCGGCCCCCCCCCTATGTGAAATGGTAATGGGGTACCTTGTACCTCTACCATTTCACGAGAAAAAAAATGTAAAGGGTTAAAAACGACAAGAGCCGGTTTTTGACAAGTCCTTTATTATCTTCTTTCTTCTTTCCTTCGGGTTTCTTCTTCCTCCTCCTTCTTCTTCCTCTGCTTCTGTCTTGGGTCTTCTATTCCCGCATCTTGACTGGCGTGTTCTTCCATCTTCTTCCGCTGTCCTTCTCGTCCGCATCTTCTCCTTCTTCTTCTTCTTCGCCGGAGGCGCCGCTTCCAATCGAAATCCCCGCTGTCTGCCGGACCACGCCCCCCCTCTGACGCCACGGGCAAGCTCTTAGGAAAGTCCCCGTGTGGTGCCTGTGCGTCAGAGGGGGGCGTGGTCACATGTTCCAGAAAGCGGCCAATTCAATTGGAAGCGGCGACTCCGGCAAAGAAAAAGCCGCGCACGAGCTTCGAATTGAATTGGCCGCCCTCTGACATGTGACCACGCCCCCCTCGGACGCACTTGCAGCACACTCCTAAGAGCTTGCCCGAGGCGTCAGAGGGGGGGGGGCGTGGTCCGGCAGACAGCGGGGATTTCAATTGGAAGCGGCGCCTCCGGCAAAGAAGAAGAAGAAGGAGAAGATGCGGACGAGAAGGACAGCGGGAGGAACAGAAGATGGAAGAACACGCCAGTCAAGATGCGGGAATAGAAGACCCAAGACAGAAGCAGAGGAAGAAGAAGGAGGAGGAGGAAGAAACCCGAAGGAAAGAAGAAAGAAGATAATAAAGGACTTGTCAAAAACCGGCTCTTGTCTTTTTTAACCCTTTACATTTTTTTTACACGTGAAATGGTAGAGGTACAAGGTACCCCATTACCATTTCACACAGGGGGGGGGCCGGGATCTGGGGGGCCCCTTTGTAAAAGGGGTCTTCCAGATTTCGATAAGCCTCCTGCCCGCAGACCCCCACAACCACCGGGCAAGGGTTGTGGGGAAGAGACCCTTGTCCTCATCAACATGGGGACAAGGTGTTTTGGGGTGCACCCCAAAACACCCTCCCAATGTTGAGGGCATGTGGCCTGGTGCGGTTCAGGAGAGGAGGGGGGCCGCGCTCTGTCCCCCCCTCTTTTCTGCGGCCGGCCAGGTCAACGTGCTCGGATAAGGGGTCTGGTGTGGATTTTAGGGGGGACTCCACGCCATTTTTTTTTTTATTTGGAGTGGAGTTCCCCTTAAATTCCACACCAGACCTGAAGGGTCTGGTTATGGATATTTGGGGGGAACCCCACGTCATTTTTTTAAAAAATTGATGGCGGGGTTCCCCTTAATATCCATACCAGACCTAAAGGGTCTGGTTATTGAATTTGGGGGGACCCCCACGCTTTTTTTTTGGTGTTTTTAATGAATGAATTCTCCTGCAATTTCCAAGAGCTGACAATTCATTATAGCCGCGAGTCAGTTTTAAATGGCTTTTTTCCTTCAGAATGTCATTTTTCACATGCTGACATTACACCCAGGGCCGCCATCAGGGGGGTACAGGCAGTACACCTGCAGGGCCGCCATTAGGGGGGTACAGGCATTACACCGCCCGGGGGTCCCCAGGGGCCCCCAGGGGCCCGGATGGGAACCACCCTAAAACAAAAAAAACAATTTTTTTTTTTTTTTTTTTGTTTAAGGGCTCCGAAGGTCCCCAGGGGCCCGGAGGCCACTAAGGGCCCCAGATGGCAAGCCCTTTTTTTTAAATCAAATATATATATTTAAAAAAAAATATATATTTTTTTAATATATTTGTTTATTTTTTTTTTAAGGAAAGGGCCCAGAGGTCCCCAGGGCCCTGGAAGGCTACCCCCTTGTTTTTTTACTTTTTTCCGATAAATGTTATATTTAAAAAATATATATATATGTATTTTCTCTCTTTTGTATTTTTATTTGATAAAGAGCACAGAGGTCCCCAGGGCCCCGGATGGCTACCCCCCTTTTTTATATATATTTTTCTTTATTTCTTATTTCTGTCAAAATTTTTGTAAAGGGCCCCTCCGCTCCTCAATTTGTGGCACCACCCCCCACCCCGCTTCTCAATTTCATGCGGCAGCACCCCCCCCCGGTTCTCTGCTCCAGGGGGCCCATGCCTGAAGCTGTGTAAGGGGCCCCAAAATTCATGATGGCGGCCCTGTACACCTGTAAGGGGCCCGGGGGTCCGGAGGTGCCCAGATGCCTGGAGGCCCCCCAGCGCCCCAGATGGTAACCCCCCTCTTTTTTTTTTTGTATATATATTTGTTAGTTGGTTTGTGTAGGATTTTTTATTAAAGGGCCAATTTTTGGAATTTAATATTTTTTTGCAGTCTGGAGGTCCCCAGGGCCCCGGGTGGCAACCCCCCAAATTTTTTGTTATTAAAGGGCCAATGTTTTGGTTTAGGGGTCTGGAGGTCCCCAGTGGCCTGGTCCCCAGTGGCCCGGAGATCCCAGGGCTCCAGATGACAACCCCCCACCTTTACAAAAAAAAAAAAAAAAAAAAACATATGATATATTTTTTGGTTATTTTTTCAACATATATATATAATATAATTTTGAAAGCTCCCAGAGGGCCCCAGATGACAACCTTTTTGCTTCTAAAAATGTTATAAACATTTTCCCCAGGTTTGTTACTTTTTACTTTAATTTCTTTTTTAAAGTGTATTTTGTGCGTGAAGTCGAGAGAGAGGAGCTGGACTTGCAATCGCCATCCTTCTCCATGCCCCCGGTGGCAATGGTGGGTGTGAGGGGGGCCTGTCCCCGATGGGACAGAGGGACTCCCCCTATGAAGGAGTGTAGCCCACCCAGCCAGCCCTGTAGGTCCTTCACCTCCCTTTATTTTAGGAGACCTCATGGCCAAAGTGTGTGCAAGTGTGGTGTTTTTTTTTGTGGGGGGGGGGGGGGTGGGCATACTAAGCACAGGCGTACCTTGCATAGCACACCCACCGGGAGCCGGGCTGACACCACCAAACTCAATTCATATGTAGCCGAGACCGGGATCCGAACCCTTGGCTGCAGAGGTGAACGGCTTGTCAGCGCAGTGCCATTCACGTTGAGCCACCACAGCTCCCATCCAATGTTATTTTTTTTTTAGATTTTTGGTAGTTATTTTTTATTAAAGGGCCCAGAGCTCCCAAGGCAACCCCCTTTTTTATTATTTTATATATGTAGATATTGTAATTTATTTTTCATTAAAGAGCCCAGAAGTTTCTTTTTATTAAAGGGCCCAGTGGTCCCCAGGGCCCCCGGATGGCTACCACCCTTTTTAATATATATTTTTCTATATGTATTTTTTAGTAAAGGAACCCCCCGCTTATCAAATTGCGGCAGCCCCCCCCCCTTCTTAATATCAGGCGGCACCCCCCCCCCTATTCTCTGCTCCAGGGGGCCCATGCCTGAAGCTGTGTAAGGGGCCCCATAATTCCTGATGGCGCCCCTAATTGCCTCCCCCCCCCCATGGTACGAAATTTCAAGGAATTTTTCACTTTTATTGTTGCACTTTAACCACTTCCATACCGCGCCTATTCTGGCACTTCTCTCCTTCATGTAACAATTATATTTTCTTCCTTGAAACTTACTCAGGACCCCCAAACATTATATATATTTTATTAACAAACACCCTAGGGAATAAAGTGGCGGCCATTTTTTCGGACACATTTCCAACAGTATTTGTGCCAAAAATTTTCTAACGTTTTTTTTTTTTTTTGGCTTTCCAAAAAAAAACCTGTTTCATGAATGACAAAATAAGAAAGCAGTAAAGCTAGGCCAATTTTTAGGGATAAGGTAAAAGATGATGTTACACCGAGTAAATAGATACCTAACTTGTCACGCTTTCATATTGCGCACACTCATGGAATGGCGCTAAACTTCGTTATTAAAAATCTCCATAGGCAACGCTTGACTTTTTTTCTCAGGTTACCACTTTTGAGTTACAGAGGAGGTCTAGTGCTAACATTATTGCTCTCGCTCTAACGCACGCTATGATACCTCACATGTGGGGTTTGAAGGATGTTTACATATGTGGGTGGGACTTGCATGCGTGTTCGCTTCTGAGTGCGAGCTACTAGGGACAGGAGCATTTAAATTCCTTTGTTATTTTATTTTTTTACTTAATATTTTATTTTTTGCACTTGTTTGTCCCTTTGTTTGTATTATTTTTCACTTTTCTTCCTATTACAAGGAATGTAAACATCCCTTGTAATAGGACTAGTGTGTGACAGGTCCTCTTTATAGAGAAAGGCGGGGTCAATTAGACCCCACATCTGTCCTCCAGGCTGGAAATCATGGAATTGGTAAAAAAAAAAACATCTCATGCTTTCAGCTGCAATAATGTTCGTTCAGCACAGTAGCGTAGTGTGTAGCATGTTCACCTAGCAGCAAAAGGGTTGCTGGTTCGAATCCCGCCCGTGACACTATCTGCCTGGAGTTTGCATGTTCTCCCTGTGTGGGTTTCCTCCCACAATCTAAAAACATGCTGTAAATTGGATCCTGTCTAAATAAGCCCTAATATGCAGTAGGAGATTTAGGTTTTGTGCTTCCCTAGGCCTGACCAAATTTTGGCACCCCCCCTAATAGAAAAATGACCCACCCTTCCTGTCAAGGCCACACCCTGTTTTTTTATGACCCACCCAGGAATTTTCAGGGGACACACACAAGTTCTGTGGGGGGGGACTTGGGGGGGCCCTTAATTTGCCTACTTTTTCGATCACTTCCTGTTTGGCTATGGGGCAGGAAGTGAAGGCCAATCTCCCCAAACGGACAGGGATAATACAAAATAAACTGACAGAGCTTCTAACCCCCCCCCCCCCCCACCAACTCTATCCAAAATGAAAGAAATCCAAAAAATAAAAGTGATGATTATTGTTCCAGTTTAACCCCAAATTTCAGATCATTTTATTGAGAGGCTTAAGAAAATATAACCATGCCAATAGGCCAGGATCCAGCGTTGCTAATATGTATGAATGTGTGTTAGGGACCCCCACAAACACCACCCAATGTTAAATCAACTATTTTCATGTTTGTTTTGGGGATGCCTGCACCCCTGATAGGGTAAAGACACCTCACAAATGTTGTCACTTTCTACTTAATTCATTCACTTCCTGCCACACAGCCAAACAGGAAGTGAGGGAAACACCTGAGTAATGTTTTGTTGGGGACACACAGATCAATATAAATAGTTTCCCATTTTGGAAATGGCATTTTGCTGTGTACACCCCAAATTAGTAGGAATCTTGGACTTTGGGGTCCATTTACTAAAGGCAAATCCACTTTGCACTACAAGTGGACAAGCAAGGAAGAAAACTCAAAACTTGGCGGGATTGGAAGTAAAAACCATCAGTGCTTCCCTTCTGATTTTCATTGCCTACGCTTCTACTGCAGAGCGGCTTTGCCTTTACTAAACCCCAAAATAACTAATCATTTGGGGTGTACACTGCAGTGCAATTTGCTTAATGGTGACACTAGTTAGATTGACCTGTGCCCCGAAGAAAAGACCATTGGTAGGGTTTTAACCTCACTTCCTGTTCAGCTGTGTGACAGGAAGTGAAGCCAATTTTAGGAAAAGGGACACAAAGCCCAACCTAAAAACACTAGCAGGGGTTCTAACACTCAATTGGCTTCCCTCAAACAACCCACAATTAGAATAGGATTGTCTTGTGCTAGTTTCAAGCACAGCGCTGTAAATCAGCACTTCAAGCCTGTCCACCAATACACCACCCCCCCCCCCCCCCACCCCCCTCCAACAGGCCCTGTTTGCAGCTTTTCCTACATCTTGCACATGTGCTTTAAAAAGTCAGTCTGGACATCAGTTCTAGGAAACAATACTTACCGCTTTGTCCTTCCTTTTCTGGTGACTAAACATTTCATGCATACACACCAGGAAAGATCTTAGAGACAAATCACACTTGATGGTTTAGGCCCAAACTATTTCAGCTGCAGCGGTTGAAATCCATAGCATGAAAAAAATATCACAAAACAAACTTCAAAATTTGAAAGTAATTTTATTGGTCCACAAAACAAGGAAAGCAAAAAAAAAATTACAAATAAACACACCAAAAATATATAAAAACACCTAAAAACAAAAAAGACCAACGTTTATTTCACAGTCATTGGAAAATAAATCATGCTTTTGAAATAACAGGATAGACCCACAGGATTAAAACATTAGTCATTAACATCTTGAGAAACATTTAGCAAAATTATGTAGCAGAGAAAACATCAAAAAATACAAAACTTGCTCCAAAACATCTCTGTTTCACTCCGCCATTCCTTCCAGCCAGCAAATCTGCCCCCTCTGAGGGGCAGCTGACACGTGCAGTATCCACGCTTTTTATAACATGTGTGCTAATGAACCAATTGGAAACACATGAAGAAATGTCAGCCTCTAGTTTGTGTGCACTTGGAACTGCTTACACCTGTTAAGGATGTCCTTAAATTACTAAGCCAAAAAAAGAGCTTTCTGAGCATGCTCAGAAAGATGCAAGTCATTTTCAGGATGAAACTTCCAACTTCTTTTTCTAACTGTTCGAGCATGCCCAGTTCACTCGAAATGCAGTACCAGAATAAAATCTGCAATGGCGGATGAAAGCATTAGAGGTGTTAAATTTTTTTTTGGTCCCCATGAAGTGATGCTTTACAAGCTGAACGGGAGGTCTTAGAATTTTTACGTAACAAACCTAAATAGTAATAATTTAAACGGCCCTGTCCCTAGTAGCTCGCAGTCAGAAGCGAACAAGCAGCATTTTTATTGTTTCCGGTTACCAGTTTAGATTTACAGATGAGGTCTAGTGCTATAAATATTCCTCTTGCTGTTACGCACGCTATGATACCTCACATGTGTGGTTTGAAGAATGTTTCCATATATGGGGGCGGGCCTTAAATGTGTAAGCCCCGCCCACATATTGAACCCCCGTTCAAACCCCACATGTGAGGTATCATAGCGTACGTTAGAGCGAGAGCAATACTTTTAGCACTAGACCTCCTCTGTAAATCTAAACTGGTAACCTGAAACACATAAAAAAGCGTTGCCTATGGGTATTTTCAAGTACTGAAGTTTGGCGCCATTCCATGAGTGTGTGCAATATTAAAGTGTAACATGTTGGGTATCTATTTACTCGGTGTAACATCATCTTTCACATTATGGCCATAAATTGGGCTAACTTTAGTGTATTCTTAATTTGTAACCACTTGAGCCCCAGAGCATATTACTGGTCACTGACGGGGCCATTTTTTGCATTTCAACACTGCGTCATTTTGACTGACAATTGCGTGGTTGTGCGACGTGGCCCCCAAAAAAATTGGGCGTCCTCATCCTCCCCCCCCCCCCCTAAAAATTCAATTTTTTTTTTTTGTTGGTGGTATTTGATCACCTCTGCGTTTTTTCTTATTTTTGCTTGACCCAAAAATATAGCGACAATTTGGTAACTAAAAAAACATCTTTTTTACGGTTTGCTATAATAAATCTCCCCCAAAATATATTCAAAAAATGTTTGCCCTCAGTTTAGGCCGATAAGTATTCTTGGACATCTTTTTGGTTGCAAAAAATCACAATAAGCGTTTGATTGGTTTGGGCAAAAGTTCTAAGTAGGGGTTGGTCTTATGGGTTTTTTTTGAATAATTTTTTGTTTTACTAGTAATGGTGGCTATCATTTGTTTTTTCTGTCTAATGCGACATTGTGGCGGACACATTTTTGTGAGATTTGGCATTTTTGTAGCGAGCAATGGTATATCAATGCATTGCTTACTATAAAAATGACACTGGCAGGGAAGGGGTTAACACTAGGGGCGCGGAAGGGGTTGAATATGTTACCTGGGTGTGTTCTAACTGTAAAGGGGGTGGGACTGTGTAGGGGAAATGACAGATCGCTGTTCATACATTGTAGGGACAGACGAGCAGGCATTCCCCCCCCCCCCCTGACAGGACCGGGATAAAGGGGAACTCCACCCCAAATTACAAAAAAAAACGGCGTGGGGGTCCCCCTTCTGGTGCACAACAGGCTCTTAGATTTGATCTGGAACATAAGGGGTTAAACCCACGCCAAAAAACGGCGTGGGGTTCCCCCTCAGATCCAGACCAAACCCTTCTCCCAGGCACGCAGTCTGGCCGGACAGGAATGGGGGTGGGGACGAGCGAGCGCCCCCCCCCCTCCTGAGCCGTACCAGACCACATGCCCTCGACATGGGGGAGTGTGTGCTGTGGGGGAGGGGGGCACTGCCCCCCCACCCCAAAGCACTCTTGTCCCCATGTCGAAAGGGACAAGAGCCTCTTCCCGACAACCCTGGCCGTTGGTTGTCGGGGTATGCGGGCGGGGGGCTTATCAGAATCTGAGAGCCCCCTATATTAAGGGGGCCCCCAGATTCTGGCCCCCCACCCTATGTGAATGAGTATGGGGTACATCGTACCCCTACCCATTCACCGGGTGGAAAAGTGTAAACACAAAAAAAAACACACAGAAAAAAATAATTTATTAGTCAGCTCCGGGGGTCTTCTGCCGGGACCCCCCACCACCAGCCCATTGGGCCCCGGGCTTCGCCGTCTTCTGCCGGGGGGGGACACCCACCGATGATCTCCGCCATGTCCAGCCAGGCCCCCACCCCAAAATTAGCTCTTTCACATCCGGGGGGGGCCGGCCGAAAGAAGCAGAGAACAACGGGGGCGGAGCCCCTCGGTCTTCCAGACGTTTTCTGCCGGGGGGGCTCCAGCCCCGCACCGGTCTTCGCCGCCGCCTTCCGCCGGGGGGGGACACCCACCGATGCTCTCGGCCATGTTCGGCCAGGCCCCCTACCCCAAACAAAGCTCTTTTACATCCGGGGGGGGCCGGCGGAAATGGCGGAGAACAACGGGGGGCGAAACCCCTCCTCGGTCTTCGCCTTCCGCCGGGGGGGTACACCTACCCCCCCCCCGGTCTTCGCCGCCGCCTTCCGCCGGGGAGAGAGACACCCACCGATGCTCTCCGCCATGTTCGGCCAGGCCCCCTACCCCAAACAAAGCTCTTTTACATCCGGGGGGGGCCGGCGGAAATGGCGGAGAACAACGGGGGCGTCGCCACTCCTCGGTCTTCTAGCCGTCTTCTGCCGGGGGGGGGAAACACCCACCCATGCTCTCCGCCATGCTCGACTGTGCCCCCACCCCAAAATGAAGCTCTTTTACATCCGGGGGGGGCCGGCCGAAAACAGCGGAGAACAACGGGGGTGTCGCCCCACCTCGGGCTCCTCCCAGGGCTTCTTTCGCCGTCTTCCGCCGGAGGGCGCCACTCTCCGGGCTTCTCGACGTTGTCTTCCGCCGCGGGGGCCAGGCCTTCTTCTTTGCCGCCCCCCTCGATTTTTTCGGCCTGGACGGGGGTCGTACATCCCATCCAGGACTTGGACGTGGCGGGCTTCTCGTCGCCGTCTTCTGCCGCTGCCCCCTTCACCACGAAGCTCCGTGCTTGTTTGATGAGGGCAGCGGGCTTCCGTCGTCTTCTCCGGGGCGAGGGTCGTACATCCCACCCCGGATTTCGTCGCCGTCTTCTGCCGCTGCCCCCTTCACCACGAAGCTCCGTGCTTGTTTGATGAGGGCAGCGGGCTTCCGTCGCAGTCTTCCGCCGCGGGGTGACACTCGCGGGCTTCTTCTTCCATTCGATGTTGACACGGCGAGGTCCGGCGCTGAAATGCCTTCTGAGCGGCGGGCAAGGACTTATATTGGCATTGGGCGTGGGCGTGGTTATGCCAACATGTGACCTTAACCCATGTGACAGTGATGTGACGTGACATCACTGTCACATGGGTTAAGGTCACATGTTGGCATAACCACGCCCACGCCCAATGCCAATATAAGTCCTTGCCCGCCGCTCAGAAGGCATTTCAGCGCCGGACCTCGCCGTGTCAACATCGAATGGAAGAAGAAGCCCGCGAGTGTCACCCCGCGGCGGAAGACTGCGACGGAAGCCCGCTGCCCTCATCAAACAAGCACGGAGCTTCGTGGTGAAGGGGGCAGCGGCAGAAGACGGCGACGAAATCCGGGGTGGGATGTACGACCCTCGCCCCGGAGAAGACGACGGAAGCCCGCTGCCCTCATCAAACAAGCACGGAGCTTCGTGGTGAAGGGGGCAGCGGCAGAAGACGGCGACGAGAAGCCCGCCACGTCCAAGTCCTGGATGGGATGTACGACCCCCGTCCAGGCCGAAAAAATCGAGGGGGGCGGCAAAGAAGAAGGCCTGGCCCCCGCGGCGGAAGACAACGTCGAGAAGCCCGGAGAGTGGCGCCCTCCGGCGGAAGACGGCAAAAGAAGCCCTGGCCCCTAGTAGGAGCCAGGCAGAACCCGGCGACGAAATCCGGGGTGGGATGTACGACCCTCGCCCCGGAGAAGACGACGGAAGCCCGCTGCCCTCATCAAACAAGCACGGAGCTTCGTGGTGAAGGGGGCAGCGGCAGAAGACAGCGACGAGAAGCCCGCCACGTCCAAGTCCTGGATGGGATGTACGACCCCCGTCCAGGCAGAAGAATTTGAAGGGGGCGGCGGAAGACCCTCAAAAGTGAAAACGTTCACCAGGTGAATGGGTAGGGGTACGATGTACCCCATACTCATTCACATAGGGTGGGGGCCCGAAATCTGGGGGCCACCTTATTAAACGGGGCTCCCAGATTCTGATTGGCTCCCGCCCGCATACCCCGACAACCAATGGCTAGGGTTGTCGGGAAGAGGCTCTTGTCCCGATCGACATGGGGACAAGAGTGCTTTGGGGTGGGGGGGCAGCGCCCCCCTCCCCCAAAGCACACACTCCCCCATGTCGAGGGCATGTGGTCTGGTACGGCTCAGGAGGGGGGGGGCCGCTCGCTCGTCCCCACCCCCATTCCTGTCCGGCCAGACTGCATGCCTGGGATGAGGGCTTGGTACGGATCTGGGGGGGAACCCCACGCCGATTTTGGCGTGGGTTAACCCCTCACGTTCCGGACCAAGCCGGAGAGCCTATTGTACCCCTGGGGGGGAAGCCGCGCCGGTTTCACATTTGAAATTTGGCGCGGAGTTCCCCTTCAGTGTCAGCGCAGCCCGAGAACAGCTCGGAGCTTGCCGTGCGCCGCTCCAGGCAGTGCAAACACTGCTACGCCGCCTGGTATTTACCAAGGATTTCCCGGCGTACTGAAGAGGCGCGCGGTAAGCTCCGATTTTTCCCTCTGCGCATGCCCAGTATGCAAGTGAACCTTCCGAGGTTCTAGCGTACTTTGCAAGGGCACGGGGATCGGGTCCCAAAAGTCACTTTCCCTTTCAAATCGGCCCGCCACACAAGTTGAAACACATGTCACTACACTTCCCCTGCATCACCCCCCTCCCTCCCCTCATAAACTCCCGCCCGAATCCCCGATGTTTACATTACTAAATGCCGCACGCCAGCTCTGTACTGGCGTGCTGTGCGCCCTCTTCTGGGCGCATTAGGCACTTTAGTAAATGAGGAAACACGCTGCACTGGCAGCGTGTTTCTTTGGTAAATGTCAAAAACAGGTTTACTCCTGCTTGTGCACCATGAGTCTTGGCGCACAGGCTTGGTAAATCAGCCCCCAAGTCTTGTTGTTGTCAAACCTGGCTGGAACAACTCTCTGTACACTGTCACAGTCACTGTCATCTACTTACTACACAAGGGAAGCTTGTTGTGCTCCAGCCTCCAGGCAGCTCCACTGCACATCCGCGGGCCCAGGGCAGGCGATGTTAGTGTCAGCCAGAGCCAGGGACTGTCTGGGAGGGAGATTCTTCCTTCTTCTTAGTCTGTCAGGACAGGAGGAGAAGATGCCTGGCGCCGCGGCGGTATCCCTCTGGAGAAGCGCGGGCGGGACTCCTCTAGGCCAGGGCAGCCTTTGCGCATGCGCCCGGCACCCACGATAATGGATTGGGCAGATCCGGCGCGCTGGCAGTGAGCACATGACCACATACGCCCAATCACAGGGCGGTGGCCGTACTCGTACTCGCCCGGCATTATGGCTCTAGCATTAAAAAGTGACAAGCAAGCACGGCACGATCCCGGTCCGGACGCCCGGATTTCGCCCCTCCCAATATTTCGCCCGGTGCTTGAGCCCCCCCTGCCCCCCCCCCGCTACGCCAGTGTTCTCGGCAGAATATGGATCCCAGCGAGCTGCTCGCTGGATTCTGCCGAGAAGCTCGGACGTGTGTACGGGGCCTGAGTCAATTTCTCTTGAAGTGTAGGGCCCAGAGTAAGGAACTCCGCATAGCACGGGCCCCCGAACAGGTAGGCCATAGTGATGGGGCCTGGAACCCGCGAAGAACCCCAAAAAATGGCATCTGCCAGATATACCCTCCCCCAGCATGCCCAGCGAGGGAAACACTCCTCCAATTGGCTGCTGGGGAAAAGTGGCTCTGCCTGAACCCTTTTGGCGCCACCTGCCACCCAGAGATGGAACTGCATCCCTGGAGCAAAGAATGACCCACAGGATAATTCAGGGCTGACAACAGCCTAATTTAACATAAATCAACCTGGGTGAGAGCAAATAAGTCTCTCACCCCACTAAATTTACCAATAGCGTCCCTTCTGAAAGTAAGGGGGCGCTACAAACATATGGTACAGAAGTGTTAGTAAAGTTACAATGCCACCAACATAATCATAGTACAGAATTCTAGCCGTATAAATCAAGGAAGAAGAGAGCAGGTGATGAAGAAGAGCCTAATGAGCGAGCAGGTTGAAGGCGAGATGGCACTTACTAGGTCAGGTGACAGTGAGATCCCCAGGGCACCCAACCAAAGAATGAAGACACCCCGCAGGAGTCCCACCTAGTAGTCCCCAGGAAATTTTAAGTTTTGGATGCTCTTGTCCATCTTTGATGCTCCCCATCCCATCATTGGACCTTTTTGCTGCAATGCAAGGCCCCCTCTCCCTCACATATTGAGTACCCTAAGAAGGAAGAATAGTACTTAAAGTGAAAGTTCACCTTTACAGAAAATCTGTAAGGTGAATTTACACTGGATTTACCCCCCCAGTCTCGCTGTACCTGAGTCCCACGATCACCCACTGTGAGACATTGGGTAACCGCTTTAACCGGTCCAGGGATTTGAAATCCCCATGGCTTTCTCTCCTCTTCTCCAGCTGGGTGGGTTCTGGACAGGTTAGGTGGGTTCTGATTGGTCGGCACCATCCAAGTGATGACGCCAACCAATTAGACTGCCTTCTATATGTACCTTTACAAGGTACATTTAGGCGATTAAGGCGCAGGATTTCAAATCAACACATACAATAACAGGGGAAGTTAGATTCCACTGGCACAACCCTTGGGGCTGCTTTTGCTAATAACTATGCGCCCAAGATACGCCGGCGTAGGCAAGTTACGCCGGGCGGCTGAAGCCTTGTTTTATGGCGTATCTAGCTTCGCGAATCGGCATAAAAGTACGACGACGCACATTTGTACTTACGACGGGCGTATCTGGAGATACACTGGCGTAAAGCTACCTGAATCTGGCCCTATGTGTGTATGGCCAGCTTTAGCAGTCAAGCGGACCTGTTGATAAATGGAGAGATATCATTTTTTTTTTAATGCACTGGGGATATAGCAGGATATCTTCCCAACACTTAGAGCAGAGACTGTTTGGTAATTCTAATCCTTTGCTTTTCTCAATAGAGAACGGCAGCAGAAAAAGCCCAATAATTAAAAGAAATTACCGAAATTGGGTGCATTGCTTGCTTTTATCGAGCTGCCATTAGTCAGCTAAAGCTGTAGCCTGTATATCCTTTTCTACTTAGTCATGTTCTTCCTAAGCTTATCGCTAATTTTAGCCAAGAAAAACAAATTCACTTTTGTACCACTATTATCTGTTCCAGGTTGAAGATGTGATAAAAAATAGGATCATGTGCGGTGACCAATATCGTGATTCACTCTCATCCCGGAACGTGGTATCAGCATACAGATAAGACCTCTCACGTGTTTATTGTTTTCCTGTCTGATTGGTATTTTTCCCAATTTTTTTTTTTGAATTTCACATGACACGGTGTGCCTTCAAAACAAGATGAGACAAATTAGAACCAGGATGAACGGAAGTCCAATAGAAGATAACTAGTTATTGTCAGGAAATGGAAGATAATAAGTGTATTTTGCTAGCAATATGCAGGAGATGGGATAGTTCATGGTCAGGAGACCTTTCTCCTTCATCAATTAACAAAATAAAATAAAAATATTCAAAATATGAAACTCAAAGTGTATGAGAAAATGCTGTACATGCAATAATACAATTAGTAGCCTTTTGGGGTTTTTTTTAACTTAAAAATCAACTGCAGACAAATAACTAAACTGTACTTGGGAGCTTTTTTACTTGCAATAGGATCTGTACAGAATGGCCCGGGTTCACGTAAGACTTACGCCGACGTATCTATAGATACACCGTCGTAAGTACAAATGTGCTCCGTCGTATCTCTGCGCCGATTCCCCAAGCTAGATACGTCGAAAAATTTGGCTTCAGCCGCCCGACGTAACTTGCCCACGCCGGCGTATCGTGGGCGCATAGTTACACTGACCACATTCGGCGTACCCATGTTAACCCTCCTCTTATGTTAGCTTTCTGTTACTATCCATGATGGTAATGGGTCGGTTTTGACTCGTGTCTTAAATCAGCCATAAAATACCCTCTGAACAATTATTTATCATCCAATTTGTTTCTTACCTTTTGGTTACCTTGTTAGGCTTCTTTATCCTTGAAAAGATTGGTTTTAATATTTTTGGTGTGACCCCTTAGACCTTTCTTTTGATAGAATACCTCTCATTTTCAAATTTAAAAAATGGTAAAATAAAGTCAGCAACTCTGAAATATATTGGTCCTATGTTTCTTTACTTTATTTAGAGAAGCAGGCAAAGAGATAGGCCCTTCCCTAACTACAGCTCACAGGGTTGAGAGGTGATTGGCTGTCAGTGTTACTAACAGGGCCGTCATCAGGAGTTATGGGGCCCCTTACACAGCTTCAGGCATGGGCCCCCTGGAGCAGAGAACTGGGGGGGGGGGGGTGCTGCCGTCTGAAATTGAGAAGCGGGGGGAGGGCTGCCGCGATTTGATAAGCGGGGGGTTCCTTTACAAAAAAAGAAATAAAGGAAAATATATATAAAAAGAAGGGTGGTAGCCATCCGGGGGCCCTGGGGACCTCTGGGCCCTTTAATAAAAATAAACCTCTGGGCCCTTTAATAAAAAAGAAATAAAAATATATATATATATAAATATAAAAAATAAATAAACATTTTTCTTATAGGAGGGCAGACCATGCAAAGGTATGGACCAGGGAACGAACGCCGTTGGTTTTTACATCGTTTACGAATAGGGCTGTGTGTAGGTTACGTTCACGTTGTAGGCAGTGTTGACGTATCTTAGCCAGTTATTTTGACGTGACTGTGAGAATGCGCACTGAAATGCGTCCAAGATACGACGCATGCGCAGTTAGTTTTTTGAAGCTCAGCCCATCATTTGCATGGAGTCACGCTTCATTTAAATATATCAGGCCCACTTCCACCTACTTACGCCGACGACTATACGCTACACCGGCGCAACGTTGGGAGCATTTGCTTTGTGAATTCCATGCTTGCCTCTCTGCGTTGCGCCGGCGTAGCGTAAAGAAGATATGCTTCGCCCACAGAAAGATGCGCCGAGGTACTAGAATCTACCCCTATATCTATTCATCTGGTCCTGAGATTTAAACTGGCCAAATGTACAGCACAGCCAGGCCAGTGACAATGCAGTTTGGTCACCACCCTGCAGTCAGCCTGTATTTAAGGAAAGGTGAAGACAAAGTGCCGGATTAAAATTTTCAGTAGGTACAATAAATTATCACATGGCACAATTGCTCTGGTTAGACAGCTCTGCACAAATTAATGGTACCCAGGGGCATTGCTAGGTGGCAAAAAGACCAGGGGCTTCAACCCAAAGTCCAAGGCTGGGAACCGGGGGGGTGGTTTGTATGTGACGCAAGCTTTTTTTTTTTTTTTTTGCTAGCACGTGATTTGTGTTCTAGCAGGAAACAAATATATGGGGTTTTCTTCCAAATGTTCATTTTTTTTATATGGTATGGTGATCAAATGCTCTATTTGTGTGAAAAAAAATGACAAAAATTTAATTTGCGTACAGTGTTGCATGACACAATTACCAGTTAAAGTAATTCAGTGCTGAATAGCAAAAAATGGCCTGGTCATGAAGGGGGTAAAATCTTCCAGAGCTCAAGTGGTTAATAGAGTTTTGTTCTTTCATTATTATTTTTTCATTATAATAATTATTATTATTATTGTTGCACTGTTGAGTTCCCATTTATATTTTTTGATGTTTCACAGTTATCTTTTCCAATATTTTTGTGTTTTATTATTAATAATTTTTTATCTGTTATTTATTTTTTTCACTGTCATTGGTTTTTTTTTATAGGTTGGAACGTTGGAACATTGGTTGTTTTGTTTTTCTCCATACTGTAAATAGGGTGGATATATATATATATATATATATATATATATATATATATATATATATATTTATATATATATATATATATATATATATATATATATATATATATATATATATATATATATATATATATATATATATTTAAAAAATGTCAGTATATATACAGTACTGTGCAATAGTTTTAGGCAGGTGTGAAGAAATGTCGTAAAGTAAGAACGCTTTCACAAATGTATATATTTTACAAAACGCAAAGTGAGAGAACAGAAGAAAATTTTAAATCAAGCTAATATTTGCCTTTGACTTCAAACCACCACCGATTCTTCTAGGATTATTTGCACACAGTTAGGCCCCTTTCACACGGGCAGTGGAGGTGCGGTGGCAGTATAGTGCCGCTTAAAGTAACCAAAGTAGCTAAAAGGATTGACTGCGGTATTAATCCCCGCTAGCATCCGAAAAAGGGTTAATACCCCCCACGAGGCGCATTGCGGGCAGTATTATTGCGGTTTCCCATTGTTTTAAATGGGAAGGAGCGGGATACACACCGCTCCTCTCACCGCTCCAAAGATGCTGCTTGCAGGAGATTTTTTTCTCTCCTGCCAGCACATTGCCTCAGTGTGAAAGCCCTCAGGCTTTCACATTGAGAAGGCTGGGCAAGAGTTTTTCAGGCGGTATTTAGGTGCTATTTTTAGCGCTGTACCACCTGAAAAACTTCTCAGTGTGAAAGGGGCCTTAGGTTAATATACTAAAACTGAAGAGTGGAAAATCCGGTGCAGCTGTTCATTTGTAGCCAATCAACTTCTAACCTCAGCTTGTTCAATCAAGCGTTGACAAAAAAAACTGGAAGCTGGTTGGTTTCTATGCAGAGCTGCACCAGATTTTGCACACTTCAGTTTTCGTAAATCAACACCAGGGTTTGAAGGAACTCGGCAGGTAGGTTCTTCCAAATATCTTGGAAAACTAACCACAGATCTTCTCTGGATGTAGGCTGCCTCAGATCCTTTTGTCTCTTCATGTATTCCTAGAAAGACTTGATGATATTGAGATCAGGGCTCTGTGGGGACTAAACCATCACTTCCATGACTCCTTGTTCTTGGCTGTATGTTTGGGGTCATTGTCCTGCTGCAGAATAAATCTGAGGCCAATTACACACCTCCCTGATGGTATGGCATGATGAACAAGTATTTGTCTGTATTTCTCAGCATTGAGGACACCATTTATTGGGCAATGCTGAGGATCGTAGTCGCAGTGGTCAGCCAAGCAAACGTAATGAAGCAGATGAAAGACACATCATACTTACTTTCGACATCAGAAGATATTCAGCAGTGCCATCAACATAGAAATGGTGGAAGCCAGTAGGACCCAGGCACACCCATCTACAGTGCAGAAAATTCTGGCCAGACTGGTCTTCATGGAAAAATTGTGGTCAAAAAGCCATATCTTCAATGTGAAAACAAGGCTAATGCCGCGTACACACGGCCGTTTTTTGTCTTGTAAAAAAACGGCGTTTTTTTTCTCATAAAAAAACATTGTTTTTCAAACTTCATTTTAAAAAACAACATTGCCTACACACCATCGTTTTCTGAAAATGCTCTTGCAAAGCGCGGTTACGTACAACACGTACGACGGCACTCTGTTCTATTCAAGCTCGCGTCATAACTTGCTTCTGAGCATGCGCGGGTTTAAAAACGTATTGATTGGATTTTGACTTCTCTTCATTTTCTTTCCATTTTGTTAATTGATAAAAATAAACTATTAACACTTCTATTTCTGAAAGCATTCTTCATTTACAGCATTTGCCTAAAAACTTTTGAACATTAGTATATATATATTATATATTTATTATTTACACATCTAGCACGTACCTATACTGCATTGATAGCGATCATGGTAAGATAATATCATATATTAAACCAGTGTATTTAGTTTGGCTCATCCCCCATTGTTTGTGAAGGTCACGTTTTACACTCTGAACACCGTGTCGAACATCTCTGATATATGGTTAATGAGTTCATGTGTTTAATAATTATCCCTCATCAGTTCTACGCTTGATGACTTTGTACGCATGATGTTGTGCCAAAACCCTCTTCCCTCCTCTGCTCGACCAAACATGCTTACCGGCTAATAGTTGGCAGACGAGCGTCAGTTTAAAATGTGAAAATGTTTTTTTTTTTGTAAAAACAGAACTCCAGATAAAGAAAAAAAAGATAGTTCATACAGTTTACAGAATTCAAAGTTCTGTCCACACAAATCTGATATTTCCGTGTTGGATGGATGCTGGAGAGACAATGTTTGTAAACCTTAAAATGGTTGTGAGCCTCAGACATGAAATATGAACAAAGCACATCCCTCTATAGTGTCTCATTTAACCACTTAAGACCCGGACCAAAATGCAAGTAAAGGACCTTGCCCCTTTTTGCGATTCGGCACTGCGTCGTTTTAACTGACCGTTGCGCGGTCGTGCGACGTGGTTTCCAAACAAAATTAGCGTCCTTTTTTCCCCACAAATAGAGCTTTCTTTTGGTGGTATTTGATCACCTCTGCGGTTTTTATTTTTTGCGCTATAAACAAAAATAGAGCGACAATTTTGAAAAAAATTCAATATTTTTTACTTTTTGCTATAATAAATATCCCCCCAAAATATATATAATTTTTTTTCCTCAGTTTAGGCCGATACGTATTCTTCTACTTATTTTTGGTAAAAAAAATCGCAATAAGCGTTTATCGGTTGGTTTTCGCAAAATTCAGAGCGTTTAGAAAATAAGGAATAGTTTTATTGCATTTTTATTAATTTTTTTTTTTTTACTACTAATAGCGGCGATCAGCGATTTTTTTCGTGACTGCGACATTATGGCGGACACTTCGGACAATTTTGACACATTTTTGGGACAATTGTCATTTTCACAGCAAAAAATGCATTTAAATTGCATTGTTTACTGTGAAAATGACAGTTGCAGTTTGGGAGTTAACCACAAGGGGGCACTGTAGGATTTGTGTGTTCCCTGCGTGTGTTTACAACTGTAGGGGGGTGTGGCTGTAGGTGTGACGTCATCGATCACGTCCCCTATAACAGGGATGGCGTGATCGATGCTGCGGCCACAGTGAAGCACGGGGAAGCCGTGTTTACACACGGCTCTCCCCGTTCTTCAGCTCCGGGGGCCGATCGCCGCACTCCAGCGGCGATCGGGTCCGCGAGTCCCGCGGTCCCGGAGCTTCGGACCGGGTCACGGGAGCGCGCCTCGGGCACGCGCGCGTGACCCACAGCTGGGTACTAGAACCAACGTATATATACGTTGATGTGCCCAGCCGTGCCATTCTGCTGACGTAAATGTTCAGTAGGCGGTCCTTAAGTGGTTAAGAGCACTAAGAGCCCTTTCACACTGAGCCACCCAGAGCGTTGACCGTGGTAAAACGCTGCTTATTTTAGCGACGCTTTACCGTCAGAATTGCGGCGCTTTTCGGCCCCTAGCGGGACGGTTTTAACCCTAATTCCGCCACTAGAGGGGGATAAAACCGCCCCGCTAGGGGGGCGAAAAGCGCAGAAAAGCTACCGCTGCATTTTGTCGGTGATACGGCGGCACTGCCTATTGATTTCAATAGGCAGGAGTGCATTATGAGCATTATGCGCTCCAAAGAAGCTGCTGGCAGGACTTTTTCTGACGCCCTGCCAGTACATCGCTCCATTCGAGTTTTCACACTGGAGTGAATAGAGCAGCTGTTTTAGGGTGCTTTGCAGGCGCTATTTTTAATGCTATAGCACCTGCAAAAAGGGGGTGGAGAGATAAAATGACACTGTGCAGAGCTCAGTAAGGAGAGCTCTGAGAGCTGATTGGAGGGAAGGGACACACACCCCTTCATACAGCACACAGGAACAGAGCTGAGGCTGTCAACCAGCTGGAGATCCCTCCCCTGTCACCTTTTTTCTCTTGATGTCAGAAAAACATGCCAGAAGTGATTCATGCTGATAGAACAGGAACAAAGCACCAGACAAAAATTAAACACTTTAGAGGGATATTTATTTATATTTCATGTCTGAGGTTTACAACCACTTTAACTTATGGATCACCACCCACCTAATTACAGACATGATGATGCTGATTTGTTGTCCAGCAAATAAGCTGGAGGCAGAGAGATGAAAAAGGAAGATGCAAAGCAGAACTAGGAAAATGTCACCTGCCTGGCTGTGTAGTGTGGCAGAGCCTCACGAATCAAAAGACTGGCAGAATCGATCCTTTGACAGGTAAGACCGGTAAGCATATCGGCATTTCAATTGAGTATTTACCCATTTTCCTGGAGCTTCACTTTAACCCCATTTTCTAGGCTCGGCAAAAATTCTTGGTAGATGTTGAAAGAGAACTGACCCAATTTAAACCAGATCATGTGGGAGTACTAATCATAAAATGATATCATCCCATTGGAGATAATAAACAGGCTTTTATATGGTGCATTAAGTAGTTATTTTCATTACTGTTTGTAACAGTAAATTAAAAAAATCAGTCATATCGGCTCGGTTTTCTGGAATCTGGTTCAGTATCAAGTTTTTAATGAACCCAAATCAATCATCTCTCAAAGATATGTTAACTTGCTGTATTTGTATTTTCATAACCAAGTGGGACAGCCTTGAAAGAAATGCTTAGGGAATGCCATGCCGGATTATCCAGGGTACTATATAAATTACTTCTTACTGCATGTGATTGTGAAGGGGGGTCTTATTACTCCTGAGAACCACACAAAGCTTAGCGTTCCATCAAGACCTTCTTTACAAAGGATCCCTCTCCCATCCTTCTATCTCTCGCTTTCTCTCTTTGTCTCATATATTGTATATGTTCCTGGACATGGTAAAGAAATCTTCAGCTTTCCTTGTTTAGCAGCTCAAGGAAGCCACGGCTGATAAGGCAGGAATAGCTGGGCAGGTGATCTGCAGCCAGGTGAGAGGCTCTCCACTGTCAGAACCAGGGTGCAGGCAGTAGCATGGGCGTCCGCTCCATAGGGCAGGTGGGGGCAATCGCGCCCCCCCCTGGAATCGTAAGAGAAGACACTTAACTGCCGAGCTCTGATGAAGAGGCCCCAGACGCCTCAAAACGCGTCAGCCCGCAGCAACATATCTCCAAAGCCCCCCATTGTGGAGTGCGGTCCGAGGGGATTATACCTCATTGTTTGTTGACAAGCCTGTCTGACATGTCCTTTGTGAGTAGTTTTTAATATTATTACTATTTAATAAATTGTCTAGCGGTAATACACTAGGCTGGTGCGCCTTTCTTTTTTCTTTTGTTTTCTGCCAGGACTTCCCCCATCCACGAAGGGCAGCAAGGCCTCTGTTATTACTTCTTTTTGACATTTGTGTGATTCTCCATGAAGATTTTTGAAAAAGTGTTGGACAAATCCAACCGTGCGCAGGAGTTTGCTTGTTCTTTTAGTACTTAACTTGCCCCCTGTGTTGCAATCGCTGCCGCGGCAGCCGTGGACTTTTTTTCTAAGTTTGCTGCTGGCCTGGTGGCTGGGGCTTCTCTCAGTCTTGTTCCGACTTATTCACCGCGATACATACAGACACATCCGTCCCTCCCTCCTCACCCCTGGCCCGAGCATCGGATTGGCTCTGCCGCTCGGGCCTCTGCTTAACATCCCGGCTGTTCTGTTCCGTGATTGGCTGCCTCAGCCTGCCTGCCTGTGTAAATGTATGTTTCACTTGCTATGCCTAAGCATATCCGGCCGGCGCGGTGCCAGTTCCTCCCACAGGTGCGTGGCGTGCAGTGGCCGAGATGAGAGAGAATACACTGCCAGTGCCTGCCCTGGGCTTATGATCGATCGCTGAAGAACCACAGGTAACAGCAGCAGTGCCAAACACACTGTGAGGCCTCGTACACACGACCGAGGAACTCGTCGGAAAAGACACATCATTTTCCTCGACGAGTTCCTTGTTAGGCTTGTCGAGAAACTTGACAAGCTGTCTTTGCGTACACACTGTCAAGGCCAAATCTCGTCATTCTCAAACGCGGTGACGCACAACACATACAACAGCAGGGGAAGTTCGATTCCACTGGCGCCACCCTTGGGGCTGCTTTTGCTAATCTCATGTTACTGCGTGTTAGGTAAAAGTTTGGTCAGAGACATTTGCATTTTTCAGTCTGTTACAGCGTGACCAATGTGCTATCTCCATTACAAACGCTACTTTTACCGAAGGTGCGCGGGTTTCTAAGCATACACACCAACGTGTTTCTCGTCAAAAAGCAGCCCTTTTTTCCTCGTCGAGTTCCTCGACAGTTTTCTCGATGAAAAGCATACACATGACTGTTTTCCCCGGCAAAAAAAGCTCTGCCACCAAGTTTTTTGATGGATTCTGTCAAGTAAACCGGCCGTGTGTACGCGGCCTGACACACACATATGACATTGTCAAAAAGGGACCGAGCATGGATGACCTTAAAAACATTCCCCCCCCCCTCTGAAAAAAATTCAGCGGATGCCAATGGGCACTGGCAGTAGGCCAGAGCTTAATGGCATGCAGCTTCTCTGGGAGACCCAGCTACTGTGGGGTCCCTTTTCCGGACTGCAGAGTACTCCAGTTTCAATTACGTAGCTTTTTATCCTTAACCCTATATTCTTCCAGCAGTTCACCTGTGTTACCAGAACAACCCTGGACTTTACAGCAGTGTTGCCAACCGTCAGTATTTTTACCGGCAGCCAGTAAAAACCAGGCAATTTTCTACTGCCAGTAAATGCCAGTAAAAGGTTGCCAGTAAAAAAATATGGCTGTGACACTCGGCTTGGTCCGGAGCTGGCTGAGACCATCGAGTGCCTGCTCCAGTGTGTTCGAGCGGCCTGAGCATGTCGTGTGTGAAATGGAGCCAAGCAGAGTGGCCAGAGCCTTGTGTGTGGGTCTGCGGTATGGGAACAAGGCAGGCTGGGACCGAGTCCGGGACCTTCAGTGTTTTTTAGACTGGAGGAACTGTTTGGCTTGGAGTGAGACTGTCACTGTGACTCAGGAGGGGACGCATTGTGTCTTTGAGGTCTCATTATCATCTGTACTGCTGCACACTGCTGTCAGTATCACTTTAAGAGTCAATTTTATGTGTGTGTGTCGCCCATTCGAAATTTCTTGCCCTCCTGTCCCTGAGTTACTTACTTACTATATGTTGTTTGCCTTATTATCTACCTTAAATCATATTGCTAATTGCATATTGTATTATTTGTAGCCTAAATACTCTAATTTACACTTAAAACTCACATTATGTAACTTTTGGAAATGCCAGTTAAAACGTAGCTGTGCCAGTAAATTTTGGGTGTTGTGTCAGTAAATTTCAATCTGGTAGGTTGGCAACACTGCTTCATAGAGAGGGATGCTGCCTATGGCGGATAATTCCATATAACTCTGTTGTGTTCTGATCTGTTTTACTGAAGTAGTGATTCTTAGCTTTACTATAGTTTTTATAGTGTCTTATAGAGCAGTGGTCATCAGCCCTGTCCTTAGAGCCCACTAACAGGCCAGGTTGTATGTATTACCTTGGGGAGATGCAGACTAGAATACTGCAATCACTGACAGGGCTGGACTGGGACAAAAATGTGGCCCTGGACTTCATCCAGACTGGCCAACTTTGACAGGTCTCTCCCATGGCAGCCAGACAACTCCCACACCCCCCCCCCCCCCCCGGCCACCCAAGCCCCCTCTCCCCCTTCACTAGCCACTAGCCGTTCAACTTTATTAGAGTAGAGCGGCTGGTACTGGTACTCTTAGGCCCCGTACACACGATCAGACATGTCTGATGAGACTTGTCTGACGGACCGTTTTCATCAGACAACTCTGAACTTGTCTGATGTGCGTACACACCATCGTACCAAAATCCGGTTTTAAAGCATGGTCCGATGAAACCGGTCTGCAGACCAGTTTCATCGGACATGTCCGATCGTGTGTACGCGGCCTAATAGGCAGTACCAGTGGGGAAGCTAGACATTATTTCACCCGGGGCAAAGATCTAGTTTGGTGCTCCCCTTTATGGGACAAGATTAGGCATAAGTGAGAAACTCCCAGGCCATAGCTGTTGATTCAGCTGTCTGTCCCGTCCCCCATGCTCCTCTGTCATCCCCCCTGCTCCTATGTTCCCCCCAGGTGAGCGCTGCAGAGAGGGAGAGGAGGTGAGCAATGTGGGAGGGGAGAGGCAGAGTAAGTGGCATTCCGCTGTCACAGAAGCCGGCCCACTGAGCCATCGGCCCACCGGGAAACTCCCTGTAGTCCCTATGGCCAGTCCATCCCTGATCACTGAGCAGTAAATGATATCACCTGTGATGTATTTCAGTTATCTTGCAAACCTGGCCTGTTAGTGGGTCCTGAGGACAGGGTTGATGACCACTGCAATAGAGACTATGCAATGTAGCCACTCCGGGCTGCTTATAGTAATTTCGGAGCCCCATACAATCTACCTGATTGACCCCCTTTAAAAAAATATCAAAATTATATTTTTGCTAAAAATACACTGAAATCATTATTAGCTGACGCAAACACGATTTACAAAATTCCTGCTAAATCAAAGAGGCGCAACTGCATTGAGTTAATAAATAAAGCTTGGTTTGTGGATGAGGTCTTGAGGCTCTTTCACATGGGTGTTGTGGCCTGTACAGTGTAAATCATTTTTTATTTTTGTGTGTGGCTGAAGCTGTATGCCTATGACAGCTGTCAAATCAGGACTTGCGGCTCATACAGCCACAGTGTCCCCATAGAGCAGTGGTCTCCAAACTGTGGCCCGGGGGGCGGATGCGGCCCTTTGATCACATTTATCTGGCCCTGAAGTACTTTTCCTCTCACTGATACAAGAAACTATTCCTCATACTGGACACCAACAATGGGGCACAATACCTGATGGTGACACTAACAATGGGGTACTACTTTTATCACTGACACCAACAATGGGGCACTATTCCTTTCACTGATATAAATTATGGAGCACTATTCCTCCCACTGACATTAACGATGGGGGCATAATTCCTGGTGGTGACACCAACAATGGGGAACTATTTCTCCCACTGACACCAACAAAGGGACACTATTCCTTTGACTGATATTATGGTGCACTTTTCCCCCTATTGATATAAATGATGGGGTACTATTTCTCCTATTGACACCAATAATTGGACACTATTCCCTCCACGGATACAAAAGATGGGACACTATTCCTCCCACAAATCCCACTGACACCAACGACGGGTGCTATTCTTCCCCCTAATATTATAATACAATTTCTACTCAGTCCGGCCCCCCTAAAGTCTGAAGGACAGTAAGCCAGCAAGTTGTTTAGAAAGTTTGGAGACCCCTGCCATAGAGTAACATGTGGCTTCAGCTGCAGAGTTCCCTTGTTCCACAATTCTACATATTCCCACTGTATGTGACACAGAAACCTGTGTGAATATGCCCTTAATTATTTTTGATATTATTAAAAAAAAAATGTATTTTACAATTTTATTATTATTATTATTATTTTATTTGTTCACAATGCTGTTGGGGGCTTTGCTGATATATCAGGGGTCTAAACAGACCCCTGATTCCTCAGATTTGAGACAGAGAAAGGAGTTGAGGGCACAGAATCCTCAATCCCTTTCTCTGCCCTGTTGAATGAATAAACAGGAAGCACGTTGTACAGAGGCTTCCTGTTAAGCATTCTGTACAGAGGCTTCCTGTTCATTCATGAACTGAAGCATAGTAAAAACTGTTTATTGTGCTTCAATTAGGAATAAAGTGAGTTATTAATACTAATCACTTTTGCGTAAACTGATCAATAAACGCTTATTGCGATTTTTTACCAAAAATATGTAGAAGAATACGGATCGGCCTAAACTGAGGAAAAAAATTGTTTTTTATATATTTTTTTGGGGTATGCACGGCTGGGCATTTAACAATCACGTACAGGTACGTGATTGTGCCCAGCCGTGCCATTCTGCCGACGTATATCGGCGTTAGGCGGTCCTTAAGTGGTTAAAGGGCCTATGCATTAAGGTGAAAAAAACATCCGATGCTTACAAGCCCCCTGGTTTACTTACCTGAGCCCTCAAAAGTCCTGCATTATGAACGTGCTGGTTTCTTGCCCCTGTCTTCTCGGCTGTTCTTGGCTCTTTATTGGAGATTGATAGCAGCGCAGTCATTGGCTCCCGCTGCTGTCAATCTAATCAATAATGCAGCGTGCCGGGGGGCTATAGCCGCCACTGTATCACACGGGAGTGCACCCACAAGCTAACCCCCTTGATATATTGCTTTCTAGAATGGGGGTTAACTCTTGCGGGGAGGAGCCGAGACAGCCGCCGAGGGACCCCAGAAGACCAGGATCGGGGCCACTCTGTGCAAAACGAGCTGCACAGTGGAGGTAAGTATGACATATTTGTTATTTATTAAAAAAAAAAAAAAAACCTTTACAACCCCTTTAAATCTAACTTGAAAGGGAAGGGCATAGGGCCCCAGGGAGAGCCATGGAGAGCAGTAAAACTCAGCTGATTGTAAGAGCCATGGAGCATCTCTACCTCTAGGGAATCCCATCTGCAGCAATAAATCTTTCATATTTGTTGAGAGAGCATGAAAAGAGCAGAGTGCCATGACTCCACTGTTTTGTGACTTCCGTACTCTCCTCAGTCCCGTCACAGGTTAAAGGGAAATGTCAGAAAATTGATTTGTTACATTGAAGCTCCTGCTGAAAGTATGGAGGCCTTCCTGAATGTGAGCCAAGCTCAGCAAAATACTCACAAGGCTGGTGTACAAAAACATATTGTACATTATAGAAAACCCAGAGGGAATCTCACAAATTAAAATGTATACAATGGGCTGATTTACAAAAATGGGAGAAAGGATATTGGGAAGAAAGCTGAAGCCGTTAACTATACAAGAAAAAAAACTAAGCAGAAAGTGGAAGGCCTCGTACACACGACCGTTTTCCTCGGCAAAATCCATCAAGAAAAATGCTGGCAGAGCATTTTTGACAAGAAAAACGGTCGTGTGTATTCTTTCGTCAATAAAACTGTCGTGGATCTCGACAAGAATAAAAAAGAACATGTTCTCGTCGGGAGTCTCAATTTCCTTGTCGTGTTTCTCATTGGGCTGGTTTACAACGAGAAACACGTTTGTGTGTATGCTTAGAAACCCGCTCATGCTCAGAATAAAGTATGAGACGGGAGCACACCTTCGATAAAAGTAGCGTTCGTAATGGAAATAGCACATTCGTCACGCTGTAACAGACTGAAAAGCGCGAATCGTCTCTCACCAAACTTTTACTTAACACGCAGTAACATGAGATTAGCAGAAGCAGCCCCAAGGGTGGCGCCAGTGGAATCCAACTTCCCCTATATAGTGCCGTCGTACGTGTTGTACGTCACCGCGTTTGAGAACGACAAGATTTTGCCTTGAAGCCCCGTACACATGGCCGAGGTTCTCGGCAGAAACCAGCGAGAACCTCGCTGGGAGCCGCATTCTGCTGAGAACCTCGGCAGTGTGTACGCTCTCAGCGAGCCCCCGAGCCCCGCCCGTCGGGAAACCCGTCGAGCAAATAGAGAACAGGTTCTTTATTTGCTCGACGGCCCGTCGGGATGAATGGCTGGTTGCCTGTCCCAATGGGCGGGTCGCCAATTCTGACGGCCTGCAGAGAACCTCGACGGGCGGAATGATGTGTTCCGCCCGTCGAGGTTCTCTGCCGTGTGTACGGGGCCTTACAGTGTGTATGCAAAGAAAGCTTGACAAGATTCTCGACAAGCCTGACAAGAAACTCGTAGAGGAAAACAATGTTTTTTCTACGACGAGATTCTCGGTCGTGTGTACGAGGCAGAAGAGTTGACCAACCAATTGAGATTGCTTTTCATGGCTGAAAGAGTAAACCCATTATTAATATCTAGTCCATATAATTATCCATGTTCAGTCTATCTCCAATAAAAGTTCATTACATCTGACTTATTATGTGCACTCAGAACTTCTCACCTCAAGAAAGTAAATAAACAGTATCAAATAATATAAGAATCTTCAGCCCTCATAGGACTCCGTTCCACGATCTTTACTGGGATATTCACGTCTTTCTATGACCAGCCAGGTCACCACACATCCAAATTCCAGATAACAGGTAAACACAGCTGCCCAGAATCTAATAGCTCCAGCAAGCATATGAATCAAGGGAAAAGAGGAAAATAAATGCCTCCCATAGTGTAATAAGTTCCATTACTGGGGTATTTATTAAAAGTAAATGGAATCTTACATCAAAAACAATAGAAAATCTCATAAAGATAAAAACAAAGCATTTGTGCGCTCTCTCACTTCACGTCCGGTGTACGTCCACGTCAGTCTCAGGCCATTACCCTACGCGTTACGTCACTGCACGTGACTTCATCAGGGGGTGAAGCAGCAGTGGTTTGCAGATGTCCATGTGAACCGTCTGTGATTCAGGTGCGATGCGGGAATCTGCACAGGATTTGCAAGGTTTCCTGCATTGCACCAATGTGAACCCAGCCTTAAAGTGACCTGGCCACCAAATAAAATAAAAAAACAGCTAGGACTGTAAAGATGTACTTAGCCCTCCTACCTCCCGCGCTGTCAAGCACGGCTCCAATCCAAAGATACCCCAGCTGAAGTCTTCTGCATGAACGGACACTTCTGGAACTATTGATCTCCTGGGTCCTTACTGTTGCAAAAGGCAACAATGAGCTCTACAGTAAGGTGACCAGATTTTTTAAATGAATTCCTGGGACATTTCTTTTTTATTGACAAATGGTAAACTATTTTATACACATTTTCCGCAAATTATATATGCAGTCAGTGGTAAAGCATGGATTGTCACAGCCCGGGACAAGGCAAGAAATTTGCGCCCGCTAACCCTCACTTTTAGCACTCCCTTCCACTAGTACAGTAGTACTGACCAACCTGATTCCTACACTGACCTACCTGACCACTGCACTAACCTACCTGATTCCTACACTGACCTGCCTGTTTCCTATACTGACCACTACACTGACCTATTTGATTCCTGGACTGACCACTACAAACCGGGGAAGTCTAGTCACCATATCGAGGGTGGCATTCTGCACATGGCCGGGGCACATTAATAATTTTGCACCCCCCTACATGTTGCACCTGGTGCAAGAGTATCGTTTGCCCCCCTTCAGGGACAGACTGGCTCCGGGGATAGTGTCCTCAGTCCAGGGACTGTCCCCCGAAACCGGAGATGTCTGGTCACCCTACTTAACAGGGAGATAGGCAATATCAGGCTTCACAATTCACGTGGTACAGTTCTCCTTTAAAACAACTTGTTGATTGAGTCAATACAAAAGGCAAAGTGCAAAAAAACAAAATAAATATCGATGACCCTGCTTGAGAAAGTTTCTAGTACATAATAGCAGCTATTGCAATGATTCAAGCAGTACCCAACATTTTGGGAGCTGCAATGTGACTTTCATGCACAAAGGTAACAATATTTAATTGAATCCATTTCAGCGCCACGGGCCTTCTCGCGCCTAGCAATGGACAAGAGGCGTCACAGTCTGCTTTGCCAAGCCCGCCAGCCTATGCAAAGCGATTTACAATCAATAGAAAGTGATTGCACATTGTTTGTCATCGATAAACAGGAGGAATCCTTGACGGAATAATAAGCTGCAGCTGATGACAATCAAAGTGCGTTGAATACTGTTCATGGGAGTCTGATTGCACATCCTCCACCCGAGGGGTATGTAAACTATAGCAGCATCCAAACACAGCAAATGATATTAGGATACAAAAGAAAAATCACAACAGTGAGCTTTGCTGGTTAGAAGGGATTGAAAAACACGTCGACTTTTCCTTCATGGCGAATAAGAGGTTAAAAGGTATTAGCCTTCGAGACTAGGGTGACGTTCAACTTTCTGAGTTTCTGCCTGTAAGGCCTGGTTCACACCTATGCAGGTTGCAGTTTGCATATTCCAAATGCATTTTGCATTTTTCAATACAAGTTTTTGATCCATTGAAGTCTATGGAACCAAAAAAACTGATAAACATCCCTGGCCCTTTCCATAAAATGCACAGATGTAAACTTTGTCAATAGGAAACCATGTTAAACGGACTGTAGTGTGTTTCTGCAAAACTGAAAATGCACTAAAAAATGCATAGATGTGAACCAGGCCTCAGCCCAGGTTCACACTGGGTACGATTTAGTTCGATTTGAGATGCGATTTCACATGTGAAATCGCATCTCAAATCGGCGGCAATTGCCGGCAATGACACCGTCCTAATCGGTGCGACGCCGCATCTGCGGCGCTGCACCGATTTCAAAAAGTAGTTCCTGTACTACTTTTTGCGATTTCAGGACGCGATTTACATTGATATCTGTGCAGAAACATGCACAGATGTCTCCCTAAATTGCGCCGAAATCGGGACTGCCAGAGGGAGTGAAATCACGCGATTTCACTCCCGCAGCCCAGTGTGAACCAGGGCTAAAAGTGTAATTCAAACCTAAAACAAACTATTCTTAAAAATAATACTTATTTTACCTATACTGCCTAACATGTGCAAAAAAAGATATGTATACTTTCTTTTTTTTAATTTGCACTAGTCCGTCACATCATTCTGCAGCTCTGGCCCCCCTGTCTCATTGAGTGGATGCTGCAGGGGAGAGGAGGGAGTACAACAATGGCTTGGACATGGGAGTCTATGGGTGACATCATGGCTCCCGAGATTCCCAGCCTTTGTTTAATGCTCCATGACATAGGAAAGCCGGAGCTTTGGGACCACATGACCGAACCAGACTTGCCTTAACCCCCTCAGTGGTATTCCCGAGTCAGGCTCGGGGTGGAAGTTCAGAACCAAAAGCGGTAACCCTGAGCCTGACTCGGGATCGCCTCACAGTGTCCACAGGCAGGGAATTACTTACCTTGTCCCTGGATCCTGTGATGCCTCCCCGCTGTGTGATCGAGCGGTGTCCTCCTTGCTCGATTCACACAGTGCCATGTGCCGCCGAGCTCCGTTCCCTGCAACATTACGACGCACGGGGGTGGAGAGCGGCGCCAAATTCAAAAAAGTAAATAAACACAATACATACAGTACACTGTAATCTTATAGATTACAGTACTGTATGAAGAAAATACACACACCCTTTGCCCCTAGTGGTCTGCCCAGTGACCTACATGCACTTTTATATAATAAAAACTGTTCTTTCTGCCTGGAAAATGGAGATTGTCCATAGCAACCAAAAGCGTCCCTTTATGTCTAAAGTGGTTTTAAATTTGTTTTTATTACATTTTTCGAAACATTTATACAAATAACACCACATTATCAATAAGCATACAAACAATTTCTTCAATTGAATACATTCATCATTTCATACACATAGATTACAACAATAAACAATAACATATATTACGAGTAAAGGACAGTCCTACCTCCTCCATACCTCCTACTCTCTCCCCCCCCCCCTGCCCGTTCCTCGAAGACGAGAAAAGAGAAAAAAAAAAAAGAAACCCCACCTGATTCAAAAGGGAGTGCCCCATTCTCAAAACATATTTATCTGTGCCCTCACTGCTCCATATTTATGAGGGGACAAGAACAACTCTCATCCTCCACTACCCATATACCTCTATTGTTTAATGAGAGAGAAGAAATAAAAGGGGGGGGAAACCCCCACCTAAATCAAAAAGGGTGCCCCATTCTCAAACATATTTCTCTGTGCCCTCCCTACTCCATTTTATGAGGGGACAAGAGCAACTCTCATCCTCCATTTCCCATATACCTCTCTTAATTAATAAAAAAGAAAAGAAAAAAAAAGGGGGGGAGAGAAACACCCCCATTGTGTTAAAAAGCAATTGTGCTTAATTTCCCCATCTAATTTCTCCCCAGGGGGAGGAGGAGGAGGGAGGTCCCGAGCTCATATCTCCTACATATATCTGCAAAAAACTACCTAAGTACTTCCCTCATTACTCATATAGCCTATATAAACCAACAATTTTTTTAATTTTTCCCAGCCTCCCCAAATTCCGGTATCATGGTTATTTAATTCCTTATATTGAGACATTACCTCTTCCATACTTCTTATCCTTTCTACTTCCCTTAACCATTCTTGTATCGGGGGTGCTAGCTTGTCTTTCCATTTTTTTGGGATCAAAGTCTTTGCTGCATTTAACAGTATTGGGATAATTGTTGTTATATTTATTTCCGGGGATAGTCGCAGCATGGAATAGACATTGCCATGGATCCAGGCTAATCTCAATTCCGCTGTTCTCTTTAATAAGTTGTAGTATTTGGATTCAATATGGCTGGATCTTGATTTTAGACCTGCTAGAAAACAGCGATAATAAATTATAATCACTTGCAGAATTGAGCAATAGTGATTTGTGGGGGAATTCATCAAATTGTAAGAAGTCCTCTGGTCAGGAAGGGGGTAAAATCTTCCAGGGCTGAAGTTGCATTAATCTGAACTTTTTGATATCTGCCTAAAAATTCAAGTTTACTTCTTAGTTATCCAATATACAGTAGACTTAACACACTATATTTTACTTGTCCAAGAGTGCTCTTAAGTTATAAAAGTGTCCCGTTGTCCTCTTCCCCAGCCTGACACTATTTCATTTAATTTGGTCTCTAAGTGTTAATTCTAAAATATGCTTTACTTTTTTTACAAATAAGCAATATGATTACAACCACACAGGAATGAAAATAAATCACAATTTATCAGTATTAAATGGATAAGGCCAGTGACAACCTTCGTATACAAAGCCAACTTCTTTATAAATGCATTAGGAAAACAATTTTTGCTATTGCATATAAACTCGATTTTTATGCTGATACTGGTCATTTTTTCTGTAAATGAAATTAAACTTAACAGTTTTACTGAACTTTAATTATGTTACTCTTACAGTTGCCTGTGTGGTTACGTTTGTTATTATACCCTCTAGAGTGCTAAAACTGGTTTTATTAAGCCATGTGAGGTACCCAGACTCGGATAATTGTTTCATTCTTGCTTTATCATTTTATTTGCGACACTAAAAAATACATATAATCAGAGGTAATGCAATTAAATGGAATATATATATATATATATATATATATATATATATATATATACAGTACCTGTATAGTATATATTTATATGTACTGTAAATTTCTATCTATCTATCTATCTATCTATCTATCTATCTATCTATCTATCTTACTATCTATCTGTCGGTCTGTCTATCTATCTATCTATCTATCTATCTATCTATCTATCTATCTATCTATCTATCTATCTATCTATCTATCCAGGGCCATTTTTAAGGCAGGGCAAAAGGGGAAGCTGCCCTGGGCCCCATCAACATTGTGTGGCCCAAAGAGCCAGCATCATACTTGCCAACTATCCCAGTTTAAATTCCCTTGTGCCTTGAAGTTTTAGTCCCGTGCTGTGTCCCGATATCACAGTGTGAAGTGCTGCTACTAATGCTTCCCAGATCTGCTCTATTGTTGTGTACAGATGACTCACCTGCAGATCCTGTGTTTTCATGTAAATAACCTGCATTGATATGTAAATAAAGGCGGCATTCATATGTATATCATATGCACCATCACCTATTCTGAATGCTGCCCACTGGGGAGGTAAAGTGGCATGCGTAAAAGTCCTACCTGCAACAGTGGTCATTAAGACTAACGTCAGTCTGTTCTGCAAAGGTCAGCAAATTGGTGTGTGTGTGTGTGGGGGGGGGGGGTTAACCTCTAGCAACCAGTCAGTAAGAGGTAATGACACACTGTAACCTCTGGCAACCAATCGCAATCACTGGCTGATTTGATTTAGTAAACTGAGTCTAGCTGCTATTTATTATATGTCTCAGGGCAGGTGGAGAGCAAATTTGCATGGAGGGGGGGGCCCAAGAAAATGTTTGCCCAGGGTCCAATTAATATTAAAGATGGCTCTGCATCTACAGTATCTATCTATCTATCTATCTATCTATCTATCTATCTATCTATCTATCTATCTATCTATCTATCTATCTATCTATCTATCTATCTATCTATCTATCTATCTATCTATCTGTCTGTCTGTCTGTCTGTCTGTCTGTCTGTCTGTCTGTCTGTCTATCTATCTATCTATCTATCTATCTATCTATCTATCTATCTATCGGTCTGTCTGTCTGTCTGTCTGTCTGTCTGTCTGTCTGTATCTGTCTGTCTGTCTATCTGTCTGTCTGTCTGTCTGTCTGTCTGTCTGTCTGTCTATCTATCTATCTATCATGTTCAGTAAATATATGAAAAATTATAGTGGACCCAACACAACTAAAACCTGCAATTTACTACACTAAAGACACATCATTCCATGAAATGGTCAACCGCATGAGATGGCTCATGTTGCCTTCCTTTCTGCTGCAGGTTACAGTAAGCTCCTGCTCCCTATATCACACTGCAGCTGTCCAGGTTGCCAGGATGCTATCTACTGCAAATACCATGCAGCATATATATATATATATATATATATATATACACACACCAATCAGATCTAGCATTATGACCAGCCACCATAACCTGTCGGGGCATGGACATTACTAGACCTTTGAAGGTGCTATCTGGCACCAGGCCATCAGTAGCAGATCCTACCTGTAAGTTGAGATGTGGGGCCTCAATGGATCTGACTTTTTTTTCCAGCACATCCTAAAGATGTTCGATTGGATTGAGATTTGGAGAATTTGGAGGCCAAGTCAACATCGCAAACTCCTGAAAGCATTCTTGAATCCATCAGACCAGGCCACCTTCTTCCAGTCCTCTGTGGTCCAGCTCAATTTTCTTTGGGAGCCACGTCGCACAACTGCTCAATTGTCAGTTAAAGCGTCACAGTGCCGAACCGCAAACAGGGGCAAGGTCCTTTAGCTGCATAATGGTCCGTGGCTTAAGTGGTTAATAAAGGCAAATAGGCTGTTCACTTTGCAAGAGTTGCAGGGGAATTTTCCTAGCTCTTATTGAGTGTGGTGAATACCCATTTATGTGCAAAGAAAATTAACACTGTAACGTGGCGTATTTAACCTTCTTTTTTTTTTACATAACATTGTTGTCTATGCCAAATGCCGAAAGCCGCCTGAAAAAAGGGTCCGGGACTTGTTTTAAGCTTCAGGCTTACGGCGTTTCGGCTTTCGGCGTGGAGATGTGAACCATCTCCATAGACATCAATGTTAAATCACCCCTCCAGCGGCACGAGCGTCGGGCGTCAGGCGTAAATACGCCAAGGTGTGAATGGAGCCTTAGATAAAAAAAAAAAAAAAAAAGCGCATTTTTTTTTTTTTTTAAGTGTATTTTTGTGCGTGAACAGACCCTCCCCCCGGAGGCAATCGCCATCCTTCTCCATGCCCCTGGTGGCAATGGCGGGTGTGAAGGGGGGCCTCCCACTCACCCCACCCTACCTGCTCCTCTTGGGAGCCCAACTGGGGCCCAACGGGACCCCAATGGGGCAGAGGGACTCCCCCTATGAGGGAGTGAGGGGGCCTAGCCCACCCAGCCAGCCCCGTAGGTCCTTCGCCTCTCTTTATTTTAGGAGACCGCATGGCCAAAGTGCATGTGTTTTAAACCAATTTTGTGTGCGTGCAAGTGTGGTGGTTTTTGTGGTGGGGGGGGGGGGGTGGGCGTACTAAGCACAGGCGTACCTTGCATAGCACACCCACCGGGAGCCGGGCTGAGACCACCAAACTCAATTCACATGTAGCCGAGACCGGGATCCGAACCCTTGGCTGCAGAGGTGAATGGCTTGTCAGCGCAGTGCCAATCACGTTGAGCCACCACAGCTCAAAAAAAAAAAAGCGCATTTGATTTGCACATGATTGGATGATGGAAGTCAACAGATCTCCCATTCACTAAGCTAGGGAAAATGTCTCTTGCAAAGTGAAAATTCCCTTGCAAAGTGATAAGTCTATTTGCCCTTAGTAAATCAACCCTAATGCTCCTTCTAAATTGCTGGTGCTTTACCCGACACAAAAATCTAAGCCAAACAACTAATTCAAATAAGCAGGACAAATGACAGAACAAAAAAGTGCCTCGTATTTATCTTGATCAGTATAAACAGATGTTATTCTGAGTTTTCAAGATTTACTGGTGTAGAAAACAGCCTATTAGATCTCATACACTAAATCAATATCAGCATTTTAAAGGTGACATTTTAACAACTGTGGTATATTGAATCCAGTAAATATAGGTCTTATTTTACTCTTTCTAAGAGATTATGGGTCCAAATGGGAAAATTGTCTTAACTCCTAATTAGCCAGAAGTCTTTCTTCCTGGATCCCATTTTCATGTTCATTATTTAGTCATTTTAAATTATTCTGACAATAAAAACATAACATAGGAGAAGAAAATAATATCAGATGTGACACTTTGCAGATAGTAGGTATAGTGTTACCTAATCATATTTATTGATTTCATTGTAAAGTATAACTATAGATTGTCTAGAGCTGTGTTTCTCAACTCCAGTCCTCAAGGTGCCCCAACAGGTCATGTTTTCAGGCTTTCAATTATTTTGCACAGGTGATTTTATCAGTTTCACTGCTTTAGTAATTACCACAGCTATTTCATCTGAGGGAAATCCTGAAAACATGACCTGTAGGTGTGCCTTGAGGACTGGCATTGATAAACACTGGTCTAGAGTTTGGCTTTTTGCTACAATTTTCCTGTCCTTTTTTGCCATTCTGATAATCCTTAGTAAATGCCTAATTTTAAATGTGTGGACTGATAGTTCTCAGAGCCAGTGTAAAATTGGCTTTGGCAGAAAGGTGCGTAAGTGCCTGGTATTGAAGTGGTTAAAAAAGGTGCAGGGGGGAGGACAAATAAACCACATGAACCTTCCTCTCCCTTCTTCCTTTTTGGGTATTTATTTTATTTATTTATTTTTCTCTTTAAATTTGCGTGTCGTAATTCTAGTTCAGGAAATAGGCCACGAGAGCCGACGCACATAATCACGGGCGGTCAGTAGTCAAATACGAGGCACAATTTTAATATCACTATTATTATTTAATTATTATTTTAATATTTTTAAATTTCCTAACTCTAAATTATTAATGTTTTATTTTTTTTTCCTTCTCTAAATTTGCGCATTGTAATTCCAGTTCGGGAAATAGGCCAAGAGGGCCAACACATATAATCACAGGAGATTAATAGTCAAACACGAGACGCAATTTCAATTATTATTATTATGTAATTATTATCTTAATATTGTTAATTTTCTTAATTCTAAATTAAATTATTAATATTTTTTTCTCTCTTTTTTCCACATAAAAATAATAGACACAATGGCCATTAGTGGCCTCTTTGGAAGTATTATGGTGTTTTTTTTTTTTTCTCCCTCTCTCTTTCCTTTCTCCTTTTTTCTCGGGGGAAAAGAAGGACACAGTTGGAGAACACATGACTCAAGTAGAAGGAATGGAGTGTGTAGGGACAGAGCAGACATACTCCACCGTAGGTAGGGGTGAAGTGGAGGAGGGGAAGTGAATTATAATATACTTTTTCAATTTTTTCTCAATGTTTTTTTTTGTTTGTTTTGTTTCAGGGGGGGTAGAATAATTGATAAGCTTTTGATAGGACAATTGGTCTATTTTTTTCCTGCAATGTTCGTTTGTGTCTATAATGTAAATGATGGAACATAAGAAAGTACAATGTTGTATAGAATGTTGTTAATAATAATAATAAAAAAAAAATTTGATTATAAAAAATAAAATAAAATAAAAAAGGTGCAGGAACCTTTTCCTGCATGAAACACAGGCACAGTAGCCTGTTGAAATTAATAGGCTATGTTGCCCTTTGCGAATGCGGCTCGTATAACTGCTTAGGTGTCGACCTAGGCTTACTTTTCTAGTAAAAGGTATGTGAGTTGAGACTTCAGTGTGGTCTATACAATTAGAAATAAAGGGCCAGATTCAGGTAGAATTAGATTCCCGCAGAGTATGAGAGATACTCTACGCCGCCGTACTTTACCTGGCTCTACGAGGAATTCAGAGAGATTTTGGCCCGTAAGGTACGGCGGCGTAGTGTATTTCTCCCGGCGGAATCAAACTACGCGATTAGGGGGCGTGAGGCATTTAAATTAGGCGCGTTCCCGCGGCGATCGAACTGTGCATGCTCCGTTCAGAAATTTCCCGCCGTGCATTGCGCGAAATCACGTCGTTACGTCATTTTTTTTTGAGTAGCGTTGTTTACGGACATTCCTATTCCCGAACGACTTACGTAAAAAAAAAAAAAATTGAAAGTCGACGCGGGAACGACGGCCATACTTAACATGGGCTGCGTAACTTTAGACCAGCTAATAGCTGGTTTAACTTTACGTAGCAAAAAAATTACGTACGCGATTGCGAACGACGCTCGTAACTTCGTGGATCGCCGGAAAAAGCTCATTTGCATACCCCGACGCTGAAAATGACGCAAACTCCACCCAGCGGCCGCAAAAAGATTGCAGCATAGATCCGAAGGCGTACGAAGACGTAAGCCTGTCAGATCGAAGCCCAACGCTGCCATATCATGGTTTGAGGATTCAAACTAGTGATACGGCGCACGTAATTTGAAAGTACTCCTGTCTAACACCAGTTAGACAGGACTTACGGCTCTCTGAATCTGGCCCAAAGTGTATAATTAACTTAAAAAAAATTATAATTTTAAATGTCATTGTAGTTTTGTTTTATAATTAATAGGTTTTGTGATAATATTAATTAAATCATTTTGTTAAGCATGCAGTGTTTATGGATCACTGAATTAAAAAAAAAATACTAATGTTCTTTAGTACTAAATTCAAAACTAACCCAAAAACTAATTTGATTCATCATTGAAGACAATGTACAGTTTGGTCCTACTTATCTTATTCACATGCTTCATTCCATCACATATTCAAAAAAATAAGAGGATTAGACAATAAAAGAAATTATTATTTTATGCCCCAACAGCCAGATACACATCCAAAACTGTTCTGTTTATTCCAAAGTTATATATCTATAGGATTGTTTATATGGTAGAGCTGCATGATTCTGGATAAATTAGAATCAAGATTTTTTTGCTTAGAATAAAGATTACAATTCTCACGATTCTTGAGGTGTAACATCATCTTTCACATTATACAAAAAAATTGGGCTAACTTTACTGTTTCGTTTTTTTAAATTTATTGAAGTGTATTTTCTCCCCAAAAATGCGTTTGAAAGACCCCTGTAAAATTGTTTTTTTTTTCCTTTTTTTTTCTTTTTTTAAAGTGTATTTTGTGCGTGAACTCGAGAGAGAGGAGCCGGACTGCAGGAGTTGGGAGTAGGCAGACCCTCCCCCCGGAGGCAATCGCCATCCTTCTCCATGCCCCCGGTGGCAATGGCGGGTGTGAGGGGGGGCCTCCCACTCACCCCGCCCTACCTGCTCCACTTGGGAGCCCGACTGGGGCCCAACGGGACCCCAACGAGGCAGAGGGACTCCCCCTATGAGGGAGTAAGGGGGTCTAGCCCACCCAGCCAGCCCCGTAGGTCCTTCGCCTCTCTTTATTTTAGGAGACCGCATGGCCAAAGTGCGTGCGTGTTAAACCAATTTCGTGTGCGTGCAAGTGTGGTGGTTTTTGTGGGGGGGGGGGGCGTACTAAGCACAGGCGTACCTTGCATAGCACACCCACCGGGAGCCGGGCTGAGACCACCAAACTCAATTCACATGTAGCCGAGACCGGGAACCAAACCCTTGGCTGCAGAGGTGAACGGCTTGTCAGCGCAGTGCCAATCACGTTGAGCCACCACAGCTCCTCGTAAACTGTAAAATTGATGGGTTTAGTTCCTTTTTAATGGTTTCCCAAAACGGTGAGGCCTCGTACACACGACCGAGAATCTTGTTGTGAAAGAAACATCGTTTTCCTCGACGAGGTTCTTGTCGGGCTTGTCGAGAATCTTGTCAAGCTTTCTTTGCGTACACACTATCAAGACAAAGTCTTGTCGTTCTCAAACGCGGTGACGTACAACGCCATTATAAAGGGCAAGTTTGATTCCATTGGCGCCGCCCTTGGGGCTGCTTTTGCTAATCTTGTGTTGCCGCATGTTACTAAAAGTTTGGTAAGAGAAGATTTGCGCTTTTCAGTCTGTTACAGCGTAATGAATGTGCCATTTCCATTACGAACGCTACTTTTACTGAAGGTGCGCTCCCTTCTCATATTTTATTCTAAGCATGCGTGCGTTTTCTAAGCATACACATGAACGTGTTTCTCTTCGTAATACAGCCCAACGAGAAACACGACTTGTTTTCTTTTTTCTCGTCGAGATCCACAACGGTTTTCTCGACGAAAAACATACACACGTTTTCCTCGTCAAAAATGCTCTGCCACCAATTTTCTTGATGGATTTTGACGAGGAAAACGGTCTTGTTATGAATGATGTCTGTCACATTTGCTTGAGGCCAAGATGGCAGCTTCCTTGGCTGTAAAGGATAGGAGGGTTTATGTAGAAAGAAAAGGAAATAGATTGAATGAGGCATGTGTATGATAATGTAAGGCATATCTAATTGAAAATAAGTTACATGTCATGATTCCCATAGGGGAGGTCATGTAACCATGTTAAATTAATAATAACTATAAGTTAATAAATCCAATGAATTAAATTCCATTAATAAATACGGTACACAATATGATATGTAATGTATGACGCCTTTCATGGTGTTTACAGCCAATCACCAGGAGTAGGATGAATTAATTTTGGCTACAAAGTAAAAAAAAAAAAAATGGGTAAGTAGGGTCTCAAATAGTATTACCCATTTATTTATCTTACTTTGAAGCCAAAATGCATGCATCCTACTCTTGGTGATTGGCTGTAAACGTCGTGAAACGCGTTGAGTCTTCACTCAAGGGTGCCTAGCCAAGCTTGCTCAAATCATGTATTCTCCCAATAGTATCTATTGTTTACATTTATCATGATTATTATACTTACTGGATGTGTATGTTTACCTAATTAATTCATTAACTGTCATTGCGTGTATCAATTATAATATTAAATATGTCAATATGATTATTATTCTTTATTATGTCTTTCTTCATTTACATCATGTATTATATATTATTTATATGCTACATTACATATCATATTGTGTACAATATTTATTAATGGAATTAAAACATTGCATTTATTCATGTATATTTATTATTAATTTAATATGGTTACATGGCCTCCCCTACGGGAATCATGACATGTAACTTTGTTTACAATTAGACATTCCTTACATTATCATTTACATACACATACCTCATTTAACCACGTATCTACCGCCAATAGACATATGACATCCACAGATGGTATCTCCCATCCTGGGTGGACGTCATATGACGTCCTGGGCTTCCCGACTGTCTAGGGGGTGCGCGTGCACTGGGGCACGCGCACTCGCGGCATTACGCGGGACGCGGTGCGTGTGCTGCCCGGCAACTGCGATTGTCTGCAATCACGGCAGGACTGTGGATCTGTGTGTGTAAACACACAGATCCACGGTCCGGTCAGATGAGGAGACCAATGTGTTTTCCCAGTACAGAGAAACACACATTGATCTCCTCCCCTTGTGAGTCCCCTCCCCCCTACAGTTAGAATCACACATTATATTTAACCCCTTCAGCACCCCCTAGTGTTAACCCCTTCCCTGACAGTCACATATACACAGTAATCAGTGCAGTTTTATAGCACTAATCGCTGTATAAATGTCAATGTGTCAAAAGTGTCTGATATGTCCATTGCAATGTCATGGTCACAATAAAAATCGCAGATCGCCGCCAGTGCTAGTAAAAAAATTCAAATAAACAAAAATGCAATAAAACTATCCCCTATTTTGTAGACGCTATAACTTTTGCCCAAACCAATCAATATACGCTTTTTGCGTTTATTTTTACCAAAAATATGTAGAAGAATACATATCGGCCTAAACTGAGGAAAATTTATTATAGCAAAAAGTAAAAAATATTGCATTTATTTCAAAATTGTCGCTCTATTCTTGTTTATAGCGCACAAAATAAGAACCTGCAGAGGTGATCAAATACCACCAAAAGAAAGGTCTATTTGTGGGGAAAAAAGGACCTCAATTATGTTTGGGAGCCACGTCGCACAATTGTCAGTTAAATCGACGCAGTGCCGAATCGCAAAAAGTGCTATGGTAAGGAAGGGGATAAATTCTTCCGGGGCTGAAGGGGTTAACCACTTAAGGACCGCCTACTGCACATTTACGTCGGCAGAATGGCACAGCTGGGCACATCAACGTATATATACGTTGGTTTCTAGTACCCAGCCGTGGGTCACGGGCGCGCGCCCGCGGCGCGCGCCCGTGACCCGGTCCGAAGCTCCGGGACCGGGTCCGCGGGACTCGCGGACCCGATCGCCGCTGGAGTGCGGCGATCGGTCCCTGGAGCTGAAGAACAGGGAGAGCCGTGTGTAATCACGGCTTCCCCGTGCTTCACTGTGGCCGCAGCATCGATCGCGTCATCCCTGTTATAGGGGGACGTGATCGATGACGTCACACCTACAGCCACACCCCCTACAGTTGTAAACACACACAGGGAACACTCAAATCCTACAGCGCCCCCTTGTGGTTAACTCCCAAACTGCAACTGTCATTTTCACAGTAAACAATGCAATTTAAATGCATTTTTTTGCTGTGAAAATGACAATTGTCCCAAAAATGTGTCAAAATTGACCGAAGTGTCCACCATGATGTCGCAGTCACGAAAAAAATCGCTGATCGCCACTATTAGTAGTAAAAAAAAAAAAAATTAATAAAAATGGAATACAACTATCCCTTATTTTGTAAACGCTATAAATTTTGCGAAAACCAACCGATAAACGCTTATTGTGATTTTTTTTACCAAAAATAGGTAGAAGAATACGTATCGGCCTAAACTGAGGAAAAAAATAATTTATATATATATTTGAGGATATTTATTATAGCAAAAAGTAACAAATATTGAATTTTTTTCAAAATTGTGGCTCTATTTTTGTTTATAGCGCAAAAAATAAAAACCACAGAGGTGATCAAACACCACCAAAAGAAAGCTCTATTTGTGGGAAAAAAAGGACGCCAATTTTGTTTGGGAGCCACGTCGCACAACCGCGCAATTGTCAGTTAAAACGACGCAGTGCCGAATCGCAAAAAGGGGCAAGGTCCTTTAGCAGCATTTTGGTCCAGGTCTTAAATCCATTTCCTTTTCTTTCTACTGTACATATATATTGGGATGGAGGCATGTCTATGATATGTTTTTGTTTGGGTCTTAAAGTGGATGTAAACTCACTCTCATCCTTTCTAAACTACTGCCATAGTGCTGATCTATAAAGATATAGATTCCTCCTGCATGTATCCTTACCTGTCAAATGTCTCCCCTCTGTCTGTTATAAGAACTGAAAAACTGCAGATTCTGTGGGTGGGTCTGTTGTCTGGAGCTTGATGGGTGAAGTCGTGATGTCAGTAGACTCCCCACCCTCCTCTACACTCCCCTTGTCAACATGCATTTTTTCATGTGTATTCCTTACACTAAATTCTGCTAGGATCACCAACATCCAGTCAAAATCCAGAAAAGTAACGACATGACTTCAGAAAAGAAGTGGGGGTGGGAATTAAAAAATAATGTCTGTCTCCATCTAGTGCATGAGATATGTAAATAACCTGTCACTAGGGGGCGAAACGGGCTAAGGTTTTTAATTGTAAGTCTGTTTTATTTCACTGAACAATAAAAGAGGATTGCTCAGAGCTGGATTAACTCTGTGTGGCAAGAATGGGCACAGAAGATAGGAAAGATAGGATAGAAGATAGGAAATCTTATACTGTACATGGTGACATCAAAAAACAAAAAAAATCAGGTTTACATCCACTTTAACAGGTCACTCTTCGTTCTTTATTTTGATAGGAGGGTTTAGTTTTGCTTTAATATCACTTTAACCCTGTTTGTATTGTTCTGGCAGCTCTCCCTATTAGTTGATTAATTCTCTACTGATTTCTAAAGGATGGTTCAGAGGGAGGAGCCAGACAACATCACTTAGCCAAACAAAGTAGTCATGGTTTTGTTGGTTTGCCAGTGAAGAAATTTAAGCAAAAAGATCCTCTTAGTGAAGAAATTGATAACGATATGCGGGTGACGGGTCATTCAGCTTACTCTCTCCTACCAATTAATATGATATCAACTTGGGAAGAGATACCCTTTTATCTGTCACTCAGGACCAAAATGAAACAAGACTGATGCAAAATATTTGCTAGAAATGGTTTGAAAATAAAAATAATGGAAGCCGAAATATATGTTTCCTTCGGCTTTGATCTGAATCCTCCGCTTCTTCGTCTTCTTCTCCAATTTACAACCTGTAAAGAAGGTTTATTATTATCATAAGACCCTTAAACGAACCGCCGGGAAGTGATTCTCTAAAGAACAAACCGTATTTGATGGGTTACAGAAATGCCAGATGTCAGTCAGGTGTTTACTGTACAAAATTAGTATAGAGGCGGGATGACTGCGAGCAGATTGCCAGGGCTGGAAATAGACTGCGATAGGAAATCTTTGAAATAAGTGTAAGTAACAGTGTACTGTTCTTGATTTACTATTCATGTGCGCACAGCTGCTACTGGGGAAAGAAAGGAAACACGTGACCAGGCACACAAGCATGACAATCCAGGACTTGTGGCAGGCAAGATACTTAAAGGTGCCGCTCCACCTAATCACACTGACTGATTACAAGGCAAGAGAGGATCGTTTATGTGTTATAAATTGTTTTATTCCACTTTAAAGAATGACTAACGCTCAAACTATAAAATTTCATATGTGATGTAGGCTGCCTAAGACCAGGTTTCTGTTTCCCTAAGTATTCCGTGGAAAATTTGGTAAATACCTGTTGATCCAGCCATCAGAACTATTGGATAGTTCAGTGTTTCTTCTACTTGGTCACAGCACCCTTTAACCGGTTCCCGACCGGCTCACGCAGATATACTGGGGCAGAATGGGTCTTCTGGGTGAAATCCCGTACATATATAAGGCTTTGCCCAGGATAGCCACCAGAGGGCGCATTAGCGCCACCGGAGGCACGCAGGAACCCGATGTGCGTGCCCGGCGCGCGTGATCCCAGGCACGAGTGTCAGCACAGGGATTTGTGTGTGTAAGGCCGCGTACACACGAGGAGACATGTCCGATGAAAACGGTCCGACGGACCGTTTTCATCGGACATGTCTCCTGGGATGTTTTGGTCTGATGTGTGTACACACGATCAAACCAAAATCCCCTCGGACAGACAGCGCGGTGACGTGGTGGTGACGTTGACGCGGCGACGTTCGCAAACCTGGAAGTTAGGCGTACTAACCAGCGGACATGTCCGACGAACAGGTTTCCAGCAGACAAGTTTTAAAGCATGTTTTAAAACTTTTGTCCGCTGGAAACCTGTCCGCTAGGCCGTACACACGATCGGATATGTCCGCTGAAACTGGTCTGCGAACGCGGCCTAAGAGGAAAGGAGACAGATCCCGTGCTGTCAGAGGAGAGAAGACAGATTGTGTGGTTCTTCAAAGTAGAAACAGTGATCTGTCATCTCTCCTAGTCACTCCCCCCCCCTTTAGTTAGAACACACTGAGGGAACACCCACTTAACCCCTTGATTGCCTCCTAGTGTTAACCCCTACCCTGTCAGTGACATTTATACAGTTATGCTTCGTACACACAATCGGATTTTCCGTCAGGATAAACTCAGACGGATTTTGAATTCCATTCAAGCTGTCTTTCATACACACTGTCACACCAAATTCCTACCGTCAAGAACGTGGTGATGTACAACACTACGACGAGCCGAGAAAAATGAAATTCAATGCTTCCGAGCACGCGTCGACTTGATTCTGAGCATGCGTGTTTTTTTTCTCCATCGGAGTTCCATACGCACAACGAAATTTCCAATCAAATTTTTTTCCGTTGGAAACAAAGAGAACATGTTCTTTTTCTAAGTCTGTCTGAATTTCTGAAGGAAAAACTCAGATGGGGCACACACACACACGGTGGAAATATCCATTGAAAAATTTCCATCTGACTTTTTTCATCGGAAATTCCGTGTGTATGGGACATATTCAGTGCATATTTATAGCACTGATCCCTCTTTAAATGGCAATGGTCCCAAAAATGTGTCAAAACTGTCTCAGATCTGTCCATCGCAATGTCGCAATACAGCTAAAAATCGCAGACCACTGCCAAAAATATAATAAAAACGCCATAAAAATGTCATGTTTTCCATAGTTTGTAGACTCTATGGGCCAGATCCACAAAAAATTACGGCGGCGTATCTCCAGATACGCCGCCATAATTTCAAATTTGCGCCGGCGTATCTTTGTTTTGTATCCACAAAACAAGATACGCCGGAATTACGCTAAGATACGACTGATATAAGTCTCTTACGCCGTCGTATCTTAGTTGCATATTTACGATGGATGCTAGGGGTGCTTCCGTTGTTTTTCCACGTAAAATATGCAAATGAGCTAGATACGCTGATCCACGAACGTACGTATGCCCGGCGCAGTGTTTTTACGTCGTTTGCGTAAGCGTATGTCTGGCGTAAAGTTACTCCTGCTGTATAGAGGCGTACGTAATGTTAAGTATGGACCTCGGGCCAGCGTCGAATTTTCCGTCGTTCACGTCATTTGCGTAAACCGTTCGCAAATAGGGATTTGCGTAAGTAACGTTCACGTCATTTTCATTGACGTTTTGCGACGTGATTTGGAGCATGCGTACTGGGATACGTCCACGGCCGGCGCATGCGCAGTTAAAAAAAAACATCAAAAACGCGGGGTCACGATTCTTTTACATAAAACACGCCCACCTCATCCACATTTGAATTGCGCGGGCTTACGCCGGCCCATTTATGCTACGCCGCCGTAACTTAGGACACAGGTCCTTTGTGGATACGGAACTTGCCTTCCTACTTACTTCCTAACAAAATACGCTACGCCGGCACAAAGTTACGCCGCTGTTTGTGGATCCTTCCCTATAACTTTTGTGCAAACCAATCAATATACGCTTATTGCAATTTTTTTACCAAAAATATGTAGAAGAATATATATTGGTCTAAACTGATGAAGACATTTTTTTTATTTATTTTTTTATTTGGGGATATTTATTATAGCAAAAAGTAAAAAATGTTGTTATTTTTTTTTCAAAATTGACACCTTTTTCTTGTTTTTTTGCGAAAAAATTAAAACCACAGAGGTGATTAAATACCACCAAAAAAAAGCTCTATTTGTGGGGAAAAAAGGGCGCAAATTTTGTTTGGGTACAGCGTCGCACGACCGTGCAATTGTCAGTTAAAGTGACGCAGTACCAAATTGTAAAAAGTGCACTGGTTAGGAAGGGGGTAAAATCTTCTGGGGCTGAAGTGGTTAAAAAATGCAAGGTCTCAAGGCATCGCAATCTAAATGATATAAAAAAAAACATAAGTATTTCTTATAAATGAGAAGATCAGGACCACAACTGGGAAGCGGACAGGACCCAGTCGGGTGGAAAGACCAGGACAGGTCCTTTAGTGACCAAATGAGGCTTTGAGGTTTCTCGTCAAGAAAACTGCCTAAAACTTGACAAGAAAAATAGAGAACCTGCTCTCTATTTTCTCGTTGTGATTGACGGCAGTGTTTCGAGAGTGTGTATACTTACCTGTCGCGGTGGAAACCCGTGCATGCTCAAAATGACTTTGACGCATGCGCGGTAGCTTCCCAGGCATAGGTAGGGTGCAGCAAGATGGCAGTGACGCCATCGAATGTGAGGAGCACATGCTCGTCGTAGGCGATGACGTCACCGCGTTCTTGCCTGCCAAAAGAACCACGGTTCTTTTGAAAGGAGTGTCTGTACACTCGGGCGGCAAGAGATTCTTGCCAAGAATCTTGTCAGGAGATTCTGGCCCATGTGTACAGGGCTTCAGGTCCCTATCTCACATGCATACTAGGCCCAATTTAGACAGGAGCCAATTAACATACCAGCTTATCTTGTAGGAGGAACCCCAGAAAGATCCTGCAAACTCCATGCAGATAATGTCCTGGTTGGGATTCAAATTGAGAAGCCTGGGGCTGCGAGGCAGACTTACTAACAACTAAGCCACTCTTCTTTCACTGTGCCCATTTTTCACTCTGAGAAGATAAATTAGAAGCTTTAGATGGGTTTTAATGGTGCACGCCACACGTGGTTATTAACCACTTGCGGACCGCTGCACACCGATATACATCGGCAGAATGGCAGCGGTAGGCAAATAGACATACCCATACGTCCCCTTTAAAACTGAGGTTTACTCAAAAATCAACTATCTGCCATTAGATCCAGCATACTGCTGACATCTGCAGTATGCTGGGGGTTTTTTTTTGTTGTACTTTCTTCTCCGGCACTGAGCGGGGATTCCTTCCGGGTATAGGCGTTCCTAAGACAAGCGGAGTTGATTGACGGGCTGCTAAAGCGCGTCACGTCTTTCGAAAATACCCGAAGTGACACTCGGCAATTTGCGGCGCCTGCGCAGTCAGCTCTACACGGCTGGCGCAGGCGCTGTATAGCGCCGTAAACACCCAAGTGTCACTTCAGCTATTTTAGGAAGGCGTGACGCGCTTTACCAGCCCATCAATCAACCGTCCGAACTTCCGACAGAATTTTGCCCGACCGTGTGTATGCGGCATTAGTATTCTAATGCTAGAAAAGGTTTTTCCTGGAGTTGGGCTACTATGTCACCTGATCTGAAGCCGTATTCTTCCATGAAAATATATACCATGTAAATTTCAACCCTTGCAAGAGAGCCGAACATGAGCTGATTTATTGCCGTGTCTTTTATGTATATTTAATAGACATGCTGAAGACTAGTGGACACAAAAATTACTTGTCTTCCTTGAATCTGAACTTTATTTCTTCGAAACGCTACATAAGTGTGTATGAAAGATTTATGGGGCTCCTCTGTACCTGTGCAATGCTACAGAACCGCTGCCAAGTTAATATTGGAAGAGCTTGGACAGCTATTTTTTTTTTCTTACCTATTTGTGATTTATTTATGGCGTCAACCAGTAACTCGTCCATCTATATTAGCACATCATACTTTCTATGCTTTGCTGTTATAGTCTACTCTAAAGAAAACCTCTCTCCTCCACTGATCAGTGACACTCGAGATAAAACTGCAAATGATAAATTAGAGATATTCCTTACAATTGTCCTTTTGTGGTTGGTCATTTTCCAAACCTCTTAAGACTATTCCAAGTTTGGGAGATTTGTCCTTGTAAATTGGTGTTCCTTGAAATGTACTGATCAGTGTTATGCCAAATCTAACACAATATCAGTGGTGGTAGAAGGAATCACATACCTCTCTGCCATACTCCCCGAATACTGAGTATTATTCAAAGTACCAATAATAGAGGAATGGAGACGGGTAAGTGATATGGCCAGTTATATAGAAAACTAGACCAGGAAGGAGTTGACATAAAATCAGTGCCTCTCTTTTAAACTGGGAAAACTAAGTTGGCCCCTGTGTTAATCAGGAGTGACCTTCTATGTTTGTTATGCTGTATCTGCACTAGACACGGTAGTTATCCTCTGAAAGCATTTTCCTCTGAGTTTCGGGGAACCTGGATGCTTCCATTCAGTCTCAGGCAGGCAACTCCTCAGTAAATCTTCGAGACCGGATCCCTAGTTTAACCCCTCTTCTAGCTTCAGGGATTCTAGTAGAATAGGCCCCCTAGCTCTGCCACAGCTGGCACTTCACTGAGAACAAGTAGAACTTACAGCAGCGCTGCCCAGAAGGGCATTACACCTTCAGGCAGGGAACTTCTCCCCTTGGACAAGAACAAGACAGTGTCAGGCTACAGACTATTTATGCACTCCCAGCCACTATCTGGGCACCCTCCCCCAAGGATTGGCGGAGACAACATTAATATTTAGCTGCTTATTTACTTAATCCATCCCAACTACATTCTAGAATGTTCCAGAGGGCAGGACGAAGCAATCAAACCTGCAGCCAGTAAAGCCCAGAGCAGCCTAAAGCAATCATTCTAAAATCTTCTAGAAAGCAGGAAGAAACAATCAAACCTGCAGCCAGTAAAGCCCAGAACAGCCAAAAGCAATCACAGGCTGCTCAACTGATTACACGAGAGCCACAGAAACTAAATTTGCCCAACCTAACTATAAGCCTTTCTAGGTGGGTGCTACACATGCAAGTCAGTATGAATACATCTTGAATGCTAGGCCGATTTTGAACAGACCATTTGATCCCAAATCAGTTTCAGACAATCTGATCACAGATACAAACCATTTGTCTACACTTGACTTGCAGTTCAGTCTAAATCCCCTAAGTGTGGTCCCTTAGTTTTGGACCATTGCCCCTGCACACCTTTACTGCCATAGGCCAAGGCTTGTGTGTTCTCTCCACAAAAACAGACCTATCAGCATCCTTAGCGAATAGATAAGTAGAAGAGATTAGAGGGGGAAGCACCCCCCCCAGGGATTGGCTCAGACAACATAAATATTCAGCTGCTGATTTGCTTCATTCAGCCCATTACATTCTAAAATATTCTAGAAGGCAGCAAGAAGCAATCAAACCTGCAGCCAGTAAAGCCCAGAACAGCCTAAAGCAATCACAGGCTGCTCAACTGATTACATGAGAGCCACGGCAACTAATTTTACCTAACCTAACTAGAAGCCTATCTAGGTGGGTGCTACACAGGGCCGATCCTAGGCAGGGTGAACGGAGTGCTCCGCACCCAGGCGCCGCAGAGGTGGGGGCACCGAAGCTCCAAAGTGCTCCCCTCCTTCTCATCTGTGTCCAGAGACAGAGCGCATGCAGCAGGTGCTGCAGTTCCCCATCCCGCTTGCTCTCTCCGCTGGAAACTGTCAAGAGCGCATTCCTCCCGCTGTCCCCGGAATCCATGCTAGGTACCACAGCAGAGCCTAGTACCAGAACACGTTCTGGTACTAGGCTCCACTAATTAATTCTGTCTGGTGCGCATGGAGCAGTCTCCTGTCTGCCCCACACACTCTGCATGTGTCGGCTCTTCTCCCATAGGCGGTGTGATGAGAGGCTTCTGGGTTGGCCGGAGCTGCTGCCAATCATCCTGTGCACTCCCAGAAATGCTCTCTGAGTGCCACCCACCAAGTAACCAAAGATGTCAGTGCGCCCGAGCTTCAGGGATCTATTGGACAAGTACTGATCTATGGGGACACCTGATGTGGGGGGCTCTGATGGGGGACACTTGCTGTGGGGGGCTCTAATGGGGGACACCTGCTGTGGGGGGGCTCTGATGGGGGACACCTGCTGTGGGGGGGCGCTGATGAGGGACACCTGCTGTGAGGGGGGTTGCTGATGAGGGACACCTGCTGTGGAGGGGCGTTGATGGGGGACACCTGCTGTGGAGGGGGTTCTGATGGGGGACACTAATGAAGACTTCTTAGGGGAGCATCTCTGTGTGTGATTCGTAGCCACAGAAACATATGTAAAGGGGAGGAGTTAGTAAGATGTTTGTGACCCTAGGATCGGCCCTGGTACTACACATACAAGTCAGTATGAATATATGTTGAATGCTAGGCTGATCTTAAACAGACTATTTGATCCCAAATCGGTTTCAGATAAGCTGATCACAGATACAAGCCATTTGTCTACACTACAATCCCCTAAGTGTGGTCCCTTAGCTTTGGTTTGCTGCCCCTGCACACCTTTACTGCCCTAGGCCAAGGCTTGTGTGTTCTCCCCACAAAACCAGACCTATCAGCATCCTTAGCGAATGGATTAGTAAAAGAGATTAGAGGGGTGGAAGCAAAAAATGAAGAAAACTGGGAAGCATAATTCATTCTATAAGCACCGGAGGAGAAGTTGTTTGGCCTTGATGTTAGGATACTCCGGTAACCTTATATTCCAGACATTGAACTTCTGTTCATTTCCATAGTGAATTTGGATGTGTGCAGAATCCATCCATTCTCTGTTTCATGTCAGATCTTAAAAACATGATTTTTGTTTAATGTCGGGATTCTGTTTGGAAAAGGAAAATAGTGGATTGATTAGCATTTAAAAAGGTTCCTTTTATTCGTCCGTTTTTCAATTTGTCTGTTGGTATTTATAATACAGTTCAAAAAGTTTCACTGTGCTCCCTCATGTTTGTTCTGGGCTAATGACAGCCCTAATATAAACAAGAATACAGATTTGGTTCCTTGCTGCCTTGATCCTCTTGCCACATACTACACATCCTAAAATGGAAACAGATGGAACACTTGAAAAGACCATTTTCCTTTGCCTCTGTGTGCCTACATGTGACATTTCAATGACGCCCACACTAGCCTTTCCAAACTCGGCTGTATAGATTATACTGAATACTTCTATCTGCTGTCAATTCAAGACGCACTGCTCATTTGCCTAGGTGATTAAAGAGAATCTATAATTAAAGTATTGTTATTTCATGAGATTTTTAAATTGTATTGATCTAGAATTCATTACTGAATGGATTCCTTTGATTTTCACCTCCCACTCAGGAGCCATGATGGGGGTGATGTGACACTGTAGAGGGTACTGGTGAAATACTGAGAATAGGACAGGGAACAGGCTGTCACTCATTGCCTAGTTTTTTAACCACTTAACCACTTAAGACCCGGACCAAAATGTAGGTAAAGGACCTTGCCCCTTTTTGCGATTCGGCACTGCGTCGTTTTAACTGACAATTGTGCGGTCGTGTGACGTGGCTCCCAAACAAAATTGGCGTCCTTTTTTCCCCCACAAATAGAGCTTTCTTTTGGTGGTATTTGATCACCTCTGCGGTTTTTATTTTTTGCGCTATAAACAAAAATAGAGCGACCATTTTAAAAAAAATGCAATATTTTTTACTTTTTGCTATAATAAATATCCCCCAAAAATATATAAAAAAAAAAATTTTTCCTCAGTTTAGGCCGATACGTATTCTTCTACGTATTTTTGGTAAAAAAAATCGCAATAAGCGTTTATCGGTTGGTTTTCGCAAAATTTATAGCGTTGACAAAATAAGGGATAGTTTTATTGCATTTTTATTAATTTTTTTTTTATACTACTAATAGCGGCGATCAGCGATTTTTTTCATGACTGCGACAATATGGCGGACACTTCGGACAATTTTGACACATTTTTGGGACAATTGTCATTTTCACAGCAAAAAATGCATTTAAATTGCATTGTTTACTGTGGAAATGACAGTTGCAGTTTGGGAGTTAACCACAGGTGGCGCTGTAGGGGATGTGTGACCTAATGTGTGTGTTTACAACTGTAGGGGGTGTGGCTGTAGGTGTGACGTCATCGATCGCGTCCCCCTATTACAGGGATGACGTGATCGATGCTACGGCCACAGAGAAGCACGGGGAAGCCGTGTGTACACACGGCTCTCCCCGTTCTTCCGCTCCAGGCTTACCTGTAGGTATAAAGAATATCTCCTAAACCTGTACGGTGTAGGAGTTTTTCCCCTCGCAATGCCCCGCCGATTGCAGCGGCGCATGCGCAGGGGGGTCCCTCGACTGAAAGGCCGGCAGGCACCGGACCTTGCCGAATTGAAAACTCCCGCGAGCACGCGCGGGAGTGACGACATCGCCACTCCAGCCAATCACATCGCTGGAGCGGCGATACCCGGAAGACACGTCAGCAAGATGTTATCTCGCTTGGCGTGGACCAGGTAAGTTCCCTACACCTTGTTTTAAGGTAAGTATTTCATATTGAGCTGGTATGCGGTGCATACCAGCTCATTATGGCTTTTCCTTTTCAGGTGTGAAAAAAAAACGCTTTAAGACCCGGACCAAAGTGCAGGTAAAGGACCAGGCCCCTTTTTGCAATTCGGCACTGCGTCGCTTTAACAGACAATTGCGTGGTCGTGCGATGTGGCTCCCAAACAAAATTGGCTTCCTTTTTTCCCACAAATAGAGCTTTCATTTGGTGGTATTTGATCACCTCTGCGGTTTTTATTTTTTGCACTATAAATAAAAATAGAGCGCCAATTTTGAAAAAAATGCAATATTTTTTACTTTTTGCTATAATAAATATCCCCCAAAAACGTTTAAATATTTTTGTTTAAAAAAATCGCAATAAGCGTTTATCGATTGCTTTGCGCAAACTTTATAGCGTTTACAAAATAGGGGATAGTTTTATTGCATTTTTATAAAAAAAAAAAAATGTACTACTAATGGCGGCGATCAGCGATTTTTTTCATGACTGCGACATTATGGCGGACACATCGGACAATTTTGACACATTTTTGGGACCATTGTCATTTTCACAGCAAAAAATGCATTAAAAATGCATTGTTTAATGTGAAAATGACAATTGCAGTTTAGGAGTTACCCACAAGGGGGCGCTGAAGGGGTTATGTATGACCTCATCTGTGTTTCTAACTGTAGGGGGGTGTGGCTGTAGGTGTGACGTCATTGATTGTGTGTCTCTATATTAGGGAACACACGATCGATGACGCCACCACAGTGAAGAACGGGGAAGCTGTGTTTACACACAGCTCTCTGGCCTCGTACACACGATCAAATCTGTGTGCTGGAAACGGTCTGCTAGACCGTTTCAGCAGACAGATTCGATCGTGTGTACGGGCAAACAGACGGATTTGGCCACCCGACAGATTTCAAAGCATACTTTGAAATCTGTTGGCTGGGAACCCGTCCGCCCGACATGTCTGCTGGTTAGTACGCTAACCAGCAGACATGTCTTCTCGCACACGCGCCGAATGATTTCGACGCATGCGCGGAAGTGTTTTACTTCCTGGTGCGGTGACGTGACGGCGTCAACGTCACCGCCACGCCACCGACACGTCAGCGCGCTGTCTGCTGGCGGGGATTTTGGTTTGCTCGTGTGTACATGCGAGCAAACCAAAATGCCAGCAGACAGATTTGTTCAAATCGGTCGGACAGACCGTTTTGAACAAATCGATTGACTCGTGTGTACGAGGCCTCTCCGTTCTTCAGCTCCAGGGACCGATCGTGGGACTCCGGCGGCGATCGGGTCCGCGGGTCTCGTGGCCGTGGGATCAAACGGGTGTTTTTGCAGAACACAGAGTGAGTATACTGAGTGTGTATGAATAGCACATAATTGATTTTTTTTTTATGATGTGGGTTTAGTGATACTTTTAGGCCGCGTACACACGACCAAATAAATCTGTTAAAATCGGTCTCACAGACCGATTTGATCAGATTTGTCTACTGGGCTGTTTTGGTTTGATCGCTATATACACAATCAAACCAAAATACCCGCAGGCAGACAGCGCGGTGACGTGCCACGTCACCGCACCAGGAAGTAAAACACTTCCGCGCATGCGTCGAATCCATTCGACGCATGTGCGGGCAGATATGTCTGCTGGTTAGCGTACTAACCAGCAGACATGTCGGACGGACAAAAGCATGCTTTAAAATCTGTCTGCTGGCAAAATCTGTCTGTCCGCCCGTACACACGATCGAATCTGTCTGCTGAAACGTTCTGTCGGACCGTTTCCAGCAGATAGATTTGATCGTGTGTACGCGGCCTAAGTTGTGTTATGTGAATAGGGACATGTAACAAATATAAAGTAGGCTTTATCTCAATCTGGCTGCAAAGGTGGAAATAAAAATAAAAATGAACCTCTATGGCGAGACAGAAGACACAAATCTCTCTCCATAAACGCCCGTATTTCCTGATAATCAGTGTAAGGAGGACCTGTAGCCATTTTGCTAATACCAACATTTTCGGGATCCTTTTGGAGTGTTTTAGAGAAAATCTGCTGGTGTAATAATACTTCAGCATTATATAAGACATTGCTTCAAAAGCAGGATCTCAAAGCACTTATAAAAATGCTTCAGGAGGAGAAGTGGCTGTCAGATCTATTTAGTCCCTACTCACTTATGCAAGACCGGGAAGGAAAAGGCCATCATGGAGCTCTGTGATTATTAGTGTCCGTCTGAAGTCTCATTCTCCGTCTGACTGTAGATTGTAAATATAGAGACTGGGTCAATGAGCCCTTGGGGACCGCGCTTCCCAATACCCACAGAAGGGACCTTTACAGGAAAAGGCTTTTCTTATGTCACATGAGTTTTCTTATGTCTTATAATAATTTGTAATTTAAAAATGACGAATGTACACATCTAATTAAAGTTTTATGGCTTTCTGGAGTTCCAGTGTCAACACTTTGGCCCAGATTCACGTACATCGGCGCATTATTGGACCGGCGTAGCGCACCACTTTTCCGTTAGACTTGCGTAATCTAGCCGCGTAATCCCGCGATTCACGAAGCTTTTGCGCAAGAGATTGCGCAAGCGTAAGGTTTTTTCCGGAGGCGTAAGGAGGAGTAATACAAATTGGGAGGGACGTGGGCGTGTTACATTGAAATGAGCCGTGACCCCATGCAAATGAAGGGCCGGCCGACTCGCGCATGCGCGCGTGAAGGAAACCATGTCAGCTCCGTTGTGCGCATGCTCACAACTCGGGAGCGGCGCAATCAGTGAAATTGGACATGGACTAGGGCAATGTTGTGAACTACGCAGACAGCATAAATAGACACACACAAACGCACTTCCATTGCAAAAGTACATCCCTTTGTGTCCCTTCCCATTGAATCAAGTGCTTTTGCTCTGTTGTTCGTTAGAGTGTGTTTTGTAGTTGTCAGATTAGTGTTCTGTGTGATCTAGTGCTTGTTGGTAGTTTTGTGAAAGTGTGTTTTGATAAGTGTTTTTTGACTGTTTGTTTGATTGATAGATTTCTGAGCGTTTGTTTTCTTGCTTTATTTTTTCATCTGATTTTTTTGTGTCTGTTTCTTGCTGAGTGCTAGTGTGATTTTTGCCTGTTCTTTTTCTCTTTGTGTGTGTTCTTGTCTGATTGGTTGTGCTTGTATTTGTGACAGATTTTTGGTGACTGCTAGTGAGTTTGTTTGGAAGTATGACTGAGAGAAAAAGAAAGTTGAATTTTACAGTGGGGGAAAAAAGAATTCTTGCCCGGGCCATTACCGACTATGGGCGTTTTCTCCACGGCCCGCAGAGTGCCACCACCACCCCGGCCAGGAGGAGGGAGATATTGGATATGATCACGGAGCAGGTCAATTCATCGGGGGAGGGGGAGACACGGACCCGCTCTGGGATTGAAAAGAAAATAAATGACCTCCGGCGTGAGGTGAAAAAAAAACTGGCCGCAATAAATGCCCATGCCAGGGGCACAGGAGGGGGCCCACCATGCCGGGTTAGATTTACAGCGACGGAGCGTGTGGTGGCCCTGACCTTTCACCGGCATGAAGTGGAGGGCCTGCCAGGCTTTGACACAAGTCCGGTCCCCGCGGTGCCAGGTAAGGTATTTATTTCTCTCAAGTGTGTAGCATGTGTGGGGGAGGGGGTGAAAGGGAATATGTGGCAAGTGTGTGGATCCTCCAACCTGTGAATGGTTTGTGTCATCCACAGCTGTGCAGGAGGGTGCAGGGCCATCTGGCCAGACCGCTCCAACGCCAGGACAGCAGCCTAATGAGGCCCCCCCAACAAGGCCAGAGTCCGCGGAGGAGGAACAAGAGGAGGAGGAGGATCATGCGGAGGACGATCATGAGGAGGAGGAGAATCATGAGGAGGAGGAGTCCATGGCAGGCACTGGCCGTTTGGTTTCTGCGGACTCTTCCCCTCTGGCTGCAAGAAGCCTGCCCTCCCTAAGGGTGAGCCCCCCCCCCTCTTCCCCCAACATGGCTCTCCTCACAAGGGCCTCCCCTTCTCCCCGGCCACAACCATCAGCTGGAGCCAGGAGGTCATCCCAGAGCACCAGGGGGGCGCCCAATCTCCTGCCCGCCTGTCTGAGAAGGAACCTGGCCACCCAGACCCGCCTTCTGAGACAGCTCTGCCAGAATATGGGGCGGGTGGATCAGAGCCTGTCCTCCATCAACGATAGGCTGGGTAACCTGGACTCCCACTCCCGGGCCTCCACAACCTGCCTAAATGACCTGCAAACTACAGCAGCAGGCGTTGGGCAGGATGTGAGGGCCCTTACCCAGGCTATCCAGGGCAACACGGCAACACTTGGTGCTGCCCTGGACAGAATAGCCGTGGCCTTGGAGGGCAGGCCGCCAGGTGGGCAGATCTCAGGGGCTGCTCCTCCTTCCCCGGCTTTTCCCCTCCCCCATGCGTCTCCCCTGAGGGTCCGGGGCCGTGGCCGGGGGCGCCCCAGGCGTGGCTCAGGCAGAGGGCATTCATTTTTTTTCCCCCTTTTTTTGGTTTGAAAGCATGTTTATTTTTGTTCTCTGCTTTTTTTTTTTTCTATGCATTTTTTTTTTTTTTTTGCTGACATTTTTGGCATTTTTTGGGTTGTGAATGATGTTTGATTGTGGGGGTGACATTCCTGCTGGAAAAGGGGTGTCATCCTCAATTTGGGTGGAGAAGGGTTCCCCAGGACCAGGGAGAAGTGATTCCCAGGTCCGTGTGAATGGTGTATGAATGTACAGTGACATAATTGGAGCCTTGACGTGGCGTTACTGCTCACCAGTCTTGCATGGTGGACTGGTGCCAATCCAATTTGATGAGGATGTGGGGTGTATGTGCTAGGGACCATAGTGGTGTGCATGCATGCATTCTCATTGTGCCATGATTAATGTGTGTGTTTAACGTGCAAAGATGCATAATGTGAGCTGGCATGAGATGGGGTCATGAGATGGGGTCCCAGTGCATATGCAGAGTCACCTTGAAGGGAAAAGACAGGTGGATGTTAGTCATGCATGTGCCACTTGTGAGGTGTGCATCACGGGAGGGGATAGTCATGCCTGACTCCCATTTCACTCACCAACCAGCCAGCTGTCCCCATACATGTTCTGTTCGCAATCTGTGGGGATGGGGCTCTGATTGTATATGTAGCTGTCATGGGTGTCATGGGTAGTGCCATGTGTTGGGCTGCTGATGTCCTCCTGCAAGGTTGTGGTAATTCCACGATGGCATGAGGGGTGAATCTGAAGATGCGAGACACCTCAGAATCTCTCATGCCAAAGATGTCTATGCGTGTGTGATATATCAAGTGAAGAGTGAGGGGCTTGTATCAGATAAGAATATTGTATTAGATTAGATTAAATTGTAAATTTTATATAAGCCAAAAAATAAAAAAATAAAACATCTCCCGTGCCCTCCTTAGTGCCATCCTCCGTGCCCTCATCCTTCTTTGTTCATCTAAAGTCAGTAGTATAGCTATGCGCGACGATGCCCCTGGCATGTTGGCATACAGATTGTTGGGCAACACGTGTGACTGCTGAACTCCTCACTAACAGTGTTGCTTTATCTGACAATTAGACTTTTTTTCAAAATTTAGACCAGCTTTTAGGTCCTCTAACTTTAGACAGAACATTTTGCAGTTTCGCACATCGCGTAGCCTGCGCAGCAACTGCGTTTTTTTGTGAATCCCCGTAACTCCCTCATTAGCATATTTGACTAGCAAATCAATGGTGTGTCTAGCGCAGTTTTGCGCGAAGGCAAGCGAAGGTCTAACTCAATTACGCCGGACCAAAAAACGTAGATTTCTGGCGTATATTGTTTTGTGAATCGCGTCCAACTATACGCACGCGCACATTTAGACTTACGCACGCGCAACAGCAGTTGCGCAGGCGTAATCGCTCTGTGAATCTGGGCCTTTGTTTCCAGTTTCTCGCCTAAAGATGTCAAATACATTTTTGTAGTTTAGTGTCTCGTTATTACGCAGAGCACGGCGCTAGACAGGACCGAAAAAATGACTTTGGTTTGTTACTGCAACATATGGTAGTAGCATGTACAGAATGACAAAATGGGTTTTGTTTCAATTCGGCATGTGCATAAATTTGTTTAATTAAATCTGTTTAATCTGTTTTCAGAATTTGTTTAATTTATAAAAATTCTATTTGATTCGAATTTCCTAATTCTGAAAATTCGAATCGATTCAAATTCAAATTCCATTCTAAATTGAGTTTATTCTATTTGAAAGATGTTTATATTCTTTCTATTCCATTCTATTCTATTGTTTTTTTCTATTCTATTCTATTCTTTTCTATTACAGTGGAACCTCGGATTGCGAGTAACGAGGTTAACAAGCATTTTGCGATATGGGCACTGTATTTTATTTTATTTTTTATTTTATTTTTATATTCTATTCAAACTTTTTCTATTCAAAATTCAAACTTTAGAGGGTTATATAATTTCTATTTATTTTATTCTTTTTTTCTTTTTTATTCTATTCTTTCCTATTCTGTTCCTTTTTTCTCTCTATTCTTTTCTATTGAATTTAAATTCTAATGTATTCTATTTGAAATTCGATTTTAAGAAGATGTTTATATTCTATGGGCCAGATTCAGGTAGATGAGAGCATCTTTGCTCTGGAGTAACGCTTCTCATTTACGTTACTCTGCCGAAATTTTAGGAGCAAGTGCTGTTATTCATGAAGCACTTGCTCCTAAAGTTGCGGCAGCGCATCGCAAATGAGCCGGCGGAATTCAAATTGGGCGGGTACGGGGCGTGTATTATTTAAACTAAGCGCGATCCCGCGGCGAATGTACTGCGCATGCGTCGAGTGTCAATACATCCCAGTGCGCATGCTCCAAATTCTGTCAGTGAACGTCAATGACGTCACATCCCCATTCATGAATGTTTTACGCAAGCGACGCGATTTGTTTTTTTTCCGACGCGATGACGACGCCTATACTTAACATAGGATACTCCACTAGGGGGATGCTTTATCTATACACCGCGTATCGCTTCTGGAAACGTCGTAAAGTCACTGCGTCGCGCCCGAAAATGATCGTGAATTGCCGATTCCCGCTCATTAACATATTTTTTGAGCGTAAATCGGCGCCATTTTTAAGTTGAAGTAACGATGCGATGGCGAAATTCAATTGCGCCGATCGCATCGGAACTCCAACCCGGCGTTTCTTGTTTTCTTGTTTTCGGATCCATTGATCCGCCAGCCTAACTCTACCTGAATCTGGCCCTATCTATTTTATTATACTTTTTATTCTATTCTATCCTTTGTTTTTCTATTCTATCGTATCCTGTTCTGTTCTTTTATTTTATATTCTATTGTGTTCTGTTTTACGCTTTTCTATTCATCTTTTTGTTTTTTCTATTCTATCCCTTTATTTTCTATTAAATTCCTTTCTATTCTTTTATTTTCTATTCTTTTCTATTTTACTTTGTTCTATTCTATTCTTCTCTATTCAATTCTATTTTTTTAGGGCTGTTACTGATCAAAATTTTTGTGTTCGATTAATCGTTTTTTTTTATTCGATTAATCGACTAATTTCGATTAATTACAATGCACATACAGATTCCCAGTCCAGCTACCATCAACTGGAAAAATGGATAGCAGGATACAAAAAACACACAAAGGCAGCGCTCAATAGGAATAGCATTAAAACTTTTATAGTCTTCAAGTAGGTAACAAAATAAATATTGCACTGGAGATAAAATCGATGTAGCTACATAAACTGTAAAAATGGTGCGAGTAATACCAAACGTTAGCAAAAGCAGTCATAAAAACATGTAGCTCAGTATGATACTGGTATAAAAATGTGTACAACGATACCACTGCTGAATCCAGATGAGGAGGGGTTAACATCAGTCCGTCGGCATTTAGATGTCCTATGAAGGGAACTATCACAACTCCCAGTGGATGGTTGTAGAATCCCAGGGTGATAGAGGGAAGTGATAGAGGGAAGTGTAACAGCCCTTGCATGTGGCAGATAGTAAGGTCCCGCCGGCATGCAGATATGAAGGCACAGCAAAGAAGCCCTTCAGATGGACACAGCATGCCCCGCCGGTGTCCATGTCGTTACCAGATCTCCTACGGAACTTCCTGAAGGCCCAGAAGCCGGCGGAGAGGTGAGTACCAATCAAAATAATTTTAATCGATCAAAAATATTTTGATCGATCAAAAAAATTAAAGATTAATCGATCAATTAAAAGTTAATTTGCACAGCCCTAATTTTTTTCTATTCTATTTCTTAATTTTCTATTCTATTTTATTCTTTTCGGGAATTCGATTACAAAACTTCCAATTCGAAAACTATTTTGCCCCATACACACGATCACTTTTTGTGATAAAAAAAATGTAATTTTTCTTCATGACTTCATCAACTTCATCATTTAAAATGATGTTGCCTACACACTATCATTTTAAATGACATTTTTAAAAATGTCATTTTTTTTCATCACAAAAAGTGATCGTGTGTACGCGGCATTTGAATTTGATTCGAACACCATTCAAATCCAAATTTTGTCAGAAATTTTATTTTGTTATTTCGGATTTGTTTAAATTTGTTACTATTGTCATTTAAATTCATATCCAAATGTCCAAATAACGAAAAATATGTCCAAATTTTCAATTTGGAACAAAACAAACCGCACATGTCTAGTTCTAAAGTCTTAAGGCTTCTGAGCTGCAGGATCTTCCCAGACTTATACTTGGTAAACAAAGCGCTAAAAGAAACATAAGTGAAAAGTCCCAAGAGAAAAGTTAGAAAAAATATATAATAAAAAGTCCAAAAGAGATGATGGAGAGAGAATGTTGAGGCCAGAACGCAAAGGTGAGTCACCGCACACTTCTTTCAGCGCAAAGGTCGACAACCAACAAATGGACAAGATCTGCTATTATTAAATGGCCCCCTGGTGACAGGCAGGTCTATCAAGCTTTTGGGGAATTCAACATTCCGGTAGGGCCTTGAATCAAGAGAAGATACAGCCTTAAGGTGTAAATGGACATCCACAGCTCCAGATATGCAATATGAAAATAAGAAAGCACTAGATAGTGTAAAACTTTAAAAACATAGATTTATTGAATAAAATATCACTAACAATGATAAATGGTATATGCGCATTTCTCCACAAACATCCGGCAGGTAAAAATGGCACCCGCCGTCACTTCCGGGTAACATGATGACATAGACACGCTGCTCCGCCCAATGACGTAGACGCGCTGCTCCGCCCAATGACGCAATGATGTAGACACGCTGCTCCGCCCAATGACGCAATGATGTAGACACGCTGCTCCGCCCAATGACGCAATGACGTAGACGCGCTGCTCCGTCCAATGACGCAATGATGTAGACACGCTGCTCCGCCCAATGACGCAATGATGTAGACACGCTGCTCCGCCCAATGACGCAATGATGTAGACACGCTGCTCCCCCCAATGACGCAATGATGTAGACACGCTGCTCCGCCCAATGACGCAATGATGTAGACACGCTTCTCTGCCCAAAGACGCAATGATGTAGACACGCTGCTCCGCCCAATGACCCAATGAAGTAGACACACTGCTCCGCCCAATGACGCAATGACGTAGACACGCTTCTCTGCCCAAAGACGCAATGACGTAGACACGCTGCTCCGCCCAATGACGCAATGACGTAGACACGCTGCTCCGCCCAATGACGCAATGACGTAGACACGCTGCTCTGCCCAAAGACGCAATGACATAGACACGCTGCTCCGCCCAATAACGCAATGACGTAGACACACTGTTCCACCCCTCCTTATACTTACCTGAGCCTGATCTCAATCATGTGATGTGCATAAGACCAGGGGCTCTCGTCGCTGTTTCCCTCCTCACTGGGCAGAATGATAGCTGCTGTCAATCAAATTATGTGATAAAGGAGCAAGAGAGGGGCCAAGCCGCATGGCCTGTGTTAGAGCTGCACAATTAACCGTTAAGAATCGTTATCACGTTTTTTTCCCCATTGCGATCTTGACAAAGCATTTCCCGATCTTTCTATGCAGAGAATTCTCTCTGCTCTGCTGAAGCCACAGCCCTGGAAAGAAAGGAAACAAAAATCCTGGCAGTCTGCCAAGTATCACAACATTCTTTATCAGTGGAACTTCTTAAGTCTAAACATAAACAATTTGTCCTTCACATCAAAGGAATAGACTTCTGTGTGCAAATGAGGAAAGTTTACCCACTTAAACGCTAAACCTTTTTCTGACATTTCTTGTTAAAAAGTTAAAATCATAATTTTTTTTGTTCAAACATTATGTAGAACCCCAAACATTATCTATCTATCTATCTATCTATCTATCTATCTATCTATCTATCTATCTATCTATCTATCTATCTATCTATCTATCTATCTATGTATATATATATATATATATATATATATATATATATTTTTTTTTAGTAGATACCCTAGAGAATAAAATGGCGGTTGTTGCAATGTTTTATGTCACATTGTAATTTACGCAGCGGTCTTTCAAATGCAATCTTTTTAATAAAAAATACTTCAATGAATTAAGAAAAAAAAGCTAACCAGTAAAGTTAGGCCCAAATTTTTGTATAATGTGAAAGATTTTTTCGATTCTCAGAATCGTGATCTTTATTCTAAGCCAAAAAATTGTGATTCTCATTTTGGCCAGAATCGTGCAGCTCTAGTCTGTGTCAATAGATGCAGACAGTGCAGCTTAGAAGCAAGCCTATACAAGCGCCCCTATACAAAGTGGCTTTTGCATTTGCCGAACAGGGAGAATCTGGAGCGCAGTCGGGGGACCCCAGAAGGAATTGAAGGATGTCAGTAAGAGGGGACCTACAGGGCCACCCACTAAGTAAATTCCGACCAGTATGTTGGAAATAGGACAGCCTGCTTAAAGTAGTAAACCCAAACATTTATTATATTGCAGTTTACCAATTCTTAGATGTGATGGCTGCATTAGTTTTCTTTTTTCTTCTTCTAAATTCATCTGGTGATCCAGCCAGTAAGTCTGTTGTTTTTCAAAAGAACAAGCTCTCCAGCAGAATATATTAGTTACATGACACTGAACACTAACAGGGTGCTTCCAACAATTAGCTTTTATTTAATCCTTTATCACAAAAGACATTTCTTTTTTTGCTGTATCTGCTTATAAGGCCTCATGCAAACTGGATGTTTTTGGACGTTTTTACAGCTGCTGTTTTTGGCTTCAGACAGTCTATAAACTCTCCAGCATGTTATCCTATGTGTCCATGCACACATAGGGGATTATCAACTGTTTTTGGCTGGAAAAACAAAAACAAAACTAGTGGCTCCTGAGTGTAAAAAAAACGCCTAAAAACGCAGATAAACGCTCAAAGCGCAGCTCACCAGCATTTTGTTACTAATTTTGATCCCATTGAACAAAACAAAATGTTTAAAAATGCTGAAAAACCCTAAAAAAAGCTGAAAACGAGTTGAAAATGCAGAATTTTTTTTGGAAAACTTGTATTTTTAAAGCGTAGTACCCACGATCGGATTTCCATCGGACAAAGCGTAGAAATTTTGTCCGAAGGGCGTTGGCCAGGAACTTGACTTGCATACAAACGGCAAGCTGAAAATGCGTGGTTTTCAGCTCTTTAGCACGACCCTTTGGGCAACTTCTGCTAATGTTGTTTTATGGTTAGCATTGCTTCTGAGCATGCGCGTTTGTACTTTGGATTTTTTTCAGATGGACTTGTGTACACATAATCGTATAATCCGACAGCACACATTTGTTGTCGGAAAATTTTAAAGCCTGCTATCCAACATTTGTTGGTAGAAATTCCGACAAAAATTGTCCGATGAAGCGTACAACAGCCCGTCATCACACAATTCCCGTCAGAAAATCCGATAGTGTGTACGAGGCTTTACATTATTCTAACGCTCAGTGTGCATGAGGCCTAAAGTGTGAGCTAGAGATTGGCTTCAATTTTTAATGTATTTAAATCTGCTAGTACATTTTACACTCCCCTCCCTTCAGGCTGACAATGCTGATGTCCATAGGTGCCCCCTGTGCTCCTTAATCCAGAGTGTAGGCATTATAATGCAGGCCAGATCACCAGGTGAAAACAGAGGGAAGAAAGCTTAAAATAAGAAAACAAATGCAGCCACCACATCTAATGATTTGTAAGCTGCAATATATTAAATGTTTGGGTTTAAAGTGGATGTAAACCCAGAGTATGTAGAGTATAAGATTTCCTATCATCTGTGCCCAGTCTTGCCACACAGAGTTAATCCAGCGCTGATCAATCCTCTTTCATTGTTCAGTGAAAATTAACAGCCTTCCAGATAAAAACCTGTCTAGTGACAGGTCATTTACATATCTAGCTTGGACATGTTTATCATATGTTATGTTTATCATAACATAAGGTGATCCACAGTATAAAAAGTGAGAAATCCACCCCTCCCCCACATAACACATCCTGGTAATATACAATGAACTATGGATCACCTCATATTATGATAAACATAACATAACAAATGATAAACATGTCCAAGCTAAATATGTAAATAACCTGTCACTCAAAGCAAGAAGAGAGAAACAGACTTTTTATTTAGACAGGTTTTTATCTGGAAGTCTGTTAATTTTCACTAAACAATAAAAGAGGATTGCTCAGTGCTGGATTAACTCTGTGTGGCAACACTGGGCACAGATGATAGGAAATCTTATACTCTACATTGTGACATAAAAAAAAATGGGGGTTTACATCCACTTTATTACTGCGGTAACTCTCAGCTTACCCTGCTTATTTTTCAAATAAAGAGTTACGCATTTTGTTTCTTACTATAAAAAGGGTTCAGCATATCTTATCATATTTCCAGACCACATCTGGGCCACAAATCACTAAATGCTTGAAGATAAAGTTATCTCAGGGGCTGGAGAACGGCTTTGATTCAATAAGCCTGTTGTAGAATGCTGTCAGAGTAATTGGACGCCGGGGAGCTCATCTCAGCACATGAACAAACAAGAGATAAGTCTGATAAATACAAATTGCTGCACAATGAACTGCGTCAGTGGTTCCATAGGAGATGACACGGCATCCATTACCCACAATGCCTTGCCTGACTGCGGAGGGGATATACTTCCGAATCATTTTTTCAAGAATCGCACTTACCTTGGTGAATTTGTAGAGGGTTCTTTACGGTAAGAGCGGTAAGAATGTGGAATTCTCTTCCACAAGCAGTGGTTGCAGAAGGGAACATCGATAATTTAAAAAAATGGATAGATGGGCACCTAAACAACCAAAATATACAGGGATATACAATGTAATATTGATAGAAAAGCACACATACAGGTTGGACTTGATGGATTTGTGTCTTTTTTCAATCTTACCAACCATGTAAATGCAGCCAGGGCCACCATCAGGGGGGTACAGGCAGTACACGTGTTAGGGGCCCAGATGGCAACCCCTTTTTTATTTTATTTTTTATCATTTTATTTTTTGTTTTCTTTTTGTTTTTATTAAAGGGCCCAAAGGTCCCCAAGGCCCTGGAAGGCCAACTCCCCTCCCCCTTTTTTTTGTCTTAAAAAGTAAAAAAATATTTTTTTTTTCTTTCTTTTTATTAAAGGGTGCAGAGGTCCCCAGGGGCTCGCATGGCAACCCCTTTTTTTAATTAATTTTTTCTAAAAAAATTATATATATATATATATTTTTTTTAATTATTAAAGGGCCCAGAGGTCCCCATGCCCCCTGGATGGCAACCCCCCTTTTTTTTATATAAATAATTTTTTTATTTTTTATTATATATTTTTTTATTTCTTTTTTATTTTTCTATTAAAGGGCCCAGAGGTCCCCAGGGCCCTTTTGTTTTTATATAAAATCATTTTTTAATTTTTTCTTATATATTTTTTAATTTCTTTGTCTATTTAAGGGCGCCTTTTATATATATATATATATATATATATATATATATACATTTTTTTATTTCCCTATTTTTGTAAGGGGCCCAGAGGTCCCCAGGGCACCCCCTCAGCTTCTCAATTTTCTCAATTAGCAGCGGCACCCCCCGCTTCTCAATTTTAAGGTGGCCGCACCCCCCCCCCCCGGTTCTCTACTCCAGGGGGCCCATGCCTGAAGCTGTGTGCTGTGTAAGGGGCCCCATAATTCCTGATGGTGGCCCTGAATGCAGTATTGGTCCGATGCTGCATCTTTCCCCTCTAACACTGAGAACCGAGCGATCAAACACAGCCAATCACTTGGTTCTCAGAGCTTCCTGAGCAGAGAGGTGATGACTGCTCTGATCCCCCCGATAGAACACAGGGCTGTGAAGGGAGCAGGAGTGGCTGGCTCAGGCTCTAGGAGCCTGGTGCCGGTCCACGGCTGTGGGCGGATCCCGGCCATATTGTAACAAACTTTCTACAGCCTGGATGAGCTCTGTGACATCAGCCGACTGCAAACTTCAGCCCGCTGTCTGCTGAAAACAGGTCACAGGAGTTCAGAAATGTGATCCACAAGAGAAATACAGCCAAACCAACTTTGGCTGTTCTTCTCCATTAACCATTTGTCGACCAGCCACCGTCATTATACTGTGGCAGTTTGGCGCGATCCCGGGATTCATCGTAGCTGTACATCAGCTCCTTTAAGCAGGATAGAAGGTGAGCGCGTGCCCGCTGTACTGTGAGGGTGCCGCACATCCCTGTTCTGTGAGGAGAGTAGAGACAGGCCCTGAGTTCCTAATACAGGAACAATGATCTATCATCTTCGCTAGTCAATCTTATTCCTCATACAGTTAGAACACACATTAGGGAACATAGTTAACCCCTTGATCGCCCCCTAGTGTTAACCCCTTCCCTGCCAGTGACATGTACACAGTAATCAGTGCATTTTTATAGCACTAATCGCTGTACAAGAGTCGGTTCACACTGGGGCGACACAACTTCCAGCACGACTTTCAGAGGCAACTCCAACATGACTTGAGCATGAACCACAGGGCGATATGGGGCGATTTACAACACGACTTGAAGTCGTATTCAGGACAGGAGACATTCCAGTGGCCAATCAAACAACAATCAGCTCTAGGGGAGGGAGGGGTTTGCCTGAGAAATGTATGTTATCTTCCTGGAAAGTAGCTTCAGTTAAGACAGTGATCAGACTTGGAGGAGACTTCCATTGAAATCAATGGGTACAAATCGCCTAGAAGTCGGATTGAAGTCGTACAGGAACCTCTTCTGAAGTCGGAGTGACCTCAGTAGTGTGTATTAAGACGGCTCCCATTCACTTACATTGCTTTTCTGGACAGCACGACTTGGGACAACTTGAGGCGACTTCAAGTCGGATCCCAAGTCGCCCCAGTGTGAACCGACTCTAATTGTCAATGGTCCCAAAAATGTGTCAAAAGTGTCTGATCTGTCCGCCATAATGTCGCAGTCCTACTAAAAATCATTGATCATCACCATTACTAATAAAAAAAAAAAAGAATACTAATAAAAAATGCCATAAATCTTTCCCTAATTTTGTAGACGCTATGGGCCAGATTCAGGTACATCTGCGCATTATTGGGCAATGTAGCCGCGCAATCACCCTATTCTCGTCGCTTTTACGCAGAAAATAGCGCCTGCGCAACGTTATTTCAGAGGCGCAAGGCAGAGTAATACAAATTGGGAAGGACGTGGGCGTGTTACATTGAAATGAGCCGTGACCCCATGCAAATGAAGGGCCGGCCAGCTCGCGCATGCGCGCTTGAAGCAGACCATGTCAGCACCTCTGTGCACATGCTCACAACTCGGGAACGGCGCAATCAGTGAAATTGGAAATGGACTAGGGCAAATTTGAGAACTACGCAGACAGCATAAATAGACACACACAAACGCACTTCCATTGCAAAAGTACATCCCTTTGTTTCCCTTCCCATATAGGAAAGTGCTTTTGTTCCGTTGTTAGTTGCGTTGTGATTTGTATTTGTCAGATTTGTGTACTGTGTGATCTTGTGTTTGTTAGAAGATATTTGAAAGTGATTTTTCCTAAGTGTTTGTGAGATTTTTTGTTTGATATTTTTCTGTTTGTTTGTTTTCTTGCTTGATTGTTCCTGTTTGTTTTTGTGACTGCTTTTTGCTGTGTGTTTGTGAGAATTTTTGTTTGATATTTTTCTGTTTGTTTGTTTGTTTTTTTGCTTGATTGGTCGTGCTTGTTTTTGTGAGTGATTTTTGTTGACTGGGAGTGATTTTTGGTCAGAGTATGACTGAGAGGAAGAGGAAATTAAATTTTTCTTTGAGGGAGAAACAAATTCTTGCCCGAGCCATTTCCGATTATGGGCGTTTCCTCCACGGCTCAGACAGTGCCAACACCACCCCGGCCAGGAGGAGGGAGATTTTGGACATGATCACTGACCAGGTGAATTCAGCGGGGGAGAGGGAGACACGGAACCGGTCTGGGATTGATAAAAAGATAAATGACCTCCGGCGTCTGGTCAAAAAGAAGCTGGCCAGAATGCTTGCCCATGCCAGGGCCACAGGAGGGGGCCCACATTGCCCTGTTAGGCTGACAGCGGAGGAGCGTGCGGTGGCCCAGACCTTTCATAGGCAGCGTGTCGGGATCCTCCGGGGTAATTGACCACGCTATAGAAAGTGCACCTCAACTCAACTCAACTCAAGTGGAGGGCCTGCCCAGCTATGACTCAAGTCATGAAGGCGTGATGCCAGGTAAGGTTTTTTGGCCCTATCAGGTGTGTAGCATGTGTGGGGGAGGGGGTGAAAGGGAATATGTGGCAAGTGTGTGAATCCTCCAACCTGTGAATGTTTTGTGTCATCCACAGATGTGCAGGAGGGTGCTGGGCCATCTGGCCTGACCGCACCATCCCCAGGACAGCAGCCTAATGAGGCCCCCCCGACAAGGCCGGAGTCCGTGGAGGAGGTTGAAGAGGAGGAGGTGGAGTTTGAGGAGGAGGAGGAGTCCATGTCAGGCACTGGACTATTGTTTTTGGATGACTCTTCCCCTCTGGCTGGCAGCAGCCAGCCCTCCCTAAGGGGGAGCCCCCCCCCCTCCTCCCCCAACATGGCTCCCCTCCCAAGGGGCTCCCCTTCGCCCTGGCCACAAGCATCAGCTGGAGGCAGGAAGGTGACCCAGAAGACCAGGGGGGTGGCCGATCTCCTGCCCGCCACTCTGAGAAGGGACCAGACCCGCCATCTGGGACAGGTCAGCCAGACATTGGTGCGGATGGAGGAGAGCCTGTCCTCCATCAAGGATACGCTTGGGAACCTGGACTGCCACTCCCGGGCTTTCAGAAACTGCCTTAACGACCTGCAGACTACTTCAGCAGGCGTTGGGCAGGATTGTGAGGGCCCTTACCCAGGCTATCCAGGCCAGCACGGCAACACTAGGTGCTGCCCTGGACAGAATAGCCGTGGCCTTGGAGGGCAGGCCGCCAGGTGGGCAGAGACCAGGGGATGCTCCTCCTTCCCCGGTTTACCCCCTCCCCCATGAGTCTCCCCAGAGGAGCCGGGGCCGTGGCCGGGGGCGCCCCAGGCGTGGCTCACGTCAAGGGCACTAATTTATTTTCCCCTTTTTTTCGGGGTTTTTTTTTGCTGGAAATTTTTTGACTTTGCTGGACATTTTTTTTTTTTGGGTTGTGAATGCTGTTTGAATGTGGGGGTGACATTCCTGCCGGAAAAGGGGTGGCCACCCTCAATTTTGGTGGAGAAGGGTTCCCCAGGACCAGGGAGAAGTGATCCCCAGGTCTGTGTGAATGGTGTATGAATGTACAGTGACATAATTGGAGCCTTGGCGTGGCGTTGCTGCTCACAAGTCCTGCATGGTGGACTGGTGCCAATCCAATTTGATGTGGATGTGGGGTGTGTGTGCTAGGGACCACAGTGGTGTGCATGCATGCATTCTCATTGTGCCATGATTAATGTGTATGTTTAACGTGAAAAGATGCTCAATGTGAGCTGTCTCCTGGCTGCTCTTCCCTCAGAAGACGGGGTATCCTCGGTTAGGGGGGGATTGTCTGGTTCAGGGGTCAGGTCATCACGTAGGTCAATCTGCAGGCCCTTTCTCACTGCAAAGTTGTGCAGCAGGCAACAGGCACTGATGATATGGCACACGAAGTTTGGGGAATACAACAGGGTCCCCCCAGACTTATCCAGGCATCGGAAACGTGACTTCAGGAGGCCAAAGGTGCGCTCCACCACTGCACGTGTTTGGGCGTGGGCTTGATTGTATCTTTCTTCTCCTGGGGTTTGGGGGTGCCGTATAGGAGTCATGAGATGGGGTCCCAGTGGATATGCAGAGTCACCTGTAAGGGAAAAGACAGGAGGATGTTAGTCATTCATGTGCCCCTTGTGATGTGTGCATCATGGGGGGGTACAGTCATGCCTGCCACCCATGTCACTCACCAACCAGCCAGGTGTCCCCATACACGTTCTGATCGAATTCCATTCGGATGGGGCTCTGATTGTATATGTAGCTGTCATGGCTGGACCCTGGGTGTTTGGCACGGACGTGCCATATGAGGCCTTGGGCATCGACTATCACCTGTACGTTGATGGAATGCCAATGCTTCCGATTGCGGTACTTGTGCTCTGTCTCCTGGGGGGGCTGGAGTGCCACATGTGTGCAATCAATGGCCCCCACGGTGCGTGGGAATCTAGCAATTCTGTAGAAATCTGTCATTGCCTTCAGCCGCAGGTCCTCAGTGGTGGGTTTGATGATTTGGTTGGCCATGCGTCTGAGGATTGCAGGGACAACCTGGTGCACACATCTGCTCTTGGAGGATTGTGACATCCCAGCCACCACTCCACTTGTACGCTGAAAAGAGCCACTGGCAAGGAAATGGAGTGTTGCCATGACCTTGACCAGTGGCTGCACTGCATGTGAGCGGTGTGTTGGGCTGGTGATGTCCTCCTGCACGGTTGTGGTTAATTCCAGGATGGCATGAGGGGTGAATCTGAAGATGCGATACACTTCAGAATCACTCATGCCAAATAGGTCTATGCGGATGCGGTATATCCTCTCCCGTGCCCTCCTCCGTGCCCTCCTCCTTCTTTGCTCATCTAAAGTCAGTAGTATAGCTATGCGCGACGATGCCCCTGGCATGTTGGCATACAGATTGTTGTGCAACACGTGTGACTGCTGAACTCCTCACTAACAGTGTTGCTTTATCTAACAAGTAGACTTTTTTTCTCTTTTTAGACCAGCTTTTATATGGTCTAATTTTAGACAGGACATTTTGCTGTTGTGCACACTGCGTCGTCTGCACTGCCCCAACGTTCTTTTGTGGATCCCCGTAAGTCCCTCATTAGCATATTTGACTAGCAAATCAATGGTCTGTCTAGCGCAGTTTTGTGCGGACGGATGCGCCTGTCTAACGAAATTACGCCGGACAAAAAAAAGTAGATTTCTTGCGTATCTCGCTTTGGGGATGCCGTGCATCGAAACGCACGTGCACATTTAGACTTACGCACGCGCATCTCCTGTTGCGCAGGCGTAATCGCTCTGTGAATCTGGGCCTATAACTTTTGCGAAAACCAATCAATATACGCTTATTGCAATTTTTATTACCAAAAATATGTAGAAGAATACGTATTAGCCTAAACTGAGGGAAAAAATAGCTTTTTTTTAAAAAAAATAATTGGGGAAAAAATTTGTTTTTAAAAAAAGCAATTTTTTTTTGCAAAAAGTACATAATATATATATATATATATTTTTTTTTAAATAGACGCATTTTTTTGTTTATAGCGCAAAAACTAAAAACCGCAGAGGTGATCACATACCACCAAAAGAAATCTCTATGTACAGTGTTGTATAATCGCGCAATTGTCATTCAAAGTGCGACAGCGCTGAAAACTAAAAATTGGCCTGTACAGGAAGGGGGTGAAAATGCCCTGTATTGATTGGTTAACAGACCAAACAGAAGCAAAAGTTCATTGTTAAGGTTTGCATACATGTATGTGATTAGTAATTAGAGTTAAAAAAAATCTAAAAGTGTAAATAAAGGCAGTGGCATCAGTTGCAAAGATTTTCCGGCATGATGGAAACTCTCGGTGATTGATTAAAAGGGTTGTATAGAATGATATAAATAGACCTGCACACTGCCAGGATATTGCTGAAGGCTCGCATTATGGAGGTAATTATGCATTATGCTCATTAGTGACATTGCTTACATAGATTTACACCCCTGTCACTCACGTATATCCTTTTGTATTCTGTAATGTAGTGTAAAACAATGGCAGAAGTCACAGAAAGGGAAAACTATTATTGCAGTGTATATAGAGAGGTGTAATACTTTGGTGAGAGGCAACCTAGACTAATGATTCTCAGCCTTATTGAGACCAAGGCCTGGTGAATTCTTCCAAAACCTTCCATTTCCCAACAGTAATAAAAAGTTTATACTCACACAATAAAAGTGTGGAGATGTAAAAAATGTACTGAAATGCTGGAAGGCTCAGCATGGAGCTGAAAGCCACTCTAGGGGAATGAGGGGTTTGGAAGAGGTTAGGGGTCTCTGTAGCAGATTTGATGGTCTTGTAAGTGATGGGGTTCCTGGAGGGCTGGGGCTCTCTCCAGGGGGCTAGGGACTTTGCAATGGTAGCCTGGAGGGTGCTGCAGGGCTGGGAAGGTACTGGAGCAGACTGAGGGACAGTATGGGAGGTTGAGGAGCACTAGGGTGACCATGTGTCCCGGATTTGCAGGCTGTCCCGAGCACCTTCATTTCAGGACAATACAGTGTCCCGGAATGAAACTGACACAACCACCACCAAGCCCAACTAATGCCCCCAAAAAAAGACTGCTGCATCACTGCTTTACTCACTGACAATACTTGTCCTGGCCGGGAATGCCTGGAGGCACAGTCCCCACCCCTTCTTGTTATTGGAGAAATTATAAATCCCGCCTCTTGTGTCCAATCACTGTGCTGTGTTTTGTTACAGCATAAGCTGATTTTTGGGAAGGGGTTGTCCCTGAATAGTAGTTTGGAAATGTGATCACCCTAGAGAGCACTTTGAGAGGTTGATAGGCAGAGGGGCACTGCAGTCCCCTATGGAAGGTTGGGGGGTACTATGGGAGATGGTAGGCACTGTGGAAGTTTAGGGGGTCTGCAGATGGCTAGAGGCTTGGTAGGAGAGAGGCTGTTGCCTAACAAAGGGTCTTGACCCCGTCTACACAGTGCTGTGCATGGGCATAAAGGAGGAGGGGGAGGCGGCTTCACGAGACTGATCAAAGCTGTGACCACTGAGAGAAAGGGATCGTTGCGCCGGTTCCCGGGTGTGCCCCCCCTGCAAATTCCATTAAGTCCAACCTATGTGTGTGATTATATGTCAGTATTACATTGTATATCCCTGTATGTTGTGGTCATTCAGGTGCTTATCTAATAGTCTCTTGAAACCATTGATGCTCCCTGTTGAGACCACCACCTGTGGAAGGGAATTCCACATCCTTGCCGCTCTTCAGTAAAGAACCCTCTATGTAGTTTAAGGTTAAACCTCTTTTCTTCTAATTTTAATGAGTGGCTACGTGTCTTGTTAAACTCCCTTCCACAAAAAAGTTTTATCCCTATTGTGGGGTCACCAGTACGGTATTTGTAAATTTAAATCATATTCCCTCTCAAGCGTCTCTTCTCCAGGTCCTTTTCCATTTTGTATTTACCATATCATAGCACTGTGAAATATTAAAATCCTGAAAAAAAATTGTCAGTTTTCCGTGGCATTATGGCTCGTTTGTTGTCTGGTTAAATCAAGATTTAACCACTGTTTTTGTATTTAACCACTTCCATACCAGGCACTTATACACCTTCCTGCCCAAGCCAATTTTCAGCTTTCAGCACAATTTGAATGATAATCGCACAGTCATGCTACACTGTAACCAAACACATTTTTTATCATTTTGTTACCACAAATTTTTATTTTCTTGGTATTTTGGTGGTATTTAATCACCTCTGCGATTTTATTTTTTTGCGCAACAAATAAAAAATGTTTTTGTTTGTTTCTGTTAATTTATTTTGTAAATAAGTACCTTTTCTTCTTCAATGACAGGCACTGATATGGCTGCACTGACGGGCACTGATAAGGCTGCACTGACAGCAACTGATAAGGCAGCACTGATGATGGGCACTAATGATCGGCACTCATAGGCGGAACTGATGGGCACTCATAGCTGGCACTCATGGGTACTTATAGGTGGCACTGATAGGTGGCATGGATGGGCACTGATAGGTGGGCACTGATGGGCACGGATGAGCACTGATAAGTGGCACTGATGGACACTGGTGGGTGGCACTGATGACACTGGTGGATGGCATTGCTGGGCATCACATATTGTGTTTGTGCCATGATGGTGTCAGTCAGTGCCCATATGTTATGTATACATGTGTACATGTGGATGGCCATGGGAACTTACCTGGCTATCCACATGTTGGATGCTTCCCTGGTGGTCCTGGGCGGCATCCTGGTGGTCCAGTGTGGGCATCCGAGGGGGGGCTGCCCTGATAAACAATCAGCGCAAACCCCCCCTGTCAGGAGAGCCAATCAATGGCTCTTCCTGTTTACATCGTGAACAGCCGTGATTGGACATGGCTGATCACGTGGTAAAGAGCCTCCACCGGAGGCTCTTTACTGAGATCGGTGTTGCGGTGTGTCAGACTTACACACCACACCACCGATTGCCGAGATGCGGTGGCTGTTATCCTGCTGCATGTCAATAGACGTCCAGTCAGGATAACACAACTACTTCCCGGGCGTCAATATGCTATTGACCGGACGGGAAGTGGTTAATGCTAATTTGCCCAATATTCCTTTAATGCGTTTTTTTTGCTTCAGTAGAAGACTGGGGAGGTGGTTCACAATCTGACTATCAGCTAAAGCCGAAGAACCTTAAATTGTAAGCTCCATGAGGGACAGGGACTGATGCAAATGTATAATATATATGTAAAGCGCTGCGTAAATTGACAGCGCTAAAGAAGTACCTGTAATACATAAATAAATAAGTTTTACCTCTAAGACAACGCAGAACATATCAAGTCCATCCTGACATTCCTTTATTTCTATTGGGCACAGGGAATATCCCCGTAATCCTGTAATATATTCAGCATATTAGAACTTCTGCCTCTGTATTAAGACTTTGCGCCTAGAAACAAAACCATATTATGAGATTAAACCTCTCTGACTATTTTGAAGTATTTAGGTTGGTTGTTTGATCCCTAGGCAGTGTTTGATCCTTGCTAAATTTGCTATGGCTTTCACTAAGAAAGAGAGAAAATTATCCAGAAAAAAAAAAATATCATATACAATGTGAAACAACAGTATTTAGGATGTGTGATTTACTATTCAGCCTTTGCAGCTGCAGCGAAACAATTGGCGGGCGGCCAGTGGAGATGTACATATAGAACATAGCGCTGCCTCCGCTCTACCTATTCCTGACATAATATCTGTCATCCAGAATTCCAGGCCCAACCCTTCCCTGTGTCTGGATAGCGGAAGCAATAAATCACATATGGTTTGGGTGGATGAGGGCAGCTAAAGGGGCACTGCTATAAAAATGAGATAACATATGTAAACTTCTCACATACTAAAAAAAAAGTATATTACTATATGTGCATGACATTTTTTAATAAAATATGGGCTTACTTATTTTTTTCTATATTTTCGGTATTTATAAAGCACTAACACATTATTCAACACTTTACAGAGAACCATGCACAGTACTGTATATACTCGAGTATAAGCTGTCCCAATTATTAACCGAGGCACCTAAATTTACCACAAAAAAATGGGAAAACGTATTGACTCGAGTAGCCTAGGGTGTCCATCTGCATGCCTCACTTTGCCTCACTGTGTCAATGTGCATGCCTATCTGTGCCCAAGCTTCACTGTGCCCATGCCTCACTGGGCCCATGCCTCACTGTGTCCATGCCTCACTGTGTCCATGCCTCACTGTGCCCATGCCTCACTGGGCCCATGCCTCACTGTGTCCATGCCTCACTGTGCCCATGCCTCACTGTTCCCATGTCTCACTGTGTCCATGCCTCACTGTGTCCGTGCCTCACTATGCCCATGCCTTACTGTGCCCATGCCTCACTGAGCCAATGCCTTACTGTGTCCATGCCTCACTGTGCCCATGCCTCACTATGCCCATGCCTCACTGTGCCCATGTCTCACTGTGTCCATGCCTCACTGTGCCCCCTGAAGAGACCGGATTGGTCGAAACGCGTCGGGGCTCAACGATACAAAACTGTATATGTATTATCTATGCATACTGTATTCAGGAATGTTGACCTTTATTTTATTTATACAAATGTTCCAACTTGTTCTAACTCATGGGGGTATTGGGGATTTTGGCAATAAATACTGTTTTATATAACCTATACAATACTTCTATATTTTTTTATATTGCTGCCAAAAAGCCCATTTGGGGAACCCTTCTCTCTCTCCTTTTTTGCAATTTCGGGGCGAGCAGCTTAATTACGTTCTCAATATGTGTCCTTTCTCTTTTGCATTAACATTTGGGGGCCAAAACCCCCCTTCTCCCCTGACATATTTAGATTGACATGAATTGCGTGTTTTTCAATGTTCAGCTTTAACCCCTGCATACCCAACCCATGACTCACATCTCTGGTGTATCATACATCAGCTTGGTGTTGTTTAGGTCTTCAGAAGGTTTATTTTACCTTCTGTTTTTTGGGGGGACTGTACCCCTAATCCCCCCTGTTTTGCTTGCTTCGGAAGTAACTGCAAGACAGACTTCTGTATTCTAGCATGTTCAAATATTCCCACCGAATATTTGTCCTAATTAAATCATATCCAATAAGCTTGGGGTTTATAGCCATGGTACTAACACGCTATTTATGTCTATACATTATCTATATAATATGCCTGTATAAAATACCCCCTCCCCCTCTTTTTGAGGTTCAGTACATGGATGTCAACTGTCACATATGGTTTTTATAGTGTATTGTGGCCTCTTGTTTTCTCCGGCGGGGCATGGCCAAACCCTTCCACCCTCTTGGGGGGTGGGGCCGGGCCCTTGGTTACTTCCCGGCTGGGGGAGTGGGAACAGTCCCTGTCCCCCTTCCCATTGCTCGTGGGGTGCTGGAGCTAGTCCCCGGATGCCCCATTGAGCTTTTCCCAGCTGGTGGTGTTCCTTGGATCCTCCCCGTTCCAGCTGCGGCGCAGCGCGTGAGCGCGCTCCTAGACGTGCGCGCAGCTTTTTATAACCTATACAATACTTCTATATTTTTTTATATTGCTGCCTAAAAGCCCATTTGGGGAACCCTTCTTTCTCTCCTTTTTTGCAATTTCGGGGCGAGCAGCTTAATTACGTTCTCAATATGTGTCCTTTCTCTTTTGCCTCACTGTGTCCATGCCTCACTATGCCCATGCCTCATTGTGCCCATGCCTCACTGTGCCCATGCTTCACTATGCCCATGTCTCACTGTGCCCATGACTAGACTGACGTTTAACATAGGAGTCTATGGAAGGGGTGCTCGGCTCTGAAAAATTGGTGTTCCCCATCCTTAGGTCCCCCAGACAACAAACTTTGCACACTTATTGAGAAGAAATGGGGCTACATGTGTGCCAAGTTCCCAGGTCCATAGGACCTACGACTGCTGGTACCGAGTCCCCAAAATCATTGGATAAATTACTGTTTAACATGGGAGTTTATGGAAGGGGTGCCCAGCTTTGAAAAATTGGTGCTCCTCGGCCGTAGGTCCCCTAGACAACAAGCTTTGCAAACTTGTAGAGTAAGAGTGAGGCTACATGTGGGTCCCCAAAGTCCGAGAGATCAGGCGCAAAAGGTGACTCGAGTATAAGCCGAGGGGGGCATTTTCAGCACACAAAAAAATGTGCTGAAAAACTTGGCTTATACTCGAGTATATACAGTATGTGCATCTAAACGAGATTACGATGTTATGTCCCATTGGAGTTCATACACACCCAGTTTGGTGATTCATTGACATTAAAGCATACCTTACCCTACCGTACTTTTACCACCCGCCTACCAGATGGTGTGTTGTTCACATTTCAGATACTCACCCATCCAGAGGATCCAGCATTGTCCCACTGAAGGCCTCATCTTCTGTCACAGCTCAGTCCAGCTCCGCCATGTTGTTTGTGATGTCATTGAGAGGCCCGCCAGCTTTTCTGGGTTCAGCCAGTGCGCCTCTCTCCTCCTTTGTGAATGAAAGACTATGCCTCTTGAGATGTGATTTGCATATCCTAGGAGGCAAAGCAGGCACTGTGCACGTTATTTGCCTAGGCAAGTGACGTGTATGGGGGGGGGGGGGGGGTCAGGGCTGCACCTAATTCATTAAAACAAAGGTAAAGAAAAAAGCTTATGGGCACCTTTACACTGAGGCAGTGCCGGTGTTAGCGGTAAAGCCCCGATAGTTTTAGAGCCATTTTTACCGCTGTTAAGCGGCACTTTTCGGCCCCTAGCAGGACATTTTTAACCCCCGCTAGCGGACGGAAAAAGGGTATAGGCACCCGTGTTGCGGCGCTGCCAAAATGCTTTGCATGCGTTTCGGCAGCGTTTGCCATTCATTTCAATGGGCAGAGCGTTTTGGGAATGGTGTATACGCTGCTCCCACAACGCCCCAAAGATGCTGCTTGTAGGACTTTTTTTCACGTCCTGCAAGCGGACCGCCCCAGTGTGAAAGCACTCAGACTTTCACACTGGAGTGTCTCGAGAGGCACTTTACAGGCACTATTTTTAGCGCTAATATGCCTGAAAGACGCCTTGAGTGTGAAAGAGGTCTTATTCAAATAGAGGAGCGGAGAAAGGGTGGATTGGAGGGAAGTTTATTCCAAGGGTGAAGATCCACTTTAATCTGCTAGTATGTTTTGAGGTTTTAAAGAAAAACAGAACATCTGGAGGATATCCATAAACACAAATAGACTGTACAAACTCCTTTCAATGTTTTGGGTATGATTCAACCTTGGACCCAGCCAAAATTGTGTAGAATCTCCACATGGTTGGCATGCTTTCTTGGCTTCAGGATCAATGTCAATGAGTTTTGGACTGCAAATACAACATGCTTTTAAAACGGCCCACCCCTACAAATACTGCAGCTGCTGACTTCTAATAATAGGACACTTACCTGTCCTGGAATCCAGCGATGTCGGCACCGCAGCTGATGTTTCCATCAGCTGGCGGGTGCTGAAGCAGCCATTGCCGGTAAGGGAACTCGGTAGTGAAGCATTAAGGCTTCACGCCAGGTCTTTAATGTGCATGTGCGAGGTCCCGTTACACTCTCCTACTGGCCAGACGGCAGGGGAAAGAGGAGGAGGGAGCCGAGCTGATGACGTAATGTGCTGCCAACAGATCTTCCGGAAGTGGGGACAGTATACCAAAGACAGGTATGCGCTCCCCCCCCCCCAAGTGCAAAAGTGGCACCGGAGGGGGGAGAGGAGACACATGAGCGGAAGTTCCACTTTTGGTTGCGTAAGTTCCACTTTTGGTTGGAACTGTGCTTTAACCACTTTAGAACCCCTTCACGCCAATATACGTCGGCAGAATGGCACGGCTGGGCACAATCACGTACCTTTCTCTTTAAGCTCAGCCGTGGGCGTGCTCGCGACCCGGTGCTAAGCTTCGTGACCGCACCAGCGGGACCTGCGGACCTGATCGTCACCCGGTCACCAGAGCTGAAGAACAGGGAGAGGTGTGTGTAAACACACCTTCCCTGTTCTTCACTGTTGCAGTGTCATTGATAGTCCCTGATATAGGGAAAGACGATCAATGACGTCACACGTCCAGCCCTGCCCCCCTACAGTTAGAAACACATATGAGGTCACACTTAACCCCTACAGTGCCCCCTAGTGGTTAACTCCTAAATTGCAATTGTCATTTTCACAGTAAACAGTGCATTTTTATAGCACTGATCGCTGTGAAAATGACAATGGTCCCAAAAACTTGTCAATATTGTGGGGAAAAAAGGACTCCAATTTTGTTTGGGAGCATTGTTTTGTTTGCATTTGACCTGCTTCAAGTAGCTTTTGCATGGATTTGTATGGGGAGAATAGGAGATGCACCAACAACCTAAACAAGGTTAAAGGATAACTGTACTTTTAGCAAAGATATCTTTTACATGACCCTCTACCCACAGCAATCCCCCAAAAGACTTATGGTTACTTGCCTTTGCTTCTAGCTCAAATTGAAAAAGCTCATGCTGGTTTCCGATATAAAAGGTGTCAGAACACACGGTTGTATATGGGGCAGGGGTGGACTGACAACTCATGGGGGGCAATAGAAGATTTTTGGGCCCCCAGGCTTACAGATGGACACTATGCCAGGAGGCAGTGCAGAGGCGGGGCAGCAAAAATCTCAGGATTTTCACATCAAAAGCACGTCGGTATCTGACATATCAGGTACAGATGTAAAAAATTACAGATTTTTACATACTGTCCCTGGTTTTACTGAGCCTGGAAACCCTGATGGGGCCCCCTAGAGGCACGGGGCCCTCGGGCAGTGCCCGAGTGCCCGAATGGTTAGTCCACCCCTGGTATGGGGCTGCATAGCTGAAGTCAAGGTGACCATGCTGACTTGTATCCACAGCCAAAAGCACCTACAATGGATAAGGGAGCATCAGAACTGGACCAAGGAAAAATAGAAGAAGGTGGCCTGGTCTCATGAATCACGTGATATTTTACATCATGACGATGGTCGGGTTCATGTGTGTTGCTTACCTCAGGAAGAGATGGCATCAGGATGTACTATGGTAAGAAGGCAAGCCGGCAAAGGCAGTGCAATGCTTTGGGCAACGTTTTGCTTCACCGTGGTCCTGCCATTCATGTGGATGTTACATACATCAATTCATACCACCTTCCTAAACATTGTTGCTGATCAAGTATACCGTTTCATGAAAACTGTATTTCCTGATGGCAGTGGCCTCTTTCCATAGGATAATGGGCTCTGCCATGCTGCAAAAATGGTTCAAGAATGGTTTGAGGAACACAACAACAAGTTTGAGATGTAGACCGCCCAAGTCTCCAGATGTCAATCCAATTGAGCATCTGCAAAATCTAATGCACACAGTGAGAACCTCAAGCCTCATACACATTTTCCGTCGGGAAAACTGCCATGAGAGCTTTTGGCTGGGAAACCCGGCCACGTGTATGCTCCATCGCAGTTTTCCCAACAGGAAAGCTGCCAGGGAAAAAAAGAGAACCAGCTCTTTTTTTTCCCGCCGGGGTTCCCGGCGTTTTTCACTCTGGCAGTTTTCGTATGGGAAAAGACTGCGGTGGAGCATACACACGACCAGGTTTCCCAACCAAAGCTCTCATGGCAGTTTTCCTGCCGGGAAACCCAGTCATGTGTAGGGGGAAAAAGTTCTCGGTTTTCCCCTCGGGTTTCCCGGCGGTAAAAAGTCAGTCGGGAAACCTGTACGTGTGTACGAGGCTTTAGAGTGTAAACAGGGTAAGAGACTTCAGTAGAGGAGAAAAGCCTCTACAACTATGCAAGAATGGAGATATTGTTGAAGTTCAGCTTTAAGTCTTATGCAGTTGTAGTGCTAACTCCCCCCCTGCATGAGCCGCTTGGTAGATAGGGTTCTGAATTCTTCTGCCTTGCAGTGGTGGTGCGTCCATAGAGGGCGCAGGAGCGCCGCCCCCTCTAACTCCTGCACCGCCACTGAACACAATACATAGACTCATGCATTGCATGAATCCATGTATTGTCGCTGCTGCCCACTATTCAGATGGCTGGCCCCGTGGTGAGCGCCAGCCATCAGAATAACGGTAGCTGGTTGGCTTTGGAAGTGCCTATCAGAGCCAGCGGCACAGTAGCGACAATTGATGAGCACAGTGGCGACAGTTGATGGCACAGTGGGTGCGTTTGGCATGGTACAGTGGTGACAATTGATGGGCACAGTGCTAACAATTGATGGCACAGTGGCTGCGTTTGATGGCACAGTGGCTGCGTTTGACATGGCACAGTGATGACAATTGATGGGCACAGTGGCGACAATTGATGGCACAGTGGCAACAATTGATGGCACAGTGGTGACAATTGATGGCACAGTGGCGACAATTGATGGCACAGTGGCGGGGTTTGATGGCACAGTGGCTGTGTTTGATGGGCACAATGGCTGCGTTTGATGGCACAGTGGCTGTGTTTGATGGGCACAATGGCTGCGTTTGATGGCACAGTGGCTGTGTTTGATGGGCACAGTGGTTGTGTTTGATGGGCACAGTGGCTGCAATTGGTGGGCACAGTAGCTGTGTTTGATGGGCACAGTGAGTATATACTCGAGTATAAGCCAAGTTTTTCAGTACATTTTGTGGTGCTGAAAATGCCCCCCTCGGCTTATATTCGAGTCACCTTTTTGCGCCTGATCTCCTGGACTTTGGTGACCCGGTACCGGCCGTCCGTAGGTCCCCTGGAAACTTTTCACACATATAGCCACAATCTTCCTCTACAAGTGGAACAATTGTACATATACATAGAGATAGAATTGATACATGAATAAACCACCAGATATACAAAAACCAAAGTCGCCGACGCGCGTTTCGCCGTGAGGCTTCTTCAGGGCAAAGTTTTTGAAGATTTTCGTACAGAGATGTATAACATTAATTATATGACAGATGACTCTGTAGTCAATGCAGGATAGAACGCATATCACAATCGAGTATTGGATATTATGCACTGTGGTGAATTCCAACAAGATCATCAAGGCATCATATGGACCTGTGGGTTGACGGTGAGGTCAAGGATAAGAGCTTTTCCAGCATAAATAAAAAAATATATAATTATGAAATAGTGCTGCTACCAGCCATCGTTCCTTAATCAGGAATCATACATCAAACTGGGACACAGGACCAGCCGTTTGATGTCTTATGTTTCAGACACACTGAGGGTGTGAGATTACCAATCAGTGTTTATGGTCTAGGCCTATAGAAACGAGCCCACCGATCTTATCAGGGGGATGAATCGTACGGGCGTCCGTGTCCCAGGGTGTACATCTATGTGCCACATAGATGTACACCCTGGGACACGGACGCCCGTACGATTCATCCCCCTGATAAGATCGGTGGGCTCGTTTCTATAGGCCTAGACCATAAACACTGATTGGTAATCTCACACCCTCAGTGTGTCTGAAACATAAGACATCAAACGGCTGGTCCTGTGTCCCAGTTTGATGTATGATTCCTGATTAAGGAACGATGGCTGGTAGCAGCACTATTTCATAATTATATATTTTTTTATTTATGCTGGAAAAGCTCTTATCCTTGACCTCACCGTCAACCCACAGGTCCATATGATGCCTTGATGATCTTGTTGGAATTCACCACAGTGCATAATATCCAATACTCGATTGTGATATGCGTTCTATCCTGCATTGACTACAGAGTCATCTGTCATATAATTAATGTTATACATCTCTGTACGAAAATCTTCAAAAACTTTGCCCTGAAGAAGCCTCACGGCGAAACGCGCGTCGGCGACTTTGGTTTTTGTATATCTGGTGGTTTATTCATGTATCAATTCTATCTCTATGTATATGTACAATTGTTCCATTTTTTATGAATTATATTAAAATTATATTTTTACATTACTTCTCTGGCCTCGACAGTCCGACCTTCAATACCCCTCCACAGTTATTGTTTTTACATAATTCTTGATTCCTTACACGGATGTGGCCTATGTGAGTGCAGTTCCCTTGTTTTTTCTCATCCCCCTATTACTCCCCTATCCACCCTGTCCTTCCCCCCATCATTCTTGATTTATATTTATTCTTCCTCTACAAGTGTGCAAGGGGACCTACGACCGGGGGAGAATCGATTTTTCAAAATCGGACACCCCTTCTATATACTCCCATATTAAACGTAAGTCTAGTCATGGACAGTGAGGCATGGGCATAGTGAGGCATTACATGGATATACTGTGTGTGTATATATATATATATATATATATATACAGTGGGCTAGATTCAGGTAGGAGATACGATGGCGTATCTCCAGATACGCCGTCGTATCTCTGCCTCTGAGCCCTAATATCTATGCGCCTGATTCATACAATCAGTAACGCATAGATTTCTATTAGATCCGACTGGCGTAAGTCTCTTACGCCGTCATATCTAACTCGCATATTTACACTGGCCGCTAGGTGGCTTTCCCATGTAAAATATGCAAATGAGCATAATACGCCAATTCCCAAACGTACGCCCGGCCTGCGCATTTGTTTTACGTTGTTTGCGTTAGCGTAGGTCCAGCGTAACGTTACCCCTGCTGTATGAGGCGCAGCCAATGTTAAGTATCGACGGCGTGCCGGCGTAATTTTTCCCGTCGTTTGCGTAAAACGTTCACATCATTTTCATTGACTATTTCTGACGTGATTTGGAGCATGCGCACTGGGCTACGTTCAGGCCCGGCGAATGCGCAGTTCGTTCGGCGCGGGGACGCGCTTCAATTAAATGATACACGCCCCCTACCCGCCGAATTTGAATTAGGCCGGGACATTTACGCTACGCCGCCGCAACTTTACAGGCAAGTGCTTTGTGTTATACAGCACTTGCCCGTAAAAGTTGCGGAGGCGTAGCGTAAATGGGATACGCTACGCTAGCATACTTTTACGCCCATCTACCTGAATCTAGCCCAGTATTTTTATATATATATAAAATTCTGATGAGTTGTGTTTTTGGAATTTTTTGCGTGCTCTGCTAGGGTTAATCCATGATTATAAATATTATCTTTTCTGCGCAGCCTTTTCTTGCAGTCATAAGCGAGAGCTCGCACTCCTCCCCTTCTCATTCTCTGTCAGCCAAGTGATCTGATTCTGTGACACAGCTGCAGGAGGAGAACACTGCTCCGCTGATAGATAGAGCTTTAGATAAGATTACATGGTGTGTGTTGGATCTTGATGACACACTTGTCTAAGCAGCCTTTTAGAGGATAGCCTAATACACATTCTGGAAATACTGCTAATGAATCGCATTTAACTGCCTTTACTTTGAATTATTCGCATTCAGGTTTTGTTTATATCCATGGCTCTGTATATATATATATATATATATATATATATAGGGGGAAAGCGAGTCAGGCTGTGGATCATATTCATATATTCATGAAAAAGAGAATGTAGTTGCGCTAAATAAATGAAAATTATGTGATAATTTATATAAAAAGTGAAATTAATAAACAAAGTCCCAAGTGCTAATTGAAGCAAGCAATAAAGTCCAAAAATTCCAATATTCTTGGTTAACTTCAGTTTAAACCAGTGAAGCAAAAATGGAAGAGACCACCACCAGCAGGAAGCACCATAAGAAATGCACGCTTACCAGAAGGCAAACATATAGGGCTTGCGGCTGAAACCCCAGCCAGGGCCTTTAACCACTTGCTTACTGGGCACATAAACCCCCTTCGTGCCCAGGCGAAATTTCAGCTTCCGGCACTGCGTCGCTTTAACTGACATTTGCGCGGTCGTGCGACGTGGCTCCCAAACAACATTGGCGTCCTTTTTTCCCCACAAATAGAGCTTTCTTTTGGTGGTATTTGATCGCTCGTGCGGTTTTTATTTTTTGCGTTATAAACAAAAAAATAGCGACAATTTAAAAAAATATATATATTTTTTACTTGTTGCTATAATAAATATCCCAATTTAAAAAAAAAGAAAACTATTTTTTTTTCTCAGTTAAGGCCGATACGTATTCTTCTACGAATAAAAAAAAAATCGCAATAAGCGACTGCTTTGCGCAAAAGTTATAGCGCCTACAAAATAGGGGACAGAATTATGATTTTTTTTTACTATTTTTTTTACTAGTAATGGCAGCGATCTGCGATTTTTATTGGGACTGCGACATTACGGCGGACACATCGGACACTTTTGACACATTTTTGGGACCATTCACATTTATACAGCGACCAGTGCTATAAATATGCACTAATTACTGTATAAATGTGACTGGCATTGAAGGGGTTAACACTAGGGGGTGAGGAAGGGGTTAAATGTGTATCCTGGGTGTGTTCTAACTGTGTGGGGGGAGGGGGGTGACTGGGGGAGGTGACCGATGCTGTGTCCCAATGTACAAGGGACACAGATCGGTCTCCTCTCCTCTGACAGCACGTGGAGCTCTGTGTTTACACACAGAGCTCCACGTCCCTGCTGTCACAACCGATCGGATGTACCTGGCAGACACCGTGGCCGCCGGGTACACTCATCAAATCCTTGGCGCGCCAGTGGCGCGCGTGAGGAATTACAACAACATTAACGTCCAAAGACGTGACCCCGGCAGCTCAGGTCCGTGCTGTTGACGTCTTTTGTCAATAGCGCGGATCTGTTTTGGTTAAACTGGAACTGCCACCAACATCAATGGTTAAGATCCTCCAGGTTTCCGTGGATAACAGTAAGCCCCCGGAAAAAAGTAAAACTCACAATAGTGATGTACCGTAAAAATAATAAATTTAATATAAAAAATGCACTTACAGAAATAACTGTCTTAAAAGCATGAAAGGATAAGCCGGCCGGCTCTCACGAACGCCCGTCCTCATGGACCGTAACGCCATACGTCAGCACGTCTCCTCGCCCAGCGTACGTTTCGTCATACAATGACGTCGTCTGGGGATCATATTCATATTCATGGTCTGTGTGAGAACTAATGTAAGAAGGTTTATTTAAGTGGATGAAGTACTGAGCTAGCATGCAATTATTTCAATAAATCAAATGCATGGTTATAGCTAAAGCATAGCTGTGAATCCTATGGACATGAGGGGGTTGTGGTGTGTAAGAAGTTTGTAATGCAATGCAGTGCACTGCAAAGGTGTAAAACCTGCATTACTGCAAAACTTTCCATTGTGTTACAGAACAGCATGCCTTTTAGGGCCCGTTTACACGTCCATTGGCAGAATGGCACGGCTGGGCACAGGCACGTACCGTTACGTCGCCTTAAAGAGCCCAGCTGTGGGTGGCGCACGCGACCTGGTCCGAAGCTCTGTGAACCGATCGCCGCTGGTGTCCCCCGATCGGTCACAGGAGCTGAAGAACGGCCAGAAGTGTGTGTAAACACACCTTCCACCTTCTTCACTTTGGCAATGTCAGTGATCGTCTGTTCCCTGATATAGGGAACGACGATCACTGACATCACACATCCAGCCCTGCCCCCCTACAGCTAGAAACACATATGAGGTCACAATTAACCCATTCAGCGCCCCCTAGTGGTTAACTCCTAAACTGCATTGTTATCGCACTTTTCGCTGTGAAAATCACAATGGTCCCAAAAATGTGTCAAAATTGTCCGATGTGTCCACCATAATGTTGCAGTCACGAAAAAAATCGCTGATTGCCGCCATTAGTAGTAAAAAAAAAAATATTAATAAAAATGCCATAAAACTATCTCCTATTTTGTAAACGCTATAAATTTTGCGCAAACCAATCGATAAATGCTTATTGTGATTTTTTTTTACCAAAAATGGGATAGAAGAATACGTATCGGCCTAAACTCAGAAAAAAATATGTTTTTTTATATCTTTTTGGGGGATATTTATTATAGCAAAAAGTAAAAAATATTGTTTTTTTTTTCAAAATTGTCGCTCTATTTTTGTTTAAAGCGCAAAAAATAAAAATCGCAGAGGTGATCAAATACCACCAAAAAAAGCTCTATTTGTGGAAAAAAAAGGACGCCAATTTTGTTTGGGAGCAACGTGGCACGACCACACAATTGTCAGTTAAAGCGACGCAGTGCCGAATCGCAAAAAGTGTCCCGGTCATTGACCAGCAAAATGGTGAAGTGGTGAACTTGCATATCTCCTTAGTGGACACCCATTGCTGTCTTTCCTTCTAAAATGCTTTTCACCTGGCTGGCATATTGGCCCCTCAACTTTAGTGCTTTTACATTTTACTTGTTTTAATGGCAAAGCATCAGAATGACATTTGGACAGATATCATGGCACAAAAATCAGCATCTTTGATATGGTGGCTCACATGTAGACCTTGTGACAGGTTTACTATATATATATCATTTTTTTTTTTTTTTTCTTGCTTGCTGCAAAGGATTGACTTCAGAGCATAATGTTTTTCTGCCTGTTTCCCAGTCTACACCTCATACAATAGTAATGACATACGGTACTTACATTCTGGCAAGTAAAATGAAAGTTCCAGCTCAAGAGCACAATATAATGACTTTACTAAGCAAATTGTTCCTGCACGCAGATGCAACCGGTGTATCCTATACCGCCAGTCTGCAGACACATTTTAATGATATTCACCTCCGATTCTGATCATTGAGACAGAGGTGTCAGAATGTTGACATGCCGTGCATCCACATTTCAGCTACATAAATAAAATAAAGATGTATCCAGTCAAACTCATGTTTTAAAAGTGCATTTTTATTAATATAATCTCCTGGCTGGAAACAGCTGCTCATCTCCTGGAAGGCAGTGGAGGAAACCAGTAAGTGTATTGAAACATTAGCTAAGAAGGTACGCATTATGTGCAGAGACACATTGGAGCCAAAAATAGGCAGCTGGCCTATAGAAACAGCTAATTCAACCATCGTGAATCATTTTTAAAGGGTAACACTACTATAAATTAAGTTGAGGCTAACTGCCCCCCCCAGTTGGCTCATTGCATTTTACTGAGTCTATAGGCCACGGATTACTGCATCTACACCAATGAAGAAAGCCATCAACTTTTATGCAACCAACCCCATTGTCCATTACACCACTCTTCTAAGCAGGTGCAAGCATGTTTTGTGTTAAAATTGTGTTTTCCAGGGTTTTCCCCTCCTAATCTGGTTCAGCCCACTCCATGCCCCATGGTGCTGTGTGTAACAGCTTTGGTGAACGCGAGTGAACCACAACTGTGGCTAGCAAGGAATTTCAATGCACCTCTGTATGTGAGAATTCAGTATTAGACCCCAGGCGTCACTCCACACAAACAGGAGTGTGTGGGTTCTCTACATCATCTCTCTCTCACATAAAGGGATGCGTTGAGCTACTAGGGGTGAGCGCATTACAACATGCGACCGTACCATAGACTTAAAAAGATACAATGCACTAGTAGATTCCAATGCACAGCTGTATGCAACGGATTATCAGTATTAGACCCCAGGCGTCACTCCAATCAAAGAACAGGAGTTTGGGGGGTTCTCTACATCATATGCCTTAAACATACAGTATTGCATTAGGCCACTAATAGAGTAGGTATAAAATATCTTCAGCCCTTAGCATAGAAAAGTTAGAGCGAACATGTTCTGTAACTTAGGGCAAATGTCCTTTAACAAATAAGAACTTATGTCAAGCACGTAGTTAGTAAGAATAGTGGTAACTAATAGCAACAGCATGTGCTACTTATTCGTTTGTAGGGCTAGAGACAAGGGTTTCTGTAGTGTAGTGTGTCTACCAGGAATTTCTCTTAGGGTGCCAGCAATTATGGTTGCCTGGAAGTAGATAGCATAATGGCTATGTAGATATGGAGAATCCTTGTAAGGTTGATCTGTAGCGTGGAGAGCGCTGGTAGCAAGAATGTAGCATGGCCGAGCTACAGCTGACAATAATAGAACATTCTGTTTATAGTAAGGCAGCATGTGTGCCGAATGCATTGCATTCGGCACTTCCACGTTCCAGGCTGGAACACACGTGACGCCGGGCGATGACGTCATCAGGCGGTCGCCGTGCTGTGCTCCAGCATGGAACGCATTACAGCGCCAGGCGCCTGTTACACTGTGCCATATGTAAGTGAAAATGGAGGTGAAGCCTAGATGGAAAGGAGTGATTACCTGAGAAGTTGGATGTAGTTGTTTTCGATACTGTTAATTTTTCCCCATTTGTGGATCCCTCTGAGTGGATGAAAAGACAAAATTCAGCCTGGGATCCTTTTAGGAAAGGTTTGGGACCCAACAGCTTCTGGGATCCCTCTCCGTGTTATAGTGAAGCTCCGCATGGTGCGCAACTTCGACCAGGTAGGCCACGGCTGCGAGGTCCATGGATGCGCGCACCCTGAAGGTGGATGCCGCACCTGGAACTCGGACCCCGCAGGAAGCAAGAACGGCCCCCAGGCCAAGGCAGCTGCCCCAGATATAGCCTCCTTCAGCATGACCTGGCGGGGGAACCAACCCCTCTGATTGGCTGCTGAGGAAAACGAGTCTGCCAGAACCCCTCTAGCGTGAACTGCCACCCAGGGGTGGACACACACCCCTGGAGCGCAGACCGGCCCACAGGATAGTTCTGGAAATGGCAACAGCCCAATTTGACAAATTGCGAATGGGAGCCATGTAACTCTTCCATTCCCCACTAACTTTAGCATAACGCCCCCACAAAAAACAAGGGGGCGCTACATATGCAAATGCTAATACAGTGAAATATTACTTCAGTCCCTTCTGTGTAAATACACAAATGCAAATAAAGTGCAAGAATCAAGCAAAACAATAAAGTGCAAAAAATAATTGATAAATATGTGCAAAAAACGTTCAGTGTAAAACAGTCTTAAACGTGCCAAAGAAACGGGTTTCTGTGCTGATAAATATGTAAAAACAGTCTAATCTATGTGAAATAAAGATCCAAGTGCAAAAAAACAAAAATATACTTTGAGATAAAATACTCTCCAAATGCCAAGAAAAAGTGCAAGCACTTTATTCCACTAATAATTAAAATAATCTCCAAATGACAAGAAAAAGTGCAGGTGCTTCAATCTTGTTCAGGTGCCCTTGTTTCACCCAGCCTCTCACCTAATCTGGCTTAAAAATAAGCCTTTCTGGTAACCTCCAGTAACTGAGTGATCACTTTTCCTATTCGATCGACCACGATCAGGTTTCCTGTTTAGATGCTCAGGTAACATAGAGAGGAGAGGGGGGACTCCACAGTGTAGTAATTCAAATGTGTATCAGTTTATTAAAAGTAGAAAACTCACAATTATGATGATCACAAACAGCTTAAAACAATGTGTATTTTAACTTCGGGACTTGGCCGCGACCGGAAGTGATGTCACCGCCCTAACCCTGACACGTTGCGTGACTGCTCAACGTCACTTTCTCAAAGGGGATTTTGACTTTAAGAAAATGACGTTGAGCAGTCACACAACGCGTCAGGGTCAGAGCTGCGGTGACATCACTTCCTTACAATATTGTTAATAGACTGCGACCTTCCCCATTGTCCACTGCTGCTTCTGTGTCCTAATCACTTGGTTCCCACAGAGACACTTTGGGTTTGAATGTCACAAAGCATCATCCAACCTCCTCCTATGCGTCCAGGCAGTCATAAACACACCCCCAAAGCTCAGTATCATCACGTAGCCCAGGATCACATAGTATTGCTGCATAGAATGCTACGCACATGCCACAACATTGCGATACGTGAGCATCCCTCTACATGGCGTTGACGATTGTCCACCACTTGCCAGGAGACAATCAGAATTAAACAGTGCCGATCCTGACCTCCCCGGAGCACTAAGCAAAATGACATGGCTGCCAAAAACTACATGTCACATTTAAAGTTGAGCAGCAGAGGGTGGGGGGGGGGGGTCGTTGCCTACAGTGACATGTCACATTAAAGATTAAAGTTGAGAAGCGGGGTGATAGGGTGTCCTGCTGTTGGAAATGACCTTATTGACCTTTTTTAACGAAAAATATGTAGAAGAATACGTATTGGCCTAAACTGAGGGAAAAATTTGTTTTTGTTTTTTTATACATATTGGGGATTTTTATTATAGCAAAAAGTAAAAAATATGCATTTTTTTTCAAAAAATAAAAACCGCAGAGGTGCTCAAATACCACCAAAAGAAAGCTCTATTTGTGGGGGAAAAAGGACGTCAATTTTGTTTGGTAGCCATCTCGCAAATCAGACAATAGGGGCGCATGCGTGCCGCCGGAGGCGCTCGTCAATTTTGTTTGGGAGCCATGTCGCACGACCGCGCAATTATCAGTTAAAGCGACGCAGTGCCGAATCGCAAAAAGTGGCCCGGTCATTGACCGGCAATATGATCCGGGGCTGAAGTGGTTAAACATGTTGTTTTGTTAATGTTTTATCCATGCACGTGTCTTTTAGAAACGCACAATCAGGCCAATATTTCCCCTACATACAATGTATGTCACTTATAATGAAGCCTGTGTTTTACCTTAATTGTGGTTTTTCCTAATATGTTTATGAAATAATATCTGTTCCTCAATAAGCGAAATGCGTGTCATTTGTGAGATGAAAGGCTTTTTCACGGGACAGGTTGGTAGGAATGTCATGTAGAACCTCACTTTAATCCTGTGTGCTGTCATTTTCCAGGATAACAAATACCACAATCCAATATTCTCCATTAACTATATTGCTGCTTAAGCTGAAACCTCCTTAATAAATGTTCAAACCAAATTCAGTCTTCAATGGAAATTGGATAAGTCGTGTTACACATTAGTTAATAGTTGAATCCTAATGACACACCAAGAATAGACATTTGAGTGGTGAACTTTTCCCTGATCTAATACAGGTACTCGTGTGGCCACTGGAAATGATTGACTCTGCACTTAATGACATTGATGAAGATGAAGAAAAATAAATAAAGTTTGTCCCTAGGGAAAGTGCTGACTCGGGAATCCTGAATCCTCTTGGTGGTGGTCTTATATCCTTCCCAACACAGAGTGTATTCAGTACAAAGGCCACTCATATTTGGTAGCAACCAAAGTTCACCGCTTATCGGTTTAGAGAAGAAATAGGGGCGAGCACTGCTCCAAGCCATATCACCAGGGCCGCCATCAGGGGGGTACAGCCAGTACACCTGTAAGGGGCCCAGAGGTCCCCATGGCCCAGGATGGCAACCCCCCCCTTTTTTTTATTTATTTAAAAAAAAATGTTTATATCATTTTTATTTTATTTATTTTTTGTTTTTTTTTAACCACTTCAGCCCCAGAAGGTTTTACCCCCTTCCTGCCCAGGCGAAATTTCAGCTTTCGGCACTGCGTCGCTTTAACTGACAATTGCGCAGTCGTGCGCCATGGCTCCCAAACAAAATTGGCGTCCTTTTCTTCCCATAAATAGAGCTTTCTTTTGGTGGTATTTGATCACCTCTGCGGTTTTTATTTTTTGCGCTATAAACAAAAATAGAGCGACAATTTTGAAATAAAATGCAATATTTTTTACTTTTTGCTGTAATAAACATCCCCCAAAATATATATAAAAAAAATTTCCTCCGTTTAGGCCGATACGTATTCTTCTACATATTTTTGGTAAAAAAAATGCAATAAGCGTTTATCGATTGGTTTGCGCAAAATTTATAGCGTTTACAAAATAGGTGATAGTTTTATGGCATTTTTATTATTATTTTTTTTACTAGTAATGGCGCCAATCAGATACTTTTTTATTGGGACTGCGACATTATAGCGGACACATCGGACACTTTTGTGACATTTTTGGGACCAATCACATTCATACAGTGAACAGTGCTATAAATATGCACTGATAACTGTATACATGTGACTGGCAGGGAAGGGGTTAACCACTAGGGGGCGGGGGAAGGGGTTAAATGTGTAGCCTAGTTTGTGTTTTAACTGAAGGGGGTGACTGGGTGAGGTGACCGATTGTGTCCCTATGTACAAGGGACACAGATCGGTCTCCTCTCTCCCTGACAGGACGTGGAGCTCTGTGTTTACATACAGAGCTCCACCTCCCTGCCCAGTTACTGGGCAATCGCGGGTGCCCAGCGGCGATCGTTGCCCCCGGGCACACGCATCGTGATCCCAGCAAAGCGGCGGGTGCGCGCGCCCCCTAGCGGCTTTAAAAGACAGGACGTCATATGACGTCCTTTCAGAACAATGGAGTCTTCCCCCCGCCACCATTTGACGGCGGGCAGTGGACAAGTGGTTAAAGGACCCAGAGGTCCCCAGATATATATATATATATATATATATATACATTTTCATAAGGGGCCCAGAGGTCACCAGGGCAACCCCCCCCCCAATTAATGATACCCCCCCACTCGCTTCTTAATACCCCTGGGGGGTATTCGGCTAGGGTTGCCACCTCATCCCTTTAAACCCGAATTACACAGGTTCTGAGGCTAATTTAATGCAGGTAAAGCACCAAGTGAGTTTAATTACCACCTTAATTAGCCACAGAACCTGTGTAATTAATATGTGTTCAGTTTTAACCTCCCTGGCGGTCTTCCCGTGTGTGGCACGGGGTGAGATTTTTAAGCTACGATCGGTAACCCCGTGCCACACACGGACTTGCCTCGCTGGATGCAGAAAAAAGTTTACTTACCTTTTCTCTGCGATCCAGCGATGAATCCCCGCAGTACACGGCGGGCGGATGTCCGCCTGATGCTGTGTGTACCGCCGATTCCCTTCCCTGCGAGCGTCGCGACGTAGGGGGGGGGACGGCGCCAAATTTAAAAAAGTAAACAAACACTATACATACAGTACACTGTAATCTTATAGATTACAGTACTGTATGTAAAAAATACACACCCCCCCTGTCCCTAGTGGTCTGCCCTGTACACTACATGTCCTTTTATATAATAAAAACTGTTCTTTCTCCCTGCAAACTGTAGATTGCCCATAGCAACCAAAAGTGTCCCTTTATGGCAAAAATTGTTTTAGAGCAGCTAAAAAACAGCGATAATAAATCAGAATCACTTGCAGAATTTAGCGATAGCGATTTGTGGGGAAATTCGTCATAAAAAAAAAAAAATAATGACAGCAAAAATTCTGCAACTGAGCAAATTTCAGTGATTTTGATTTGATTACATTATTGAATAATTTTTACTATAATTATATTATTATTTGTTATAATTTTTTATAATTATTTATTATATTATAATTTTTAATAAGAAAAAAAAAAAAAATCATACCCAGGATGCCTATTAGACTCTTGTTTGGATAGATTTCAGTGAGTTATTCCTAAGACTTACAAGCCTACAGTATAAAACGCCAAATTCCCTTGCAAATAATGGTACCGCTTTCAGCACCTAAAATCTGAAAGAATCATACCGCCAGGGAGGTTAAAGGGATGAGGTGGCAACTCTATATTTGGCTCATCCTTAGTAATGAATACAGCTTCTATTAAATAGAAAATAAATTCACCTGATGACGTCCTATATGATGAAACACGTAGGGAGAGGCTAGACGATATACTTGGAATCTTGGAATCTTGGAATCTAGCATTCGTAGCCTCTCTCTTGCTATACATGCTTCCCTTTTATTGTAATATTGTAAGTGCAATACGTTTTTAATAAATATACCAATGTCCCAGTGACTTCACTTTGGGGAATGCTCTGTTTTATTTCTATCTGACGTTTTATGAGACCTATGCACTTATCCATGAACCGCTCCTGTGGGACAAACAGGGATTCAAGATATGCATATTCAGGCTCTATGACCAGAGGATTCTAATATTTACCAAATGCCAGTTTGACCATTATCTAGTGGTCATATAGTTCCGGTATTTTGGATGGTCTTAAATACTTTCTTAAATACTTTCTGCTGACATTCCTGCATTGAGAGCTTTAAAGACCCTTTCTCCTATGAACTGACCCCTTCAACTGGCTCTGGGGACTTTTATATTCTAAGTTACTGTATTTGTGACTATATACACTAGATTGTCAAAAGTTTAGGGACACTTGCCTCTACATGCACATGAACATTAATGGCATTCCAGTCTTAGTCCGTAGGGTTCAAAATTGAGTTGGCCCACCCTTTGCAGCTTCAACTCTTCTGGGAAGTCTGTCCACAAGGTTTAGGAGTGTGTCTATGGGAATGTTTGACCATTCTTCCGGAAGTGCATTTGTGAGGTCAGGCACTGATGTTGGTCGAGAAGACCCGTCTTGCAGCCTCTGCTCTATTTCATCCCAAAGGTGTTCTGTCGGGTTGAGGTCAGGAATCTATGCAGGTCAGTCAAGTTCTTCCACCTCAAACTTGCTCATCCATGTCTTTATGGACCTTGTCCATAGGGGTCCCAATAATTGTGCTAATAAAGTGTATGTTCAGCTAATCCTTGATTTTCACAATATGGTTGCTTTTATTGTCTAGATACATAAGCCAAGTCACTTTGCACATCCAGCATTTTACATTAATGTTATAGAAGTGCTGCACGTTTGTGTTTTCAAACTTATAATAAATGTTTTCTCTCTTTTTTTTTTATAAGGCTTCATTTCCATGGACGTTTTTACAGTTACTTTTTTTAGCCTTTTTTACAGCTTAAAAACATCTGTCTATGTATTTATTTTTTTTGCACGTTTTTGAGCGTTTTTGCGCATTTTTGAGCGTTTTTAACGTCTGGCGTTTTTACAGCTCTATTGCTGGAGCTTCAGAACGCACTGGTCCTGTTTTTTTTTTTTTGCAGCTTAAAAACGGCTCAGCAACGTCATGGTGGGCATGAGGCCATAGACTAACATGGAGAGCCGTTTTTAACCACTTAAGACCCGGACCAAAATGCTTCTAAAGGACCTTGCCCCTTTTTGCGATTGGGCACTGCGTCGTTTTAACTGACAATTGCGCGGTCGTGCGACGTGGCTCCCAAACAAAATTGGCGTCCTTATTTCCCCACAAATAGAGCTTTCTTTTGGTGGTATTTGATCACCTCTGCGGTTTTTATTTTTTGCGCTTTAAACAAAAATAGAGCGACAATTTTGAAAAAAATGCAATATTTTTTACTTTTTGCTATAATAAATATCCCCCCAAAATATATATAATTTTTTTTTCCCTCAGTTTAGCCCAATACGTATTCTGCTACCTATTTTTGGTAAAAAAAAATCGCAATAAGCGTTTATCGGTTGGTTTTCTCAAAATGTATAGTGTTTACAAAATAAGGGATAGTTTTACTGCATTTTTATTAATTTTTTTTTTTTTACTACTAATAGCAGCGATCAGCGATTTTTTTCGTGACTGCGACATTATGGCGGACACTTCGGACAATTTTGACACATTTTTGGGACAATTGTCATTTTCACAGCAAAAAATGCATTTAAATTGCATTGTTTACTGTGAAAATGACAGTTGCAGTTTGGGAGTTAACCACAAGGGGGCGCTGTAGGATATGTGTGTTCACAGGGTCTGTTTTCAACTGTAGGGGGGTGTGGCTGTAGGTGTGACGTCATCGATCACGTCCCCCTATAACAGGGATGACGTGATCGATGCTGCGGCCACAGTGAAGCACGGGGAAGCCGTGTTTACACACGGCTCTCCCCGTTCTTCAGCTCCAGGGACTGATCGCCGCACTCCAGCGGCGATCGGGTCCGCGAGTCCCACGGTCCCGGTCCCGGAGCTTCCGACCGGGTCACGGGAGCGTGCCGCGGGCGCGCGCCCGTGACCCACGGCTGGGTACTAGAAACCAACGTATATATACGTTGATGTGCCCAGCCGTGCCATTCTACTGACGTAAATGTTCAGTAGGCGGTCCTTAAGTGGTTAAGCTGCAAAAAAGCTCAGAAAAGTGGCTGTAAAAACGTCCATGGAAATGAAGCCTTAGAGTTTTATAAAAATAAAAAAAAACATGTAGAGTATCAGTTAAAAAACTACTAATAAAATAGCTCACTTCACCCCCTTTACCCCCTTTTTAAATCTCCCCGGCTTCCATAATGTCCAGTGTAAAGTATTTGCTGGTGAACATAAACCTCGTATTATTTCTTTATGACAGCAATAGATTGAAAATCTCCAGATTATAGTTTTGGCTCCTATATCCCCATTACATGCTGTGGGTTCAGAGCTTGGCTAAAAACAGATGGCCGGCACCCACGGGACACATTGCACTAAGAAAGGGTCAAGAAGACAGCAATTACTTTCCAAGCAGTTTATGGCTCTGCTGTGGGGAAGTTAGCGTTAATACTTGTAAATTAGGAAACAAGGGTAATCTGGACTGTTTAAATGTGTTATATATATATAAAATGATGAATAACGAACACAAATATCCTGTGGAATTAACTGTCCCATGCTTCATATTAATTGGCCGCCTGATTATCGGCCTGAACTATGGAAACTAGGGTTATCCCGATACCACTTTTTTGAGACCGAGTACAAGTACCGATACTTTTTTTCAAGTACTCACAGATACCGAATACCGATACTTTTTTTTAAATGTCATGTGACAGGTGACAGTGGCAGTATTATTATTTTTTTAAACTTTTACAGTGATTTTTTTTTTTTTTTTTTTTAGGGGGGCAGGGTGGATTGTCAGTGTGTCTTTTTTATTATTATTATTATTATTATTATTATTATTCACATTTTATTAAAAAAAAAAAAAAAACATTTATTGCAATTTTTTTTTAAACAGCCCTGTTGGGGGTCTTTGGAGAGATGTCAGGGGTCTCTTAACAGACCCCTGACATCTCCCCTTTAAGACAGAGAAAGGGACTAGGGACACAGATTCCCCATTCCCTTTCTCAGCAGCCTCAGCTGAAATGAATGGAGAGGCTCCTCTCCATTCATAAACTGAAGCATCATAATCACAGGTTACGATGCTCAGTTATATGAATGGATGGAGTCAGTGATCACTGACTCTGTTTATTCGGAAAAGGTAGGAGCCGGGTTTCTGCTCTCCCCCCTGACAGATTGAGGGGGAGAGCAACATGAAGGGGGGAAGAGTGCACTGCACGGGGGAGAGCGGCATGCACGGGGGGAGAGCGGACTGCACGGGGGAAGAGGGGACTGCACAGGGGGAGAGCGGACTGCACAGGGGGAGAGCGGACTGCACGGGGGGAGAGCGGCATGGACGGGGGAGAGCAGCATGAACGGGGGGAGAGCGGCATGAACGGGGGAGACCGGCATGAACGGGGGAGAGCGGTATGGACCGGGGGGAGAGCGGCATGAACGGGGGAGACCGGCATGAACGGGGGAGAGCGGCATGAACGGGGGGAGAGCAGCATGAACGCGGGAGAGCGGCATGGACCGGGGGGAGAGCGGTATGGACCGGGGGGAGAGTGAACTGGACGGGCAGAGAGCGGCATGAACGGGGGAGACCGGCAAGGACGGGGGAGGGCGGACTGCACGGGGGGAGAGAAGACTGCACGGGGGGAGAGACAGACACTGAGCAGGGGGAAAGACGGCATGGGGAAACCATGGAGCATGGGGAAAGACAGCAACTCCCTTGCCTGCCCAGGTATCGGATTAGGCATCGGAGCATTTCCCCCGAGTACCAGTATTCGGGGAAATGCTCGGTATCGTTGCCGATACCGATACTAGTGTCGGTATCGGGACATCCCTAATGGAAACCCAAACATGCAGGCTTTTAATTGATTTGCAAATCCTAACTGAATAAAATTCAGTTTGCTCAATCACTTCTTATCATAAACAAATGCCATATTTATTTACAATGCGGTACCCAAAAAAAATTGATATAATTTTTTCCCCACAAATACAGCTTTCTTTTGGTGGTATTTGATCAGATGTTTTTTACTATATAAATGAAAAAAAAAAAAAAAAATTGAAAAAAAAAAAACCTCTATTTTATACTTTCTGATATAAAACATATCCAAAAACATTTTTTTTTTAATCTAATTTCTTTATAAATTTAGGGCATACCGTATATAAGCCGAGTTTTTCAGCACTTTTTTTGTGCTGAAAATGCCCCCCTCGGCTTATACTCGAGTCACCTTTTTGCGTCTGATCTCCTGGAATTTAGGGACCCGGTACTGGCCGGCCGAAGGTTGCCTGGACCCCCAAACCTGGCACACATGTAGCCCCACTCTTAGGCCGCGTACACACGATCAGTCAAAAACAATGAAAACAGACTGAAGGTCCGTGTCATCGGTCCAAACCGATCGTGTGTGGGCCCCATCAGTCAGTTATCCATTAGTCAAAAAAATGAGAACTTGCTTTAAAATTTGACCGATGGGTCAAAACCGATCATTAGTATGCAAAAGCATCGGTTAAAAGGCCGCGCATGTTCAAAATCAAGTCAACGCATGCTTGGAAGCATTTTTTCAGCACGTCGTTGTGTTAAAACATGTAAACGTCACCGCGTTCTAACACGATCGGTTTTTTAACCGATGGTGTGTAGGCACATCAGACCATCAGTCAGCTTCATCGGTAAACCGATGAAAACGGTCCTTAGGACCATTCTCATCGGATGGACTGATCGTGTGTATGCGGCCTTACTCTACAAGTGTGCAAAGTTTGTTGGCTGGGGGACCTATGGCCGGGGGGGAGCACCAATTTTTCAAAGCCGGGCACCCCTTCCATAGACTCCCATGTTAAACGGTAATTTCTCCGTTGACTTCGGGGACCCGGTACTGGCCGGCTGTAGGTCCCCTGGACCCGAAACTTGGCACACATGTAGCCCCACTCTTCCTCTACAAGTAAAAGTTTGTTGTCTGGGGGACCTACGGCTGGGGAGTACTGATTTTTCAAAACCGGGCGCCCCTTCCATAGACTCCCATGTTAAACGTCAGTCTAGTCATGGTGGACACAGTGAGGCATGGGCATAGTGAGGCAATATGAGGCACAGTGATGCATGGGCATAGTGAGGCAATATGAGGCACAGTGATGCATGGGCATAGTGAGGCAATATGAGGCACAGTGATGCATGGACATGGACACAGTGAGGCATGCAAATGGACACCCTAGGCTTATACTCGAGTCAATACGTTTTCCCATTTTTTTTTTGGTAAAATTAGGTGCCTCGTTTTATATAAGAGTATATACGGTAATTTATTCTGCTACATGTCTGTGGTTAAAAAAATAAAATAAGTGTATATTAAAGGGGTTGTAAACCCTCGTGTTTTTTCACCGTAATGCATCCTATTTTAAAAATTGTCAGAATTTTTTTGATTATAGCGCAAAAAATGTAAAACACAGTTGTGATCAAATACCACCAAAAGAAAGCTTTTTGTGGAGAAAAATTACATACATTTTTCTTAGGTACAGTGTTGCATGACCGCGCAATTGTCAGGTAAAGTAACACAGTGCTTAAAAAAATTGGCAGGTCATGAAGAGGGGTAAATCTTCCAGAGGTCAAGTGGTTAAAAAAAAAAAAAACGTTTTAACTTTTTCTCATCTTTTGTGACATCCCAGTGCTGCTGAACTCTGCATCCTCTTTAAATCCACTTACCCCCACTACACACTCCAGCGATGGCTACATGGCATTTCTCAGGGCTAGTTACCTAATGGTGGCAACAGCGGACAGTGCCTTTGTAATGTGTGTTTAACCCCTTCCTTTCCAGCCCATAGGGGAATCACGTCATGGTGATCCCCTCGCCGATGAGACTGGACGTTGCACAACGTCCAGTCTTCACGGCGTTCTAGGGCGCGCGCGCGCGGCACCACTCGCGATCCCGCGCGCGTGCCCGACGGCCGTGATTGCCGCCGGGCACCCGCGATTTCCGCCAATCACGTCAGGAGTGTGGATCTGTGTGTGTAAACACACAGATCCACCTCCTGTCAGCGGTGAGGAGACTGATGTGTGTTCCCAGTACAGAGGAACACACATCGATCTCCTCCCCCTGTGAGTCCCCCTCCCCCTACAGTTAGAACACATTTTAGGACACATTTTAACCCCTTCAGCGCCCCCTAGTGTTAACCCCTTCCCTGCCAGTCACATTTACACAGTAATCAGTGCAGTTTTATAGCACTAATCGTTGTGTAAATGTGAACGGTCCCAAAAACGTGTCAAAAGTCTCCGATATGTCCACCGCAACGTCACGGTCACAAAAAAAAAACACAGATCCCCGCCATTACTAGTAAAAAAAAAAAAAAAAAATGCCATAAATCTATCACCTATTTTGTAGACGCTATAACTTTTGCGCAAACCAATCAATATACGATTATTGCGTTTTTTTTTTTACCAAAAATACGTAGAATACGTATCGGTCTAAACTGAGGGGAAAAAAAGTTTTTTAAAAAAAAAATATTGTGAGATGTATTAAATAAAAAGGAAAAAATATTGTGTTTTTTTTAAAATTGTCGCTCTTGTTTTGTTTATAGCTCAAAAAATAAAAACCGCAGAGATGATCAAATACCACCAAACGAAAGCTCTATTTGTGTGGGGAAAAAAACATAATGATTTAATTTGGGTACAGTGTTGCCTGACCGCGCAATTGTCATTCAAAGTGCAACAGCGCTGAAAACTAAAAATTGGTCTGGGCAGGAAGGGGGTGAAAATGCCCTGTATGGAAGGGGTTAAACAGGCTCTTGTAGTTTCCATTAGAAGTCGGTATGACAAGATGACAGCACAGGAGTGTTATTGGGAGACATGGACACCCTATAGCAGGGAGTGATGACATTACTGAACAGTCTCAATCTATTTTAAGTTTTTACTCCAGACAAGGAACATTAGACTGGCATGATTGCATCACCAAAGTATTGATGCTTCTGTGAGGGAAAAGGGAAGGATCACATGCAGGAAATTGTAAAAAAAATGGGAAAAATTATGCGGTATTATTTTTTTAGTAGATTTAACCACTTAAGGACCGACCCTCTTTCTGAGATTTGGTGTTTAAACATTTTTTTTGCTAGAAAATGACTTAGAACCCCCAAACATTTTATACATATTTTTCTAAGAGCCTAGAGACAAAAATGGCGGTCGTTGCAATACTTTTTGTCACACCGTATTTGCTCAGTCTTACAAATGCATTTTTTGCTGAAGAAAATTACTTTTGTGAATAAAACAGTAAAGTTAGCCCGATTTTTTTTTTATACTGTGAAAGATAATGTTACGCCGAGTAAATTGATACCCAAATGTCACGCTTTAACCACTTAGGCCGCGTACACACGATGAGACATGTCCGACCGTTTGCCACGGATATGTCTCATCGGATTTTGGTCCGATGGCGTGTACACACCATCCGAAGAAAATCCCCTCGGGCTGAGGACGCGGTGACGTGGCGGTGACGTTGACGCCACCACGTCACCAATTCAGGAAGTAAAATACTTTCACGCATGCGTCAAATCCATTCGACGCATGCGCGGAGATTTCTGTCCGCTGGTTAGTGTACTAACCAGCCGACATATGCGACAGACATGTCTCCGGCGGACAAATTTGTCCGCTGGGAAAACATGTCCACTAGCCCGTACACACGATCGGAGATGTCTGCTGAAACAGTCCTTCGGACCAGTTTCAGCAGATAAATTTGATCGTGTGTACGCGGACTTAAGGACCGCCTCCTGCACATTTACGTCGGCAGAATGGCACGGTTGGGCACATCCACGTACAGCCGTGGGCGCGCTCCCATGACCCGGTCCGAAGCTCGGGGACTCGCGGACCCAATCGCCGCTGGAATGCCGCGATCGGTCCCCGGAGCTGAAGAACAGGGAGAGCCGCGTGTAAACACGGCTTCCCCATTCTTCACTGTGGTGGCGTCATCGATCGTGTGATCCCTTTTATAGGGATACACAATCAATGACATCCCACCTACAGCCACACCCCCCTACAGTTGTAAACACACATTAGGTCACACATAACCCCTTCAGCGCCCCCTTGTGGTTAACTCCCAAACTGCACTGTCATTTTCACAATAAACAATGCATTTTATATGCATTTTTTGCTGTGAAAATGACAATGGTCCCAAAAATCTGTCAAAATTGTCTGAAGTGTCCGCCATAATGTCGCAGTCACGAAAAAAATAGTAAAAAAATAATAATTTATAAAAATGCAATAAAACTATCCCCTATTTTGTAAACGCTATACATTTTGCATGCCCCCCACAGCAGGTGTCCCCATCAGAGCCCCCCACATCAGGTGTCCCCCATCAGAGCCCCCCCAGCAGTTGTCTTCATCAGAGTCCCCCAAATCAGGTGTCCCCATAGATGAGTACATGTCCAATAGATCCCTGTAGCTTGGGCGTGCTGGGAGCAGAAGCACACTACAGGGGGCAGGGCATACGTGGCATATTTGGTTACTAGGAGGGTGGCACTCGGAGAGCATTTCTGGGAGTGCACGGGATTATTGGCAGCAGCTCCGGCCAACCCAGAAGCTTCTCATCACACCGCCTATGGGAGAAAAGCCAACATACGCAGAGGGGGCGGGGCAGACAGGAGACTGCTCCATGCGCACCCGACAGAACTAGTTAGTGGAGCCTAGTGCCGGGAACGTGTTTCGGTAGTAGGCTCCGCTGCGGTACCCAGCCCGGATTCTGGGGACAGCGGGAGGTATGCGCTCTTGTCATTTGCCAGAGGAGAGAGCAAGCGGGATGGGGAACTGCAGCACCCACTACATGCGCTCCACCTCTGGACACACACAAGGAGGAGGGAGGGGAGCACTTTGGAGCTTGGCGCCCCCACCTCTGCGGCGTCTGGGTGCGGAGCACCCCACGCACCCTGCCTAGGATCGGCCCTGGACCCCAATGCATTTTGCTGAAATTATGACATTTTGGTAAAATTACTTTATTTTCTGTGAACTAAAAACTCTCAATTTCACACATCTCTTTTACCTCTAATACTATATTTTCTGGCTATTTAACATATTATATAATAAATAAGTATATAATATTTACAAGCCCAATGTGCAACCAATCATATTACAGCTGGCTGTAGTCCGATCAGTTATGGTTCCTTATGGTCACGTGCACCGATGTACCGACCAAGCCCATATGTTTTCCAATAATATAATAAATGTCGTTTTTATGCATATAAAAATAAAATGACACGGCTTTAATGTTGCATTTAATCATCATTAAACTTTTACTACAGTTTTCCCGGTAAGGCTGAGATGCCAGTTCCCAGCACTCCCAGCACTAGTTTAGGTTTTTTGTTTTTAGACAATTGATGAATTTATTTTTTGAGCGTGCTCGATAATCTGCTATTGTTTCCTGCTGGTAACTGTAGAATGATTACATCTGCGTAGAAATAAATCGGGATGCATACAAGATACACACGGATGACAAGTCATGTAAATCAATTTTATTTCTGATTGTCAACCCTCTTTTTATTTATTTAAAAAAAATAACCAACATGTCATACTAATCTATACTGTGCCGCTCATTTTGCACAGTGTGGCCCCGATCCACTTCTGAGGTCCCCCGGTGGCTCTTGCAGCTCCTCCCGCTTTAGAAAATCCCCTAGGAAAATCGCTCTTCCGGGGGGTTACCTTGCGAGCACGCTCCCAAGTCAAGCATTTGTATTCATAGATGTCGAATGTAGGACTCGGCCCCGCCCCCTGGCGCTCACGTCATTGGATTTGATTGACAGCAGTGGGAGCCAATGGCTGGGCTTCTATCAATCTATCAATCAGGTAAGTAAAATAAATGGCTGGGGGGCCAGTCATTGCCAGGTGTTTTTTTCACCTTAAAGTGGAGTTCCACCAAAAAATGGAACTTCTGCTTTTTGGAATCCCCCCTCTCCGGTGTCACATTTGGCACTTTTCAGGGGGGAGCAGATACCTGTGTAATTCAGGTATTTGCTCCAATTTCCAGGCATAGGATCTACACCACGTCCACGTCCAGAAGACAGCAGGGACCAGTGGGACCGCGCAGCGTGACTCGCGCATGTGCAGTAGGGAACCAGGAAGTGAAACCGCAAGGTTTCACTTCCTGATTCCCTTACCGAAGATGGCGGCACCTCCACCAGAGAGCCGAGGGACAGATCGGCTTTGGGTGCCGACATCGCGGGTACCCAGGACAGGTAAGTGTCCATTATTTTAAAAGTCAGCAGCTGCAGTATTTGTAGCTGCTGACTTAAAAAAAAAAAAAATAATACATAGGATTCATTAACCACTTAAGACCCGGACCAAAATGCAGGTAAATGACCAGGCCCCTTTTTGCGATTCGGCACTGCGTCGCTTTAACTGACAATTGCGCGGTCGGCTCCCAAACAAAATTTGCGTCCTTTTCTTCCCACAAATAGAGCTTACTTTTGGTGGTATTTGATCGCCTCTGCCTCTTTTGCGCTATATACAAAAATAGAGCGACATTTAAAAAAAAAAATCACAATAAAAAAAAAATTTGCTACCAAGCGGGAACAGCGACACAAATACAGCGATCAGAAAAATGATCGCTTAGTGATGCTGGCAATAGGGAGTGAAAGGGTTAACTTGGGCGGTGATCAAGGGGTTAAAACTTTATTAGGGGGGTTACGGGGGCTACCCTGGACCTAACACTAACTGCCTGTCACACTGACACTTACTGCAGTGATCATACATATAATCACTGCATTCAGTGACACTGTGACAGGGGGGAGGGGGTGGGGTTAGGGGGGGATCGCGGGGGTTAAATGTTCCTATGTGTCTGTGTGTCAGTGTGCTATTGTGTACACTTACTAGGTGATGTCTTCTCTCCTCAGCGGTGGTCGAAAAAAACGCAGAGGGAGCGATCACATCACTTCCTCCTTCCTGTGTTTACACAGGAGGAGGAAATGACACGCAGGGGGAGCGCGCATTGGCTGAGATCGATCCGGAGGGGTCGGACAAAAACCAACCGCCGCCCCCTCTGCACGGATCGCTCGGCCAGGTAACCGGACCGCCGCATGTACCGGGGGGGGTCCGATCGGACCCCCGAACCCCCCAAGGCACCAACGTATATATACGTTGATGTGCCTGTCGGTGCCATTCTGCCGACGTAAATGTACATGCGGCGGTCCTTAAGTGGTTAAAGTGAAAAAACATGAAAGATTACAACCCCTTTAAGCTGGTGAGAAATCAAAGAAATATTCAATTTTTTGCACCATCAACTATTGCAGATCTGCAATAATAATAGTGATAGGGTAATCTCTTCCATTTTGTCATTGCAAACCTTTCAGTTGTAGTACTTTGATAATATTACCCATAATAGTATTTTTGTGCCGATCAAACTCTGAGGCCGGTCCGATAAAACTTGTCTGAAGACCAGTTTCATCGGACAAATTCGATGGTGTGTACGGCCTATCGGACCGTTGTCCGTCGGACCAAAGTTTTAAAAGCTGCTTTAAAATCTGTCCGTCTGACAGGTTTGATGGTTAGTACACAAAAGCATCGGACCAAAACCCCGCGCATGCTCAGAATCAAGTCGACGCATGCTTGGAAGCATTGAACTTCGTTTTTTCAGCACGTCGTTGTGTTCTACGTCACCGCGTTCTGGTCTGATCGGATTTTTGGTTCGATGGTGTGTACGCACATCAGACCACTTCAGCCTGGTCCGATGAAAACGGTCCATCGGACAAGTTTCATCGGACCGGTCTGATCGTGTGTACGTGGCCTTAGAAGCTGCACACTGATGCCCAGTACACACGATCACTTTTTGTGATGAAAACATTTTTAATTTTTCTTCATGAAAAAAAAACTAAATTTTTCCAACTTCATAATTAAAAATGACGTTGCGTACACACCATCGTTTTTGGAAAATGATGAACAAAGCAACAGGACTCTTAGGCCCCTTTCACATTGAGGCGTTTTTCATGCGGTACAGCGCTAAAAATAGCGCTGCTATACCGCATGAAAAATCATGCCCTGTAGTGTTCAATGTGAAAGCCCGAAGGCTTTCACACTGAAGCGGTGCGCTAGCAGGAACGCTCCAAAAGTCCTGCTAGCCGCATCTTTACCGCGGTATAGGAGCGGTGTGTTCACCGCTCCTATAGCGCGCCTTCCCATTGGAATCAATGGGAAACCGCGGTAATAGCGCGGTAATACCGCCCGCAACGCGGGCGGTATTAACCCTTTTTCGGCCGCTAGCGGGGGTTAAAACCTCACCGCTAGCGCCCGAATATCGCGGTAAACACGACGGTATAGCGGCGCTACAAATAGCGCGGCTATACCGTCACCGCGGCTCCACGCCTCAATGTGAAAGGGGCCTAAAGGGGAAGTTCTAATTGCCTTGTGTGGTGGAAATTTAATATGTATTGTAATGGCATAATGGCACCCAGTCTCGGCATTTCCGCAACCCGCTCTAAATAGAGCTGACTGTGACAGTCCTGAAGCTGGTTGACTCTCGTCTGGTAGTAGAAAATGTCTTAAGGTTGGAGTGTGATGGTTGCGGTGTGGGCGTATGTCCGCCAGCGAGGGGCCCTCTGTGCATTTAGCACAGATGATCATTGAGGGGGATGCGTTCACTTCGCAAGCACACTAGTGGCTATAGACAGATGTACGCTCTTATCTGGGTCTTGTCTGATCAGCAGGATTTGGGGTTTGTAGCGTGCGCCTGTAAATAGCCTCCATTCCGTCTTAATAAGGGTATAATCTTTATATGTGTTATTCTATGGAATGGCGCAGATTAAGGGTTCTATCAGCGTATAGTATGAGGGCTTGTGAGCGTTTCTGGGGTCAGGGGGGGCACATGCACACCCTGACCGGACACGCCCATAAGACTTTAGCCAGCATTGTATGTACTCTATTCATTGTATTGTATTGTTTTCTATTCATGTATTCAATGTGACTTCCTGTTGGAGGGAATGTTTTGATATGGTGTTTGCGTGTGTAGAAAATATCCGGTGATGACCACTCCCATGGGGGAGGCGATTTACTGGTGATGACTTCCTGTTTTGTGTAAATAAAGGAGCCGTGCTAAGCCCTGTGGCTGGCATTGATGGCAATGATGGTAACTTGAGAACAGGCTTGTGTAGTGTCTGTTACTGGATGAATGGCAGGGAATATATGGTGAGTAAATCTTTTAGCTTAAACATGGCATTATTTCATATAAGATGGAGTATGTGCTTCTAGCACAAGGCATAATGGTGGTGTGCTCTGTGCACCCCCAAATTGCCACGACACTTGAGGCTGCTTTCAGCTGGTTACTTGTTAGTAAAAGACGATTCGTGCCTTTTTGTCTGTTACAGCGTGATGAATGTGCTGACTCCATTATGAATGGTAGTTTTACCTCCCATCTCCTAACTTGCTTCTGGGCATGTGCGGGTTTAAAACGTCGTTTTTGCCCACACACGATTATTTTTTATGACACAAAAAACGACATTTTAAAAAAATGACATAAAAAATTCAAGCATGTTCAAATTTTTTTTTGGTCGTTTTTCAGAAGACATAAAACGACGTTTTGCCCACACACCATCATTTTAAATGACATTTTTAAAAATGTAATTTTTTTTCATCACAAAAAGTGATCGTGTGTACGCGGCATGACAGTTGGAATACACAATAAATAAATAAATAACTGTGAATAGTGACCACAATACACTGATTGTGAATACATATTAAATAGATATATACAAAAATGTGAAGCAATTAACCACTTGCCGACCACCCTATAGCAGATATATATATATATATATATATATATATATATATATAATGTATACACATATATATACGTAATCCAGGACTTCTGTGTAGGGGGCATGAATGCACGATTATACACAGCAAGAGCTGATCGGCAGGTACCGTGGACTCGATGTTCGCCGACACCCACCGATCATCAGCTAGGGAGCTGTTAGATGCCGGATGCACAAACAAGGTTCATAAGGACATGGATGAGCATTTTTGGTGTGGAGGAACTTGACTGACCTGCACAGAGTCCTGACCTCAACCCGAAAGAACACCTTTGGATTGAATTAGAGCAAAGACTGCGAGTCAGGTCTTCGCATCCAACATCAGTGCTTGACCTCACAAATGCACTTTTGGAAGAATGGTCAAACATTCCCATAGACACACTCCTAAACTGTGGACGGCTTTCCCAGAAGAGTTGAAGCTGTTATAGCTGCAAAGGGAGGGCCAACTCAATATTGAACCCTACAGACTAAGACTGGGATGCCATTAAAGTTCATGTGCGTGTAAAGGCAGGCGTCTCAATACTTTTGACAATATAGGGCCAGATTCAGGTAGAGTTACGCCGGCGTATCAGTGATACGACGGCATAACTCACACTTTGCGCCAGGTTATCTGTTTTCTGTATGCAAAAAACAAGATACGCCGTTTTACAGCAAAGATCCGACAGGCGTAATTGTATTACACCGTCGGATCTTAAAGGCAGTTTTAAAATGGCCGCCGGGGGCGTTCCCGCTGAGAATATGTAAATCAGCGAGATACGGCAGGTCACGAACGTACACAGGCCCGACGCAGTCACTTTACGACGTTTACGTAAGGGTTTTCCCGGCGTAAAGATAAAGCAACAAAAAGCAGGCTCATCCTATGTTAAGTATGGACGTCATGACCGCGTCAAATTGGAAAAGTTTTACGTCGTTTGCGTAACTCGTCCGTGAATGGGGATTGACGTCATTGACGTTCACGTCGAAAACACTGTCATAATTTGGAGCATGTGCACTGGGATACATTGACGGCTGGCGCATGCGCAGTACGTTTGCTGCGGGATCGTGCCTATTTTAAATACTACACGCCTCCTACCCGCCCAATTTAAATTCCGCCGGCCCATTTACGCTACGCCGTCGCAACTTTAGGTGCTTTGTGAATACAGTACTTACGCGTAAAGTTTCGGCAGAGTAGCGTAAATGAGAAACGTTGCACCGGAATAAAGAACCGCTCGCCATCCTGAATCTGGCCCCTAGTGTATATTTCACAGAAAGACGGTACAGAGTTAAAATGAATAGGGCACTGGTTAATCTTAGCACATTACAAGAGTAACAAACGCTACATGGTGTCTACACACAGACAAGCTGTAACGTGATAATGATCTTGTTGTGAATAATATTAGCGACAAGATGCGGCATGTAAATGATTGCTTACACTAGACGTTTGACATTCATGTTAAGTCTTATTTGAGAACGTCATGTGTACTGTGTAAATTAGCCGAGGATTATTTCTATGTACAATGTTGCACGTTTATTTAAAAGGTAAGCTGCCGTTCACTCTGGTAAAGGGTTGTGCTGTCATTTATAAAGGTGTGAATAAACGTATCGCAAAAAAAAAACAATCAATTGGGTCTTTTTTTACTTTTTTCTACTACATAAAAGGAATCTATAAAAGCTGCGATCGTATTGATGCAAATAAACTTATCGGCTTAAAGTGGTTCTAAAGGCTCAAGGTTTTTCCCCTAATAAATTCTATACATTAAGGTGAAGAACCTTTTAGGTGCAGCCCCCCCTCAACCCCCCTTATGCTTACCTGAGCCCCATCTCGATCCAGCAATGTGCAGCAGCTCTCCCGGGTCTCTCTCTCCTCATTGGCTCACATAACAGCAGGAACCATTGACTCCTGCTGCTGTCAATCACAGTCAGTGAGGCAATGAGAAGAGTGGAGTGGGCGGGGCCGAGGCGCTCTTTGTGTGTCAATGGAGATGCATAGCACAGCTTGTGAGCGAGCCTGCTCGAGTGCCCCCCCCCCCCCCCAGCACTTGCTATAGGCAGCATTTTCCAGGGGATAGAAGCCAGAACTGCTGACAGGGGGACCAAAAAGAAGAGGATCGGGGCTGCTCTATGCAAAACCAAAGCAGCTAAGTATAACATGTTTGTTTTTTGTTTTTATTATTATTCTTTCCTTTAGAACAGTGATCGCCAAACTGTGGCTCGGTGGCCGGATGCAGCCATTAGCTTGCTTTTATCTGGCCCTTGGGGCAAGTATTCCCCCCACTGTCAGCAACAGTGGGGCAATATTCTTCACACTGACACCTAAAACAGGATACTATTCCCCCACTGACACCAATGATGGGGCACTATTCCTCCCACTGACACCAATGATGGGGCACTATTCCTCACACTGACATGAATGATGGGGCACTATTCCTCCCACTGACACCAATGATGGGGCACTATTTCTCCCACTTACAACAATGATGGGGCACTATTTCTCCCACTGACACCAATGATGGGGCTCTATTCCTCCCAGTGACACCAATGGTAGGGCACTATTCCTCCCATTGATACTAATGATGGGGCACTATTACTCCCTCTAATACCCATGATGGGGCATTGTTTACTCCCACTGATGCCATCACATCTTCTTTTCCCACTGCCACTGGCTACAGTCCTGCCCCATAAAGTTTGAAGGACAGTAAATTGGCCCTTTGTTTAAAAAAGTTTGGAGACCTATGCTTTAGAATCAGTAGGGTGTTATGTGATCATGAAGCACAACAGTTTCCCTTAAAGTGGATGTAAACCCTCTATACACCCAGTGAAGTGAACAGCCTCAGATGATACACAGAGATGAACCAAATCTCCCTACATAGGTTTTCTCTGTATATCTGCTGTCTTCACATTTATATCCTGTTTAGAAAGTTCAGATGTTGTTAGGAGATTTTCTCTTCCTGTTCAACACAGAGAGTGATGTCTGGGCATACAGCCAAGATAGCCAACATTGCTCATTGGAGGAAAGGCACACATCCCCTCTCCTCATTAGTGTTGCTCACGAATATTCGCATTGCGAATATTCGCTACGAATATTGCATATTCGAGTATTCGCGAATAACTCGAATATTGCGGCGAATATTCGCTATGGCGAATATTCGTATTTTTTCAAATTTATTTTTAAAACAGATCACATCCTAGTGATCTCCATCGACGTCTAAAAACATTGCTGGTATGATTAGAGAGAGACCCTGGGCCGAGTAGCTGATGCGATTCTTTTATGTTGCCGAAAATTCGCATTGCAAATTTTCGGCAACATAAAAGAATCGCATCAGCTACTCGGCCCTTCTTTTGCATCAGAGCCAATCAGAATAACTCGAATATTCGACAAACGGAATATTGCGCGATTATCTTCTCCGCCCTTCTTTTGCGTTAGAGCCAATCAGAATAACTCGAATATTCGGCAAAAGGAATATTGCGCGATATTCCTTTTGCCGAATATTCGAGTTATTCTGATTGGCTCTGATGCAAAAGAAGGGCGGAGAAGATAATCCCGCAATAGGAATATTGCGCGATTATCTTCTCCGCCCTTCTTTTGCCCCCTTATTCTCCTTTCTTTTAAGTAGAGTTAGTGTAGAGTTAGTGTTTAGTGCATATTAGTTTAGTAATACAGGAAATGATCTCCGTTTATGAGAATTTCGCAATCATTTTCGCATTAGCGAAATTTCGCACATTTTTTTTTGGATAAAAATAACTGACGCGTTTCGAGGGTGACCCCTCTTCCTCAGAGCTCTGAAGAAGAGGGGTCACCCTCGAAACACGCCAGACCCTTGGACTACTCTCATCCCACTCAAGTTCACCTGCCAGCAGATCATGTTGGACGTAGTCACTGATGGACTTTCCTAATTTCTCGCTTGATTTTAACACTCGTTTGTGAGTACAATATTTTATTCAATAAATTTCATCTTTTGTTGCAAAGACAATGCCCTCTGTCCTTGTAACACTCTCCCCCAGACTGATAATGCTGCTGTCTGCTGTGCCCTCTGTGCTCCTTCATCCAGAGTAAAGGCACTCTAATACAGGAGATGTGTTACTGGCCAGCAGGCCTGGACTGGGACAAAAAATAGGCCCGGCATTTTAGACTGAGCAGCCGGGGGGGGGGGGCACAGTGGCGCGGTTAATGATGGAATGTGGCATTGCCGCGGCGGTTAATAATGCATTGTAGGGTTCCAGCACCTTGCACCTCTGGACCCCTTTACATTACACAGCACCCTGGACCCCTTTACATTACACAGCACCGCACCTCTGGACCCCTTTACATTACACAGCACCGCACCTCTGGACCCCTTTACATTACACAGCACCCTGCGCCTCTGGACCCCTTTACATTACACAGCACCCTGCGCCTCTGGACCCCTTTACATTACATAGGACCGCACCTCTGGACCCCTTTACATTACATAGGACCGCACCTCTGGACCCCTTTACATTACACAGCCCCCCACAGTTTGTTACACAGACACCCCCCTAAAGGCTCATACACACGATCAGTTAAAACCGATGAAAACGGACTGAGGTTCGTTTTCATCGGTCCAAACCGATCGTGTGTAGGCCCCATCGGTCCGTTATCCTTCGGTCAAAAAACAGATGGCTTGCTTTAAAATTCAACCGATGGATGGCTAACCGATAGGTCAAAACCAATCGTTAGTACGCTCGCCCATCGGTTTTAAACCCGCGCATGCTCAGAATCAAGTCAACGCATGCTTGGAAGCATTGAACTTCATTTTTCTCAGCATGTCGTTGTGTTTTACGTCACCGCGTTCTAACACGATCGTTCTTTTAACCAATGGTGTGTAGGCACATCAGTCTATCAGTCAGCTTCATCAGTGAACCGATAAAAATGGTTCTTCGGACCATTCTCATTGGATGGACCGATCGTGTGTACGCGGCTTAACAGTTCTGGACCCCCTGCATGTTACACAGACCTCACTACAGTACAGACCCACTCCCTACTGTACAGACCCCCCTACAGTACAGACCCCTCTACAATACAGACCCCTTCTACAATACAGCCCATACAGACCCCTCTACATTACAGAGACGTGACCTGCGGCCCGCGGGCCGCCGCGTGCCCGGTTTGCCCTATGGCCAGTCCAGGCCTGCTGGCCAGATCACCAGGTGAAAAGACAAAAAGCCCCCAAAAAACGAATGCAGACACCACATCTAATGATTGGTAAGCAGCAATATATTAAATGTTTGGTTTTGGGTTTATTACCACTTTAAGGTTCCATCATGCACTATGACACACCGCGTACTCTCATCGTATTTCTATCGGCGTTCTCTTTCCACATTCTGTACCTGCAGCTGATAGAAAAGCAAATAGTTGGAGTATTATTCTGTCTTCAAGGCAAATTATTCATTTGTAAACCAGTTCTTTTCACGGAAGCCTCTAAAATCCTTGTCAGTAGATTGTCAGTTTTGGAATCCACCTTTAAGGCATGATCAAAGGCGCACACATTTCCACTTGAGGTAGATATTCAGACAGCAATTTAGAGCTTCCACATTCAGGAGTATTAATGAAGATGCACTTGAAGGCTTTAAGATCTTCTGGTTAAGCTCATTGTGTGGGGATTCAAAATCCTTGTCAGTTTTTATATTCCCACATTTGTCTTGCTATTTCATTTTAAATACAAATTCCCATCCCCCGATCAGCTCCTCATAAGTAAAACAAAACTGTCATCCACTCAATTCACTGTAATGAATCCTCTCTGAATTTTTACTATAAATAATGTCCTATTATCTGCGACATATGTGCATTAAAGGAGAACTCCGGGATAGGGCACCAATGAAAAATACACCTTAGGCCGCGTACACACGGCAGAGAACCTCGACGGGCAGAACACATCGTTCCGCCCGTCGAGGTTCTCTGCCGGCCGTCGAAATCGGCGACCCGCCCGTCGGGAATGGCAACCAGCCATTCATCCAGGCAGGCCGTCGAGCAAATAGAGAGCGTGCTCTCTTTTCGCTCGATGGGATTCCCGACAGGCGGGGCGAGCGCTCTGTGTACACACGGCCGAGGTCCTCGCTGGAATGCAGCTTCCAGCGAGGTTCTCGCTGGTTTCCAGCGAGAACCTCGGTCGTGTGTACGCCACCTCAAAGTGGTTCTAATGGCAGAAGGTTTTTTATCTTAACCTCTCTTAGACCGAGGGCCAGATTCACATAGAATCGGCGGTGGCGTAGCGTATGCCATTTACACTACGCCGCCGCAACTTACTGGAGCAAGTGCCGTATTCACAAAGCACTTGCTCCGTAATTGTGTTGTGGCTTGTATTTAAATTAAGCACGCCCCCGCGCCGATCGAACTGCGCAAAACAGAAAACGTCAATGAAGCCGACGTGAGCGTCATTGACGTAAAGCCCTATTCCTGAACGACTTAGGGCCCTTTCACACGTCCGCCTCCGCTCGTCCGTTTTTACAAGTCCGTAAACGGACTTGTAATGGTTCCCTATGGGATCGCGTCCGTTAGCGGATGATGCATCCGCTAACGTCCGCAAAGATCCGCGTCCGTTTGGATCCGGTTTTTTATACGGAAGAAAACCCTATTTTTCTTCCGTCCGGCGTAACAGATCGGATGAATACGAACAAACGGTCCGTTTTCATCCGATTCCCCATAGGGGAGAGCGGAGGAGAGACAGGGCGGTCCCTGCACAGTGTGCGGGGACCGCCCTGTCCACCGACAGCTGAGCGAGGATCCCCGCTGAGCCGACGGACACACACGGAACGGACCGAAAAACGGTCCGCTCCTTAGTTAAACGACGTAAACGACGGAAAAAGACGACGCTGTCCCGACGCCATACTTAACATGGCATACAACGGACCTACGTAAACTTACCCTTCATATAGAAGGGGTAAGTTTACGCTTACGGAAACGACGTAAACGACGATGAGGCAGCGCAAAAACGTTCGGGAATCGGCGTATCAGGCTCATTTGCATAGACAAATGAGAAATCGACGTAAACGCCACCTAGCGGCCGGCGTAACATTACATTTAAGATCCGACGGTGTAAGTAGGTTACACCAGTCGGATCTTAGCGTAATTCCGGTGTATCTTGTTTTCTGGATAGAAAACAATGATACGCCGGCAGGAAATTTGAATTACACCGGTGTATCTGTAGATACACCGGCGTAATTATTTTGTGAATCTGGCCCCAGGCCTTTATTTGATATTTGTTGCTTATGTAGCACTTCCCTCGAAGAAGCTGCTGGTTTGTTTTGGGTGGCATGTTACCTCTGTTTCTCCGCCATCTAGGGGACTGGATGAGACCTGTAATAAAGTCCACACTGTACATATCTTTTCTGTGGTTTATTACCTAACGGTGTAAAAAATTATAAAAGTAGTAGTAGGTAAGATGATAGAAGAAGTGATAGATAATGGATTCAGACGCATAACAGTCCTGCTTCCAACGACAACTTGCGTCGCCACTCTAGCGTGGGTATAGTGCATCTGCATAGGCCAGAGTGTCATTCTGAACTTTAGCAAAGTCTCTGCCACAGACCTTCTCAAAGAGCGGAGATGTTCTCGGTCCAAAATCCTTCTTAACAGCTTTAAACAGCTTAATCCTGCCAGATACTGATAGATGACCTTCGTCCAGCCTCTCAGAAATGATGTGTCCTTTGATAAAGCAGTAGGCCTCTCTCTCGATACCACACACATGCTTGGTATTTCCCAGACAGGTTCTCCATCGTTTGGCTTCCTCCCTCGGGATGGACAGCACGGGATAACTCTGCAGCCACAGACTTAGGCCGCGTACACACGACCGGTTTCCTCGGCAGAATTCAGCAAGGAACTCGATGGGAGACGTATTCTGGCGAGGAAACAGGTCGTGTGTACACTTTTCGCCGAGAAACCCGTCGAGCCAAAAAGAGAACATGTTCTCTAATTCCTCGTTGGGCAATGGGAAAATTTGGCTCGACGAGTTTTTTGACTGCCGAACTAGGAACTTGACGGGGAAAACAGAGAGAGAGAGAGGCTACGCAGCAAAGGCTTGCGTGAAAAGCCAAGTCTTCAGTGACCCGCGGAAGACTGGGATAGTAGGGGCCTCTTGGAGCTCGACAGGGAGGCTATTCCATAATATGGCACCTGGTGGAAAAAGGCCCGACTACCATGCCGGATCTTCTTGGGCACCGAGATGTAGAGGAGATCTCTGCCGGTAGATCTGAGTGATCCGACAAGAGCTTGTTTATGAAAACGAGAGCAGAGATAGCTTGGGGCCAGGCCTCTCATAATCTTAACAATTATATATCCTGCCTTAAATAAGGTGCAATAGTGGACTGGAAGCCAATGCAAGGTGCAGAGGACAGGGGTGATATGATCCCTCAACTGGACATTCATGAGTAACTTTGCCACTGCATTTTGAATAAGTTGAAGCTTCTGCACTAACATCTTTGGCAATCCCAGATAAAGAGAGTTGCAGTAGTCTAGGTGCTACCTATCGTGGCACAGATGACAGTTTTTTCTGGCTGAGATATTCAGATATTTAAACAGTCCCCTCAGAAGTTTTGGCTGCCAGTGACATACACTGATGTCCTTTTTTATCTGAGGAGCCAGGGTTAAACCTGAATCTAGGACAAATCCCAGTTCACGGACCTGGGGGGGCACCTCCAGAGCAGGACCAAATGAGGGAGGACAAGGTGGGGGATATGTGGGGGGGTGGCCAGATCTCTGAAGATGATCACCTCAGTTTTTCCCCTTTTAAGTTTCAGGAAGTTGGCAGACATTCATGTGTTGATGGCCTTCTAACAGCTGGCAAGGGTGGCATCAGCAGTCTGGTTCCTAGGAATCTTCAGGTAGACCTGGGTGTCGTCAGCATAAACTTGGTACTGGATGGCGTGGGAAGGCAAGGGGCCTCATATAGATATTAAACACCAGGGGTGACAAGCAGAGCCTTGTGGCACTCCACAGTCCAGGGCGGTGTACTTAGAGTAAAAGGGGCCAGTCTTGACTCCCTGAACTCTACTCTCTAAAAAAGAGGCCACCCATGCTAGAGCCAACCCACTCATCCCCAAAACAAATATCATCCGCTCCAGTAAGATTCCATGATTTATGGTCTCAAATGTGGACGACCAAGAATCTGTGACCGCAGGCAACCTGTACGTTGCTTCGCCTGCCCCTGCCATTCTGCTGACGTATATCTACATCAGGCAGTCGGCAAGCGGTTAATAAAACCAAAGCTTTATGAGATTGCACAAGGTGGAGAGTTGACATCTTTCTCACCACCTCGTCTACTCAAAGAATGTTTCACTGTATTAGCAGTGTCTACTAGAGTGATTTCCAGCTTCTAGAAGGGTCCCACAGGTATGGCACACACACAGTTACATTGATCCAAACTAAAAAGCTTTCTGAGATTGCACAAGGTGGAGGGGTGACATCTTTCTCACCACCTCGTCTATTCAACGAATGCTTCTAAATGGTGCGGCATTTTGGAGACCACTGGTATATTGTGAACCTAGGAAATTTCAAACTTGTACACACAGAACTAAATGGAAGCATCCAACAAATGTAATATCTCTGGAAAGGTGTGTCTCACACAGCAAGGGTTCCCCAAGCCTGAATGGTGCCTATGCTCAACAGCCAACCTCCTGTGTTCATTAAACAGGACCTGGAAGCTAGTGAAGATCACTGTAGTAGAAGTGTCTACTAAAGGGATTTCCAGCTTCTTGAGGGGTCCCACAGGTATGGCACACACATAGTTACATTGATCCAAGAGAAAAATATACATACTGTATATCGACGCTGTATCCTGGCCTAGGCCAACAAGGCCCAGGCCTAGGGCAGCACGGAAAGTGTCCCCTCTGGCTTGTGCTACACTGTTGGTGTAACGCAAGCTGTTTCTAATTTTGACTGTCCTATCATCCTGGACCACAGACCTTCCTCACTGCTATATGTTTTCTGCTGTACCATTGGCATGGTTATATCTTCTAAGTCCTCTCCATAAAAATATTAGAAATTTGTGTTTGAAGTAGAACTATAGGCAACACTTTTTTCATTTTGGATAGATTAACCACTTTGCAACCGCCCTATGCCGAAAGTACGGCTCTAGGGCGGTTGCTGTATTCTAACTGGCCGTTAATTAACGGCCTGTCAGAATCGCGCTCCCGCGCGCCTCCTGAGGCGCGCACACGGGAACATCCGTGACCGCCGGGTCCAGAGGACCCGGCGCATCACGGATCACGGTAAATCGCCGCTGATAGCGGTGGTTTACCACGTGATCGCTCCGTCCAATGACGGAGCGATCACTTGTCAACAGAGCGGCGTCATGTGCTGACGCCGGTTCCTCCCTCCTCTCTCTGTACCGATCGGTACAGTGTGAGAGGAGAGGGGAGGGAGCGGATGGCAGCGCCAGTGCTGCGGGCTGGATCTGTGACAAATGTAGTCACAGATCCATCCATCCCTACCTCCCTGCTCAGCCATCCCTGCTGCATATACTCTGCATTACTCTGGGCAATACTCACCTGGGCATACTCAGGCAATACTCAGGCATACTCTGGCAATACTCTGGCAATACTCTGGCAATACTCTGCCAATACTCTGCCAATACTCTGGGCATACTCTGCCAATACTCTGCCAATACTCTGCCAATACTCTGGGCATACTCTGCCAATACTCTGGGCATACTCTGCCAATACCCTGGGCATACTCTGGCAATACCCTGGGCATACTCTGGCAATACTCTGGCAATACTCTGCAATACTCTGGGCATACTCTGCAATACTCTGGGCATACTCTGCAATACTCTGGGCATACTCCGCAATACTCTGGGCATACTCTGCAATACTCTGGGCATACTCTGCAATACTCTGGGCATACTCTGCAATACTCTGGGCATACTCCGTAATACTCTGGGCATACTCCGCAATACTCTGGGCATACTCCGCAATACTCTGGGCAAACTCCGCAATACTCTGGGCATACTCCGCATACTCTGGGCATACTCCGCAATACTCTGGGCATACTCCGCAATACTCTGGGCATACTCTGCATACTCTGGGCATACTCCGCAATACTCTGGGCATACTCCGCAATACTCTGGGCATACTCCGGGCATACTCCGCAATACTCTGGGCAATACTCTGGGCAATACTCTGGGCATACTCCGCAATACTCTGGGCATACTTAGCAATACTCTGGGCATACAGCAGCCCCTGTCCCTGCGAGCTTGCATGCAGAAGCGAACGCATACGCAAGTCCCGCCCACATATAAAAACGGTGTTCAAACCACACGTGAGGTATCTTTATATAATGTTTTGGGATTCTATGTATTTTTCTAGCAAATAAATGATGATTTTTACATGTAGGAGAGAAATGTCAGAATTGGCCTGGGTGCTCCCTGCATGTTGGGCCTCTGTATGTGGCTGCACTGTGTAAAAGTCTCACACATGGGGTATCGCCATACTCGGGAGGAATAGCAGAATGTGTTTTGGGGTGTAATTTGTGGTATGCATATGCTGTGTGTGAAAAATAACCTAATAATATGAAAATTTGATGAAAAAAAAAAAATCTTGATTTTGCAAAGAATTGTGGGAAAAAATTACAACTTTAAAAAACTCACCATGTCTCTTTCTAAATACCTTGGAATGTCTTCTTTCCAAAAAGGGGTCATTTGGGGGGTATTTGTACTTTTCTGGCATGTTAGGGTCTCAAGAAATGAGAGAAGCTGTCAGTACTTCAGGTGTGATGAAATTGATCAATTTTCAGGATTTGGTACCATAGCTTGTAGACCCCATAACTTTCACCCAGACTAAATAATATCCAAAATTTTTTTTTTTTTTTTACCAAAGATATGTAGCAGTATACATTTTAGGCCAAATTTATGAAGAAAAATTACTTTTTTGCAAAATTTTATAATAGAAATGAAGAAAAATTATTATTTTTTGCAAAATTTTGTTCTTTTTTCATTTATAGCAAAAAAAATAAAAACCGCAGAGGTGATGAAATACCACCAAAAGAAAGCTCTATTTGTGGGAAAAAAAGGACAAAAAATTCATTTGGTTATAGTGTTGTATGACTGAGTTATTGTCATTCAAAATGTGGGAGCACCGAAAGCTGAAAAGTGGTCTGGTTATTAAGGGTGTTTAAGTGCCCAGTAGTCAAGTGGTTAAGGGAGGGTTTTAGCCCCTGTCAGTTTTTTTTTTTTTACCATCCCTGTCCCATTGCAGAGATTTCCCTTCACTTCCTGCCCAATAGCTAAACAGGAAGTGATAGGAAATCTATGCAAATTAAGGGAATCCATTCCCCCAACCCAAGCATTGAGAACTAGTGTCCCCACTCGAAAATGTCAGGGTGGGTCTTAAACAGAAAGGGGCGTGGCCTTGACAGTAAGGGGGTGGGTAATATTTAAATTAGGGGGTGCACGAGTTTAGTCAGGCCTAGGGCAGCACAAAACCTAAAAACACCACTGCTGTATATACTTCAGTATAAGCCGAGTTTTTCAGCACATTTTTTTGTGCTCAAAATGCCCCCCTTGGCTAATACTCGAGTCATCTTTTTGCCCCTGATCTCCCGGATTTTGGGGACCCTGGACTCCAAACTTGGCACACATGTAGCCGCACTCTTCCTCTACAAGTGTGCAAAGTTTGTTGTCTGGGGACCTACGGCTGGAGAGCACCGATTTTTCAAAGCGAGGCACCCCTTCCATAGACTCCCATGTTAAACGGTCATTTCTCCAGTGACTTTGGGGACCTGGTACTGGCCGGTCGTAGGTCCTCTGGACCCGCAACTTGGCACACATGTAGCCCCATTTCTCCTCTACAAGTGTGAAAAGTTTGTTGTCTGGGGATTTACGGCTGGGGAGAACCCCTTCCCTAGACTCCCATATTAAACGTCAGTCAGGCATGGGCATAGTGAAGCATGGGCATAGTGAGGGATGGGCACAGTGAGGCATGGGCACAGTGAGGCATGCACATGCACACAGTGAGGCAAAGTGAGGCACAGTGAGGCATGCAGGAATAGACCATTCTACTGGCTCCCTCAGATTTAAGGAAGTGTCAGTGCTAAGTAGCCTGCTATATTCACACGGACAGTTCCAGTGTTACATATAGAGACAAATTGGTGGGATTTATATAATCAAGATCTAAATCATCGCTTTTTTTATAATAAGCACCATAAAGCCTGCCACAGAACAGTCAGATGTACATGCCAGAACAGGCCATCTCCTCATATCTTTTGGACCAGATGATGCCGTTTATTGACATTTATGATCTGATTTTGGTAAAATGTTTCCTTTGGCATTAACAATTCAGTGAATGACTCCACATGTCTGGCATTGACCTTTAACATTCATAAATTACAGGCACCTAATGAATACTGGAGTGTACAGAGGTTAAATAACTTGATGATAGACATTTTTTTTTTTTTTTTTTATGCAAACAAGGTCATCCATCTCTACTTTAACCACTTAAATGACAATTACGTGGTCGTGCGACCTGGCGTCCTTTCTTCCCCACAAATATAGATTTATTTTGGTGGTATTTGATCATCTTTGCCGTTTTTATTTTTTGCGCTATAAACAAAAAAAAGCGCCAATTTTGAAAAAATAATAATATTTTTTTTACTTTTTGCTATAATAAATATCAAATAAAAATAAATTCTCAGTTTAGGCTGATATGTATTCTTCTACATATTTTTGGTAAAAAAATCGCAATAAGAGTATATTGATTGATATATATAGATTTATGATTTTTTTTATTATTATTATGTTTTTACTAGTAATGGCAACGATCAGTGATTTTTATCATGACTGCGATATTACAGCGGACACATCGGACACTTTTGACGCTACTTTGGGACCATTCACATTCATACAGCGAACAATGCTATAAATAGGTATGATTAGTGTATAATGTGACTGGCAGGGAAGGGATTAACACTAGGGGGCGATTAAGAGGTGTGTTCCCTAGGGAGTGATTCTTACTGTGGGGGGAGGTGACTGACTGGGGGAGGTGACTGATCGGTTGATTACAAGGGACACACCATCGGTCTCCTCTCCCTGACAGGACATGGATCTCTGTGTTTACACACAGAGATCCATGTCCCTGGCTCTGTAACTGTCAATCGCGGGTACCAGACGGACATCGCGGCCGACAGGCACGTGCATCGGCACCCACGGGACGCGGCGGGCACGCGCATGTTTTGCTGGCGGCGCGCCCCCTAGTGGCCGGGAGGCCCGAGGATATCATATGATTTCCACCCAAGATGGCAGAGCATCACGTCATTTGACAATACAGCAGTATTAAAGTGGTTAAAATCCCCTTACAGGATATGGCACTATACTAGTGCCGACATGAGCGCTTTACACAGAAACGGCAGAAGACTGCTAGTAAGATGACCACAGGATGATGTCATCAAGGCAGCTCTCCCCTGCTGTACACCTTACACCCTAGGGCAGAACTTTATAATTTTTTATTTTTTTTGTACTAGGACCCTGCTGCCACCCATCCAATAGGAAGTATCCACATCAGGCAGACACTAATGTGGATCTCCAAAAAAGACCCCAAACCGGGAAGAGAAGAAGATTTAAGGCCACATTGCCATAAGGCTGGGGCTACAGATAAGTATGAAGTGCTTTTAGATAGGAGTATTGTCTTTGATAGAAAGCGTATTAGCTGTAGGGGTTTAGGGGTTCAGCATTTTACCCTGAAGTGGGGCTTTAAGTGATTTTTTTGTACCACTTGGGACCACAACCACCTACGAGGGCGCTGTTACATTAGCTTGTATTGGATGCTATCCCAGATGTAATTTGCTTAATTAAAAATGATGAAATCTGGTATTTTTACCCAACCCTCAGTCATTGCATTGGCATGTGCAGGCTTCAAGGCAGGAACAAAGGTCCATGGGAAAGAATAATTAAAGCGCTGAGCTGCCGCATATCCTGTAAGCTACATGAACACACTGTGCTTCATAACACAAATGTTTAAAAGAGATCCCAAAATCAGAAACGGGGTATATGATGTGAGTATGAAAAGCGGCCACTAACATTTGTATCTATTTTTTGACTTCTCAGGCTTTTTATAATAATCCCGGACCTGTATGCTGATGACCCAAAGCCCTAATGCATAAGAAATGAACAAAAGCTTGATTACCAACTGTTCCTGATTTCCGGGGACAGCCGCTGGTTTTCAAGATCCATCCCTTGGAATAATTGTCCTTGGAAATGTTCCTGGTTTTTAATACTAACCAAATGTATTTTGAAGGCCATGCTGTCTTATGTTGGCCTCAAATCTCATCATCTATTCATATTTTACTGAAGACACATTTTGAATGCAATGTAAAAGGCCATTGCCATACCAGTTGTGTTATTCAGCAATATTCAACAAAGAGTTTTTACTTATAAGTCTGAATTCTTAACTTCAGTAACCTGAAGTAGCTAAGCAGGGTCTGCCTTTTACTAGTCAAGGGGAATTCTGGGTTCTGAGGGTTTTCAGAAGAAGGTGCGCATTTAAAGCGGATCTCCACCCTAAAGTGAAGATCCGCTGATCGGAACCCTCCCCCCCTCTGGTGTCACATTTGACACCTTTCAGGGGGAGGGGGGTGCAGATACCTGTCTAAAGACAGGTATTTGCACCCACTTCCGGCCCGCAGTCTCGGGCAAAAGACGGGTTTTTCCCATTGTGTGCTGGGAACACTCGGCTCCCAGCACACAGCGGGAGCCAATCGGCGGGCGCAGCGCGACTCGCGAATGCGCCGTAGGGAACCGGGCAGTGAAGCCGGAGCGCTTCACTTCCTGCTTCCCTCACCGTGGATGGAGGGGGGAGCAGCAGAGAGACGAGCGATCGCTCGTCCTCTGTTGCGGACGCCGCTGGACTCCAGGACAGGTAAGTGTCCTAATATTAAAAGTCAGCAGCTGCAGTATTTGTAGCTGCTGGCTTTTAAAGGGGCCATCCGCTTTAAGATTTATGTAATCTCTCTATGCAGGTTTCCTTATCACTTAAAGGAGATGTAAATAAAAATAAAAAATTATGCTGAAATGACTGTTTACAGGGTATAGAGACATAATAGTTAACTGATTCCTTTTAAAAACAATTAAAAATAGATAAAAATCAATCATATAATGTACCTGTAGTTTCTAGTTTCGTTTTTGCATGTGGTTTCCTGCCTCTCTGCTGTACAGAGCATACAGAGCCATAGAGCAGTGATGGTTTGGAAAACGAAACTGATCCAAAGGGGAAGTGCTGTGGGGTTTTAGACACACAGTAATCACACCTCCTTGATTAGTGACCACAGAGAGAAAGCTCCCAGCACTGTGGTTATCAGGAAACAGACAACCAGGAAGTGTGGAGATCAGAGAAGAATTACAGCAACTTGAGAGCAAAAACGAACAACGAGGACATGAAAACAGCACTGCATTAAGGTAAAGGAAGCTATTAAGATAAAAAAAAAAAAAAATCCTTTACAAACCCTTTAACCACTTGCCTACTGTGCACCTACACCCCCTTCCTGCCCAGACAACATTTTAGCTTCCAGCACTGCGTCGCTTTAACTGACAACTGCGCGGTCGTGCCAGATGGCTCACAGGTGGGCTATAAACAAAAAAAGAGCGTACATTTTGAAAAAAAAACACAATATTTTTTGCTTTTTGCTATAATAAATATCTAATTAAAAAAAAAAAAAAAAAAAAATTATCTCAGTTTAGGCCGATACGTATTCTTCTACATATTTTTGGTAAAAATAAATAAAAAATAAAATCGCAATAACCGTATAGTGACTGGTTTGCGCAAAAGTTATATTGCCTACAAAATAGGGGACATAATTATGATTTTTTATTTTATTTATTTTTTACTAGGAATGGCGGCGATCTGCGATTTTTTTTCAGGACTGTGACATTATAGCGGACACATCGGACACTTTTGACACATTTTTGGGACCATTCACATTTATACAGTGAACAATGCTATAAATATGCATTGATTACTGTATAAATGTGACTGGCATGGAAGGGGTTAGCCACTAGGGGGTAGGGAAGGGGTTAAATGTGTGTCCCAAGTACTGTTCTAACTGTAGGGGGAGGGGGGTGACTGGGAGGGGTGACCGAATGGGTTCCTGTGTACAAGGGACACAGATCGGTCTCCTCTCTCCCTGACAGGACGTGGAGCTCTGTGTTTACACACAGAGCTCCACGTCCCTGCCCAGTTACTGGACAATCGCGGGTACCCGGCGGCCATCGTGGCCGCTGGGCACGCGCACTGTGTTCCCAGTAACGCGGCAGGCCCTCTAGCGGCTTTAAATGACAGGACGTCATTTGTTTTATTTTTATTTACTTTGTTTTATTTTTATTTACTTTGTTTTATTTTATTTTTTTTTTATGGTTGAACTGGATGGACTTGTGTCTTTTTTCAACCTGACTAACTATGTAACTATGTAACTATGTAAGAACAATAGAGCATTCCACCCGCCGTCATTTGACGGCAGGCGGTTGTTAACTGGTTAAAGTGTTAAGCCCCGTGCAGACTGACCTTTTCCATCGTGTGTATGCCCCATCTGAGTATTTCCATTGGAAATTCCATTGAATTCCATCGGAGTTTACATAGAGAACATGTTCTCTTTTCCTCCGATGGAATTACGTCAGAATTCCGATGTGAATTTGGTCGGACAAAGGTCCGATCATGTGTACGGGGCATTAGTAAACCCACATCATAAAAAATGATCAATAAATGGTGTATTACATGCTGTTCATACTCACTTAGTCACTATGAGATTCGTTTTCTGTGTTCTGCAAAAACCCTGGTTGATCCTGCTGAGGAATGTAAACTCCGATGGCAGGTGTTTGGTAGCACTGTAGCCATGCCCACAATATAGTTGTATATAAAATGCACTCCTTATTTGTCAAAAAGTGTTTCTCAGTGCTAAACCTTTCATCTAATTTTAAAACTTCTGCATTTGTAAATTCCAAAAGCCAATATAAAGGAATAGTAGAGGTAAAAAAAGCACTTGTGGGTTGAACTTTTTTTTTTTGTACAATTCTCATTTGAGGGGGCATGGCAAGAGGTGTGTCCTATGCCTACATACTTTTGTCGATAGGTCTCCTTCATTCCCATCTCAGAAAGCTGGGAGGTATGACATTTGACAGAAGGTGAGGAAGGTGCTATGTTGTCTCTTCAACACCTGATTTAACCCTGTAAATGGTGCACTACTCCGCTAAAGTCTTGTGCCTAGCAGGACCCCATACGCTTGCATGGGTCACATTTAGTGGCGGTAACACTTGCCGAATGCAAAATGCTATTACATTTTTCCCATGGCCCCCGAAGCCCAGCATTGTGGCCATGACATGTATACAGCCCTGAACGGCTGCATGCCAGTGTTCATATGGGGGGCGACAAAATCATTGTTCAACCACCTGGTTTTACTACCTCCTTGGATGCTCATGAAGCCTCGTACACATGGCCAGGAATCTCATTGTGAAAAAGCTGACGGTTTTCCCGACGAGATACCTGGTAAGCTTTTCTTGCAAAGCCGAGTGTACACACCGCACATTCAAAAGAACCACCATTCTTTCGAATGGCAAGAACGCGGTGACATCATCAACACAACAAGCATGCCCTCGTCACATTCGATGCCGTCGCCGCCATCTTGCTTCACCCTACACTACCCTTGTACGCTCCATCACATGCGCCAAAGCCTCATCGAGCATGCACAGGCTTACCGGAGGACAGATTCCCGGCAGTTTTCTCGACGAGAAAACATACACGCGACCGGTTTTCTCAGCAAAAAGCTCTGCCAGCAGTATTCTTGCCAAGAAAACCGGCTGTGTGTACGAGGCTTAAAAGAGGAGTGCCAAAGGTTGCTTGCCCATGGATTTTATTCGAGAACTCAAGAACAGTATGGGGTTGATTTATTAAAATTGGAGTGTACAAAATCTGGTTCAGCTATGCATAGAAACCAATCAGCTTCCGTTTTTTTTTTTTTTGTTAAAGCTTAATTGAACAAGCTGAAATTAGAAGCTGATTGGCTACCATGCACAGCTGCACCCGGTTTTGCACTCTCCAGTTTTAGTAATTTAACCCCAATATCCTTTAGAAATATAGCTTCATGCTAGCTGACAATGAAAGGGTTATTGAAGTCGGCAAGAACATGGTAGCCGTGTAAAAGTTGCACAGCCCCTGGGCTTGTATCCCTTCCAAAACCATTATCTTGTTGGTACAAGTTCCCGGCAGAGGGTTTTTTTTTTCTTCTTCTTCTTTCTTCATTGTGGTTATGAAATTAAACAAAGATCTGGGATAATAAAAAAAAGTGTTTAACAGCTTTATGGCTGTTTACAAGTGTCTGTGTGAGTCAGAGCCGGGTGTACGAGGCACTAAGGTGCTGGCAAAAGATCTTTTGCACCTCATGTTTTTTTACCGACTGTGATAAGGAATTTTCCATGCTGAGAGATGACCTTCTGCTAGGATAATTCTGTTGAGCCGTCCACTTCCATGTCGTATATCTTGGATCGGCCGCTACCAGGGTCGCCTTTTATTAAATCGGGTGCTTCTCCGCAAGGAGTTGAAGTTAATTATCAGCATTCACCAGATGCAAAAAGCGGCCTGATGAATAATGTAGGAATGTCTTGGGACGCGTGTTCTGTGGGTGCGGGAACTCTGTGTGGGAAACGTTTTCCAAGACTTTTAACCTCCTCGGTCCCAGAAATGCTCTCTATAGGGTTTTTGGGAAGTGTAGTTTGTTGCATTTCCACTTTTGCTGTCAAATTTGAAAACTTTCCACCGTACAGTATGTTTGTTATGTTTTCCCATTGACACAGCATACCTAAAAATAATAATAATAATAAAAAAATCTTATATTTCTAGTTTCTTTGGAGCAGTAGGACTCTATCATAACAATCAATCTACAATTAGGGGATACAGCCAGGGGTAGTTTTCTTTATAAAGTGCATCAACATACAATATACCACCCAAGCCTTTGTGAGTCGGGTGACCACATTTCCAAACTGCCATACAGGGACACATCCCCTCTCTCACCTTCCCCCAAAAAAAGATGATGTAGTCTCGGGGTTGATGGGAAATTTGGCAGCGGGTTATCTGTCAGATGAATTTGCCACTTGCCACAAGATGCAGTGTCGCTTGCCACCAGATGTAGTGCCGCTTTCCACCAGATGCAGTGCTGCTGTCGCTCCCTCTGCATGAGCCACATGCGTAGAAGGAAAAGAGTGGCATCACTATCTGGAGAGTGAAGATCACACCAGTCCCTACTGCTTACCGCTAGGTGCAAGAGAAGGAAAAGGTGCCGAGGTGGGTGGGGACAGTAGTGCTGCACTAGGCACAGACCTCGCTCCCAGTCTCACTGTCTGAGAGTAAATTGTCACTTGTTGCAAGATGCCAGGCAACACTGGTCCTAGCAACCACTTCCGGAAATGTAGTTATTAGTTAGTATTGGGTGGCTGTGTCCTCTGTTTCATTCCGGGACATTGTATTGTCCCGCAATGAAGGTGCCCGGGACCCAGGACAGACATGTCAATTGCGGGACAGTCCTGGGCAATCCGGGACATGTGGGCACCCTATTTGTCAGGACAGATGGTGTGCACCATCTTGTTTGCCACTAATAATTAATATACCTTATATACTCGAGTATAAGCTGAGTTTTTCAGCCCTTTTTTTTAGGCTGAAAATACTCGATTCAGTGTACCTGAAGTCATTGACAGGCTGCTGGCGTCCATCGTTTAAAACTTGCGGTCTCTTCCTGGTCCCTTCCGTGATACGTGGAACTGTGTCTGCTGAGAAACGCCTATCACGGACGTTCTTTCATTCTCGGGTTTCCCAGCAGACACTGTGTTCAGTGTTCCGATGCCTTTTCATCCTCGGAAAAGAGGACATCTGTGATTGGCGGAAAACACTGAACACAGTGTCTGCTGGGAAACTGAGTCCAAAGATGAGAACGTCTGTGATAGGCGGAACTGTGTCTGCTAAGAAACGCCTACCACGGAAGGGACCAGGAGGAGACCGCAAGTTTTAAACAATCAGCCTGTCAATTTCAGGTACACTGACAACGGGCACAGTGAGGATGGGCACAGTGAGGTTGCAATGGGCACAGTGAGGATGGCACAGTGAGGTTGCAATGGCTACAGTGAGGTTGGCACAGTGAGGTTGCAATGGGCACAGTGAGGATGGGCACAGTGATGTTTCAATGGGCACAGTGAGGCGTGCAAATGGGCATTGTTGACCCACTTTTCCGCTTACAGTGGCTGCTGCATTCTTGCCCTCGGCTTGTACTCGAGTCAATACGTTTTCCCATTTTTTGTGGTAAAATTAGGTACCTCGGCTTATACTCGGGTCGGCTTATACTCGTTTATATACGGTAGTGCATGGTTTGGGGAGCCATGTCATCTTCACTGTGTAGCCACATATATGCATCCACTCTGCATTAAAGCCTACTCTGCCGAGAGGCCACATTTATGCAAAAGTGGACAATGGCCCTTGGGTAGGAGGGATCATTCTTGTGTAAACATGAATAAGCTATACGGCCTCATTCACACGAACACTGAGACCTGTATACTGTGATTGGGCATTTATGTTTCTGGAGCCCCCAGGTGCTGTGTGCAAGTAGCCCATATAAGCATAGGTGTGCGGAACCTTTTGCATTAGTGTCAGGGCCGTCTTTAGCGCAGGGCTAATGGTGCACTTGCCATGGGCCCAATCTATGTTGGGGAGGCCCGCGCTACCCGCAAATTTGCAGAGTGCACAGAGGACACAGGAGATTGTATTAACGAACTAGTCAGCAGAGAAGGGGTGGGGCCGGGAGCTCGGAACAGAGCAGCTGTAGTGAGAGCAGTGATCAGCATTGGAGCATCAGTGGAGCTCCCGGCCTCACTCCCTCTATACTGGCTGGGGAATACAGAGGCCGGGATCTCGACTGACGCTCTAACCCAGCCCCATGCAGCCTGTATGCTCAGGGTGGAGCAGTTGTAGTGAGAGCAGAGAGTGGAAACCCCGCCCACAGACTTATGAATGTATGTAGAGAGCTTGGCTGGCCAGATATGTCCTTACACCCATAAAATGCCTGACTGCAGAAACCCTGAGCTGTGTTAGTCAACTGTAATGCTGTGCAATGCTGAAATTTCTCTGACTATCTCCTGTATAATGTGTGCAGTCTCTGATAGTCTCCTGTAGCATGTCCGCAGTCTCTAATTGTCTCCTGTAGCATGTCTGCAGCCTCTGGTTGTCTCATGTAGCATGTCCGCAGTCTCTGGTTGTCTCCTGTAGCATGTCCGCAGTCTCTGGTTGTCTCCTGTAGCATGTCCGCAGTCTCTGATTGTCTCCTGTAGCAGGTCCGCAGTCTCTGACCCTCTCCTGTAGTATGTGTGTTAATGTGCCGCTTTACTTACTTAATTATTTGAGATAGCTCCACTGCTCAGTGAGTGGTAATGATGTGCATTAACCTGTAGCAACCAATCAGTGAACAGTAGTGATCTGCTGTAATCTCTACCAACCAATCAGTAAGTGGTAATGATGTGCTGTAACTCCTAGCAACCAACCAGTGAGTGCTAATAATGTGCAGTAACCTCTAGCAACCAGCCAGTGAGCGGTAAGGATAGGCTGTAACCTCTGGCAACCAATTGCAATCACTGTGTGATCTGCTGCAGTAAACAGATTTTGAGTCTGCACCTGCTATTTTTTGTATGTCTCAGAATGGAGGGGGGGGGGGGGGGGGGCAAGAAAATTTTTTCCCAGGGCCCAATCAATATTAATGACTGCCCTGATTAGGGTGTGCACCCCAAAGCTCAAACACATGCGTGTGTGTGTATGTTTCTAGATATGGCCCTGGCACATTGATCTCCCTATATTAAAGCAGAAGTAGGGTGCTACTACTCGATATGATCAGAAGATTGTTCAGAGCTACCTGAGTGTGGAGAAGAAGTCGCACAGCTGCAGTAGCAATTATGAGAAAAGATGGTCCGCAACTCCTTGCTAGCTCTTTAAAATTTAAAAAATGTATTGATTCTCCATAAAAGACACAGACAGCAAATGTAAATGCATTTCAGCCTTTTGGGCCTTGTTCACTACCTGACTACATTGATTCCCTGTTGGCACAGTGAAAGAGGAGTGCGTAAACACTTCTCTTATGGCAGAGCCGGTAAGAGGGAGATCTTTCCCAACTCCCCGCTGCTACACAGAGTGGTAATGCTAATGTACACCAGGTGATTAGGGTGTGCCCAGGCACGTTGTCACCTCCTTTCTTGGTTCTGAAATCCCAAGTGTCATCAGTTTTACCTCAGGATGAGCCTCTGGGGAGGATTTCCCGGTAGACTTTTAATGAATAGGCATGCACACAGGGTGTGCTGGATGTGCCTGGGCACACCTTGTGTGGATGCCTATTCATTGGGGGCCAGATTCTCAGAAGAGATACGATGGCGTATCTCCAGATACGCCGTCGTATCTCGGTTTCTGAGGCGGTGTATCTGAGGCCTTGTACACACGGCTGAATATATCCGCTGTGAACGGTCCCCGGACCGTTTACAGCGTATATTTACGCCGGGGTGTTTTGACCCGATGGCTGTACACACCATCGGATCAAATTCCCCGCCGACGGACAGCGCGGTGATACGCCGCCACGTCACCGCACCAGGAAGTAAACACTTCCGCGCGCATGCGTCGGATCCATTCACAGGATACGACGCATGTGCGGCAAGATATGTCCGCTGGTTTGCCGTACTAACCAGCGGACATATCTGACGGCCAGCTATCCGGCGGAATTATTTCAAAGCATGCTTTGAAATTTTTCCGCCGGATGAATCCGGCAAAAAGCGTCCGTTTGCCCCTACAGATGAGGGGATTTTTCGGCTGAAATGGTCCGTCGGACCATGTTCAGCGGAAATATCCCCTTGTGTGTACAAGGCCTTTGCGACTGATTCTTAGAATCAGTTACTCATAGATTTGGCGTAGATCCGACTGGCGTAAGTCATTAACACCGTCGTATCTAAGTTGCAATTTTCGACGATTTCTGCGTCGAATATGCAAATGAGCTAGATACGCGTATTCCAGAACGTATTTGCGCCCCGTCGTCGTAGTTTACGTCGTTTGCGTAAGCGTAAGGTTACCCCTGCTATATGAGGGGTAACCTTGCAAAGGTTCAGCGTACGCCATGTTAAGTATGGACGTCGGGACAGCGTCGTGTTTTTCCGTTGTTTACGTCGTTTACGTAACTCGTTCTCGAATAGGGCTTTGCGTAAGTGACGTTCACGTCGGTTTCATTGACTTTTTGCAATGAAACATGCACACTGGGCTACGTTTATGGCCGGCGCATGCGCAGTTCGTTCGGCGCGGGGACGCGCTTAATTTAAATACAAGACGCCCCCTACATTGCCAATTTGAATTACGCGGGGATACGCCGGGCCATTTACACTACGCCACCGCAGATTACGGAGCAAGTGCTTTGAGAATACGGCACTTGCGTCCAAACTTGCGGCGGTGTAGTGTAAATGCGATACGCTATGCCCCGCTGTCATTTACGGCCAGATACGAGAATCTGGCCCTTAAAGTCTACAGGGAAATCCTCACCAGAGGCTCATCCTGTGGTAAAACTGATGACATTTGGGATTTCAGAACCAAGAAAGGAGGTAAATACGTTTTAATGGCCATATTTCTACATTAGTTCTGAAAGACAAAGCAAAGTCCTCCGTGGCTGCCCAAGAACAGATCTTTCTCTTCAATTCTGAGTCACCATTCCTAGGAAAGTGACTGGAAAGTTGAGCGATTTCCGCCTGTGAATTCCTTTCCTGATCCGGTATTTTTCATACCCAAAGTTGACAACATTCACCGCAATCAGACGGGAACACCCTCCTTTGATCGAGGAACAGATGGATATCATCGCTTCCGGTGGGTTGAAGTACACACTTTTCAGATCTCTATAATCTGAGATCCCATCTATCTGGTAAGCGGCATTGTTATTACATCTTTCTGGCTGCCAATAGATCAAGGCTTCTTCTGAATACTGGAATATCCTAGCTAACACTGGATTGATTCTCAGAGATTTTGTGTTATTTCAAATATCCATAATCTTTTTGGAATTTTTTTTTTTTTTTTTTACACAGCACTGTGTTTTTTGAAGATATACATATATATGGACTATTTTGCATAAGAGTGATTTTATTTACATGAACTTTTTTCGCACATTCATTTTTCTCAGATAATTCTTGTGGTCATACACTTTTTTTGTGTTTATTTATTTCTTATGGGTATAATTTTCACTAATTAACTCACCTGGTGAATATTTGAACTTGTTTCTTAACAGTTTCTAGTTCTAAATTCATATCATATGATTTAGTGGTTGCACGCTTGTTCTATTTTTCCACATGTTTATTGGGTTTTAAGTATTTAGGCTTTTTACTTGTAGCAGCACCATTTTTCAATTTTTCACTTTTTTAATACATCAAATATTTGTTTCTTTCCATTTTTATATTTTGTCCTAATATGACAGGCCTCGTACACACTACCGTTTTCCTCTGCAAAATCCATCAAGAAAAATGCTGGCAGAGCATTTTTGCCAAGAAAAACGGTTGTGTGTATGTTTTTCGTCGAGAAAACTGTCATGGATCTCGATGAGAAAAAAAGAGTGTGTATGCTTAGAACCCCGAGCATTCTCATAATAAAGTATGAGACGGGAGCGCACCTTTGGTAAAAGTAGCGTTCGTAATGGAGATAGCACATTAGTCGCGCTGTAACAGACTGAAAAGCGTAAATCATCTCTTACCAAACTTTTACTTAACACGCAGTAACATGAGATTAGCAAAAGCAGCCCTAAGGGTGGCGCCAGTGGAATCTAACTTCCCCTTTATAGTGCCGTCGTACGTGTTGTACGTCACCGCGTTTGAGAACGAAGAGATTTTGTCTTGACAGTGTGTACGCAAAGAAAGCTTGGCAAGATTCTCGACAAGCCTGAGGCCTCGTACACACGACCGGTTTCCTCGACAGAATCCATTAAGAAACTTGGCGGGAGAGCTTTTTTGCAGAGGAAAAAGGTCGTGTGTATATTTTTCATCGAGGAAACTGTCGAGGAACTCGACGAGCAAAAAAGAGAGCAAGTTCCCTTTTTCCTCGACGGGAGTCTCAAATTGGCTCATCGTGTTCCTCGTCGGGCTGCTTTTCGAAATTTGAGCGTGTGTATGCTAAGAAACCTGTGCACCTTCGGTAAAAGTAGCGTTTGTAATGGAGATAGCACATTTGTCACAATGTAACAGAATGAAAAGTGCAAATGTCTCTTACCAAACTTTTTCCTAACACACAGTAACATGAGATTAGCAAAAGCAGCCCCAAGGGTTGTGCCAGTGGAATCGAACTTCCCCTGCCGTAGTATGTGTTGAAGTCATCGCGTTTGAGAATGAGGAGATTTAGTCTTAACAGTGTGTACGCAAAGACAGCTTCTCGAGTTCCTCCACAAGCCTAACAAGGAACTCGACAAAGAAAACAATGTGTTTCGCCCAACGTGTTCCTCGGTCTTGTGTACGAGGCCTGACAAGAACCTCGTTGAGGAAAACGGTGTTTCTTTTACAACGAGAGTCTCGGTCGTGTGTACAAGGCCACAGACATTTTGGTGAGTTGCTCTGAGTGCATACTGCCGGCATTAGTGGTTTCATCTACATGCCTGTCACTTTAGAATGAGTGGCTGTGTCCCCATAGACGTATTCAATCTGCCTGCACCCAGCACCTGGTGGCTCCAGCCATATAAACAAATGGCCAGTTCAGTGTACAGGCCTCAGCACCGGTGTGATTTAGGCCTAAGGGAAAGATGCAGTCTGCCAATGTTTGCTGCAGACTACAAAGTATTTTGTATGAACCAATCTCCTCTATGTTTAGCTTTGGCACCTCTTAAGTCCTCTGCTTGTGCCCAGTACTGCATTGGTGTTTTTCTTTTGGATAGGTCAGCTTTGCCTCGACAGATAATGAAGAACCAAAGGCAGAGATAACAAAATCAAACACTATTGCCCGCTTTGTTTTGAAGGGAAAATCTGCTGAGGGCCTTGGCACCGCTAGGCCTTGGAAGACCCATGTACCTCATCAAGGGCCAATCGTTTAAAAAACACAGGCCAGCACAGTTCTCTGACAACAAACATTCCCTCGCCAGTTCCATCCATTCAACCTGAGACAGAGATCTGGGATATGTTCCCTGTCATGGGATTAGCGCGCAGGCAGGATAGTCTGATTTATAGTTCTCTACTAAACCTAAAGCCTTTCCCCAACCAGCTCCATTTTGATTTTCCTCAGCAGATTCGGAGAAGGATTTCAGCATTGTGCACATGTTTATGCTAAGCTTTAAAAAGCCAACTAGGTTTAAGTAATTCATGATGTAAGTGAGTATTTATGCAAATGTGGCAGATATATATTCTACAGCATAATACATTACATAAATATGAATACAAAATGCTCATTTATGAGGTAAATACAGGTAATGAAAGCCATAAATTATGCCTAATAATACGGAGCATGGATCTTCAAAGGCGCCAAAGCATTAACTTTCCTCATCGAGACATTTAAAACAGGCAATCAATTAATTTCTGTTCAATTATCATACAGGTTATTTTGTGTGTAATTTAAAGACGCCTAATAATCAGTCTGGTGTTGCCTATTCGGTGGCACAAAACTGGCTTAAATCTTCAGCTGGTTCACCCATAGCCCTTTGCAGGCTATTTTTTTTTTGCCGGTACGTGACTTAAGTGAGATAAGCTGTGACATCATGGTGGTTGTGGATTTACCAATAAAATTATCATAATCTTAATTTTCTTTAGTAAAGCTGTCCATTATTTAATCTATTCTCGATGGTAGAGTGGACGTGTTCTAGAGCCGAGGTCTCCAAACTATGGCCCTCCAGTTATTTAGGAACTACAATTCCCATCATGCCTAGTCATGTTTGTGAATGTCAGGCCGCGTACACACAACCATTTTCTTTGGCAGAATTCATCAAGAAACTTGGTGGGAGAGCTTTTTTGTCGAGGAAACCGGTCGTGTGTATGCTTTTCATCGAGGAAACTGTCGAGGAACTCGACGAGGAAGAAAGAGAGCAAGTTCTCTTTTTCCTCGACGGGAGTCGTCGTGTTCCTCGTTGGGCTGGTTTTCCACGAGAAACACATTGGTGTGTATGCTTAGAAATCCGCCCACCTTCGGTAAAATTTGTATTTGTAATAGAAATAGCACATTTGTCACACTGTAACAGACTGAAAAGTGAAAATGTCTCTTACCAAACTTTCTGATAAACACGCAGTAACATGAGATTAGCAAAAGCAGCCCCAAGGGTTGTACCAGTGGAATCGAACTCCCCCTGCCGTTGTCAGTTTTTATGGGGTCGCGTTTGAGAAATAGGAGATTTGGTCTTGACAGTGTGTACGCAAAGACAGCTTGTCAAGATTCTCGACAAGCCTAACAAGGAACTCGTCGAAGAAAACGATGTGTCTTTTTCGAAGAGTTTTTCGGACGTGTGTACGAGACCTCAGAGTTGTACAATACCTCAAGGGACGTGTAGTTGAGTGAGTGAGTGAGTGAGTAACTTGTAAAGCGCTACAAATGCAAACTAAATCGCCTCAAGGAGCTGTATCCAATGTTGTCGTCAGACTACGCTTCAGAATAGATGTGTCTTGAGTTGTTTTCTGAAGGCCTTATGGTTCACTTCCATCCGAATGTCTGTAGGTAGAGCGTTCCATAGCCGTGGTCCTTGGACTGCGAATCTTCAATCTCCTTTAGATTTGTAGCAGGACTTGGGGATGTGGAGGAGGTTCTAATTAGTTGATTGTAGGGTTCCTCAACAGCTGGAGGGCCATAGTTTGGAGATTCCTGTTCTAGAGCAAGGTACAAGCACTCATCTATGGACTAAAGCAGGGGTTTCCAAACTCTCTAAACAAAGGGTCAATTTACTCTCCTTCAGACTATGGGGGCTGTACTATGGGCCCTGGGGAGCTCTGGGCTCTTTAATAATATATATATATATATATTTAAAAAAATGTGTAAATGTTTTTTTTTTTAATTAATAAAAAAAGGGGGGTTGCCATCCTGGGCCCTGGGGACCTCCAGGCCCCTTACAAAAAAAGAAAGAAAAAAAGGGGGGTTGCCATCCAGGCCCCTTACAGGTGTAGTGCCTGATGGCGGCCTTGTCCATAGGTTTCTATAAAGCAGGGTTTTTTTAATAGATTTTAAAGGGCCAAACCACCAGAAAAGTGCCATAAGGTCTTTATAGAATCCCCCAGTGTGGTGGCAAGTCTGTGGTCCAGAAGTAAAATGGTCTGTAAAAGAGGGAACCTCCCAGATAAGCAGTTATATAATGTGACACTTAGGAAAAGAAGGGAAGTCACTGAAGGAGGAAAGGGATTCGGTGCTCTATGAACATCTGTGCCCCGGCCTCAAGGGAGGCTGTGTGCTTTTTACAGTTCAGGATTTGTCAATCAAAAGTGTTTGCGGTGCAAATGGTAATGCCGTAGGCTGGACCGTTTCATAGTGCAATTAAGGGCATTTACAACTACAGTAGAAACACACGACACTAAAGCAGGTCTCTAGGCTTTTACCCATTACAATGCAAAGGCAGCAGAGATCGTGAGCCGATATGTTATATACATGTGAAAATACAGATCATGATTTCATTGTTACTTCATATTTCATACTTTTACATACATGGGGATTAGAGAAGAAAATGTGCTCATAAGATAACAGATTTTTTTAATGTATTTGTGTGCAGCAGATACAAAAAATCATAGACTTCACATAAATTGCAACCAGTCCCAAAATACAGGAATCACATCTGGCATGAAAATAAATTCTGCAAGGTGAACAATGAACATCCATCGAAAGGTGCAACAATGAACATACAGAAGTCAACGATTAATATAAAATGTGCAGATGAGAGCAAAGGGAGCCTCCCAGGGTAACATATCAGGGAATAACCCTGTGCAAGAAGGACGTCTCCCCGAAACCTGGAAGAAACTACCTGGTCATGGGGGTTGGAGTCTAGTGCAAAGGGTCCAGAAAATAGGATGTTCCATTAAAAAAAAAATAACAAATGGCTGAAGAGCATAGAATAACATCATGGCAAAAATCAGTGAAATATTCTGAAAGAAACACAGTCCATACACAAATAAAAGCATACATAATAAATAGGGATGAGCCAAACACACCCGCGTTCGGTTCGCACCAGAACCGCCGAACAGACTGAACGTTCCCGCGAACATTTAGAACCCCATTGAAGTCTATGGGACTCGAACGTTCGAATTCTTCAAAAGTGCTCATTTTAAAGCCCAATATTAAAGTTATTGTTGGAAAACGTCTTTGAGAATCTGGGTCTTGCCCCAGGGAACATTTATCAATGGAAGTTTTCTTTTTTTTAAACAGCGATTTTAATGATCCTTAAAGTGAGAAAAAAAAATGCAAAATTCCTTTAAATATCGTACCTGCTGGGTGCAGTAAACACCAAGTACGTCTAGGTGCAAACTATACGACACAAGTGCAGTAAACACCAAGTACGTTTAGGTGCAAACTATACAGCACAAGTGCAGTAAACTACAGGTACGTTTAGGTGCAAACTATACGGCCCAAGTGCAGTGACACCAAGTACGTTTAGGTGCAAACTATACGACACAAGTGCAGTAAACTACAGGTACGTTTAGGTGCAAACTATACGGCCCAAGTGCAGTGACACCAAGTACATTTAGGTGCAAACTATACGACACAAGTGCAGTAACACCAAGTATGTTTAGATGCAAACTATACAGCACAAGTGCAGTAACACCAAGTACGTTTAGATGCAAACTATACGGCCCAAGTTCAGTAACACCAAGTACGTTTAGATGCAAACTATACAGCACAAGTGCAGTAACACCAAGTACGTTTAGGTGCAAACTATACAGCCCAAGTTCAGTAACACCAAGTACGTTTAGGTGCATACTATACAGCACAAGTGCAGTAAACTACAAGTACGTTTAGGTGCAAACTATACGGCCCAAGTGCAGTAACACCAAGTACATTTAGGTGCAAACTATACAGCACAAGTGCAGTAAACTACAAGTATGTTTAGGTGAAAACTATACGGTACAAGTGCAGTAACACCAAGTACGTTTAGGTGCAAACTATACAGCACACAGGCAATACAACACGTTAGAAGACTGCAGCTAGCACAATCAACTGCCTGGCAAATAGCAATAGCTAATCTAGCTCAATTATACAGTGTATAAATATGTGTACAACTCTTGGGATGTATATATATCCTCTACACACTGTAAATTTAACTAAACTGACTAGCCTGCCTGCTCTATCTATCTATCTAGTAATAAAGACACAGTGTCTCTCTCTCTGATCTCTTTAACAACGCCGCAACACACTACACAAGGCCGCCTCGCAGGCTGCCTTTTATAGTGTGGGGCGTGTGCTAAAGCCCTGAGCCATAATTGGCAAAAGCCTATTATTACAACATAATACATCATTTTTTACATACTTTTCTCACCATTTTTCTTCAGTTTTCTTCCCTTCTCCTTATCTAGTAATTATTACTGGCTGATCAAAAATAAATAAATTACAGTTTCTCCCATCAACACACTAAAGGTGGATGAAGAGATTCTCCTCACTGCACTATTGAGTTCTAACAACAGGGTCTCCACTGCTGTTAGAATACATTGATCAGTGCCACAGCCTAACGTCTGCAGTGCCGATCAAATGAAACATTTCCAACATTCCCTTTTAAAAGAAGTCTGATGTTAGGTTCACTTCTCTGTAGTGAGAATGGCCATAGATGGATCAACATATCAAATGGCCCCTGCTGAACCTGCTAAATTTCGATCCATCTATGGCCAGCTTTAGGGAAACTTGAGGAAAGAAAATTGCAACTGTTATCCACAACTACCATTAACCCCCCTGGCGGTATGATTATTTCAGATTTTAGGTGCTGAAAGCGCTACAATTATTTTGCATGGAAATTTGTTGTTTTATATTGTAGGCCTGCAATTCTTAAGAAATAGCTCACTTAAATCTGTCCAAACAAGAGTCTAGTAGACATCCCAGGTATGATAAAGTTTGAAACACAAAATCATAGATTATAATATAATAAATAACTATAAATAATTATAACAAATAATAATATAATAATAATAATAAAAATTATTCAGTAATGTAATCAAACCAAAAACACTGAAATTTGCTCAGTTGCAGAATTGTCGCTGTCATTACTTTTAGAGTTTGATGATGAATTTCCCCACAAATCACACAATTCTGCAAGTGATTCTTATTTATTATCGCTGTTTTCTATCTGGTCTAAAACCACTTTTGACATAAAGGGACACTTTTTGGTTGCTATGGACAATCTCCATTTTCCAGGCAAAAAAAAAAAACAGTAATTATAATATAAAAGTGCATGCAGGACCCTGGACAGACCACTAGGGATAACGGGGTAGTGTAATTATTTTATACAGTACTGTAATCTGTAAGTGTACTGTATGTGTATTGTGTTTTTAAATTTTTAACATTTGGCACGATCTCCGCCCCCGTGCGTCACAACGTCGCAGGAGCTCGGCGGCACTCGGGCACTGTGTGAATTGAGCGAATAGACACAGCTGGGAGACATGGCAGGATCCAGGGGACAAGGTAAGTATCCTACAAGGCGATCCCGAGTCAGGCTCGGGGTTACCGCTAATGGTGCTGAAATTTCACCCCAAGCCTGACTTGGGAATACCGCTCAGGAGGTTAAGTTTACCAAGGAAGAAAAACAATTGCTTTTTGTCAATAGCTTAAAATAGAACTAATGCGACCGCCGCTACTATTATATTAAAAATAATCCAGTATATATATCCCATAGTTTGCAGACACTCAGGGAGGGGTTTACTAAAGGCAGAAAAGCTTTGCACTCTGCAAGTGTAGTTGCTCTGGAGATGAGTAAATTAGCAGAAGCTCTGCTGACTACCATCATCCAATCATGTGCAAGCAAACATTTTTTTTCCCTTGCACGTGATTGGCTACTTTTTGCAAAGTAAAGCTTTACATCATTTACTAAGCTCTGGAGCAACTGCTCAGTCTATTTGCCTTTAGTAAATCAACCCCTCAAACTTTTGCACAAAGCAATCAACATACACTTATTGGGATTTCTTTTTATCAAAAACATGTAGCAGAATACATATTGGCCTAAATTTATTTTGTTTTCTTGGATATGTTTTATAGCAGAAAGTAAAAAATATTGGGAGTTATTTCAAAATTGGTCATTTTGATTTTGTCTATTGCGCAAAAAATAAAAACCCACGAGTGATCAAATACCACCAAAATAAATTTGTGGGAAAAAAAAATTACATAAATTAACTACTTGAAACCTGGGCCATTGACACATGACAGCCACAAGGTGGCTCTACAGGTCCGGGAGGCCGTCTTTTTATGGCCTCGGCTCCTCCGGGCACTGGGGGGTGCGCTCGCGCCGCCGCCGGCACTCGTGCACACCCCGCGTCTACGTAAATAGTCGTGCGGTGATCGGCAAGTGGTTAAAGTGTATTTTTTCCCAAAAATGTTATTTAAAAGACCGCTGCGCAAATACAGTGTGACATAAAATCTTGCAACGACCACCATTTTATTCTCTAGAGTCTCTGGTAAAAAAAAAAAAAAACTATACTCCAGATACACCGTCGTATCTCTGTTTCTGAGCCCTCCTATCTATGCCACTGATTCTTCAGTTACGCATAGATTTGGCGTAAATCCGACTGGCGTAAGTCACTTACACCGTCGGATCTAAGTTGCAATGTTACGTTGGCCGCTAGGTGGCATTCCCGTCGATTTCTGCGTCGAATATGCAAATGAGCCTGATACGCCGATTCCCGGACGTATTTGCACGCCATCGTCGTAGTTTACGTTGTTTGCGTAAGCGTAAGGTTACCCCTGCTATATGAGGGGTAACCTTGCGTAGGTCCGGCGTACGCCATGTTAAGTATGGACGTCGGGACAGCATCGTGTTTTTCTGTCGTTTACGTTGTTTGCGTAACTCGTCGCGAATAGGGCTGTGCGTTAATTACGTTGACGTTGAAACCAATGTATTTGCGGTGTACTATGGAGCATGCGCACTGGGCTACGTTTACGGTCGGCGCATGCGCAGTTCGTTCGGCGCGGGGGCGCGCTTAATTTAAATACAACACGCCCACCTCCTTCCTACTTTGAATTTACGCGGCCTTACGCCGGCCCATTTACGATACGCCGCTGCAAATTAAGGAGCAAGTGCTTTGAGAATACAGCACTTGCCCGTAGCGTAAATGGGATATGTTAAAAAAACGTAGAACTACGAGAATCTGGCCCATTCTGTTTAGTAAACCAACCTCGATATATCACAAGATATACTTAGCAGGCCAGTTGAGCCTTTCGCTGTAGCACATCAAAGATTTAAAGATTCAGAAAACATAATACTGCGCTGTTCCCCAAACGCTGAATTCTTTTTTTTTTTATGCGCTTGAAATGCAAACATTTGGCAAAAAAAAAGCAGCCAGGGTCCTAAAATATACAAGGAAGGATTGCTGGCCAAGGAGATCCTATTCATTTGAGTAGGTATTCAATAATTCATTTACTGGTTAGGATAACCCAAAACATCAATACATCCTCTTCCCACTCCAGTTCCTCTCTCATTCCCCTTGAGGAATGAATATTCACAGTTTAAAAACAGTGTTACCTTCAAACATCCCCCATTATAGATCTCCCTAGAAGATCCCTATTTGTTCTCTGCTCTTCCTGCGGGATAGAAATCCCTTTAGGTTGCGGTTGTAAGTAAACCATTAGTCCTTTCCCTAGCTCTGCCTAGATGACGGGGGGGGGGAATTTGACATCGGAAGACACGCAGGTAGAACCGACAAGGATTGCCAGGGCAGAGAATGTGGTGAAAGAAACCTTAAGATTAGGAGAGAGCTTAAAATCTGTCGTAAAAAAAATAAATGCAAATTGATATATTGAAGAAGTCGCAAGTGCATTTCTAAGGGCGCTTTTAAGGTGCTTTTAGCTGCATCTGGTTTTTGTTAGGATACAATTAGGATTAGTGTTTTACTCCAGTAAATACATCTTCAGAGTCAAGTGTAATTTAGAATGTTTTACATGAAACGGGTAATTTGAATGTGTGTTGTACAAGGGTGGGATTTTCATCCAATCATCGCTAGATATTTCGCTCTTGACTGCACACAAATTGAAGGCTAAATGTGGTTTTGAAATAAAAAAAATAAAAAAGTAACAGTGCTGTGCAACCAGAAAGAACAAAATTGTCTCTTTCTGGAAGGACTGAATCCGATCACGCTGATTGGTGCTGATGGGGTTAAATTTACTTTCTGATAAGCATAGTTAACCCTTAAATGGGTTGTAAACCAGTGTTAATTTTCGTTGACTAAAACCATCTAAAACATTTTAGTCGACTAACTTAAAGTGGAGTTCCACCCATTTTTTATGTTTGTCTGTGCTGCATGCCCTAATCTCAATGGGCCATATTCACAGAGCCCTTACTCCTGTCTAACTAGTGTTAGACTGGAGTAATTTCAAATTACGCGCGGTTTTTAGCTAGTCGAAAACCTCAAACCATGAATAGACGGCTGCGGGCTTCAATTCGACTGGATTACGTGTTCGTACGCCTTCGGATCTACACTGCAATAAAATTGCGGCCACTGGGTGGACTTCCCGTCGTTTTCCGCGTCGGGGTATGCTAATGAGCTTTTGCCGGCGATCCCCGAAATTACAATCTTCAATCGCAATCTCTTACGGCACCTTTAGTCATCTTTTTTTTGCGTAACACTATACCAGCTTTTTGCTGCTCTAATATTAGACAGCCCATGTTAAGTATGGCCGTCGTTCCCGCGTCTAATTTCTGCGTTTTCCGACGTCTTTTATTATTTTTTACGTAAGTCGTCCGGGAATAGGAATGTTCGTAAACGACGCTACTCAAACAACGAATGACGTAACGACGTGATTTCGCGCAATGCACGGCGGGAAATTTCTGAACGGAGCATGCGCAGTTCGATCGCCGCGGGGACGCACCTGATTTAAATGCTTCACGCCCCCTAATAGCGTATTTCGATTACGCGGCGAGAAATAGACTATGCCGCTATAGCGTACGGGCAAAAATCTACCAGAATTCCATTTATAGCCTGGTAAAATACGGCAGTGTAGAGTATTTCGATTACGCAGCGCAATATTAAGTGTATCTGAATCTGGCCTATAGTGTTCAGAATGGACAATTTTTATTTATTTTGTTGCTTGTAAATACCTTTATTTTGTAGTCCTTCATTACTTCCTCCTCCTTATTAGCCTAGGCCAGGGATATGCAATTAGCGGTAACATGAGGCATAGCGAGACTGACAGCCACAAGCATGACACCCAGAGGCAGAGGCATGATGGGACTTGTACTTTGGCAACAGCTGGAGGTCCGCTAATTGCATATCCCTGGCCTAGGCTATTAAGTCACATGGCTATTTGCAAGGGTTTCTGGGATAGGCATCATATTTCCCAGTAGTCCTTGCAAACCTGACTGAAACCTATTACATTGCTTGTGCAGCACTGAGCATGTGCGAGATATGCAAATCTGAAATCCAGGAAGTCATACAGTCTGGCTTCATGATGCCCACACTTAAGATGGCCACCGTCTATTTCTAGATTTTAACCACTTTAGCCCCGGACCATATTGCTGTCCAAAGACCAGAGCACTTTTTGTGATTCGGCACTGCGTCGCTTTAACTGACAATTGCGCGGTCGTGCGACGTGGCTCCCAAACAAAATTGGCGTCCTTTTTTTCCCACAAATAGAGCTTTCTTTTGGTGGTATTTGATCACCTCTGCGGTTTTTATTTTTTGCGCTATAAACAAAAATAGAGCGACAATTCTGAAAAAAAAATCAATATTTTTTTCTTTTTTCTGTAACAAATATGCCCCAAAAATATATAAAAAAACATTTTTTTTCCCTCAGTTTAGGGCGATACGTATTCTTCTACATATTTTTCGTGAAAAAAAATCGCAATAAGCGTTTGATTGGTTTGCGCAAAAGTTATAGCGTTTACAAAATAGGGGTTAGTTTTATGGCATTTTTATTATGATTTTTTTTTTACTAGTAATGGCGGCTATCAGCGTTTTTTTTTCGGTACTGCGACCTTATGGCGGACACTTCGGACACATTTGACACATTTTTGGGACCATTGCCATTTTTTTAGCGATCAATGCTATAAAAATGCATTGGATTACTATAAAAATGCCATTGGCAGTGAAGGGGTTAACACTAGGGGGCGGGGAAGGGGTTAAGTATGTTCCTGGGCGTGTTCTAACTGTATGGGGGGGTGGCCTCACTAGGGGAAATCACTGATCTTCCGTTCATACATTGTATGAACAGAAGGTCAGCGTTTCCCCCGCTGACAGGACCGGGAGCTTTGTGTTTACACACATAGCTCCCGTTCCTTGCTCTGTAACGAGCGATCGCGTGTGCCCGGCGGCGATCGTACCCGCCGGGCACGCGCACGGGACTCGGGGGCGAGCGGGTACGTGGCCGAAAATGTAGCTGACGTAGAGCTACGTGCTCTCGCCCAGGAGAGCCGACCTGCCGCCGTAGAATGACGGCAGCTGGTCGGCAAGTGGATAAATTATCTAAATGCTGTAACAACCTAACAAAACGGACCTTAGTTTACAGACTAACTTTACTAGAATACATTAAGCTTGTGTATTGCTGGGGTATTTATATTTAAAAAGTGAAATTGTGGGTGGAACTCCCCTTTAAAGGGGTTGTAAAGGTTTGTTTTTTATATTCTAAACAGGTTGCTTTAAGCTAATGCATTGTTGGTTCACTTACCTTTTCCCTTTGATTTCTCTTCTAAATGTTTTTTTTCTTTGTCTGAATTCCTCACTTCTTGTTCCTCCTCAGTAAGCTTGCCCCCATCACCCGAGACGTTCAGGCTGGGGGTTAGTCGGCATGCTCGGCCCCCTTTCTTGGGACTACATCTCTGCGGAGAGACACTAAACATTCACAGCATCTCGCCACAGGGATGTGGTCCAAAGGGAGGGGGGCGAGCACACTGACTGACCCCCAGTGTGAACGGCTCAGGTGATGGGGGCAAGCTTACTGAGGAGGAACAGGAAATTCAAACAAGGAAAAAAAAACATTTAGAAGAGAAATCAAAGGAAAAGGTAAGCAAATCAACAATGCACTAGGTTAACCGCTTAAGGACCACCTCCTGCACATTAACATCGGCAGAATGGCACGGCTGAGTACGTACTCTGTAAGTGCCCAGCTGTGTCCTGAGTCCCGCAATCGGTCCCCGGAGCTGAAGAACAGGGAGAGCCGCGTGTAAACGTCTTCACTGTGGCACCGTCATCGATCTTGTGATCTCTTTTATAGGGGAACACAATTGATGACGTCACACCTACAGCCACACCCCCCTACAGTTAGAAACACAAATGAGGGCCCCCTTGTGGTTAACTCCTAAACTGCAATTGTCAATTTCACAGTAAACAATGCATTTTAAATGCATTTTTTGCTGTGAAAATGACAATGGTCCCAAAAATGTGTCAAAATTGTCCGAAGTGTCCGCCATAATGTCGCAGTCACGAAAAAAATCGCTGATCGCTGATTAGTAGTAAAAAAAAATATTTAAAAAAATGCAATAAAACTATGCCCTATTTTGTAAACGCTACAAATTTTGCACAAACCAAACAATAAACGCTTATTGCGTTTTTTTTTTAACCAAAAATAGGTAGAAGAATACGTATCGGCCTAAACTGAGAAAAAAATTTATATATTTTTGGGGGATATTTATTATAGCAAAAAGTAAAATTTATTGCATTTTTTTCAAAATTGTTGCTCTATTATTGTTTAATAGCGCAAAAAAATAAAAACCGCAGAGGTGATCAAATACCACCAAAATAAAAGCTCTATTTGTGGGGAAAAAAGGACGCCAATTTTGTTTGGGAGCCACGTCGCACGACCGCGCAATTGTCAGTTAAAGCGATGCAGTGCCGCATCGCAAAAACTGTCCGGGTCCTTTAGCTGCCTAAAGGTCCGGGTCTTTAGAAAATAAAAAACAAACCTTTACAACCTCTTTAATACCATTTTAGTCTACTAAAATACGACAAAAACGAAAGCAATTGAGATGACTAAAATACGACTAAAACTAAAATGGCATTTTAGTGAAAAGACTAAGACTAAAACTAAATTGAATTTGGAAGTCAAAATTAACACTGGTTTGTAGTCAGGCCCGGACTGGGACAAAAAATAGGCCCAGGCATTTTAGACTGAGCAACCCGGGGGGGGGGAGGGGGCGCGGCGGCAGCGCTTCGAGGCAGCGGTTAATGATGGGATGTGGGGTTCCAGCACCTTGTAGACAGAAGAACACAGCACCTTGCACCTCTTGACCTCTTTACATTACACAGCACCGCATCTATGGACCCTTTTACATTACACAGCACCTTGCACCTCTTGACCTCTTTACATTACACAGCACCGCATCTATGGACCCTTTTACATTACACAGCACCTTGCACCTCTTGACCTCTTTACATTACACAGCACCGCATCTATGGACCCTTTTACATTACACAGTGCCCTGCACCCCTGGACTCCTTTACATTACACATCGCCCTGCACCTCTGGACCCCTTTACATTACACAGCCCCCCCACAATTTGTTACACGGACACTACCTAACAGTTCTGGACCCCCTGCATGTTACACAAACCTCCCTACAGTACAGACCCCCTCCCTACAGTACAGACCCCCTACATTACAGACCCCCTGTACAATACAGCCCCCCCCCTCATTATTGACCCCTCTACAATACAGACCCCCTCCCTACAGTACAGACCCCCTTACATTACAGACCCCCTCTGCAAAACAGTCCTCCTTCACTTACCTCATCCTTCTATGTTGCTTTTAAATGTCCTTATTTCTTCTGAGAAATCCTCACTTCCTGTTCTTCTGTCTGTAACTCCACACAGTAATGCAAGGCTTTCTCCCTGGTGTGGAGTGTTGTGCTCGCCCCCTCCCTTGGACTACAGGAGAGTCAGGACGCCCACTAACACACAGCTGTTTTCTCTATCTGCAAAGTAGAGAGCGTCCTGACTTTCCTGTAGTCCAAGGGAGGGGGTGAGCACGACACTCCACACCAGGGAGAAAGCCTTGCATTACTGTGTGGAGTTACAGACAGAAGAACAGGAAGTGAGGATTTCTCAGAAGAAATAAGGACATTTAAAAGCAAAATAGAAGGATGAGGTAAGTGAAGGAGGACTGCACTAAGGTAAAGGAAGCTATTTAGTATTTTCAATATGAAGCCAAGGTCAAGAACCCGGGGACATGACCTCAAACTAGCAAGAAGAAAGTTCAAAACTAATCTTAGAAAGTATTATTTTTCCAGCAGAAGTAGTGAGTCAGTCAACAGTAAGTGAATTGAAATTCTGTATGTTTGGGTCACACATAGATCTATACTCAGACAATTAAAGTTAACAAAAATAAAAAAATGTGATAAATAAAAAAAAAAAAAAAACGAGGCAGACCTGATGGACTTGCTTATTTTTTCTGCCATCACTCTTCTATGTTTCTAAGGTAATAGGGATAATCTACTAAAACAACAGATGCTGTTCACTTAGCAAAATGAATTTTCACTTTGCAATGTGAATGATAGTAAATATGGTGAATGTATGTTCATTTTGAATGTAAGGAGGCAATTAAAAAAACAGGATTTTTTTTTTTTCTAGCACGATTGGGGATTTTAACTACCTGAGACCCGCGCTATAGCCAAATGACGGCTACAGCGCGGACCTGAATTGCCAACAGGCCGTCAATTGACGGCCTCCCCTTTTGGCGTTCTCCGCTCACGCTCCCGAGCGAGCAGCGGGGAAATTCTGTATTGGCCGTGTCCCTTGGACACAGCCAATCACAGATCGCGGCGAACGGCCAATCAGAGTGGCCGTTTGCTATGCGATCTGCGCGGCCAATGAGAGATGATCTCATATGTAAACATATGAGATCATCTCTCAATGCCGTTTTACACAGAGACAGCGTCCTGTCTCTGGAGAGGAGACCGATCTGTGTCCCTTGTACATAGGGACACAGATCAGTCACCTCCCCCAGTCACGCCCCTCCCCCCACACAGTTAGAACACTATACAGGGAACATATTTAACCCCTTCCTCACCCCCTAGTGTTAACCCCTTCAATGGCAGTCACATTTATACAGTAATTAGTGCATATTTATAACACTGATCGCAGTGAAAATGTGAATGGCGCCAAAAATGTGTCCGATGTGTCCGCCATAATCTCGCCGTCCCAATAAAAATCGCAGATCGCCGCCATTACTAGTAAAAAAATAATAATAAAAAATCATAATTCTGTCCCCTATTTTGTAGGCGCTATAACTTTTGCTCAAACCAGTTGCTTATTGCGATTTTTATTAAAATTTTTTATCAAAAATATGTAGAATACGTATCGGCCTAAACTGAGAACATTTTTTATTTTTTTTTAATTGGGCTATTTATTATAGCAACCAGAGCTTTTTTTCTCAGAAAATAGGTGCAGGAACTCAACTACGACCAACAGTAGAGGAGTCTTAAAGGGGCATTAAATACCAGAATTGCATTACATACTGAGTGCAGAGTTCAGGGAGTTACAACGTTGTCACTTGTAAACACAGAAACCAGACTTCTGTGTTTACAAGTGATTCTAGTGAGCAGGCACCAAGGGGTCTGAGCCAAAGGTGGTGGAACTGAGTTCCCCCTGAAAAAAAGCCCTGATAGCAACAAGTAAAAAATATTGTATTTTTTTTTTCAAAATTGTCGTTTTTTGTTTTGTTTATAGCGCAAAAAATAAAAACCGCAGAGGTGATCAAATACCACCAAAAGAAAGCTCTACTTGTGGGGAAAAAAGGACGTCAATTTTGTTTGGGAGCCATATCGCACGACCGTGCAATTGTCAGTTAAAGCGACGCAGTGCCAGAAGCTGAAATTTCACCTGGGCAGGAGGGGGGTATATGTGCCCAGTAAGCAAGTGGTTAAGTGAACACCGCATTGACATATTCACTATCCAAAGTGAGCATTCACTTTTCTGGATGAACAGCCTATATAGCTTTAGCAAATCTCCCCAATTTTGTTCATATTTTCCATCTTCCTTCAGAGCTTTGAAGATCCATCCATAGTTGTCCGGACAGTTTTTAGTAAATCACAGTGTAGCTATGTACAGGGCTCCAAGTCTTCTCCCAGACCTGTATGAGCCAGTGCCTGCTGTACTGGAGGAGAAAGGGTTACTGGGATATAAATAGTAAACCTAGTACAGAGACAGGGAGCAATGTACAAGAAGTAAGTGTAATATATGACTAAGTGACAGAAGTTAGGTTTCTGAGAATTACTTCTGAGATAAACAACTTTATAGCAGGGCACTTAATCTTACTTACCAGCGACATCTCATTTATTACAGAATTACAAGTAACTTTAATGCAATTGATACTGCCATTAATTCACCTCCGAATCATGGGGTGGCAGTTGCACAGCAGCTCTGCCCGTTATTTTTATAACATGGTATTATGAAGGTAACTTCAATCTTTTATGTTTTTTTGGACATATAAAACACTAGGGCTGGTGAAACCAAATTCAATAGGTAGAAACTATTCAAAGAACTAATATCAAAAGGTTAGTTCCTGGTCATAGTTGCTGCTCTTTGTGCTTGTTGGACCCAGAAATGCAATGCCATAGACTTATGTAAGGGCTCCTTCACACAAGTGGTTGATGGGGTGGTAAAATGTTGTGGTTGAGCCACAGTTTTAGTGTTCCCTAACTACTCCCCGTTTAGAAGCAGATTCAGAGAACAGGGACGTGCACATGCCACGGCTGCAATGCTTTGCTTCATGGCCATAGCAGGAATTGCCCAACCCATTCAAGGCTCCAAGGAGTTAACCTCCCTGGCGGTATGATTATTTCATATTTTTAATGCTGAAAGCGGTACCATTATTTTGCATTGAAATTTGGTGTTTTATACTGTAGGCCTTCAATTCTTAGGAATAAATCACTTAAATCTGTCGAAACAAATGTCTAGTAGACATCCTGGGTATGATAAAGTTTGAAACACAAAATCATAAATTATAATATAATAAATAACTATAAATAATTATAACAAATAATACAAATTATTCAATAATGTAATCAAATCAAAAACACTGAAATTTGCTCAGTTGCAGAATTGTCGCTGTCATTACTTTTAGTGTTTGATGATATTTCCCCACAAATCGCTATCGCTCAATTCTGCAAGTGATTCTAATTTATTATCGCTGTTTTCTCACTGGTCTAAAACCTCTTTTGACATAAAGGGACAATTTTTGGTTGCTATAGACAATCTAGAGTTTCCAGGTAGAATTTTATTTTTATTTATAATATAAAACTGGATGCAGATCACTGGACAGTCCACTAGGGGAAAAGGGGGTGGCTAATTATGTGTACTGTGTTTTTCATTTTTTGAATTTGGCGTAGATCTCTGCCCCTGTGCGTCGTAATTTCGCAGGTAACACAGCTCGGCGGTACTCCTGCACTGTGAATCGAGCGAGGAGACAGCTCGCTCACACAGCGGGGAGACATCGCAGGATGCAGGAGACAAGGTAAGTAACTCTCCCTGTAACCTGCGATGTGATTCCGAGTCTGGCTTGGGGTTGCCGCTAATAGTACTGAAATTTCACCCCGAGCCAGACTCGGTAATACCGCCAGGGGGGTTAATAAGCGCTGGAGCCGCTTCACTTGCACTGTGCAACTACATTGTCCAAGTGCATAGTCTATTTGCCTTTAGTAAATCAACTCCTATGCCTCCTCATCAGTCACCACCCATCAATTGCTCTCTGAAGAGCAGCTTAAAGGCAGAGCGCTCTTCAGAGACCAGAGCCTTTGAGTTAGCAGAAAAAAAAAGAGATTTAAAGTAAACAAAAGAAACAGGTTCACTTTAATTTAGATTTGTGTGTTTGTGAAGTAAATTGCGCTAACTTATATTTATATAAACATTTTACCACGACTGATCCTGTGAACTTGTTACTCAAAAAACAAAAAGTATGTAGATGTGTCTATGGTTATTAACCGCTTCAATACCGGGCTTTTATACCACCTCCATACCGGGCCTATTCTGACACTTCTCTCCTACATGTAATAATCATCATTCTTTTGCTAGAAAATTACACAGTACCCCCAAATATTATATATGTTTTTTTTAGCAGACACCCTAGGGAATAAAATGGCGGTCATTCCAAAGTTTTATCTTGCACGGTATTTACGCAATTATTTTTCAAACGCCTTTTTGTTTTATGAATTAAAAAAATAACAAAACAGTAAAGTTAGCCCAATTTTTTTGTATTATGTGAAAGATTATGTTACACCGAGTAAATAGATACCCAACATGTCACGCTTTAATTATGCGCACACTCATGGAATGGCGCCAAACTTCATTACTTAAAAATCTCCATAGGCAGCGCTTTATTTATTTTTTACAGGTTAGCAGTTTAGATTTACAGAGGAGATCTAGTGCTAGATTCGTTGCTGGCACTCTAGCGCACGCGGCGATACCTCACTTATGTGGTTTAAACGGCGTTTACATATGTCATCGGGACTTGCGTGTGCGTTCGCTTCTGCACGCGAGCTATTGGGGACAGGGGCGTTTTAATTTTTTTTTTATCTTTTATTTATTTTTTTGACTTATTTTTTATTTATTTTTCCACTTTTTTTCATTTTTTTTTTCCACTTTTATTCCTATTACAAGGAATGTAAACATCCCTTGTAATAGGAAATGTGTGTGACAGGTCCTCTTTATGGAGAGATGTGGGGTCAATAAGACCTCAATCTCTCCTCCAGGCTGGAAACCATGAGATCGGTGAAAAAAAATTCACCGATCTCATGAATGGGGGCTTACAGCCGCAATTGCGGCTTTGTTTACTTACGGGGACCCGGGCGTGACGTCATCAGATCGCGCCCGGGTCCTCCGACGGTCATAGAGATGACTGGTGACCATCTGGTCACCAGTCATCTCTATGCTTCCTGCCGTCGCCGACGATTCGTTCTCCGGGCCCCCGAAGGCACAGGTAACCCCGGAGAAGCACCGGATGGCGGCGGGAGGGGGGGATGTCCCCTCCCGCGGCCTGTAAGAACGATCAAGCGGCGGAACCGCCGCTATGATCATTCTTACATTGTGCAGAATCGTCGGCTGAAGAAGAGGATATCTGGATGATGCCTCTGGCTGCAGGCATCATCCAGATATTCGCCTGCAATGCCCAGGCCGTCAATTGACGGCCACTTAGGATGGTAAATCCCATCCCAGGCCGTCAATTTTCTATGGCTGGGTATTGAAGTGGTTAATTAATGTGCAAACAAATAGTGTGCAATAAATACCAATACAGTGCCCTGTGCCAAACTATAACATATGAATTTCTCAATACATCAAAAAAATATGTGAAAATATGTGAAATAAATCCAAAAATATTTCAAATATGTTACTGTTACAATCCACAGATTGAATGTGCCCCAAGAAAGCTAGAATAATGTACAGTATAATACACAAAAAATATATAAAATATATATATAAAATTATATATATGTGCTAAGAAAGTCCTTAAAGGGGTTGTAAAAGTAAACCTTTTTTTACCTTAATGCATCCTATGCATTAAGGTAAAAAAACATCTCACATCTCACAGCACCGTTCGAAACTCCCGGGCGCGTCCACGTCATCCTCGGTTCCCAGCCTGGCCGTTGATTGGCTAGGCTGGGCGGATTGATAGCAGCGCAGCCATTGGCTGGCGCTGCTGTCAATCACAGCGGATGACGCGGCGTGCCGGGGCGGAGCCGAGTGATACAGTCGGCGGCTATGGCCGCCGCTGTATCACGGGAGTGCGCTCGCAAAAGCTTTCCATCGTGCGAGCTCCCTCGCATGAAGATGGAAAGCTTTTGCGAGGAGGAGCCTAGACAGCCGCCGGGGGACCCCAGAAGACAGATTTCTGGGCCACTCTGTGCAAAACGAACTGCACAGTGGAGGTAAGTATAACATGTTTGTTGTTTTAAAAAAAAAAAAATCCTGACTTTAGTGTCGCTTTAATAGATAATTTCTTGCAGTGATGCCCAGCTATATTTCCACCTTCACCGCAAATAGTGCCTACACCATCACCGGATAAAATGGCCACTCACCAGATGGACCCAGAAATCTACCTTTGGTTCATATGGATAACCACTCCCTCTCTCAGGTTTATCAGCAATCACTCCCAATGCTTTGGCTGTAGTCTCGTTCTATATCCAGTGGTATTGCTGTAATCGTTAGACGTAGAAGAGATGCAGTCCTTTCCTGTTTATTTTTCTTTTTTCTGGACCTGGATGGACGTTTACATCAGCCTTCCCATAGTCACATATGGAGTTTCTGATCAGCGCACCTGTCTGCAATAAACTTGTGCCCGACCACCTGATTGTAAACGTCCATCCAGGTCCAGAAAAAATAAAAATAAACAGGAAAGGACTGCATCTTTTCTACGCCTGACGATCACAGCAATACCACTGGATATAGAACAAGACTACAGGCAAAGCATTGGGAGTGATTGCTGATAAACCTGAGAGAGGGAGTGGTTATCCATATGAACCAAAGGCAGATTTCTGGGTCCATCTGGTGAGTGGCCATTTTATCCGGTGACGGTGTAGGCACTATTTGCGTTGAAGGTGGAAATATAGCTGAGCATCACTGCAAGAAATATCTATTAAGGGCTTTCTTAGCACATATACATATATATATATATATATATATATATATATATATATAATGTATATATATATATATATATATATATATATATATTATATATATATATATTATATATTTTATATATTTTTTGTATATAATACATTATTCTAGCTTTCTTGGGGCACATTCGATCTGTGGATTGTAACAGTAACATATTTGAAATCTTTTTGGATTTATTTCACTTTTTTTTTTTTTTTTTTTTGATGGATTGAGAAATTCATATGTTATAGCTTGGCACAGGGCACTGTATTGGTATTTATTGCACACTATTTGTTGATGTTTACACAATAATTAATAATCATAGACACATGTACATACTTTTTGTTTTTTTGAGTAACAAGTTCACAGGATCAGTCGTGGTAAAATGTTTATATAAATATAAGTTAGTGCAATTTACTTCACAAACACACACATTTAAATCCAACCTTTGAGGTTGCACTTTTATTGCAGCAAGACTTAATAAGAATATTGATATTATGTTGGCGCGGGTAACACACAAACCTTTTTCTAATTCACTTTAATTTAGACCATTTTAGCAGCATAGAGTTACCTTTGTTTACCTTTGTTTGACTCCCCTGCTACTCTGTTCATGCACTGGGAGTGAAAGGCAAGTCATGTATTGGCAGAGCCGATGCTAGTATAAGGCAGTTTAGGCAGTTGCCTTAGGGCACCGGTATAGCCTGCTGGGGTTTCAGATTTTAACTATACTACAGATATGTATGTTAACACATTCCCAATTGCTATACTGACCATGAGTGTGTGTGCTTTTGTGAACCTGACTGTGGAATGTGGAAGTGATACAAGCGGCTGTGAAGCCGCCAGATCACTTACACAACTGCCGTGATGTGCTGCCCCTGTCATGTTTACCAGGCTGTTGAAGGTATTTCTGTTAGTACTTATTGGCTGTCGAGGGTATGCCTGGTAGTACTTATTGGCTGGTGAAGGAATGCCTGGTAGTAATTATTAGCTGGTGAAGGGATGCCTTGTAGTATTTACTGGCTGGTGAAGGCATGCCTGATAGTACTTATTGGCTAGTGAGGGCATGCCTGGTAGTACTTATTAGCTGGTAAAGACATGCCTGGTAGTACATATTGGCTGGTGGGGGTATGCCTAGTAGTTCTTATTGGCTGATGAGGGAATGCCTGGTAGTATTTATTGGCTGGCGCAGGTATGCGTGGTAGTACTTATCAGCTGGCAAAGATATGCGTGGTAGTACTTATCAGCTGGCGAAGGTATGCGTGGTAGTACTTATTTGCTGGTGAGGGTATGCCTGGCACTGCATATTGGCTGGGGAAGGTATGCCTGGTAGTACTTAGCTTGTGGCGGTATGCCTGGTTGTACCTTTTTGCTGGTGAGGGTATGCCTGGGTGTACTTATTTGCTGGTGAGGGTATGTCTGGTAATACTTATCAGCTGGTGATGGTATGCCTGGTTGTACTTATCAGCTGGTGATGGTATGCCTGGTAGTACTTATCAGCTGGCGGCAGTATGCCTGGTTGTACTTTTTTGCTGGTGATGGTATGCCTGGTTGTACTTGTCAGCTGGTGAGGGTATGCCTGGTACCACTTATTGGCTTGTAAAGGCATGCCTTGTAGTACTTATTAGCTGGTGAGGACATGCCTGGTTATACTGGCTGGTGAGGGTATGGCTGGTAGTACTAATTGGATGGTGTGGGCATGCATGATGGTACTCACGGGCTTAAAAGAGTTTCTGGATGGCTTCAGTCATGACTTATTTAATAAGGCAGGTCAAAGTGCAATGAGTAAGGGCAGAAAGCAGAGCCATATCAACATATCACATGTTTATCTTTTACTGAACTGGCTCTCGATTAATTCTGTATGATGGGTTGCTGCAATAACTTTTTAAATTGGACCATTCATTTTGTTATCAAGAAGTAGAAACTTGGCTACCATATTAGTTTAAATCACCAAGGTTAACTTTTTTTAAAGTGGCCCTTTAACATTTCCCTTGAAAGCAAACCAACTAGGCAGAGGGCTAGCAAGTCCCCTATAGCACCACACTGTACCTTTCCACAGTCTGCCCCCCTCCTCTTGGATGTACCCTTGCAGACCCCAAATGATCCTCTGTAAACGTCAATTCAGTTTTTCTCATACTGCTTAGATTTCTAGGCTTTTTTTTAAAGTAGATCAAATCAACAGCCTTCCCGCTCCCTTATCAGCACTGTTGAATGCAGCACTGTGCAGGGGGGGGGGTGTCACTGGACTGCTATGCTCTTGGTTGAGCAGCGGTCCGACTCTCCACCGTGCTGTCAGATGCTGGAGAATGGGATGGTTCTGTTAGTTGCTTGGCTGATTCAGCGCCTTTAATACTTTCTGAGTTCACTGCCTTCCTGCTAATTTAGCGATTTGGAAAATATTCCAGCCATTAAATCATCATGATGGCCAGGCAATTAGCAATTTTAAGGAGGTCAGTAATGGCAGCCTATATATATGTCTCTGACTATGCTACCCCTTGTTTTACCATTGCTTCCTATACTGGTGCCCTCACTGATGTTTATGATGAAACATTACATTTTGTTGCAATAATATATGAAGCAACTTTTATATTTTGACAAAAAAACAAACAAACAAGCAATTAAATAGAAAAAGCAAACTATCTCAAATGATACTTTATTATTAATTTGATGTTAGAAAACCCAACAGACCTCTATCTTTTTTTCTGTGATCAGATATGGTGTTTTCTAATGTTAATCTAGGATTTATTCTATCAACCACGACATCACAAATTTAACTACACATTATAGGCATATTAACATATATATTATAATATTCTGCATACAATTGTATTTCATGTGACTAGACATGTGCAGACTGGAATATTTAGTTTCGTTTTTTCGTTTTCGTTTGGAAAATAAATTTATTTAGTTACTCCCGAAAATCGTTTTGATTTATATCGTTTTTCGTTGGGGAATAGCTTTCGTCCGAAAATCCAATAATACTTGGTTTCTGTTGAATGGTCAAAAGAATATTCTACGGAACGTCGAATCTTTACGTCGAATCGTACATTTCCGTTCGAATATTCCGCCTACAAGAATTCTAATGTTGTATGACTAGTAATAATGTCGAATCTATTTTCTCATAAATCGAAATCTATTCTCTGTAATGTCGAATCTATTTTCTCATAAATCGAAATCTATTCTCTGTAATGTCGAATCTATTATTTCTAGTGTCGAATCTTTTCCCTATAATGTCGAATCTTTTCTCTATAATGTCGAATCTCTCTATATCGAATTTTTACCGCAACGAAAACGAAAATAAAGCATTTTTTATGTCGGATCTTTCGGTTTTCGTTTCTTGCGCTTTCGTTATCGTTTGTTAAAATGATAACGAAAAAAACAGATTTTCGGAAGAAAATGCATTCTAACGAAAACGAATGCACATGTCTAGATGTGACCATTTGAACCTTTTTAGGACCACCCGCCCTCCCGCATTGTACTGCAGACAGGTGGCTCTTTCAGGCACAGCAATATAAGGGGCCGCCATCAGGGATTTTGGGGCCCCTTACACAGCCTCAGGCATGGAAACTGGGGATGGGGGGTGTTGCCACCACAAATTGAGAAGCGGGGGAGAGTGTCGTAAGTTGAGAAGTGGGGGGCGGCGAATTGGAGCAATGTCCCTCTGTCTCTCATTCCTCCTCATTTGTCCCTCATTTTGGTCTGATCTACATAGTTGTATATAAAATGCACTTTTTATATTTCAAAAAGTCCTTGCCAGTGCTACACTTTTTAATCCAAATACTAAATTGCTTCATTTGTAGATTCTTAAAGCCAATATACAGGAATAGTAGTGGTTAAAAAAAATGTGGATTTAATTAACCCTTTTTTGGGGGTTAATTCTCCTTTAAGGGGTGTGGCAGGACGCGTCTTCTATGCCTACCTACGTTTGCTGGTAGGTGTCCCTCATTCCCATCTCAAAATTTTGAGAGGTATGGATAAACCGTAGTTTGTAGATGCTATAACTTTCACACAATGCAATCAATTTTCACCTATTGTGATTTTTTTTTTTTTTTTTTTACGAAAGACATGAAGCAGGACACATTTTGGCCTAAATGTATGAAGAAATATGATTTTTTTTATTGGATGTTTAATAGCAGAAAGCAAAAAAATATATATATCTTTTTTTTTTTTTTTTTTTTATGTTTTGACATTTTTTCATTTATATTATAAAAAAAAAAATACTACCAAAAGAACTCTCTTTGTGTGAATATAAATTTACATACATTTCATGCGTGTAAAGCGAATACCAGTTAAAGTAGCAAAGTGCTAAATAGAAAAAATGGCCTGGTCATGAAGGGGGTAAAACTTTGTGGAGTTCAGGTGGCTAAAGTGAGTCTACAGCTGAACCCTTTTTTCAGCTTCGGATCGAGTAGAGACTATTAAAAAAAAAGTAAGAAAAAAAAAATCTTGTTTTTTTTTTGCTGTCTGTGTCCTATTGAGAATTTTTCCCCTCCATAAAATTACATAATTCTCCAAAAACAAATACTTAAAAGACCAAAGTTTTGGTTGTGCCCCTCCCCCACCACCACCACCACCAAAAAAAAACTATTGTTACTGTGGGGTTGATTTACAAAAACTGGAGAGTGTAAAATCTGTTGCAGACCTGCATAGAAACCAATCAGCTCCCAGGTTTTTTGTCAAAGCTTTAACCACTTAAGGACCCCTTCACGCCGATATACGTCGGCAGAATGGCATGGCTGGGCACATCAACATACCTGTACGTTGCCCTTTAAGCCCAGCCGTGGGGTCGTGTGCGCGCGCCGCGGGCGCGTGCACGCGACCCGGTCCGAAGCTCAGTTACCGTGACCGCGGGACCCGATCGCCGCTGGAGTCTCGCGATCGGTCCCCGGAGCTGAAGAACGGGGAGAGCTGTGTTTACACACTATGGTGCCGTGATCGATCGTGTGATCCCTTTTATAGTGATACACAATCGATGACGTCACACCTACAGCGACAGCCCCCTACAGTTGTAAACACACATTAGGGAACACATAACCCCTTCAGCGCCCCCTTGTGGTTAACTTCCAAACTGCAACTGTCATTTTCACAATAAACAATGCAATTTAAATGCATTTGCTGTGAAAATGACAATGGTCCCAAAAATGTGTCAAAATTGTGCGAAGTGTCCGCCATAATGTCACAGTCATGAAAAACATTGCTGATCACCGCCATTAGTAGTAAAAAAAAAAAATTATAAAAATGCAGAGGTGATCAAATACCACCAAAAGAAAGCTCTATTTGTGGGAAAAGGACGCCAATTTTGTTTGGGAGCCACGTGACACGACCGAGCAATTATCAGTTAAAGCGACGCAGTGCCGAATCGCAAAACCTGGCCCGGGTCTTTTAGCTGCCTAAAGCTCCGGGGCTTAAGTGGTTAATTGAAATTTGATAAATTGAACAAGCTAAAGTTAGAAGCTGATTGGCTACAATGCACAGCTGCACCAGATTTTACGCTCTCCAGTTTTAGTAAATCAAGCCCAATACTGATTTACTGTATCCTTTGATTAATTTGTACAATTGTCCATAAATAAAATAAATAATAAATACAAAGGAATAATAAAGATTTATAGATAGATATCTAGATATATCTATATAGATCTATATATATATAGATATAGCTATATTTAGATATATCTATATATCTTTCTATCTATATATATGTATATATATATATATATATATATATATATATATATATATATATATATATTTATATATACATATATATATATATTTTTTATATTTATTTTTTATTTATATACTGTATATATATATACAGGCATACCCCGCTTTTAAGTACACAATAGGGTTTATTTACTAAAGCTGGAAATCGCAATATCAGGCTCATTTCTGCATAGAAACCAATGAGCTTCTAACCCCAGCTTGTTTCATTAAGCCTGGTGATAAAACCTGGAAGCTCATTGGTTTCTGTGCAGAAGTGAGCCTTATTTTGCGCTTTCCAGCTTTAGTAAATAAACACAATTGTGTACTTAAAAGTGGGGTATGCCCGTGTATATACAGGGTATATATATAAAATAATAATAATAATAAATATACAAAAAATATATAAAAAAAAAACAATTTGATTTGAATAATTTGTACAATTGTCCATAAAAATAAAAATAAATAACTACAAAGAAATAATAAAGATTTTAAAAAATGTAATATAAAAATATATATAAAAAAATAATAATAAATATACAAAAAAAAAAAAAACAATGGTAATAAGGGGAAACTAAACCCTTGGCAGAAGACAAAAATGGCAAGGATGTAAACTACGGCATTATCTCACTCAATTCCGCTGATATTCATCTTGTTGCTTGGTATGTACTAACCCATTTCTATGCATCTTCTGCCCCAGCTTCATCAGGAAGAAATTGCCTCATGCACATCTCTTATTAGCTGGAGCCGGATAGACAATCCAGCACAAGGGGCGTTGTCACCTCTGGCTGAAGAGTACTGGTTCTTTAGAAAACCATGATCTGTTTTCTAATTTCTATTTAGAATTTATATAACCAAACCAGCATTTGTTATTTGTTTCGCTTACATTCAAATCTTTCAAATCAATTTTAATAATGCTTTGTGTTGTAATGTTTAACCAAAAAAAAAAAAAAAAAATAAGCGTCTGCGTTGTATTGCCAAATCCTCTGTGCTCTTTGTCTTTATTATTATTAATTACTGCATATTTTACTGCTATGGTTTAATTGCTGGGAGGTCCTGGTGAGCGTTGCCTACACGTCCATGGCACCGCGGGCTGTTTGCAATGCACGCAGATGTCACGTGACACAGGAACAACTGTCTATGCGCCAGTTTGTAAAAAAAAAAAAATGGCAAAGACCTTTTTGTTTTGTTGTTTGTGAACTTCCATTTGCTCTCTAAAATCTGTGGCATGCGTTAAAAATTCAAAAAAATATAGGCCTATGGTTCAGTAATTCATATAATGCCATATGTTGGCACAGAGCCCTCCTTCTATTCACACTGAATAGGTGATTTGTCTATTCAAATATGGATCTGTACAATACAGCACATGCATTAACACGGGCTATTTCTTGACTTAATGGGGATTATTTACTAAAGGCAAATAGACTGTGCACTTTGTAATGTGCAGTTGCACGCTGCAAGAGCAGTTGCTCTAATAAATGAGGGGAAGCTCTGCTGATTTTCATCATCCAATCATCTGCAAGTAAAACATTTTTTTTTTTTTCCTTACATGTGATTGGGTATTCTTTGCAAAGTAAATCTTTACCTCATTTACCAAACTCTGGGGCAACTGCAAAGTGCACAGTCTTTTTGCCTTTAGTAAATGAACCCCTATGGTTGTTGTGGAAAGGCAGCCCATATATTTTGCACAGGCTAGCAATGCACCACAAAGCAGATTTTAACAGATTTACTGTATTGTTGTCAACACAGCTCACCACAACCCACAGATGGCTCACATCAGTGTGCCCTGGAGTGTTAAATCGCATTTGTGTTGTTATGTTAGATGTGTTGGAGAGCCATTCTGCAATGAGTGAATTAAAGGCTAATTCCACCTTTGCCAACATGTTTCATGTTACACCCACATGTAACGTGGTGCCAGTGGTGGCCCGTAATGCAGGGTGCCCCTTTATCCATGTGTCGGGCCCCCTAATCTAAATGCGGGGCGCCGGACACATGCATTCCAATGGGGTTGGTTTTTTTTTAAGCATATGTTTAGAGCCAGAGGCTCTAATAGGCTTCAAAAAATGGTGGGCTCGGGGCGCAGAGCACTGCTCCCCGAGCCCACCCAGTTGTGTGACAATAGTAAATGAATATTCTCTTATGTCTTCCTGATTCTCCTCCTGGACATGAAATGAGTCACCCGATTGGCCGAAAGCAGAAGTGATCCTATGAGGAGGAGGGAGGAGACGCACGACCATGTGATGCCGAGGACGCAGGGAAAGCCGTAGCCCGTCACTCGGAGGAAATGCTGCCCAATAGATGTGGTAAGTGGGGGCTCGTGACTGACTGGGGGGCAGTGTGGGTGACCCGACCAACCAGGGGGGAACTGTGGGTGCATTGTTTTGCACCCTCCAAAAAAATACAACACCAGCCGCCACTGAATGGTGCCATAGCCCAGCCCTGCACCCCCACCATCCCTACATGTACCTGAATTGCAGGGTTCTTCTTCTTTCAAATTCATTTTAAATTTTCTGTGGATGTGCCTGGTTATGTCCACAAAGTCATGACATTCATTCACAGAGATCTGTGAATGGAGAGACTACAAGTCCCTTCTGCCACACCAGCAGAGGGTCTCATCATTCTCAATAGAACACAAGTGTGATGGCATCACTGCACTCACAGTCCATTGATACTTTCACCAGCTCCATAACTGAAGGTCCAAACCTCAGTATGGACTTAAGCTGCAGGAGGCAGTGCACTGCAGATCTCTGTGAATGGATAACATGACTGTGTAGACGTAGCCAGGCACATCTGCAGAAAATTCTAAATTAATTTGAAAGGAGAAGAACTTTTCCATTCAGGTATGTGGTACGTTGTTTGGGGGTGGGGGCTGAGCTATAGCACCAGTGCTGTCTTTATAGCATTGTGGGGCCCCATGGCAAAGTAATTCACTGGGGCCCCTACAATCCTGCCCCAATTTCCACACCTACTCTTAAGAATTAAAGCATAAATAGTTGATACATACATTTATTAGTACGTTCAATAAAATCATTTTTAAACAATAAGTAAGAGTACAGAACTAGTGGGGAGGCAGAAAGTCGCAGTACGGGCAGGGCCATCTTAATAGCATTATGGGACCCTGGGCAATGTAATGCTCTGGGCCTGGGCCCCTACAGTGATGACAGAGCAGTAGTGTTGAGCAGAATATGCCATATTCGATTTCGCGATATATCTCGAATATATAGTCGAATATTCGAGATATATTCGCTAAATACGAATATTCGTGATATTTTTTGGAAATGAAATGATTGCGAAATTTGGCAATTGCGAATGCGAAGGCGAAATTTCGAGAAATGCGGAATGGAGCACTCTGATTGGCTCAGAATATTCGTGATATTTTATAATACCAAATAATTGCGAAATTTCGAGAAATGCGGAATGGAGCACTCTGATTGGCTCAGAATATTCGTGATATTTTATAATACCAAATAATTGCGAAATTTCGAGAAATGCGGAAGGAGCACTCTGATTGGCTCAGAATATTCGTGATATATTACAATACAAAATAATTGCGAATATTCGGCAAATGCGGAAGGAGCACTCTGATTGGCTCAGAATATTCGTGATATTTTATAATACAAAATAATTGCGAAATTTCGAGAAATGCGGAATGGAGCACTCTGATTGGCTCAGAATATTCGTGATATTTTATAATACAAAATAATTGCGAAATTTCGAGAAATGCGGAAGGAGCACTCTGATTGGCTCAGAATATTCTTGATATTTTATCGTAATTTCGCAAAAATGCGAATGAGAAATTGATTGCGGAATTTCGACAGTAACACTCTGAAATCGAATATATGTGTTATTTTAGCTAAAAACAATATTGCGAATTTCTCGAAAATAATCGCGCGATATCGCTATTGCCGAATAATCGCATTGCGATTTTTCGACAATATAAAATGATCGCTGCAGCTACTCGGCCCAAGGTCTCTAATCATACCAGCAATGCTTTTAGACGTTGATGGGGATCTCTAGGATGTGATCTGTTCTAAAAAAATAATGAAAAAATACGAATATTCGAAATAGCGAATATTCACCGCGAAATTCGGAATATATCGCGAATACTCGAATATGCCATATTCGAGCCGAATATTCGCAATACGAATATTCGTGAGCAACACTACAGAGCAGATAAACATACATCAAGAAGGTAGGAGGCAGACTGCCTCCCCCTGAGTATCTATCACTCTCAGTACCATCATGGGGCCTCCAATTTCAGGGCAGCGTGGGTTTAAGGTAAAGCTGCTTTGGGGAAAGTGCAGGGGGCCCCCATGCAGCTGGGGCCCCTGGGTAGTGCCCCGGTGTGCCCTCTCATTAAGACAGCCCTAAGTACGGGGGTGGGGAAGTACAGGATGCTGCCAGTGACACAGCCATCCTGGGACATCTTAGTAAAAAGTGTGACTTTCCTGGCAAATCCAGGAAAGTTGGCAAGTACAATGTAATGCAAGCCTATCATGGGGCCCAATGCACCTTGGGCCCCTGGGCAGTGCCCATGCATTAATACAGCCCTGTATGGCACCATGTTACATTCTAAATATGGGTGTAACATGAAACATGCTGGCAAAGAAGCAACTAGCCTTTAACTCATGCATCGCAGAATCCATGTTTGCAATATTTTTCAAAATAAAAAATAAACATTTATTTTTATTTTTAAATATGTATAAATGTATTAATTTATTTTAAAAATCTTATATGCTTTTAACATAGGTTGCATATAAAAATAAGTTTACCATGCATTTTCAACACATCAGTTTAAATGGGTCCCAATCATTTTCCCCACCATAGTATGATATCACTGTCTTTTGCTGCAAATTCTGAGACATAGGATAAACCACGTGCAAACTTTAACCTAAGAATGAAGTGGAAAAAAATATATATGTTATTCTATTGCCAGTTTAATATATACAGATCAGCTTTTAAAAAATACCATGCTCAATGTCTTAATTTTAAAACCATCAGATAATAAACAGAAGTGTAGCATGGGCACTGCTGGCAGAGCAAAGGGTTTCAAGTGGAGTTTGGAAACAGATCAAATGATAATGTCCACCAATAGGTGGCACTGTGGAGTTTCCAAAAAAAAAAAAAAAAGAAGAGCCATATAATACATTTTCCCCCTTTTACTGTGTATTAGCCTTGTAAGTCAGAACATCAGCAGCAAAACGCAGGAACTGCGAGCCACTTTAACAGGATAAATAAAAGGGCCAAAGGCGTAAGCACTGTCAATGCACTTCTTATAAGTGTAACATTTCAATTTCACATCCTGACACACTGTTCTAAATGGAAATCCAGCAAATGTTTTTTGTGAGCTTTACAGCGAGGATAAAGACTACAATATATTACTAAATATTACGTGTAAATAGCCGTTCACCCATTGTATTGTCAGGGTCACGAAAATACACTATTGATCTTTGACTGTTGGATATTAAATCAGTGATTGGTAAATGGAGCGCAGATAATCATTTCTGATTTTTTAATAAATTTGAAAAAAAATAAAAATTATTTAATCTATAAGAAATGTTAGCGTATACATTTTAGGGTCTTGTATCAATAGTATAAAAAAATTAGGTATATATATATATATGTACAGTTCTCTCATTTGTGGAACTACAAGTTCCATTAAGGCCATTATGGCCAATATCTATCTATCTATCTATCTATCTATCTATCTATCTATCTATCTATCTATCTATCTGTATATCTATCTTTCTATCTATCTATCTGTATATCTATCTTTCTATCTATCTATCTATAGATAGATAAATAAATAGGGTTACAGAATATATATATATATATATATATATATATATATATATAAACATCTTTATCGATAGATAGATAGATAGATAGATAGATAGATAGATAGATAGATAGATAGATAGATAGATAGATAGATAGATAGATAGACTTACATGATATATATATAATAAAGCAAGCTTAAGCAACATATGATCCTCCAGCTGTTGTGGAACTACAAGTCCCTTTATGGCCAAAATGTATATATATATATATATATAAAAAAAATAAAAGAAAAACCACACTGACACGGTCCACCCATTAAAAAAAAGGAAGCATTATAAATAAATAAAAAAATTGTAAAAAAAAATGTTTAAAAAAAATTAAAAACAAATTGTTAAAGATAAAAAAAAAAAATACTGACACATGTGCCGCTGTCACATGAGATTTAAAAAAGTATCGGTATTCGGTATCGGCAAGTACTTTAAAAAAAGTATCGGTACTTGTACTCGGTCTTAAAAAAAGTGGTATCGGGACAACCCTAATATAGATATAGATATATATAGATATAGATAGAGATATATATATATATATATATATATATATATATATATATATATATAGATAGATAGATAGATAGATAGATAGATAGATAGATAGATAGATAGATAGATAGATAGATATAGATATATATCTATATATATATATGTATATATTAATATACAATATATATATATATAATAATAATATATATAATCAGGTTTTCAGATATATATATATATATATATATATATATATATATATATATATATATATATATATATATATATATATATATATATTAAACATGTTTATTTGTTTATTATTATTTTACTGGGGTAAAACATACATTTTAAAGCTGACCTCTATGTAGATATAAGGACTCATTCGCACAGGTGTTGGAAGGAGGTAAAAAAAGCAGGCGGTTGAGCCACAGTTTTCACACCCCCTACCAATAAGGCCCTGTTCCCACTAGTGCGACTTGCCATGTGACTTTGGACACCTAAAGCCATACGACAAGTTGCGACCCATAGATTTTAATGGCATCCATTCCAATCAATGCGACTTAAAGTCGCAGTGACTTATGCCATAGCACCATAAAATATTTGTTTTGTCTTTTAAAGTCACTAACGTCTTTTACGTGTTTCTGCCATGTAGGTATTGAAATAAATGGGCTTCCCTACATGTGATCCATCCAAAATTGTGAAAACACATGGAAACGCACCCATGCTCAGTCGCACCTGTAAGTGTAAACTAAGCCTTAATGTAACGTATTTTAAAAATGCAAGCAATATTTGTCCTAGTATCAGCCTTTTACAGTTCCGGTACAGCAGGGCTGCAGTATGAGAGTATTAAGCAGCACAAGCAGCCAATCAATTCATGTGCGGATAAGAAGCATGCTGATAGAGGGAATAAGCAGAGTGACACAGAGATGAGCTCCTCACTGTGCTGCTTCTTTCAATGTTCAGTCACAGGCTGGGGAAGATCCAGGATGACCTGGGCTCTGAGGTAAGGGGTTGAATAATACTGGCCATCTAGTGGCAGAAATAAAGCACTGCAGGGGAAATCTCTAGCTTGACAGTGAATATCGCAGGAAAATATCTTTTGGCACATGTATCCCTTAACAAGCTATTCATTTTTATTTTATCGGTTTGGCATAAATTCTGCACTCAATAATATCTGTACAAAAGTTTGGCAAGTGAAAACGAAAGTGAAATCTTTTATTGAATCTCTAATATTCCAGTATATATGTGGAGTGATCCCTCTTTGTATTTGGTTGGCCTTGCAGAGCTTGTGTACTGGGATTCAATGCCTGGAGGGTGCTATCAGTGTGCAGTGTGTGTGTTTGGATGGGTTCTCTCTATAGAAGAGATTTACTAAAACTGGTGAACACAGAGTCTGGTGCAGTTCTGCATAGTAACCAATCAGCTTCCAGGTTTTATTGTCAAAGATTAATTGAACAAGCTGAAGTTAGAAGCTGATTGGTCACTATGCACAGCTGCGCCAGTTTTAGTAAATCGATCTCTAAGTATTATATGATATTCTTAGGCTTGTGTGTGTGTGTGTGTGTGTGTGGGGGGGGGGGGGGGGGGGGGGGGGGGGGGGTCTGGTATGGGTTTCCTCTATAATATGATCTGAGATATAAACATATTCCTATAGAATTTGTGAAATTATCGGACTCATTGTGGTTACAGAAATATTATTATTGTTTTTATTATTACTATTATTATTATTATTATTGTTTTTATTATTACTATTATTATTATTGTTTTTGTTATTACTATTATCATTGTTATTATTGTTTTTATTATTACTATTATTATTATTGTTAATATTTATTATTATTGTTTTTATTATTATTACTATTATCATTGTTATGTTCGTTTTTATTATTATTATTATTATTATTATTATTATTATTATTATTATTATTATTGTTTTTATTATTACTATTATTGTTATTGTTTTTATTATGACTATTATTATTGTTGTTATTATTATTATTGTTTTAATTATTACTATTATTATTGTTCATTTTGTTATTACAATTATCATTTTTATTATTGTTTTTATTATTACTATTATAAATCATTTTTTTTATTATTATTATTATTGTTTTTATTATTACTATTATCATTGTTATGATTGTTTTTATTATTACTATTATTATTATTATTGTTGTTGTTATTATTAATATTTTTGTTTTTATTATTACTATTATTATTATTATTGTTTTTATTATTATTATTATTATTATTATTATTGTTTTTATTATTACTATTATTATTATTATTGTTGTTTTTATTATTATTATTATTGTTTTTATTATTATTATTGTTTTTATTATTACTATTATTGTTCTTATTGTTTTTATTATTACTATTATTTTTTTGTTATTATTATTATTAATATTATTATTAATATTATTATTATACAGGATTTATTAAGTGCCAACAGTTTGCACATCACTTTACAATATAAAGTATGGTTACTATACAGTCCAATACAGAAGGAACAGGAGGGCCTTGCTCATGGAGCTTACAATCTAAAGGCTTCATATTAAACTTTGCAGCCAATATCCTCCTTCAATACTCAATTATTCAGCACCTCCCATCCTCCCCATGATAAGTATAAATGGTCTTTCATTCCACACTCAATGTAATAAAATGTATTTACTGTGAAGCACATGGTGACCCTCCTGTCACTGGGAGATGTTATTTTCCTTCTCACCATCTAGTAAAGAAATAGTTAAATGTGAAAGTGCAAAGGGCAGAGCGAAGCTTGCTCAGATTACAGAGGGGGGGGGGATAGTGGATGAGCCTGGCTGTGTGTGACATGCAGCACTGATCCCTCCTCACTCCTCCATCTACAAAGAGCTATACTGTACAGACCCCTAGCTGTCACATTGTATATACAGCATGCAGAGGAGAGCACAGAGCAGGAGAGTTCTGTGCAGGGGATGGACACTGCCTGCTCTCATGTGATGGGGGGGGGGGGGGGGGGGGTTACTAAAGGAGTCCAGGATGTTCACTGCAAAAAAGAGAAGATTCACTTTAATGATCCAATCACCATTATTACCCAGGATTGCATTTCATGTGATTGGATGATTGGAGGGACTCTACACTCGTCTAGTGAATCCCCAACTCCTTTATGTGATCAGTCTGATGATGTGTGGGGGGTTCTCTATAGATGTACAAGGGCTCCGCATCTCTCTGTATATGTTTTATAGATAGAAAATATTTACGTTTTTATTTTATTTATTTACTAAACTACCCCCCCACACACACCTAATCCCGACCCCCCCCCCCCCCAAAAAAAAAACCCACACCTCTATGCTCTCCCCCTTGCCCTCTCTCTCCCTTCTCTAACCCCTTGCACTCCTCTCTCCCCCTCCTCCCTCTTTCTGTCCCTTATCTCCCCCTCAACCCCCCCCCCATTGCTTCCTCACCATCTCTACCTGCCCCCCCCCCCCCCCCCCCATTTTGCTGTTCTCCCACCTCTCTGTTTTACCCCCTGGCACTCATCCTCCTCCCCCTCTCTCCACCTTTCTATTCCCCCTCCTAATGGCTCTCTTATCTTACTCTCCCCTTCTCTTCCCCCCTGTATCTTTTCTCCCACCCCATTGCTTCCCCATTCTCTCAACCCCAATTGCTCTCTTCTCCCACCTCTCTGTTCTATCCCCTTGCACTCCTCTTCCCCCTCCTCTCTCTCCCCCTTTCTGTCCTCCACTTCCAATAGCTCTCTTCTCCATCCTCCAACCCTCTCCCCTTCCCCATCTATCTTTTCTCTTCCCACTCTACTCCCCTTCCATTGCCCTCCTCTCTACCCCCCCCCCCCATATCTCTCATCTCCCCCTCTATCTTCTCTCTACCCTCCATACCCTCTCCCCCATTTCTCTCCTCTCTCCCCTTCTCTTCTCCCCCCCCTCTATCCTTCCTGCCCCCTCTATAGCCCCCCCCCCCCCCCATAGCTCTCATCTCCCCCTCTGCACTCCTCTTCTCCTCTCTTCCTCCCTCTTTCTATCCCTTCTCGCTTCTCGTATCACCCTATTGCTCTTTCTCCCCCCTGTTACTCTCTCCTTCTGATCTATTCCCCCCCCCCCCATTGATTTTAATTCTCTCTGTTCTCCTCTCCCCCATCCCCTTCTCTATTGCTCTCCTCACCACCCCCCTTACAATCCTGACTCCCCCCCCCCCCCCCCACTTCTTTCTCTTCCCCCTCCCCTCTCTATACATATGATATCCGACATTCTATTATATATTAATATATTATTACATAATTGCAGTTTGCTCATCTGTCTGATCTCTAGTTGCAGTCAGACACCCCCCCCCCCCATTACTGGGGACTCCGATCCTCTCCCCTCCGCTAAGTTTGTAAAGTCACAGCAATCCCCCCCCCCCCCCCCCCCAGGGAGAGTTAACCCTCTATGTACTATATATCTATAATGCCGCCCGGCTCAGGAAGAGTTAACAATCTGCAGCTCAAAATTAACCTCCCGGGTCCCGGACTGACCCCCCTGCTGCTGGCAGACCCTGCGAACACCCCCCCTTCTGTTCCATTACTGGGGGGGGGGGTGATAAGTATGATAAGTGTATAAAGTCTATAATCCCCACTCTTCTGTCCCATTACTGGGGTGGTTGATAAGTGTATATAATTCCCTGGGGGGGGGGGGTGAAACGTGTATAGAGTTCCATCTATAATTCCCCCAGCTCAGGAAGGGTTAACAATCTGCAGCTCAGAATTAACCCCTCAGGTCCCAGACTGATCCCCCCTCTATCCCAATACTAGGGGGGGGGGTGATGAGTATATAGAGCCCTATCTATACACCCCCCCCCTCAGGAAGGGTTAACAATCTGCAGCTCAGAATTAACCCCTCGGGGCCCAGACTGATCCCCCCCTCTATCCCAATACTGGGGGGGGGGGTGTTGAGTATATAGAGCCCTATCTATACACCCCCTCCCCATAGGAAGGGTTAACAATCTGCAGCTCAGAATTAACCCCTCAGGTCCCGGACTGATCCCCCTCTCTGTCCCACTACTGAGGGGGGGGGGGGTGATAAGAGTATAGAGTCCTATCTATACTCCTCCTTCAGGTCCCGGACTGATTCCCCCTCTCTGTCCCAATACTGGGGGGGGGGGGGGGAGTATATAGAGCCCTATCTATACACCCCCCCCCCCCTCAGGAAGAGTTAACAATCAGCAGCTCATAATTAACCCCTCAGGTGCCGGACTGACCCCATTCTTCTGTCCTAATACTGAAGGGATTGGGGGGGGGGGGGTGATGAGTGTATAGAGTCCTATCTATATCCCCCCCCCCCCCAAGGAAGAGTTAACAATTAGTAGCTCAGAATTAACCCCTGAGGTCCAGGACTGCCCCCCCTCTTCTTTCCCAATACTGGAGGGGGGGGGTGGTGAGTGTATAGAGTCCTATCTATAACCCCCTCAGGATGAGTTAACAATCAGTATCTCAAAATTAACCCCTGAGGTGCCTGACTGACCCCCCTCTCTGTCCCATTACTGGGGGGGGGGGGTGACAAGTGTATAGAGTCCTATCTATATCCCACCCCCGGCTCAGGAAGAGTTAACAATCAGCTGCTCAGAATTAACCCCCCAGGTCCCGGGCTGACCCCCCTCTTCTGTCCCAATACTGGGAGGAGGGGGTGATGAGTATATAGAGTCCTATCTATACACCCCCCCCCCCTTCAGGAAGAGTTAACAATCAGAAACTCATAATTAACCCCTCAGGTGCCGGACTGGCCCCCTTCTTCTGTCCCAATACTGAAGGGGGGGGGGGGGTTATGAGTGTATAGAGTCCTATCTATATCCCCCCCCCCCAAAGGAAGAGTTAACAATTAGTAGCTCAGAACTAACCCCTGAGGTCCAGGACTGCCCCCTCTCTTCTTTCCCAATACTGGAGGGGGGGGGGGGGGTGATGAGTGTATAGAGTCCTATCTATATCCCACCCCCGGCTCAGGAAGAGTTAACAATCAGCAGCTCAGAATTAACCCCCCAGGTCCCGGGCTGACCCCCCTCTTCTGTCCCAATACTGGGGGAGGGGTGATGAGTATATAGTGTCCTATCTATACACACCCCCCCTCAGGAAGAGTTAACAATCAGAAGCTCATAATTAACCCCTGAGGTCCAGGACTGCCCCCCTCTTCTTTCCCAATACTGAAGGGGGGGGGGGGGGGGGTTATGAGTGTATAGAGTCCTATCTATAACGCCCTCAGGAAGGGTTAACAATCAGTATCTCATAATTAACCCCTGAGGTGCCGGACTGACCCCCCTCTCTGTCCCATTACTGGGGGGTGACAAGTGTATAGAATCCTATCCATATCCCACCCCCGGCTCAGGACGAGTTAACAATCAGCAGCTCGGGATTAACCCCCCAGGTGCCTGGCCGGTAGGGGTTAATACCGGTCCTCGCCTCCCGGCTGACAGTCAGCTGATCGCGGCGTCTGATTGACAGTTCCCCTCCTGGAAGTTTATCTCTTACTATTATGCTAATGAGGCTCGGGGATCCGTCCTCCCATTGGCCCGCCGTGCCCAGTCCGGGCCGTGACGTCACGCCGCCTATAAAACTCAGCAATGCTTTTAAAGTGCTCGGTGGACGGATCGGTGAAAAAATCCGGAGCGGTGTCCCCCAGTCTTGTACCGGCTCAGCACTTCCCCCCACCTCTCCTCCTCTCCGGTCCCGGGACTATGAAGTGTGTTGTGTAGTAAGAGTTGGGGGAAGAGGTCGGTGGCCCCCCGGTATGTCCTCCGCCGGGCTCCTGTGATTTTTTATTTTTTTTGGTGATTTCTTGTTTTTTTTGGGGGGGGGCGGGGGGCGGGGGGGGAGAGAAGCGATCACCGCAGCAAGCTGGCTCTCCCGGTGCCCGGTCCTCCCGGTAGTGTGGTGGTGTCCCCCGTGTGGAGGGCTGCGAGCAGCAGAAGGATGGCATCAGATCTGGCAATGAGCAGCTCCGACCTGCCCACCAGTCCCCTGGCCATGGAATATGTTAATGACTTCGATCTGATGAAGTTCGAAGTGAAGAAGGAGCCGGTGGAGACCGACCGCATCATCAGCCAGTGCGGCCGCCTGATCGCCGGGGGATCGCTGTCTTCCACCCCGATGAGCACGCCCTGCAGCTCGGTTCCCCCTTCCCCGAGCTTCTCGGCACCCAGCCCGAGCTCCGGGAGCGACCAAAAGAGCCACCTAGAAGACTACTACTGGATGACCGGCTACCCCCAGCAGATCAACCCGGAGGCGCTGGGCTTCAGCCCGGAGGACGCGGTGGAAGCGCTGATCAGCAACGGCGGCAACCCCCAGCAGCAGCAGCAACAACAGCAGCAGCAGCAGCAACTCCAGCAGGGCGGCTACGATGGCTTCGCCCGGGCGGCGCAGCAGTACGGCGGCTCCTCGGGGGCCATGCCCGGGGAAGAACTCGGCTCCGCCGCCGCGGTGGTCTCCGCAGTGATCGCAGCCGCCGCGCAAAACGGGGCGCCCCACCACCACCACCATCACCACCACCCCGGGGCAGGAGGAGGGCTGCCGGGTTCCTCCGGCAGCAGCGGAGTCTCCCCGGCTTCCTCCGGGATGCACCCCCACCATCATCACCACCACCACCACCTGCACTTCGACGATCGCTTCTCCGACGAGCAGCTGGTCACCATGTCCGTGCGGGAGCTCAACCGGCAGCTGCGGGGGGTCAGCAAGGAGGAGGTGATCCGGCTGAAGCAGAAGAGGAGGACCCTGAAGAACCGGGGCTACGCTCAGTCGTGCCGCTTCAAGAGGGTGCAGCAGAGGCACGTCCTGGAGTCCGAGAAGAACCAGCTGCTGCAGCAAGTGGAGCACCTCAAGCAGGAGATCTCCAGGCTGCTCCGGGAGAGGGATGCCTACAAGGAAAAGTATGAGAAGCTCCTGGGAAGCGGCTTCCGAGAAAACGGCTCCAGCAACAGTGAAAACCCTTCCTCACCGGAGTATTTCATGTGAGTCTCACCCCTGAGCCCTTCCCTTCTCTCCCAAATACCTGTCTGGGGGGGGTGAGGGACCCTTACTCAACCATTCCATGGTGCCCATGATGTATTAGGTGGGTTTTCCTCCACTTTTCCTAAAAATATGACCCTTGGGGTGTAGGACTTTACTAAACTCTTCCTTGCCCATATGGTACCCCTATTGCATTAACTTTTTAGTTGCCCCCATTTCATTTCTTAACTTTACCTAAAAACCCTTCTTGACCTCTTCTACTTTACCTACCTTTGAGTTGCCCCTATGTTGTTTCTTCCCGACTTTGTCTAAAAACCCTTCTTGACCTCTTCTACTTTACCTACCTTTGAGTTGCCCCTTCTACTTTACCTACCTTTGAGTTGCCCCTTCTACTTTACCTACCTTTGAGTTGCCCTTATGTTGTTTCTTCTCAACTTTATCTAAAAACCCTTCTTGACCTCTTCTACTTTACCTACCTTTGAGTTGCCCCTTCTACTTTACCTACCTTTGAGTTGCCCCTATGTTGTTTCTTCCCGACTTTGTCTAAAAACCCTTCTTGACCTCTTCTACTTTACCTACCTTTGAGTTGCCTCTTCTACTTTACCTACCTTTGAGTTGCCCCTATGTTGTTTCTTCCCGACTTTGCCTAAAATCCCTTCTTGACCTCTTCTAATTTACCTATTCCAATGTGGGAGCCTACAATAACCTTTCTTGCTCTTATGGTGCCCATACTGTATTAACTTTTTGAGTTGCCCCATGTCGTTTCTTCCCAACGTTGTCTCGGAACCCATTTTGACCTCTTCTAATTTACCTACCTTTGAGTTGCCCCTCTGTTGTTTCTCCCCGACTCTATCTAAAAACCCTTCTTGACCTCTTCTACTTTACCTATTCCAATGTGGGAGCCTACTATAACCTTTTGTGCCCTTATGGTGCCCATACTGTATTAACTTTTTGAGTTACCCCATGTCGTTTCTTCCCAACGTTGTCTAGAAACCCATCTTAACCTCTTCTACACCTGTTCCGATGTGGGACCTTACTAAACCCTTTCTTGCAATTAACTTTTCAGTTGCCCCCATATCATTTCTTCTTGACTTTATCTAGAAACCCATCTTGACCCGTTATATACCTCTTCCAATGTGGAAGTCTACTATACCCTTTCTTGCCCATACTCCATTAACTTTTGAGTTGCCCCCATATAATTTCTTCTTGACTTTATCTAGAAACCCATCTTGACCTCTTTTATACCTCTTCCAATGTGGAAGTCTTTGTTGCCCATACTGCATTAACATTTCAGTTGCCCCCATGTCGTTTCTTCTTGACTTTATCTAGGAACCCATCTTGACCTCTTCTATACCTCTTCCAATTTGGAAGTCTACTATACCCTTTCTTGCCCATACTGCATTAACTTTTCAGTTGCCCCCATGTCGTTTCTTCTTGACTTTATCTAGGAACCCATCTTGACCTCTTCCAATGTGGAAGCACATTATACCCTTTGTTGCCCATAATGCATTAACTTTTAAGTTGCCCCCATGTCGTTTCTTCCCCACTTTGTCTATAAATCCATCCTAACCTCTTCTACACCTGTTCTGATGTGGGACCTCACTAAAACCTTTCTTGCCCATATGGTGCCCATGCTGTGTTAACTTTTGAATTGCCCCCCTGTCATTTCTTTCTTACTTTGTCTTGAAACCTAACTTAACCTCTTCTACTATACCTATTTGGATGTAGGAAGTTACTAAACACTTTCTTGCCCATACTACATTAACTTTTTAGTTGCCCCCATGTCATTTCTTTCCGACTTTGTTTAGAAATCCTTCTTGACCTCTTCTAATATATCTATATGGATGTGAGAGCTTACTATACCCTTCTTTGCCCATGTGGTGCACATGTTGTACTAAGTCTTAGCCTTTATGTTATAGTGTAGAAACTCAACCTGTCTGTCAACCCTTTTCTGCCCACATGGTACCCATGCTCTATTAATGTTTGGGTTGACCACGTGTTATTTTTCCTTTATTTTGTTAGGGAGACTATCCTGCCCTGTTCTGTTATGCCCATTGGGGTGTGGAACCTTATTAAACCCCTTTGATTCATATGGTGCCCATGCTGTATTAACTCTTAGCCTCTTGGGCTGAGCTCCTTATTTCTTCTTCACTTTTGCTAGAAACTTATTGTGCCCTTTTCTACAATGTGGGACCTTATTAAACTCATCCTTGCCCACATGGTGCCCTAGCTGTATTAACTCCCCACCTCTTGATCTAATCACCTTATTTCTTCTTCACTCTGACTAGGAACTCATTGTGCCCTCTTCTACTATGTGAGACCTTACTAAACACTTCTTTGCTTATGTTGTCCATGCTGTATTGCCTCCTAGCCTCTTGGGTTGACCACATGTAATGTCTCCTTTACTTAGCTATCTTCAACCATACCCACTGGGGCAAGGGACCATTCAATGCCCACATGGTACCCATGTTGTATTAACTCTTAGTGCCTCTGTGCTGTTTCTTTACTTTATCTAGAAACTCATCCTGCTCTCTTCTACTATACCCCTTGAAATGTGGGACCTTATTAAACCCTTTTTTGCCCACATGGTGCCCATGCTGTATCAACTCATAGCCTCTTGGGGTGACCACACATTATTAATGATTAATTTTGTCTGGAAACATATCCTGTCCTCGTATGCTATATCCATTGTGGTGTAAGACTTTTCTAAACTTGCCCTTGACCATATGATGCCCATTCTACAAATATCTGATAGCTCCTTGCGTTGACCACATGCCATTTCTCCTTCACTATGGCTAGAAACTCATTCTACCCTTTTCTATTATAGCTATTGGGCCGTAAAAAGACCTTACTAAACCTATCTGCTTATATGCTGTCATGCTGTAATATCTCTTAGCCTCTGGGGGTGACCAAATGTCATTTCTTCTTTACTTTGTCTATAGACATTTATCCTACTCTTTTTCTGCTATACCTATTGGGATATGGGACCTTACTAAACCCTTCCTTGCCCACATGGTGACCAGGCTGTAATAAATCTTAGCCTCTTGGGGTGACCACATCTTGTCTTTCCTTCCTTCTGGCCTAAAACTGTCTTCTAATCTACCCAGTAGTGCAAGAAACTCTTACTAAACCCTTCCTTGCCCACACAGTGCCCAGTCTGTAATAAATTTAGCCTCTTGGGGTGACCACATCTCGTCTTTCCTTACTTCTGGCTTAAAACTGCCTTCTATTCTACCCAGTAGTGCAAGAAACTCTTACTAAACCCTTCCTTGTCCACATGGTGCCTCTGTTGTATTAACTCTGTATGTGCAGAAACTCTTCTTATTTCTCATGCTGTCTTGACTCTAGCTAGGAACTTGTCTTGCTCTCTTCTACTATACATAGTTGGGTGTGGGACGCTTACTAAACTCTTCCTTGTCCACACGGTGCCCCTGTTGTATTAACTCTGCATGTTCAGAGACTCTCTTTTTTCCCATTCTCATTTCTCAGTGACCCTGGCTAGAAGCTGTCCTCTTTCATTATACCTACTGGTGTAGGGGACCCTTACTAAACCCCTTGTTGTCCACAGGGTACCCCTGTTGTGTTAACTGTTCATGTCCCGACTTTTCTCTTCACATCCTATCCAGATATTTCACATTTTGTTTCTCATCACCCTGGCTAAAAACGTATCCTGCCCTCTTCCACTATATTCAATGGGGTGTTGGACCTTTATTAAACCTTTCCTGGTCCACATGCTGTATTAACTCTGCATGCTCAAAGTCTCGGGGGGGGGGGGGGACCACATCTTATTTCCCCATCTCACTGGTGAGAAACTCACTCTGCCTTCTTCTGTACTCAGAGCTGGCCATAACCTGAACTCATATTCCCTTTAATTCCCTAAAAGTTCCTACACCCCCCCCCCCTCTTACTTAAAATGATAACAGTCCATTTTCTAAACTTTTTTTTTTTTTTTTCTGTCCCGCATTGATTTACCTTGCCCTTTCTGCATTTCATAGTCTTGCATGCCCATACTTTATAATCGCAGCTCAATTCTGGTGCACTTTTAAAAGTTGGAAGGTCTTTTAGCAGAGCAGTCAGTTCTAGACAGTTGTTAAATGACTTGTATTGGATGGAGAGTCCTAAGTCCTTTATTTCCAGGGACAGTCTTAAGTAGTGATTGATCATTGTCCCAAGTTTTCATGACTGGGCAGCTGCAGAATAAAAGTCTTATTTAGCATTGAAACGTTCAAGTTGTTATTTATTGGCAGTCAGTGTTTAGAAAGCAATAATGCATGTTTAGATTAACTTTATTTAAAACAGTAAATAGTTTATAGATATGTATCTAGATCTTCTCTTTGAGACACTGTTTTGTAAGCAGGACAATTTAGTAGCCCAACGCCAGAGTGTCCCTGTCATTTATTCTAGTGTTGGCAGCTATGCTTTTTTTTTCTCAGGAGTTTGGTAAGGATGCTTAGTAAATTGAGCATTTCTTAATATAAGGGAACAGGTCCACCTTAATAATTGGTCAATTAATATTTTCCGTCATACCCATCCTACACTAGCCAGTTGTAAAACCTTCACACATTAGAACTTAGAAAGTTGGCTACTCACAGACATAAGATAGCAGTCCAAACTTGTGATTTTGAGTCGCGCTTTCATTTTCGATTTAAAAAAAAAAGCGCAATATTTAAAAATGTTTCGCTTTTTTTTTTAAGATTTTTTTTTTTAGAAGATTTTCTTTTATTATTTTAGAAAAAGCAGACCATTATTTCTAATATATTAGAAATAATAGTGGTCTGCTTTTTCCAAAATAAGAAAAAAAATCTTCTAAAAAAAAAAAAAAATCTTAAAAAAATGTAAAACATTTAAAAAATTGGATGTATATATATATATATATATATATATATATATATATATATATATATATATGGATGTAGATATATAGAGTGTCAAAAAGGGGATATATGATCAGATAGAAAATTGAGTATATATATATATATATATATATGTGTGTGTATAGATAGATAGATAGAAAGATAGATAGATAGATATATCTATATAGATATATCTATATATATCATTCTGTCGAAGTGAATTTTTTTTAACCATTTTCCACCAAGCGGAGCATCTTACGAGGATCGTAAGCAATACACATGCATTCGCTGCACCTTCTCGGCATTGACTGTCACTGTCATGTGTGTATCCTGCGAGCGTTTCATTTTCTCTATTAAGGAAGTCATTAGCGTTAGTAGAAAAATTGTTTGTACAAAACTCTGGTCAGGGAGGAAACTGCCACAAGTCTGGAGATTGCTGCCTTGTGTCAATGAGTAGCCAAAGTCTTGAGGACTTTTACCCAGACAACCAGCCCATAGAAGATAGATATCAATCTTAACTGCTTCGGTGAGCTGTAATGAAATCTTTAATTGGTCATATTAAAGCTGCATCACAGCCTAGACAGTTGGCAGTGGACTAATTTAAGCAATAGTGTTACCTTGGCATGCTTTATATCCCATATATCATGGAGATTTATTGTATTCGTTATGCTATCAATACAATTTTTTTTTAGCATAACCAATACAATATAATATCCATTTTTTGAACTTGGTATAGAAATAGCAATGTGTTCACTTCATTAGAAACGTAGAAGTTGGCTGTCTTCAGTGCTTTTATTTCCTATAATTCTGTGAAGATGGGGGGGTTCTATTAGCTCTTTTACTTTACTACTTTCTTTCCATGCTTTTCTGGGCTTGCCTTACACCTATCTAACACCCTTTGCACTCATATGAAGATTACTCTTTAATACCATCCGCTTTACGTTTCCTTTTTTTTTTTTAAAGGTCATGAGTTTATGAGCTTGCTGTGTCAAAGACAGAAAGAAAGAGAAAAAGCAGAATTGTTGCCATCCCGAGTCCTTCATATGAGCTTGCAATAAAAAAAAAAAAAATGTGAATTTTTAGACTGTCTCGCTGAATTCATCATTTTGAGAGTTGCTGAACCTAAAACAAACAAAAATAAATAAAAAATAAATGAGGAGATGACGTGTAAAGCAACCTGCCAAAATGAAGCCTCTTCATCAAAAACTTCAGTTTTTCATGTGACTGTATGGCCCAGAATGACTGAAACTGGCCTGCCATTAAAATCCATGCTCATCTCATGCATTGTGCTTGCTGTTATGTCTTGGCAACAAAGAACTGTAAATGTCATAAGACTTTATGGAAAAATAGACAATATATTATTAAGAAGGCCCTGCATGCTGGACATGTATGGTATAATTATTTTTTTTTTTTTTTTTTTTTTCTGTTTTGTTCTTTTCTTTTGCTTGGAAAATGGACTTCTGGACAAAATATGGCATGACATTATTATTATTTTTTTGTTACTCATCACTTAAAGACAAAAAAGTGCAATCTAGATCTTCCCCTAACATTTGCATCTGCTAGAGAAATAAACAATGCTTTTTTATTTTATTTTTTTAATTTTGCATAGTTGCAAAATGTATTTGTTATTATTTTAAAATGCACTGATTGCTTTTCCTCCAAAAGATGGCAAAATGGATTTTTCATATTTAAATGTGGCAACATTTTTAAAAATATAAGCAACTTTGAGGAACTTGTGTTGGGACTAAATGCTGTGAGCTAATGACGGTCTTAAATTTTATTTAAAAAGAAGTAAAAAAAAAAATACCCTTTTTTGCATTTGGTTGCTGTCAAATGTGGAATGCTATGGGTTTGTAGTACATATTTTTATGTTTATTTTCCGTAGCGCTTCTTAAATGTTTGCAACAGATAAAGGAATGTTTTAGTTTTAATGGAACAGGTTAGACCCATTTTAGATGTAGTATATTTTACAGATGATGCACTAAGTTGTTCACTGTCGTGATGTTGAAAGGGGTGTAGGAATGGGACTATTTTTAAAGGTAGTTTCCAACGCATGTGCTTGCAACTTAAGTATAAGTTGGGTATGTGTTAAAAAAAAAAAAAAACCCAAGCTTTACCACTGACTGTATTTTAAAACCAAAGTATTAAAAGGGTAGATAGCCTTATGTATATTCAAGGGGTAGATGCATTCAAAAGTGTCTGTTTTTTTTTGTTTTTTTATTATTTTTTTTAAAAATTGAAGTATTTGGGACTGAATTGCACTAAGATATAACCTGCAAGCATAAAATAAAATGCAAATTTGTTTTAGAACGCTAATACAAAAATGATGCAGTTATCAAGGCATTACTGCACACTTTTTAAAACAATGCAGATTATCTTTTTTTTTTATTATTTACAGTTTAATATTATGGTGCAGAACTGGATTCTTCTGTAGCGTCACAAATTTCACAAGTCTTAAAATGCAATAACCAGGAAAATGTATTATCAGGGACTGATAACATGTCTTTTTACAAATGAACGTAAAACTTATCCATAATAGATAGAAATCTGTGTCAGCTATATAATGTTATTTTTGTTTGTTTGTTTGTTTTCCTATCCATATTTTGCTGTGCAAAATTTTTTTTTTATATATTTTGAGTTACTAACGAAACGTGATGTATTTTGTGCTCTGTCATTTCACGTCCTATGGTCATATCAAAAAGAAAAAAATAATCTACAATAATAAACTGCAGTTTTTGATTCTGAATTTGCTTTTGGGGTGTGATCTGAAAAAAAAAATGATGCTGTTTATTTTTATTTTTTTATTAAATTTGCAAGATGTCAGGATTGGTGTCCAATATAGGCAGAATTTTGGGATAGATTTGTTCCTAAACATACAAGTCGCTCTAGGCAACCAATACATTTTGAGTGTAGGATATAGGCTCTCTTTTTTTGTAAATTTCTTAATTTGATGGATGTTACCTGTTCTACTTCCTTTACTCTTTTGTCCTTTAGATATGATCTGCCCACTCAGACTTCATCATGTATAATAACTCTTTCCACCTCTCTGCAATGTAATTGTCAGATCCAAGCCTTGCCTGACTGCTTCAGTACAATTCTTCCTAAATCAGCCTACACATGCATTAAATGTAGCTTTTATTAGTTAGAAAAGTTCCTTTGCATTAATATTATAATTTTTTATTTTATTTTTTGAAAGCCAATGCGCCTTACAGAGGATGGTGTCAATATCTCTAGGCAGAACGTGTTGTATAGGGACCAAATAGGCAGCGACAAACTTTGAAAGGAAGTCTAATTGCAGCAGTAATTAGTGTCATGATCACATTTCAATCTCCTGACGTAGGGTGCCTTGTTTGAGACATCGTTTGCAATGCATGCACTATAGATGTGTGGTTTATTCTCCCAACTAGCATAACCTGAATTATGTTAAGACATAAAAAATTTAAATAAAATTAAAAAGTAATAATAAATAAAATAAAAAATTATATATATAGATATATATATATATATATATATATATATATAGATAGATATAGATATAGATATAGATATCTATATCTATATATACCGGTATATGCTCAATTTTCTATCTGTGATCATATATCCCCTTTGACACTCACAGCCAAATGAAGGGAAAACTAAAATAGTCATTGGTTTTCGAACTATCACCCTTTGACATCTGACCTTTTGTGGGACACTGCTGTTTGGATAATGATTACAGACCCCTATCCCAGTTTATTTAGGTACATATTCTAGTTAATCTGTAGTCAAAGATGGATTTAGAAGATTTTGTTGTGCTATCTTGTAAAAAGTAATTTTTTTATGCTATATCTTATCCTATCTTTAATCAAGTATTGGCTTTCCGGTAAGCTAATTCTCCCCCCCCCCCCAGTCTGCTTTGTCATCCTTGCACACATATAGTTTGGCCTATGGGCTGTGCGTTGATGCTTTAGCCCATGCATTTGCTGCCTGTGCTTTGCACCAGCTGTTTAAGCGTTAAATGTTCTCCTGAAGCTTCTGTGCACTGATAAGTTTGGAGGACACGTGAAGTCGGTGGACTGGACTTCTACCTAGCAGAGCAGGGAGATATTAGTACTGAACGGGAGAGGTTGTTAACCCATGGCTTGCTGAAACACAACAGATCACACCATAGGCTTAATGCAAATACTTAGAAGTTATACAGATTTAGCCGGTTGTCACCGTGCAGCGTTTTAAGATGGGGTAATAATTTCAGCAAACATCTGTCCCCTTCAGACATAAACTGTGATTATTTTTCTCCGCCGGCTGGCTCTTATCTTAAGTATATAAAGTTGCAAAATATGTTCCTACAACCTTCGTGTTTTGTTTTGTTTGACCCTTGAAGGTTTTTTTTTTTTTTGGGGGGGGGGGTTAAATCCTTAAATACTCTAAAGATAAAAGTCACAGGGCTTTAGTAATTTGGTAGGATATTTGTTGGGTAATACATGTGATGTATCTTGAAGGACAAGGGCTACATGAGCACAGCCTTGGTCAGAGATGGCTGTGATCTATGGACTGTAGGAAGTGGAGGCTGAATGATTGAAGCCAGCGTCAGAAAATATATTATGTAGCCCTATAGGGATCTCCACATTTGGCAACGTGCATGCTTTGTTTTTAACGCAAGAGGCAAAGGCATACTCTTCACACTTGCCTCGCTCACCTAGTATGAACCTGCTATCATCCCATAGCAATTGCCCTTAGACTCTACATTGCCTGCTGTGATACATGATCTGCGAGCTTATATATGCACATATGTGTTATGAATTATTTATAGCTTTTGCCATAGTTCCCAATCGTACGGCACTAGTCGGTGACAGAAGCTTGTTTACGAAGGACACTGACAAATAAAATAAATATGTTTAGCGTCACGCACGCCTACCCGATCAACGGCGAGATTTATGATTTTCAGCAATCTAATTAGAATTTACATGTTTGAAGCTGTCTGCTTTGATAGGAAGAGATATGAGATTAATCTTGTGGTCGGTTAGTTTTATATATTCAAATTTTATCAGTATAATTTTCTTTATTTGAAATAAAAAATGGACGTATTTAAGGGTGGGCTATTGAATTCAAGCTCTGCCCTTTTGTAAGGCAAAACTTTATTCGTAACATTTAGTATATTATCATATTTCATGTAATCTTAAGGTTAAAAAACAAAATATCACGAGGCGCTGATGGCACTGAAAGGACCGGTTATGGGTGTTTAAGTTGAAAAATAAATTTAAAAAAGCGTATCATTTTTAGAAACAATGTAATCTGTATGGCGCATCCCAATCCTAGTACGTTTAACAGAGTTTATTTCAACCATAAGCCTGTATTTTAAAACTTTCGGCAAGACATCTGTTACTCGCCACGATACAATGTCTGTAGCAACTCCACATTTCAAATAGGACCATTCATAAATTTGGGGGAAATATATCCCTGAACGCAAATGCTGTAACAAATATTCCTGACTTCCTGCGCTGAGTTCGTAAATTATGTATAGGGTACATAAGAATTATCTTTGTCAAATGCCTTGGATTGCTCTCTGCGTAACGGTGTAATTTAAAAGAGAAATCCATTTTTATAAATAAAATAGCTAACACGGTTAATTTAAAGTCCCGTTAAGCAACACCTGCTTAGGAGTCCTGGAGATCAGCCAAACTTATGGCAGCAAAATATCCTTTTTTGTATTTATTTTCCACAAATAACTTATATAAGCATTTGAAACAGACATATTTTAAGACTGTGCAGCTGTTGAAAAACAGATTAGAAAATACATTTTTTTTTCTTTAGACAAAATCCCATCTTAACATCTGACAGTTTGGCACACCAGTCCAAATTTTAACTTACCCTAACCAAATGTTTTTTTTTTTCTGATTGGATTTTAATATGATTTTTTGGGGGGAAAGATATTAGTATATATATATATTTTTTTTCACAATATAACACTACAGCAAATAATAATAATAATACAACTTTGCAAACAAAAAGAATCCTAACTACAACCCCTTTCCAGTTTGCACAAGCCTATATACCCCTTGCTATCCCTTTCTTTTTCTTTCTCCCTTTTTAAATTTTGAAAACATTTTATTAGCTGTTTCACAATTATTGCACAATTTTTTTTTTTTTTTTTTTTATCTCTTAAACCTAACAATTTCCCTGGAAATCATAAAAGAGAAAGCACCAGTAATTATTTTTAGATGCTCAGAATAAAAAGAAAAGGGCATATGCAGGGACAAATTTGAATCGTACGCTGTAAAAAAAAAGTTAAATTTGGTGTCGCTAAATACATTAATAAATCACATAAAACAGGTGAAAAACTTGCAAGCGCAGCCTGCTATTGACATTGCTACTTAAGTAGTTTTCAAATATAAACCTGTTAATATGTACTGTAAATTAAATCAATATTTATTTTATGCAGGAATGTGTCTGGCTGGCTCATGTCAGCCCAGAGATTAATATTAGGCAGATAACAGGGAGCGGGGTGCAGGGTTATGAAGATTACAATTCAAGCAAGTCAAGTGTTTAATGCTTAATTCATGTCTACATTTACCCTTGTGTCTTCCTTGTACACACAGAGGTGGAAATAAGCCCTCTTGTGTGTGATTACTTTTATGAACCCATTAAAAGAATTTGATAAGCAAATGGCTAAAGCCACCTATGGTCGGCCTCCCTCAAGCATCCGTCATTTGCATTACTAATTCTGACCAATGAACAGATTGTAATTTACTGCTGTCTGTATGCTTGTATCAGAAACCTCATAAGAGACTAGATGTATGCTTAAAAGTGTAGTAATATGTGTTTATTGAGTTGAAAGTGAGCCTTATTTTTTTATTATTATTTTTGGATTTGGGGCCGGTTTTAGTTTGACTTCAACATAAGGGTTGGAGTTGACTTTTTTGGTCGACCGCCCTTGTAGAATATATCTTAAAAATTAAAGTCAATTTCCCCAGTTCTGAACATGTATTCATAGCTATTGGGTTTTCTCACTTGGGGCTTTGCCGAGAGGTAAAAACGGGGGGATGGCACAGCTAGATTTTATTGGATAGATTACATGATAATAAGGTGGCAACCGGCAACTCTAATAGGACCGATCAGGCAGTATCACTTAACTGCAGCTGGCTGCTGAGTGTAGGCGAATCAGACTCCACAATGTGTTAAATTATGCCTAGAGATATTGCAAGTATATATTCATTTACCATACTATAGTAGATTTTTCCCATTTGCCAGTCCTTCCTAAAATATTCCATTTAGGTGGCGGTATTTGCGAATTTTCATTATACTACCGCAATATGGATTCAAATCTGCGGCAGCTTAGTGATTTAGTTATAAGATTACTTTGGTCAAAAGTTTTATCTATAGACGCAGTCTCACATTTAAAATTTTATGTAGTATAATCAGTGGTCTTAATCATCGATATGTATGCCATTTCAAGGCAATTCAGATATCCCAAAGGTCATTATTAGAAGTCTTTATGTATCCCATCAACATATTCTGCAATGACTTTGGATTGATGAAGTCACAAAATGAGATGAAAAAGGATAAGTGAGTATCCCGAAGGTAAAGGTGAAAAGGCATTAATGAAAACAAGTAAGGCCAGCTATGTACACCAGAAGCAGTTTGAGCATCACTTGGGTAGTGTAGAGCAATAGAGAGCTCATGCAAGCTTTAGAAGAACTCAATATTACCAACGGAGCTTTTTCGACGTATAATATCTTTAAGGATGATCAGTGATTGTTCCCTTTTTTCACTAAAGAACGGAACAATTGCTTCCTCACACTCGTACCTCTACTCAATATCATCTAACGTAGGTAGAATTGTAGAGCTCTTACTACCTGCTTTTCTTGGTCGGAGGTCTGGACTTCTCTCTGGTTATTCAAGAATTATTTTTACTTGTAAAATAATGGGAGGCTTCGTCCCAACTCAACCTTGTCCCTGAAGACCCTCAGAATAAATAGCTGTTGGATCTTCTATAGCTTTAGAACTTAAAAAAGGAAAATGTGGGCCTACACAGCAGGAGTACAAAGCCACCAGTGGTTTAAATCTTTTACCTAAATGGTCAATGACTTCAAGCCTTTAAAGTCAATGTTAACCAAAATAGGTCTATTTAACATTGTTTTCAGCCATGCTTCATACAATGTTCACTTGAGTTTTAGACATTTTGCTAATTGAATCTTGTGTGAATTTTGGATGAAAGTTGTGTGACTTGGGTGGAACCACTGATAAGAGAATTATAGTGTGCCTACGCACTGTGGTTGATTTACTAAAACTGGAGAGTGCAAAATCTGGTGCAGATCTGCATAGAAACCAATCAGCTTCCAATGTTTTTATGTCAAAGTTTAATTGAACAAGCTAAAGTTAGAAGCTGATTGGCTACCATGCAGAGCCGTACCAGATTTTGCACTCTCCAGTCTTAGTAAATCAACCCACGCATGCCATAAACTGCTATTATTTTTTAATACTGTCAGTGAAAAGTCCATTGGTGGTCAGTAGGAAGAATGACCCTTCCATTGGTGGTCAATGTGAAGAATGCCCCTTCCATTGGTGGTCAATGAGAAGAATGCCCCTTACAATGGTCGTCAATGAGAAGAATGCCCCTTACAATGGTGGTCAATGGGAAGAATGCCCTTTACAATGGACTTTTGTTGCATCTTAGTGCTGCCGATCACCTGCAGCCTTTTCTGTCTACATGCACTTGCACTCCAGCGATGGCTGCATGACATTTTTCAGGTCAGGTTTCCTGAAGGTGACCACAGTGGACCATGACAGTGCAATGTGTGCTGAAAACAGACACTAGTATTCTCCATCAGAAGCCATCTGACAGAGTGACCAGGCAGGAACACAGTTGGGAGACTGTAGCAGAATATAGTCGCATATAACAGGAATGGCCTAAACAGAACTTTTATGGCAGGATCACCATGTATTATTTAAATATAGGGCTGCAAGTTTAAAAATATTAACAATCTATTTGGAAATAATATTGATAAAATGAAAGCTTATAAAAATTGTTAGTGATTTAGTGGGTTTGCATAGACTTAAATGGATCACTAAATGATATTCAGAGTTGTTAGTTTATTTATTACAGCAGCTTAATCAACCAGAGTTACTTTAAAGGTTGCTAGGGGACGCTTCGGCAATGAGCACTTTCTACCTCTCAAATAAGTTACTACTGACACCATTGTTTTTTTTAACTCTCTTTATGGGGAACTTTAACACTTCCCAATGGCCACCAATGAAACCGGACATTCCTCCCACTGACCACCATTGTAAGGGGCATTCTTCCCACTGACCACCATTGTAAGGGGCATTCTTCCCAATGACCACCATTGTAAGGGGCTTTCTTCCGACTGACCACCATTGTAAGAAGCATTCTTCCCACTGACCATCAATGTAAGGATCATTATTCCCACTGACCACCATTGTAAGGGGCATTCTTCCCACTGACCACCATTGTAAGGGGCATTCTTCCCACTGACCACCATTGTAAGGGGCATTCTTCCCAATGACCACCAATGTAAGGAGCTTTCTTCCCACTGATCAACATTGCAATGGACATTCTTCCCACTGACCACTATTGTAAGGGGCATTCTTCCCAATGACCACCAATGTAAGAAGCATTCTTCCCACTGATCAACATTGCAATGGACATTCTTCCCACTGACCAGCAATGTATTGGGCATTCTTCCCACTACCACCACTGTAAGGGGTATTATTCGCACTGAACAGCAATGTAAGGGACAATCTTCCCACTGCCCACTAATGTAAGGAGCATTCTTTTTACTAACCATCATTGTAAGGGGCATTCTTGCCAACGACCACCAATGGAAGGGTCATTCTTCCTATTGATTACCACTGTAAGGGGAAGTCTTTGTACTGACTACCACTGTAAGTAGTATTCTTTCCTCTAACCACCAATTTAAGGATTATTCTTCCCACTGACCACCAATGTAAGGAGAATTCTTTCTACTGACCACCAATGCCTATGTCGGAAGCATTCTTCCCACTGACCATCAGTGTAATGGGGCCCTTTTCTACTGACCACCAATCTAGCAGACCATTCTCCACTGATTACTATTGACCCAGTATAAGGAGTCACTATACTGACTGCCAATGTAAGGGGGCACTTTATTTTTTTACTAACCACCAATGTGAGCAAGTACTACAAATATTCATGGTCTGCATTTCTCCTTTGGCCATTATTATTATTTTTGTTCATTCATTATTATTACTGAAAAAAATGTGGGTTGTATAGAGCAGCCCTAGGTGTCAAATTTACTATGTAGGCCACATTCTTTATTCATTCATCTATTCTTATATCCACAACTTACTGTTCAAACCGATGTCACCGTAAGCTTCAGATATAACTAGTAGCATAGGTTCCCTAAGAAGTAAAGTTTGTTCCAAGGAGCCCTTCAGGTAGAGAAAGGCTTTATGTTAAATTTTATTGTAAAGCAGATTAATGATACAATACAGAATTTTCTCCTTTAAAGTAAAAATAAGAATGATGAGAACAGATATCAGAGGACGATACATAGAGACTAAGGGCAGTGACTCCAATTTTTATATTTTATTGATTAGAACAAAGAACTCTGATTTTGATGCATTTCTGTGCTTTACAAATTGTTTTTTGACTTGTTATGTTGATAGTTCTACTTTTCTAGATGCTCAGTTTTAGATAAAGAAACGTGTTCTCATCTTGTGATTTCAATCTGCAAAGGAAATGGTGTTAACTAGTGCTATCGCTTGCATATTGATGTAACATGCCAGGCATAGAACAGGCGTATAAGAAGGGACCCGGGGCCTCTGACTGGTTTAATCGCTAGTTAATACTTCCTGCGTGCCTGTGCTTGTGTACGTATGTATAAATCTATACGTAGATCTTAAAAGGAGATGCGAGAACTTACCGAAGGCTCTTCTAAATCTAGTTATTCTCAGAGGATCATAGCACATGTAATCTGCACAAAAAGTTTTTTATTTTGTATTTTATTTATTTGTTCATTTTATTTTTTATTTTATTTTACATTTTTTTTATATATATATTTTTTTTACTTTAATTTTTATTTTATTTTATTTTTTATTTAATTAAATTTTTTATTTTATTTTATTTATTTTTTTATTAATTTTTTATTTTATTTTTTATAAAGTAATTTTTTATTTTTTTTGCAACCTTCAGTGACGAGTGCTAATTTTTAAAGTAGATATGAACCCAAACTGAATGATGTTCGGTTTGCTTCAGCAAGAGGAGAGATTTACTAGAACTGGTGCACACAGAATCTGGTTCAGCCGTGTATAGTAACCAATCAGCTTCCAGGTTTTATTGTCAAAGCTAAATAGAACAAGCCAAAGTTACTATGCACAGCTGCACCGGATTTAGTAAATCTCCCCCATTGCGGTTGATTTATTAAAACTGGAGAGTTAAAAATCTGCTGCAGCTCTGCATAGCTTCCTTTTTTTTTGTCAAAGCTTCATTGAACAAAAGAGGTTAGAGGCTGATTGGCTGCCATGGACCAGATTTTAGAATCTCATGTTATAATAAAGCAACCCCATTGTTTATGATAAGTTGTTGTAATTAATTTTGTTAATAAAATAAAAAAATGCACCTTTTTTTATATTTTATTATACAGTGAAATCTCGGATTGCGAGTAACGCGGTTAATGAGTGTTTCGCAATACGAGCATTTATTTTTGAAAATCCTGACTTGGTTTGCGAGTGTTGTCTTCGCAAAACGTGCAGGACTCAAGCCACAGTGGTGTGCAGTACCGCATTTGGCCAGAGGTGCGGGGGTGCCGGACCGAGCGGAACCAAACTGAGTTCTCAGTTCCCGAGCCTTTCCAAGGTTTTCAGAGTTTAGCCGTGCTGTCCACGAGCATTTCTGAGTATTTTCGAGGCTCTCCGTCGCCCCCACCTCTGGCCACATGCGGTATTTCATGCCATTGAAGTCAATGTGGAACAAATTATTTTTCTTTTTATTGACTTCTATGGGGAAACTTGTTTGGTTTGCGAGAACTTTGAATTACGAGCATTCTCCTGGAACAGATTCAAGGTTCCACTGTATCTCAGTGCTGCTGATCTCTGTTGCCCCTTTGCAGCTTCTTCCTGTTTATTTGTGAAATACCTGGTGTTCATGCCAATCCCTCTGTTTTCCTATTAGCAACTGATCACATTGGGCAAGAGAGCACAGCATGGTCTGATATGTGCCCCTGCACAGATGTTCACTGGGAACACCAGTGTTTTGCTGTTTCTCCTCCCCTAGCTCTCTGAGCTCTTTATGCAGCTGAGAACAAAGGTTATGTAATCATTTATAATAACAGGAACAAGGGTATTTATAATGTGTGTATATATATATATATATATATATATATATATATATATATATTGCCTTTCATTTTTATTTTAGAATAAATGGTTTGTTTACAGTATTTTTTTTTAAATCCTGACTCGGTTTGCCAGTGTTGTCTCGCAAAACTAGCAGGATTCAAGCCTTTGCGGTGTGCAGTACCGCATTTGGCCCAAGTGTTGGGGCGCCGGAGCCGATTGGAGCTGTTTGGAAATACTCAGAAATACTCTGTTCCCGAACAGAACGATCTCTGAGTATTTCCAAGTCTCTCCGGCGCCCCCCCCACCTCTGGCCACATGCGGTATTGCATGCCATAGAAGTCAATGTGGAACAAATAATTTTCGCTTCCATTGACTTCTATGGGGAAACTCACTTTGATATGTGAGTGCTTTGGATTACAAGCATTCTCCTGGAACGGATTATGCTCTAAATCCAAGGTTCCACTGTACTTTAAATCTGAAATAACATTAAAGTGCTTGTAAACCTCAGACTTGAAATAAGAACAAAGCATTTCCCTCTGTTATCAGCATGAATCACTCCTGACAAGTTTTCTGACACCAAGAGAAAAAAGGTGACAGTTGAAGAACCTCCAGCTACTTGACAGTCTCAGTTCTGTTCCTGTGTGCTGCGTGGAGGGGGCAGGGCCGATCCGCCCTATAGGCTCACTATGCAAGCCGCTTAGGGCCCCGCAAAGCTGTGGAGGGCCCCCCAAATTACTGGAGGCCCCGCCTGGTGAGAAGTCATTTTTGGCCCCTCACCTCCTCGCTGGCTGCATAGGAGAAGAGTTAAGAAGTCAGCATCCCCGCTTCTCACGTTAATGTAAGATGTAATTTCCGACAGCAAACCCCCCCCCCCACCCCCGGCTTCTCAACTTTTAATGTGACACGTCATTTTGCTTAGGGCCCCAGGGAGGTCAGGATCGGCACTGGGAGGGGGTGGGGGGTGTCCCTACCCTCCAATCAGCTCACAAAGCTCTCTTCACTGAGCTCTGCAGAGTGAGACTTCAGCTTGCTGCCCCCTTTTTTCTGAACTCCCAGAAAAGCTTTATAATTCAGCAATTTGAATGGCTGTAGAGAAGTAAAGACAAGCTAAGCAGGTACAAGTTCTACAGCCACTGTAACAAGTTAAAATCTATATGAGATTTTAGTAGCTGTATTCACATATTTACTGTGCAGTCGCTCGTAGCAACCAATTAGAATTCACCAAGCTGAAGTCGGACCGGGACATGATAAATTCTGATTGGTTTCATAGGTTTTACTGCACGGGCAAATATCTATTTATTTAAAAAAAAAAAAAGGCCAATAGTAAAGAACTGAATGTAATGTTCCAAAAAAATGAATGGGATTGTGCAATTGATCGGTGTTTACACTCCGGTATATTTCCAGCGACACATTTCCAGGAAAAAGACCTGAAAACTTTGGTCTATGTCTGGAACTTACAAATTGTTGCCAGTTACATAAAACGCTTGTTAATTTTTTTTTTCTAGAGTATGTATGTGTGTGTTTTTAGCACTTGTATTTTTGCTAAATGTGCTTTATTTTGAACACAATGGCATTTTTTTTATTTGGGTACAATTTTTTTATTTTTATTTATTGTTATTATTATTATTATTATTATTATGCAACATCATTTTATTATATTAGGTATATTATTATCAAGTGCAAATAAATACATAAACAATAAATAAAATACAAATAATCTATATTTAGATGACCATAGAAAATAGAAAAAAAAAGATAGAATTAATCTTTCTTTGAAAAAATTATTCTAGACACTTCTAATCATGAAGCATTGGGGTTAATTTAGTAAAGGAGTAGATGAAGATCACTTTGCAGTGCGTTCCCTTTGTAAAGTGTATATTTGTAAGTAAGGTAAGGCTGTGTTGACTTTAAATACCCAATCTTGCAAAAAAATATATATATTTTGCTCATGATTGGGTATTCAAATTATATTCACCCTTATTTACTAACAACCACTTTGTAAAATTACCATAGACTTTAATAGTTGAACAGACTTTACACCCTTCATTACATCAACCCAATTAGTCTCCATCAATCACTTAAGCTTATTAAATACGGTATAGAGCCACACCAAATGGCCATAGCCATTGGCAACCATTGATTAATCAATGTTCATTCCTTTAAAGATTGCTTTAAACTTTTGAAAGAATAAACTTAACGCAGAAATAAAGCCCAAAAGCAAAAGTTTATTGTATTGCAGCTTACCAATTCTTAGATGCGGTGGCTGCATTTATTTTCTTTTTTAGGTTTTCTTTCTTTTATTTTCATGTAGTGATCTGGCCAGTAAGTCTGTTGTTTTTTAACAGAACAAGCTTTTTTCCAGGTGTATCAGTTACAAATATGGGATGGCAAACAATCACCTTATAAAACAACCCATTCAGTTTAAAATTGAAATAAAATGCAAAACATTTGTGTATAGATAGATAGACCTGCATTAGATGTGTGGACCCCTAGACCTGCATTAGATGTGTGGACCCATAGACCTGCATTAGATGTGTGGACCCATAGACCTGCATTAGATGTGTGGACCCATAGACCTGCATTAACTGGGTTAACCCATAGACCTGCATTAGATGTGTGAACCCCTAGACCTGCATTAGATGTGTGGACCCATAGACCTGCATTAGATGTGTGGACCCATAGACCTGCATTAGATTGGTGGACCCCTAGACCTGCATTAGATGTGTGGACCCATAGACCTGCATTAGATGTGTGGACCCATAGACCTGCATTAGATTGGTGGACCCCTAGACCTGCATTAGATGTGTGGACCCATAGACCTGCATTAGATGTGTGGACCCATAGACCTGCATTAGATGTGTGGACCCATAGACCTGCATTAGATTGGTGGACCCCTAGACCTGCATTAGATGTGTGGACCCATAGACCTGCATTAGATGTGTGGACCCATAGATCTGCATTAGATGAGTGGACCCATAGACCTGCATTAGATTGGTGGACCCCTAGACCTGCATTAGATGTGTGGACCCATAGACCTGCATTAGATGTGTGGACCCATAGATCTGCATTAGATGAGTGGACCCATAGACCTGCATTAGATGTGTGGACCCATAGATCTGCATTAGATGAGTGGACCCATAGACCTGCATTAGATTGGTGGACCCATAGACCTGCATTAGATGTGTGGACCCATAGACCTGCATTAGATGTGTGGACCCATAGACCTGCATTCGTTGCGTTATCCCATAGACCTGCATTAGATGTGTGGACCCATAGACCTGCAATAGATTGGTGGACCCATAGACCTGCATTAACTGGGTTGACCCATAGACCTGCATTAGATGTGTGGACCCATAGATCTGCATTAGATGAGTGGACCCATAGACCTGCATTAGATTGGTGGACCCATAGACCTGCATTAGATGTGTGGACCCCTAGACCTGCATTAGATGTGTGGACCCATAGACCTGCATTAGATGGGTGGACCCATAGACTTGCATTAGATTGGTGGACCCCTAGACCTGCATTAGATGTGTGGACCCATAGACCTGCATTAGATGGGTGGACCCCTAGACCTGCATTAGATTGGTGGACCCCTAGACCTGCATTAGATGTGTGGACCCATAGACCTACATTAGATGTGTGGACCCCTAGACCTGCATTAGATGTGTGGACCCATAGACCTGCATTAGATGGGTGGACCCATAGACCTGCATTAGATTGGTGGACCCATAGACCTGCATTAGATTGGTGGACCCCTAGACCTGCATTAGATGTGTGGACCCATAGACCTGCATTAGATGGGTGGACCCATAGACCTGCATTAGATTGGTGGACCCCTAGACCTGCATTAGATGTGTGGACCCATAGACCTGCATTAGATGTGTGGACCCCTAGACCTACATTAGATGTGTGGACCCCTAGACCTGCATTAGATGGGTGGACCCATAGACCTGCATTAGATGTGTGGACCCATAGACCTGCATTAGATGAGTGGACCCCTAGACCTACATTAGATGTGTGGACCCCTAGACCTGCATTAGATGGGTGGACCCCTAGACCTGTATTAGATGGGTGGACCCATAGATCTGCACTAGAACAAGACTAATGCAGGTCTTTGGGTCCCACCTACAACCGCCCCAGGCCACATTTAAAGGGTTAAATCAGATAGTAAAGAGGAAACATATCTGGGCATGGATTGCTTTTCAGAGGAGTGGCAGTCCTTGCGGCATGTCTGAAGGAGCCCTAACTGAATGACATTTAGTATGCAAATCACTGTGTAGCATATACAGCTGTTTTTTTAATTTTTTTTAAACAAAATACACTTTTCCTTTTTTTAATCCTTTGTCTCGAATGAGCACTGTTCATCCCCAGCAGCCTCTTTGCAGCCACTTCATGTCTACATGCCATCCTGCAGGACTGGTTTGTTTATAGTGACAGCAGTGGAGCATGTCTGTGCAATGTGTGCTGCTTGTAGTTTGCTTTGGAAGAAAGGGACAACTCTGGAGCACAATTAGGAGACCGGAACAAAGTGTTGTCACCCTTTAACTGGTTCATAGACGATGTACAGAAAAATGCATTTATCTTATTAAAATAAATAATAACACGAATGAACACGAGAATCAGGAGCATGTCTGCAGAAATGAAAGGGACAAATCTTCAAAGACTAATACTAGCTGTAGAATTGGCCAAAAGTCGGCAAATAAACACAATTAATTTTAATGTTCCTTAACCTTTTCAGCCCCGGAAGAATTTACCCCCTTCCTGACCAGAGCACTTTTTGCGATTCGGCACTGCGTCGCTTTAACTGACAATTGTGCGGTCGTGCGACGTGGCGCCCAAACAAAATTTACGTCTTTTTTCCCCCACAAATAGAGCTTTCTTTTGATGGTATTTGATCACCTCTGCAGTTTTCATTTTTTGCGCTGTAAACCAAAAAACAGCGTTAATTTAAAAAAAAAACACAATATCTTTTACTTTTTGCTATAATAAATATCCCACATTTAAAAAATTAAATACATTTATTTTCCTCAGTTTAGGCCGATGCATATTCTTATACATATTTTTGGTAAAAAAAAAAAAATTTCAATAAGCATATATTGATTGGTTTGCACAATAGTTGTAGCGTCTACAAAATAGGGGATAGTTTTATGGCATTTTTATTATTCATTTTTTTTTTACTAGTAATGGGGCGATCTGCGATTTTTATTGGGACTGTGACAATATGGCGGACACTTCGGACACTTTTGAATTTTTTTTGGACCATTGACAATCATACAGCGATGCACTGATTACTGTGTAAATGTCACTGGCAAGGAAGGGGTTAACACTAGGGGCTGATCAAGGGGTTAATGGTGTTCCCTAGTGTGTGTTCTAACTGTGGAGGGAGGGGACCGACAACAGGAGGTGACAAATCATGATTCCTAGCTAGTACACACACACACGTCCCTGTTCTGCCTTTCGCGCCAGCATTCGCACGTGGACATCGGCCAGGCACGAGCATCGCCACCCCCGCAGTGCAGTGGGCTTGTGCGCCTGCTATCCTGCTTAAAGGAGCCGACATACAGCTACGATGGCTTGTAGTTTCATGCCGAATGACGGCGGCAGTAGGTCCACTTTGCTGGCAGCCCCTCACCCCCAAATAAAAAGCATTGACTGCTGGATCCCCAGTGACCTTCACCGGTATGTTTGGGATGTCACAGGTATAGGCAACCCCGTCACTCCAGCTGTAGTGAAACGACAAATCCCATCATGCCCCTGCCTTTAGGAGTCCAGGAATGTCTCATGGGACTTGTAGTTCAATGTGCCATGGGTTTGAGCCCTCCCAAGGTGCAATAGTTTTCTATTTACAGCTGTTGTGTGGTAATTGTGGTTAGTTTAATTATGCTTTAAGAAGACAGGTTCACTTTAATGTGTGCTAAATGTGCCTATTTGGGTGTATTTACTGTACGTTCAGAAAGACAGTAAGGGTTGGCTTGCTAAAGGAGTAGAGTTTGTATATAGGAAAGTTATAACGTCCACAAACTATGGGATATATCTGAAAATTGATCCATCATGATGTATTGATGGCTTATCTCAGTGATGGCGAACCTCGGCAGATGTTTTAGAACTGCATTTCCCATGATGCTCAATTACACTGCAGCGTGCATAAGCATCATGGAAAATGTAGTTCCAAAACATCTGGGGTGGCCTATCTCATTTCATGAGGTCCAAAAATGCCAGGACAGTACACATCTTCCCCAAATGACCCGGTTTTGGAATGTAGACAGTCCGAGGTATTTAGTAAGAGGCATGATCAGTTTTTTGAAGTTGCCATTTTTTTATCATAATTTTATGGATTTTTTTTTTTTTTTTTTTACATACTGTGTGTATATAACAGCTGTGACTGTGTTTGGGGAAGCTGTCATAGTACCCAGAAGTTGGCTGTATTTGATTGAATGTAGCTTCTGTTCAGCTGCCAGTTTTCATTCTGTTTCCTTCAATTTTCAAATCAAAGGATGTTGGGTGGAAAGGGACCAAATATCACCCGGTTCCTGCTAAACAAGAGAAATCTAACCTACATCCATACTGTTAAGCATGGATGGAGGAACCTAATAGATTTAGAACTGTTAGATTTCTATTAGATCTATTAGATTTAGGAATCTAGAATTCCTACTACTGGCTATTCTATCGTGATAGCCACTGTACATGGGCCACTCCCCCTGTCCCATTTGATCTTCAATTTGAAGGATGTTGGGTGGAAAGGGGTCAAATATCACCCGGTTTCTGCTGAACAAGATAAATCTAACCTACATCCATACTGTTAAGCATGGATGGAGGAACCTATTAGATTTAGAACTGTTAGATTTCTATTAGATTTATGAATCTAGAATTCCTACTACTGGCTATTCTATTGTGATAGCCACTGTCCATGGCCCACTCCTCTAGACACATTTGATCTTCAATTTGAAGGATGTTGGGTGGAAAGGGGCCAAATATCACCCAGTTTCTGCTGAACAAGATAAATCTAACCTACATCCATACTGTTAAGCATGGATCGAGGAACCTATTAGATTTAGGACTGTTAGATTTCTATTAGATTTATGAATCTAGAATTCCTACTACTGGATATTCTATTGTGATAGCCACTGTCCATGGCCCACTCCTCTAGACACATTTGATCTTCAATTTGAAGAATGTTGGTTGGGAAGGGGCCAAATGTCATCCGATTCCTGCTGAACAAGAGAAATCTAACCTACATCCATACTGTTAAGCATGGATGGAGGAACCTATTAGATTTAGAACTGTTAGATTTCTATTAGATCTATTAGATTTAGGAATCTAGAATTCCTACTACTGGCTATTCTATTGTGATAGCCACTGTCCATGGCCCACTCCTCTAGACACATTTGATCTTCAATTTAAAGGATGTTGGGTGGGAAAGGGCAGTCAGGGCCACCTATTGTGTGAATTTCGGCCGGTTTATGCCGAACAAGAGAAATCTAGTAGATTCCAGAAATTGAATGAGTTCCAAAATGTAATAGATCTAATAGAAATTGAATAAAGTTCTAAATCTAATATGTTCTTCTACCTACAGGGAGTGCAGAATTATTAGGCAAGTTGTATTTTTGAGGATTATTTTTATTATTGAACAACATCCATGTTCTCAATGAACCCAAAAAACTCATTAATATCAAAGCTGAATATTTTTGGAAGTAGTTTTTAGTTTGTTTTTAGTTTTAGCTATTTTAGGGGGATATCTGTGTGTGCAGGTGACTATTACTGTGCAAAATTATTAGGCAACTTAAAAAAAAAAAAATATATACCCATTTCAATTATTTATTTTTACCAGTGAAACCAATATAACATCTCAACATTCACAAATATACATTTCTGACATTCAAAAACAAAACAAAAACAAATCAGTGACCAAAATAGCCACCTTTCTTTGCAAGGACACTAAAAAGCCTGCCATCCATGGATTCTGTCAGTGTTTTGATCTGTTCACCATCAACATTGCGTGCAGCAGCAACCACAGCCTCCCAGACACTGTTCAGAGAGGTGTACTGTTTTCCCTCCTTGTAAATCTCACATTTGATGATGGACCACAGGTTCTCAATGGGGTTCAGATCAGGTGAACAAGGAGGCCATGTCATTAGTTTTTCTTCTTTTATACCCTTTCTTGCCAGCCACGCTGTGGAGTACTTGGACGCGTGTGATGGAGCATTGTCCTGCATGAAAATCATGTTTTTCTTGAAGGATGCAGACTTCTTCCTGTACCACTGCTTGAAGAAGGTGTCTTCCAGAAACTGGCAGTAGGACTGGGAGTTGAGCTTGACTCCATCCTCAACCCGAAAAGGCCCCACAAGCTCATCTTTGATGATACCAGCCCAAACCAGTACTCCACCTCCACCTTGCTGGCGTCTGAGTCGGACTGGAGCTCTCTGCCCTTTACCAATCCAGCCACGGGCCCATCCATCTGGCCCATCAAGACTCACCCTCATTTCATCAGTCCATAAAACCTTAGAAAAATCAGTCTTGAGATATTTCTTGGCCCAGTCTTGACATTTCAGTTTGTGTGTCTTGTTCAGTGGTGGTCGTCTTTCAGCCTTTCTTACCTTGGCCATGTCTCTGAGTATTGCACACCTTGTGCTTTTGGGCACTCCAGTGATGTTGCAGCTCTGAAATATGGCCAAACTGGTGGCAAGTGGCATCTTGGCAGCTGCACGCTTGACTTTTCTCAGTTCATGGACAGTCTTTTTGCGCCTTGGTTTTTCCACACGCTTTTTGCGACCCTGTTGACTATTTTGAATGAAACGCTTGATTGTTTGATGATCACGCTTCAGAAGCTTTGCAATTTTAAGAGTGCTGCATCCCTCTGCAAGATATCTCACTATTTTTGACTTTTCTGAGCCTGTCAAGTCCTTCTTTTGACCCATTTTGCCAAAGGAAAGGAAGTTGCCCAATAATTATGCACACCTGATATAGGGTGTTGATGTCATTAGACCACACCCCTTCTCATTACAGAGATGCACATCACCTAATATGCTTAATTGGTAGTAGGCTTTCGAGCCTATACAGCTTGGAGTAAGACAACATGCATAAAGAGGATGATGTGGTCAAAATACTCAATTGCCTAATAATTCTGCACTCCCTGTATTTTATTTAGCATTGATGAAAAAATCTGTTCAATTTAGACCTCTATTCGTTGTATTAGACTTAGGAATTTATTACATTTCAGGAATCTACTAGATCTCTCATGTTCAGCTTAAGCCAGGCAAAATTAAATAATGGGTGGCCCTGACTGCTACCTCCAACCCAACATCCTTCATTTTGAATATCGAAGGGGCTGGGAGAAAAATTGGGGAATAAACCTAGGCTGGATCTAATTCCATACCATCTATTGTATTCTGACAGACGGTATCCATGGAAGGAGCCTTATTTCAATTACCAATTTTCTTGAAAATGAATGGATTTTGGTTGGGAGGGGGCTGTCATGTCAGGGCCACCTATGGTTCCAAGTTTGGTTGGTCCTTCGGCAACCAGCCGAAATTCACCTGGTGTATGGCCAATTTAAGCCCGTTCCAGTTGTGTTGCAAACAAAGCAAGTAGAAGCTTTATAGAGGGGAAAATTCTGTGCGGCGGATATGCCGGAGAAAGTCTAATTTACAGTAAACTCGGAGTAAGCAGAATTTAACACATAATGAGATTTTCGGCAGGCAGGTTTAAAAGGTGTTTTCCTGTTTAAAAATTCAATACACTTGCTGTGGATTATATCCTCACTGTCAGCCTGGCAGTTTTAGTAGGCTTGGCAAGGTCATCCTGTCACACACTAAGGAGCACATATGTTTCTTGATAATCATTCATCTCCAGACAACTTTCTCTTAGAATTTGGAAGTGGAGGTCTCTCCTGCTCCATTTTACTCCCGAGCTTCTGCGCGCAGCGTTGTCTAAAAAAAGTCTTCCTGTGCTGGAGCCGGTTCTATTGCCACTAAACAGAAACGACCAAATAATTCATGGAATAAACGTAACAAAATGTTCAGATTTAACTTCAACAAGGAGTGATCATAAAAAAAAAAAAAAAAACACTTTAGACTCCACGGGTTAATTTATGCTGTTAGCAAAGTCAAGATTTTGCCTTTCCGTGGATTTTGCCTTTCATATAATTGGATGATTTAATGCAACTTCGCTTTGAACATTTTGTACTCCTTTAGTAAATCATCCCCATGTCTACCAATTCCTTAAAGTGGCTGTTAACCTTCTTTTTTTCATTAAAATATTAAACATGTTATACTTACCTGCTTTGTGCAATGGTATTGCACAGAGTAGCCCCAACCTCCTCTTCTGGGGTCCCCTGCTGGCGATCTTGGCTCCTCCTCATCTCTGCGTACCGCCTCAGCAAGCTGCTTTCCAAGGAATAACTTGTGGGGGTGCGCTTTTGAGCCAGGCTGTGTGCATCCATAGACACACACATTGTGGCTCTGCCCTGCCCCTCGATCCCTCCTCACAGGGTCTGACTGACAGCAGCAGGAGCCAATGTCTCCCTCTGTTCTCAGTGTGTCATGTGAATGCAGGAATAGAGGAGCAGTGCTGCTGAACATGGGTACACCACTGGATTGAGAGGGGAGAATGTAGGGATTGGGTGGGAGACAAAGGCAGATTTTTTTTTTTGTTTTTAATGCAGAAAACCTATTGTGTTTTGAACCACTTTAAAGTGCATGTTAACCCCCAACAATTCCCTGATTTGCTCTGTTTTAATCTGTTAAAGTACACTAGACCCGGGTTTAAATATATATATATATATATATATATATATATATATATATATATATAGATAGATAGATAGATAGATAGATAGATCTATATATATATACAGATCTGTATATATCTATGTATATATAGATATATACTGTAAATATATACATATATATATATATACATATATATATATATATATATGTGTGTATGTATAGATAGATAGATAGATAGATAGATAGTAGTAGATAGATAGATAGATAGATAGATAGATAGATAGATAGATAGATAGATAGATAGATAGAGATTTACTGTATATATAGATACATCTATATCTATCTATCTATCTATCTATATATATATATATATATATATATATATATATATATATTTATATACCGTGTTTCCCCGAAAATAAGACTTACCTTGAAAATAAGACCTAGCGTAATTTTCCAGGAGGGCTGCAATATAAGCATCCTATGTATCATTTAACATCCTATAATCCACTTTATTACAGTAGTATATAATGAACAATGTGTGTGTTTCTGTAATATAAATGCGGGTCACAGAAGCGCAGAGCGGCGCTATAACGAAGGTATTTGGCACAATTATATTACAGAAACACACACATTGTAAATTATATAATACTGTAATAGATGTGGATTATTGGATTGTACAAGCATTTTAACTCAGATCACACTGGGGATTCCTGTCAGGCAGAGAGGGGGAGGGGGAAAGAAGACAGCACATTACATGGTAAGACCTACCCCAAAAATAAGCCCTACTGTGTCTTTTGTTGCAAAAATTAATATAAGACCCGGGCTTATTTTCGGGGGAAACACAGTAGATATATAGATATATCTATATCTATAGATATATCTATATAGATATAGATATCTATATATATTCTTAACTTAAATTGCTCTCAGCCTCCTCCAAGCCTCCAAATTCTTTTTATTTTTTTGCTGCTGTGATCTGACTTCCTGTTAGAAGGTGGTTACATTTGTTCTTAATGGTCCCATTGAGTATAGGGACATAGCAACTCTCTGTGGAATAAAATTGCTGATTTGGTTTCCTGGTTGGGAGAGATATAACTATGTTGTATAATATAGTTAAAAAAGAAACAACAAATAATTAAAATACAATTTATTTTTCATGTTTTGTTCATGCCATTTGAGAAGGCAGGAGAAAGAGACAGGGCGGTCCTAACAATATAGGGAGTTACTTCAAAAATGCTGGTACCAAAGTATTCTAATTACTACTCCTTTTTAGCAACAAATATCAAGGCACTTTTTTTTTATTATTTCAGAACTTTAGAATGTAATTTTGAAAGAGCCTGAGCAAGATTTTGTAAATAATGGTCTGGTTATTTAGGAAAGTTTCCACTACTTCAATTTTTTTGTGTACAGTTTTTTTTATTTTTTTTTATTTATAGTTGTCAGACACATAAAAAAAATGTTTTTAATTTGTTTTTAAATAAATTAATAATAATACATTTATATGTTTCGGAGTAAAAGAAAAATTGCTGAACTAGTATGAGGATTTTTTTTTACATGCATTGTTATAAACATAACTATTAGCTCTTTCAATAATGTAACTTTCACAATTTAAGTTTAGTGTTCTATAAAACGTGTCTTAAATTCCGTTATTTTTGCCACATTTTCCAAAAGTTTAATACACCTGGTAAAATTCTTTGCTTTATGTAGCCTTGTAAAATTTAATTGCACTGATGTTTAATGCATGGGTGGTTTGTTATAGCTTATTATTCCTTGAGCTTACATGCTTAGTGTTAATAAAATATGCAGGGTTGCCAGTTTCAAAGAAAGCTTTAATTTTATTGCATGGTTTTCCTTTAGAGTATTTGATCCTTCAAATGTTCTTTTTTTTATATTAAAGTCAGGATATCCCCAAAGAAAGCAGTAGTTAGACATCTAAGATTTGACTAATTGATGTAACCTAAAAAGACACGGATGAATTTTTAAAACAGTATTTATTATATATAAAATCTGATTACTCCTTTGATCTAATAGCCGTCCACCAAAAATGTGTATATAAGTAATATAGATGAAAGTTCAATAAAACAAAATGAATACATGATATATATCTAAACAAAGCATAAATTAACACATTGCGGCTGATTGACTCAAGGAGTTAGTAAAATTCACGAAATAAATGGTATTTGTGTTCTTACTTATAATAATATGCATATTTGACATATAGCAGAAATTCGATTTTCACTTACCGTAACTCGATAATTGAAGTGAATGAAAACGTTATATTCATCGTTCTCATCTAAATAATTCTTTATTCCAATTTCCAGACCAATCGCTTTTACATTCCCCCATTCCACCCTAATTCCTTAGGATGCAAAAGTCATTTAATGAAGGTTATATTAGGATTTTTACTTATAATTAGATTTTTAATACTTATAATTTTATATTACATATAATGTTAAATTTAATAAGAGCTGTCCTTGGATAATAAACATTTTATGTTCCGTTCATTTTTTTATTTATGTTTTTAGTTTAACCACTTCAGCCCCAGACCATATTGCTGGTCAATGACCCGGCCCGTTTTTGCGATTTGGCACTGCGTCGCTTTAACTTACAATTGCGCGGTCGTGCGTAGTGGCTCCCAAACAAAATTGGCGTCCTTTTTTCCCACAAATTGAGCTTTCTTTTGGTGGTATTTGATCACATCTGCGGTTTTAAGTTTTTGTGCTATTAACAAAAATAGAGCGACAATTTTGAAAAAAATGAATATTTTTTACTTTTTGCTATAGTAAATATCCCCCAAAAATATATATAATTTTTTTCCCCTCAGTTTAGGCCGATACGTATTCTTCTACATATTTTTCATAAAAAAAAATCGCAATAAGCGTTTATTGATTGGTTTGCGCAAAAGTTATAGTGTTTACAAAATAGGGGATAGTTTATGGCATTTTTATTAATATTTATTTTTTACTAGTAATGGCGGCTATCTGCGATTTTTATCGGTACTGTGACATTATGGCGGACACTTCGGACACTTTTGACACATTTTTGGGACCATTGGCATTTTTATAGCGATCAGTAGGGATGAGTCGAACACCCCTGGGTTCGGTTTGTACCAGAACCTGCGAATAGACCAAAAGTTTGTGTGAACTTTAGAACCCTGTTAAAGTCTATGGGACTCGAACGTTTGAAATCTAAAGTAGTAATTTTAAAGGCTAATATGCAAGTTATTGTCCTAAAAAGTGTTTGGGGACCTGGGTCCTGCCCCCGGGGGAAAGGTATCAATGCAAAAAAAGTTTTAAAAAACAGCCATTTTTTCAGGAGCAGTGATTTTTTTTTTTTTTCCAAAAGACTTTATTGAGAGAAAAAGAGAATAATACAGTACAAGATTCGATAGCAAGTATAGTACATTTTCTTATAAACAGTGTGGTACAACTGCATGGAAATATAATGATGGTTCTCAGCACGTAGCCAGACAGATGTGGACAGTGTGCATAAACTGAGATTGAGTTAATACAGCAAGTGACCCGGCAATCAGTAACAGGATGGCTGGACGGATCACAGTCAAAGGATCTAGCAGATCTACGAGGTGAAATACATTACAACCAAAATAAAATATAAAATAAAATATAAAATAAAATTTAAAATATAAAATATAAAATAAAAAATATAATATAAAATAAAACATAAAATAAGGGGGGGGGGGGGTGGGAAAACAATGGGAGGGGCGCACCAAAATGTAATGCATACGCTGAGCATTCTCGGCGAGGTTAAAGGAGTTAGAGATAATAGGAGAAGGAGCCGTTTGCAAAGTCACCCAGGTCTTTTGTGGACAGTGTTGGGAGCAGTGATTTTAATAATGCTTAAAGTGAAACAATAAAATTGAAATATTCCTACCTAGGGGGTGTATAGTATCCCTGTAAAGTAGCGCTTGTTTCCTGTGCTTAGAACTGTCCCTGCACAAAATGTAATTTCTGAAGGAAAAAAAGTAATTTAAAATCACTCACCTTAGGGTCTGGTATGGATATTAAGGGGAACCCTGCGTCAAATTAAAAAAAAAATTATGTTGGGTTCCCCCCAATATCCATTCCAGACCCTTCAGTTCATTTTTTTTATGAATGACTTTTCTTTGTATTGCCGGGAGCCGACAATTCATTATAGCCGCGAGTGATTTTAAATTACTTTTTTTTCTTCAGAAATGACACTTTGTGCAGGGACAGTTCTAAGCATGGGAAACAAGCGCTACTTTACAGGCATACTATACACCCCCCCCCCCCCCGGTACGAAATTTAAAGGAATATTTCACTTTTATTGTTTCACTTAAAGGAATTATTAAAATCACTGCTGCCAAAAAAACTGCAGTTTTTAAAACTTTTTTTTGCATTGATACATGTCCCCTGGGGCAGGATCCAGGTCCCCAAACATTTGCACTTTAGATTTCAAATGTTCGAGTCCCTTAGACTTTAACAGGGTTCTAAAGTTCATATGATCTTGCCGCGAACACCGGGCACGCACGACGGGATCAGGGGTGAGCGGGGGGTGCACGCGCCCCTATTGGCTGAGCTGTGAGATGACGTAGAGCCGACCTGCCACTGTATAACTTTGGCGGCTGGTTGGCAAGTAGTTAATATGTTTGATACTATATAAGTTACAGTTTTTGAATATATATATATAGCCTATTTATTAACAATTTTTTTTTCAATACTAATTTTGGTATACTGTATGAAAAGTTTAAAATAAGGTTATTGATTGACTGAAGGGAACCTGTTTCCACTGACACAGGGCCTGATGTGAAAAAAGTCAACCATATGCCCGCTGAGCCTTCCTTGTGGATGTACAAGCATGCCAAGGATGGGTTAGAAGCAATAGCTTTGAGCGTCAAGTATAAGGGCCCCATGTACCCAGGTGTAAAAATAAATACATTCAGATGCATTTTAAAGACAATTTTTAAAATGCATCTGGAAGCTTGTAATGCTATGCAATGATGGGGTTCACACGTAACGTTTAATTATTTTAAGAAAAAAAAAAAAATAATAATCATAATGATAATAATAATAATTATTATTATTATTATTTCTACTATTTTTTTTAAATAAAAATAATAATATGTTTTGCTATTTAATGCTTGACATACTGGGTTTGATTTACTGAAACTGGAATGTGGTGCAGCTCTACATAGAAACCAATTGGCTTCCAGATTTATTTATTTTTTGTCAAAGCTTAATTAAACAAGCTGAAGTTTTGGTTCAAGACAGATTCAGCAAACATTACTGAAGTTTGGGTGTCAAATCTGAACTCATTGCAGTCAAAATGAGCTGAAAATTAAAAACCAATTAAAAACCAGTAATGAAAAAAAAAAAAACTTTTTAACCACTTAAGGACCGGCTCATGTAAATATACGTTGGCACTTTAAAGATGAAATATCTCGGTAACGGCAGCAGCTGCTGCCACAACCGAGATATCCATCTTTTCCGCGGCCGGTTCTGTAAACGATAACGGTGGTCTCCGTGTAAAAATAAATAAAATCAAGTAAAATAAATAAGAAAACAACTATTTTTTTTTCAAGGCGGCCCGTCCCGACAAGCTCGCACGTAGAGGCGAACACATATGAAAGCGGTGTTCAAACCGCACAAGCGAGGTATCGCCACAATCGTTAGAGCGAGAGCAATACTTCTAGCCATAGACCTCCTCTGTAACTCAAAAGATGCAGCCTATAGAATTTTTTAAACGTTGCCTGAAATGTTTTTGTTAAAAGTTTGACGCCATTCCACAAGCGTGCGCAATATTGAAGCGTGACATGTTGGGTATCATTTTACTCGGCGTAATATTTTCTTTCACAATATAAAAAAAATAATTGGGCTAACTTTACTGCTGTCTTATTTTTTAAATAAAAAAAGTAATTTTTTTTCCAAAAATAGTGCGCTTGTAAGACCGCTGCTCAATTACAGTGTGACAAAAAGTATTGCAATGACCGCCATTTTATTCACTAGGGTGTTTGAATTTTTGCTATAATGTTTAGGGATTTCTAGCTTTCTAGACTTTCTAGATTTGTAGCAAAATTTCTAGGTTTCTAAATTTCTAAATTTCTAGATTTCTAGCAAAAAAAAATGTTTTAAACTTGTAAACACAGGTCCAGATCCACAGAAATTTACGGCGGCGTATCTCCAGATACGCCGCCATAAATTCAAATCTGTGTTGGCGTATCTTTCTTTTGTATTCACAAAACAAGATACGCCGGAATTACGCTAATATACGACGGCTTACGCCGTCGTATCTTAGTTGCATATTTACGTTGGATACTAGGGGTGCTTCTGTTGTTGGTCCACGTAAAATATGCAAATGAGGTAGATACGCCGATCCATGACATCACTTCCGGTTTACTGAAGACAAAAATTACAGCATTCGAAACAGCCAAACTTGGCGTTTGGAATGCTTTTAAGTGCAATAAAAGCTGACAGGCTCATAAAGAGTACCTGTCACTAACTATTACTTTCACAAAAGATATTTACATTCCTTGTGACAGCAATAAAAGTGATCAGAGAAAAAAATAAATAAAGCAATTGTGTATAAAAATAAAATAAATACTATTTTATTTTTTAAAGCGCCCCATCCCTCCGTGCTCGCACTCAGAAGCAAACGCATACGTAAGTCGAGCTTGCAAGTGTAAACAGTTTTTAAACCACTTATGTGAGGAATCGCTGTGATCGTTAGAGCGAGAGCAATAATTCTAGCACTAGGCCACCTCTGTATTTCCAAGGCTACTTTCACACTGAGGCAGTTATCAGGCGTTTTAGTGCTAAACATAGGGCCTGTAAAGGACGGGAAAAAAAGTCCTGTAAGCAGCACCTGTGGGGCAGTTTAGAAGTGCTGTATACAGTCCTCCTAAACCGCCCCTGCCCATTGGAATGAATAGGCATTGCTTACGAAGCGCCACAACACGGGCGCTTTTAACCCCTTCTATGGCCACAGCCGAAGTGTGAAAGTAGCCTACACTGGTAACCTGTACAAATTTTAGAACGTTGCCTATGGAGATTTTTAAGTACCATAGTTGAGTGAGTGAATAACTTGTATAGCGCTACAAATGCAAACTAAATCGCCTCAAGGCACTTTGGTATCCATTTTCTTCTTAAAGGATCACTAAAGGAAAACATTTTTTTAGCTAAATAGCTTCCTTTACCTTACTGCAGTACTGGTTTCATGTCCTTATTGTTTGTTTTTGCTTTGAAGTTGCTGTAATCCTGCTCTGTTCTCCACACTTTCTGCTTGTCTGTTTCCTTATAACCACAGTGCTGGGAGCTTTCTCACTGTGGTCACTAATCAAGGAGGTGTGATTACTGTGTGTCTAAAACTTTCCAGAACCAATCAGATTCATTTTAAAAACAAAACACTGCCCTGGATTTGTTTGTTTTTGTTCTGTGTGTCTATTTCTACTTCACAGAAACATGAAGCCAGTTCAAAAGTGAAACTAACCTGCAGGCACATTATATGATTGATTCTTATCTATTTTTAATCATTTTGAAAAGGAATCAGTTAACTTTTATGTATCTATACCCTGTAAACAGTCATTTCAGCAAAAAAAATGTTTTCCTTTAGTGACCCTTTAAGTCTTCAGAAGAGGTGGGTCTTGAGTTTTTTTCTGAAGGCCCGATAATTTACTTCCGTTCGGATGTTAGTTGGTAGCGCGTTCCACAGTCGAGGTCCTTGGATTGCGAATCTTCGCAATCTTCTCCTTTGGACTTGTAGCGGGCCTTGGGGATATGGAGTAGATAGTTAGGCGTAACCTCATATTTTACATTAACGATCACCATTTTATTCTCTAGGGTCTCTGCTAAAATATATATATATAATATTTCGGGGTTCCACCAAAGGGGAACTTCACATTGACTGTAAGTAAAGTAAAGGGACACAAGCTTGATGAATTTCCACTGCTGGTTACTCAGCTCTCATGAGCATTATAAATCATATACACATATACTAAATATATTTAATCAAACCTATCATAATGAATCCTGAATAAATGATATGATTACACCTCTTTTCTATACTTTACAAAACAAAGAGTGCTTTTTATCAAAACTGGAGAAGCCAGAATCAGGAGCAGATGTGCATACAGTAGCATCTAATCTGCTTCTATCTCTTACTTTTAAAGCTTTAAGCCTCGTACACACGATCGGATTTTCGAACGGGAATTATGTGTTGACAGTCTGTTGGCAGAAAGTTCCGACCGTTTGCACGCTCCTTCGGACAATTGTTGTCGGATGTTTTGCAGATAAATGTTGGATGGCAGGCTTTAAATTTTTCCGTGGACAACGGTCTGTTGTCGGATTTTCCGATCGTGTGTACACAAAGTACAAAAGGACAAAAGTCCAAAGTACAAACACGCATGCTCAGAATCAATGCTCACCAAACACAACATTAGCAGAAGGTGCCCAAAGGGTAGCGCTAAAGAGCTGACAAACCACGTAGTACGTCAGTAAGTTTGTGTTTGTTAGCCAACAATTGTGTGTCGCTTGTCTGCAGAAAATCCGATTGTGTGTTCGAAAGACAGACTTTTTTTTTTTTAATCTTAAAGTGGATGTAAACCCCGATTTTTTTTTGCTTTCACAATATAGAGTATAAGATTTCCTATCATCTGTGCCCAGTCTTGCCACAAAGAGTTAATCCAGCTCTGAGCAATTCTCTTTTTATTGTTCAGTGAAATAAAACAGACAAACTGGAGAAAACTTTTGTCCATTCTTCCCCCTTGCTGTGAGTGACAGGTTATTTACATATCTCATGCACTAGCCTGGAGACGGGCATTATTTTTTAATTCCCACCCCCACTCCTTTTCTAAAGTCATGTGGTTACTTTTCTGGATTTTGACTGGATGTTAGTGATCATAGCAGAATTTAGTGTAAGGAATACACAGTTGAAAATGCATGTTGACAAGGGTAGTGTAGAGGAGGGCCGGGAGTCTACTGACATCACGACTCCACCCACCGAGCTCCAGACAACAGACCCACCCACAGAATCTGCAGTTTTTCAGTTCTTATAACAGACAGTGGGGAGACATTTGACAGGTAAGGATACATGCAGGAGGCATCTATATCCTTATAGATCAGCACTATGGCAGTAGTTTGGAAAGGATGAGAGTGGGATTACATCCACTTTAACCTCCCTGGCGGTATCACCGAGCGTGACTCGGGGTGGGTTTTTTCTGCTAAGAACGGTATCCCCGAGTCACGCTCGGGGTAGACATGCAGAGCCTGCAGCGCGCGCTGGCTTACCTTCTTCCTGGATCCAGCGATGCATCCACGCTGTGTGAGCGAGCGGGTGCTCGCTCGATTCACACAGCGTTCCCGTGTGCCGTCGATCTCCGTTTCCTGCGACGTTACGACGCATGGAAGCGGAGAACGGCGCCAAATTCAAAAAGTAAACAAACACCTTACATACAGTATACTGTAATCTTATAGATTACAGTACTGTATGTAAAAAATACACACCCCCCTTGTCCCTAGTGGTCTGTCCAGTGCCCTACATGTTCTTTTATAAAATAAAAAGTGTTCTTTCTGCCTGGAAACTGTAGATTGCCCATAGCAACCAAAAGTGTCCCTTTATGTCAAAAATGGTTTTAGATCAGCTAGAAAACAGCGATAATAAATGTTAATCACTTGCAGAATTGAGCGATAGCGATTTGTGGGGAAATTTGGCATAAAAAATTTTTTTTATGACAGCGACAATTCTGCAACTGAGCAAATTTCAGTGTTTTTGAGTTAATTACATTATTGAATATTTTTTATTATAATTACATTATAATTTGTTATAATTATTAATCGTTTTTTATTATATAAAAAATTATGATTTTGTTTTTCAAACTTTATCATACCCGGGGTGTCTTGTTTGGACAGATTTAAGCAAGTTATTCCTAAGAATTGCAGGCCTACAGTATAAAATGCCAAATTTCCATGCGAATAATTTTACCGCTTTTGGTACGTAATTCCAGACAGAATCATACCGCCAGGGAGGTTAATGTATTCTATGCATTAAGATAAAAAACTTCTGTATGCAGCAATCTCCCTCAGCCCCTCCCAATACTTACCTGAAGCCCATCTCAATGCAGCGATGTTGAAACAGGGCCTTGGGTGTCTGGGACTCTCCCTCCTCATTGGCTGAGACACAGCAGCGGGCACCATTGTCTCAGTGAGCCAATGAGTAGAGAGAGGGGGTGGGACCAAGCCGCGGCTCCATGTCTGAATGGACAAACAGAGCAGTGGCTCGGCTTGGGTGCCCCCATAGCAAGCTACTAGCTGTGGGGGGACTCGGCAGGAGGGAGGGTCCAGAAACAGAGAAGAGGAGGATCCGGGCTGCTCTGTGTAAAACCATTACACAGAGCAGGTAAGTATAACATGTTTGTTATTTTTAACCCCCCAAAAAACAAGACTTTAATATCACTTTAATAATACATATTAAATATACATTTGTTTAATATACCAGAGTTTAGTGTTACTTTAATTACAGCAAGAGGCTTTGCTCTTCTGCTTTGGCTCTATGAGTAGTGGCCCTTCTGGCCCTCAAAATAGCAATATACCCTGAAGGGGGTGCACTGAATTTCTTCAGGAACAGGGACAACATGTTCTTTTATTAGGTATATACATTACAGCAGCTGTCTGCCTACCGGCTCTAAGACTGAATTTATGTTTAGTAAATTGTTACACTTTATATGTTTATTAAATATCTGTTACATTATAATACAAAGTAAAAAAAAAAAGCTTATTTTCCCAGCAGGAGTTTATACTGTCTTATGCTTGTGGGGTTTTTAATTACACAGTCACTCTACATTATGTTTTATTTCTTTAATTTTAAGCTCTTCTGTTACGCAGATCTTTACCGGTATGTTTATTTTTTGGAATCAGGACATAACTATGGAAGACAATTTCCCAATCGTTTCTGAGCCCAGTCCTCTCCATCTGCCACCTACCAGTAGATCTAAACCCAATCACTATAATCAAAGATCGGCTTTAACACAGCAAAGGCGGGCCATACACGGTTGAATCATTCAGCCTGCCCATTAATGGTTTGAATCTCGGCCGGTTCAGCAGGAACCAGCTAAAATTTGATCCGTTAATGGGCAGGCTGAATGATTTGAACCATTTATGGGCAGGCTGAATGTACCCAAGTTGATCGATCGATCATCTTGGGTAGACCAGCTTGCTGGATTCTCTTGCAATCATTGCAGATGACTGCGATAGCTGCTAGCGATAATCTCTGTCTTCTCCCAGCGAGGGACGGGGTCCACTGCCCCTGTCCTGTCAAGTTCTCCAACCCATCAGAAACTCCAACCGCTTAACTTCCGGTTTAGTTAAAATCAGCAGTAATTGGAGCTTTTGACAAATTGGTGGTTGGACACAACACTGGCAACCGAATAGAATGCCGGACTCTATTCGGTTGCCAGGATATTATGAGCAGAGATTCTTACCCCGCTCAGATACTAGCCAACAAAATGGCCACCTCCCAGGTGGTGACAACTTTGTCCTTGTTAGGTGCTGTGCTGTCAAAACAGCTCAGTCTTCCTGTACCGGACTCTATTCGGTTGTCAGTGTTGTGTCCAACCACCAATTCGTCAAAAACTTCAATTATTGCTGATTTTATATAAACCGGAAGTTACACGGTTGGAGTTTCTGATGGGTTGGATAACTTGACAGGACAGGTGCAGTGGTCGCCGTCCCTCGCTGGGAGAAGACAGTGATTATCGCTAATCACACTGTGCAGCACAGATTTCCCCTACTGCCCTGGCTTCCCCCCTCCTTCAGCTCAAAGTGCTGCCGGCTTCCCTACTCTCCCTACTCTCCTCTCCCTCTGGCCGTTGCTGCGGGGATTTTTTAGGATGAGTGGGTGAAGGGGCCGGTAAATATATAACTTCCCGGGTCCCTTCCGTTTCATCGCGAGTGATTGGTAGTATGTGTTTGAGCTTTGGGGTGCACACCTATGCAGAACACCCCCCCTTCCCACGCTAGGAGAAGTCAATGGCCAGTCAGGAGGGATTGCATCATCTACGCTGTCTGTGTTGATGGGGGGATCGAGCGATTGGGTTGCAGGAAAGAAATTCATTCTGTGTATGGCCTACCTAAGGCTCCGTTCCCACCATCGCGACTTGTCATGCAACATTTGACACATAAAATTGCATGACAAGTAACAACGCATTGACTTCAATAGCACCCATTCCAATCTAATGCAACTTAACCACTTGCCTACTGTGCACCTACACCCCCTTCCTGCCCAGACAAAATTTAAGCTTCCGGCACTGCGTCGCTTTAACTGACAATTGCGTGGTCGTGCGACGTGGCTCCCAAACAAAATTGGCGTCCTTTTTTTCCCACAAATAGAGCTTTCTTTTGGTGGTATTTGATCACCTCTGCGGTTTTTATTTTTTGCGCTATAAACAAAAATAGAGCGTCAATTTTGAAAAAAAATGCAATATTTTTTACTTTTTGCTGTAATAAATATCCCCAAAAATATATTAAAAAAATATTTTTTTCCTCAGTTTAGGCCGATACGTATTCTTCTACATATTTTTGGTAAAAAAAAAATGCAATAAGTGTTTATCGATTGGTTTGCGCAAAATTTATAGTGTTTACAAAATAGGGGATAGTTTATGGCATTTTTATTATTTATTTTTTTTACTATTAATTGCGGCGATCTGCGATTTTTTTATTGGGACTGCGACGTTATGGCGGACACTTCGGACACTTTTGTGACATTTTTGGGACCATTTACATTTATACAGTGAACAGTGCTATAAATATGCATTGATTACTGTATAAATGTGACTGGCAGTGAAGGGGTTAACCACTAGGGGGCGGGGAAGGGGTTAAATATGTGTCCTATGAGTGTTCTAACTGTGGGGGGAGGGGGGGTGACTGGGGGAGGTGACCGATTGTGTCCCTATGTATAAGGAACACAATCTGTCTCCTCTCTCCCTGACAGGGACATGCAGCTCTGTGTTTACACACAGAGCTGCACGTCCCCGCTCAGTTACTGGGCAATCGCGTGTGCCCGGCGGCGATCGTTGCCGCCGGGCACTCACACCGGGATCCCAGCAGAGGGGCGCGTGCACGTGCACGCCCGCGGCTTTAAAGAGACAGCACGTCATATGACGTGCTGTCAGGACAATGGAGTCCTCCGCCCGCCGTCATTTGACGGTGGGTGGTGGACAAGTGGTTAAAGAGGAAGAAAAGCCAGAAAAAATTAAAAAATACACCCTGAAAGACAAAGGCGTAATGAGCTAGTATGCATAGCATACTAGCTCATTATGAATTATGTACCTGAGATCAACGCCCCTGCAGCCGCCCTTGTTAGCCTCCACCATCGCTGCCATGTCTCCCGGAGTAACTTCTGGGTATCGCGGCTCCGGCACTATGATTGGCCAGAGCCGGGATGTGTGGGAGCCCCCACTAATGGCATTTTCGCTATTAGAAGCGTCACACTCAGTGCACCAGCGCGCCGTTGTCTCCGGCGTATGTGGCGTAGACATCGGTGCTTGTCTATTGCAAATATCTCCTAAACCGTGAAAGATTAGGAGATATTTCTTGTACCTACAGGTAATCCTTAATCTAGGCTTACTTGTAGGTAAAAGTGGTCTGTAAGGGTTAACAACCACTTTAAAGTCACTTTGATGCAACTTTCTTGCACCTTGAGTGCCACCCGAGATTTGAATGAGCAAATAATAATGTTAATTATAATGAGGATATTTGAGGATATTTGCCAGTACACCACGAATCGTCAAGTAGCGTCCAAACGATTTTGAAGGATGATCACATCACAGAACAGGTAGTGCAACGTTTCGGAATCACACAGGACCCCTTCATCAGGCATGTGAGGGCAAATGACAGCTTGGAGATCTCTATAGTAGGAGCACATGAATGCAGGTGAATAATTCTGGGATAGCAAATTATTCATAAAATAATAATAATAATAATAATAATAATGTATTTACATTTCTTTATCATTGCTATAGCCACTCAGGTCTTCACAAAACTCTTTAGAGTGACATTATGTATTTTTATTATTTTAACATTTTTTTTATTTTTTTTTATTGAAATCTGATTAAAAGAGCCTTTACAATTCATGCAGATTTCAGTTTGATATCCAATGTCCAGATATCATGTTTACATTTTGGGAATACAAATGGCTCAGTACAAACTGCTATATACAGTATATATATATATATATATATATATATATATATATATATATATATATATATATATATATATATATATATATATATATATATATAAATATATATATATACATATATATATATCACTGTCCCCTTAGGGCTTGCTGAGTGTTGACTTCTTAGGCCTCTTCTGATCACCTGCTGCTGGTTGCTAATAGTTTTCACTTGGTTGCTAGGGGTTTCTACTTGTCCCATCCTTCTCCAGCTTGCTTGTTATATATAGAACAATAGAGTGCAGCTGTCCAGAAATACATCCTTGTGTTATTCCTGCCTTGCTGATTGCATTGTCTGCACCCAAGATCTCTGTGGGGTGGATCACCAGCAAGGTTCCTACCTGGAGTGGCTATCTTTCTTTCCCCTTAATTTCCATTGTCCCTTGAAGTTTTAGTTATGTGCTGTGTCCCAATATCTCAGTGTGAAGTGCTGCTACTAATGCTGCCCAGCTCTGCCCTATTGGTGTGTACAGATGACTCACCTGCAGACTCTGTGTTTACATGTAAATAACCATCATTCATATACAAATAACATGATCATTCATATGTAAATTGTGGCGACCAGCAGCATTGATGTGTAAATAACTGCGGCATTCATATGTATATCATGCCCCTCTGCAGTGAAGAGATGATGTGCTGTAAACTCCAACAACCAATCAGTCAGCAGTATTACTGTACAGTAATCTCTAGCAACCAATCAATGAGACAAAATCATGTGCTGTAACCTCTAGCAACTAATCAGTGAGCCGTATTGTGTGCTGTAACCTCTAGCAACCAGTCAGTAAGTGGTAATGTTATGCTGTAACCTCTGGCAACCAATCACAATCACTGCCTGATCTGATACAGTAAACGGATTTTAAGTCTGGCTGATATTTATTGTATGTCTCAGAGCAGGTGGAGAGCAAAATTGTATGGGGGCGGGGGCAGGGGCAAGACATTTTTTACCCAGGGTCCAATCAACATTAAAGACGGCCCTGCCCTGCATTGGCGGTATCACTGGAAGGAAAATAGGTCCCTGCGTCGGTGGTGTCACTGAGAAACCTGTGAGATCAGAGCAATGATGGCTTAGCAGCTTTTCCATCCTGCAGGACGATGGTCGGCACTGTTCTGTCTTCTGAAATACTGCAGCGAATAGATAAAACCATATGGGCCAATGACGTCAATAGAAAAAGCTAAGCAGGTGCTACGTACAATGACCGCTCAATGCTCTACTATTGATTTGAACTCCATGCAAACAGCAAAACACACAAATGAAATGCATACACAGGATTTGCATTTCTGTCCTTCCAGTCCTGAAATGTACACAGCTCAGCAATGTGGACAACACCACTTACAATTAAAGGGTTTGTAAATGTACAATTGTTTTCCTAAATAGCTTCCTTTACCTTAGTGCAGTCCTCCTTCACTTACCTCATCCTTCCATTTTGCTTTTAAATGTCCTTATTTCTTCTGAGAAATCCTCACTTCCTGTTCTTCTGTCTGTAACTCCACACAGTAATGCAAGGCTTTATCCCTGGTGTGGAGTGTCATGCTTGCCCCCTCCCCTGGACTACGGGAGAGTCAGGACGTACACTAACACACAGCTCCTTTCTCTATCTGCAACGTAGAGAGCGTCCTGACTCTCCTGTACTCCAAGGTAGGGAGTACGACACTCCACACCAGGGAGAAAGCCTTGCATTACTGTGTGGAGTTACAGACAGAAGAACAGGAAGTGAGGATTTCTCAGGAGAAATAAGGACATTTAAAAGCAAAATGGAAGGATGAGGTAAGTGAAGGAGGACTGCACTAAGGTAAAGGAAGCTATTTAGGAAAAAAGAATTGTACCTTTACAACTCCTTTAAAGTGTATGTAGAATATTTTCTATTCTATTTTATTATTTTTGGAAATTGGAAAACTATTTGAATAAAAAAAAAAATTTGAATTCTAAAACTATTTAAAAGCTATTCAAAATTCATTAGAAAACTTTTCGAATCGATTCGAAAAAACTAAAAAAAGAAAAACTAAACAAATTCCAAAAAAGAATTAAACAAAGTTAAACCTGTTTTTTTTTTTGCTGTCACAATAAAGAGTAAAAGATTTCCTATAATCTGTGCCCAGTCTTGCCACAAAGAGTTAATCCAGCTCTGAGCAAATCCTATTTTATTGTTCAGTGAGATAAAACGGACTTACAGAGAAAAACCTTAGTCCGTTCCGCCCCCTTGCTGTGAGTGACAGGTTATTTATATATCTCATGCATTAGCCTGGAGACAGGCATTATTTTTTAATTCCCACCCCCACTCCTTTTCTGAAGTCATGTGGTTACTTTTCTGGTTTTGACTGGATGTTGGTGATCATAGCAGAACTTAGTGTAAGAAATAGATAGGAGAAAAGGCATGTTGACAAGGGGAGTGTAGAGGAGGGCGGGGAGTCTACTGACATCACGACTCCACCCACCGAGATCCAGACAACAGACCCACCCACAGAATCTGCAGTTTTTCACGCGACCCGGTCCGAAGCTCCGTGACCTTGCCCGCAGGATCCGCCGACCCGATCGATGCCGGTGTCCCGCGATCGATCACAGGAGCTGAAGAACGGGGAGAGTGTAAACACACCTTCCCCGTTCTTCACTGTGGCAATGTCAGTGATCGTCTGTTCCCTGATATAGGGAATGACGATCACTGACGTCACACATTCAGACCCGCCCCCCTACAGTTAGAAACACAAAATTAGGTCACGCATAACCCTTTCAGCACCCCCTAGTGGTTAACTCCTAAACTGCAATAGTCATTTTCACAGTAATCAGTGCATTTTTATAGCACTTTTTGCTGTGAAAATGACAATGGTCCCAAAAATGTGTCAAAAGTGTCCGATGTGTCTGCCATAATGTCGCAGTCATGAAAAAAAAAACATCGGCATTAGTAGTAAAAAAAAAAAATGAATAAAAATGACATAAAACTATCACCTATTTTGTAAATGCTATAAACTTTGTGCAAACCAATCGATAAACGCTTATTGTGATTTTTTTTTACCAAAAATATGTAGAAGAATACGTATCGGCCTAAATTGAGAAGAAATTATGTTTTTTTATATCTTTTTTGGGGGATATTTATTATAGCAAAAATATTGATTTTTTTTTTCAAAATTGTCGCTCTATTTTTGTTTATAGCGCAAAAAATAAAAATCACAGTGGTGATCAAATACCACCAAAAAAAAGCTCTATTTGTGGAAAAAAAAGGACGCCAATTTTGTTTGGGGGCCATGTCGCACGACCGCACAATTGTCAGTTAAATTGAGGCAGTGCCAAATCGCAAAAACTGGCCTGGTCATTTACCTGCATAATGGTCCGGGTCTTAAGTGGTTCATGCAATTTATTATTTGTTTTCAAATGCATATAACAGCGAGGAAACAAAGGTACAGCAGGACTATCCCAGAAAAGGGTGCAGTTCTGGTTGGATAGGGACAGAATACAAGAAAAAAGGACCACTTGAAAATAAATGTTCTTTCTCTGCGGCTCTGCAGTCATCCTGTGCAGCCAAAGCAGAGATGTTATAAAAGAAAGCACTGGATACGGCTGGTTCACCGTGAAAAATTAAAAATCCATCTTTATTATACTCTGAAAAATGAAAAGTCCATCTTTCTGACATTTTAAATTGTTGAGGAGTACAGGTGGGGTAGAGCGCTGAAAGATGATCCTCTATCCACCTTTATTCTCCGATCGCCAGAGATTTATTTTTTCCATTACAAATAAATCAGCAATAATTAAAGACCCTTAAAAGCAAAATTGGATCCAAGATTTTGGCAATGAATTCTTGTCCTTTGTATCATTTCCCTTGATGCCGTTCCTGAGCTATGTGGACAGAATTGTCATGTATTCTTCAGAAACCAATTTTTTTTTTTTTTTAGGTGGGGTTCCTATGATAGTGATCACACCAATATTATAGCGTTATTTTTTTGTTTAGAAGTTTAAATCAGTATTTTTTTTGCTAGAAAATCACTGATAACCCCCAAACATTATGGGCCAGATTCTCATACTTTTGCGGTTTTCCGGCGTAGTGTAGCGTAACCCATTTACGCTACGCCTCCGCACTTTTTACGGGCAAGTGCTGTATTCTCAAAGCACTTGCTCAGTAATTTGCGTCGGTGTAGCGTAAATGGGCCGACGTAAAGCCGCGTAATTCAAATAGGGAAGGAGGGGGCGTGCTGTATTTAAATTAAGCGCCCCCCCGCGCCGAATGAACTGCGCATGCGCCGGCCGTAAACATAGCCCACTGCGCATGCTCCATAGTACGCCGCAAATACATTGATTTCGACGGCAACATAATTAACGCACAGCCCTATTCGCGACGAGTTACGTAAACGATGTAAACGACGGAAAAACATGACGCTGTCCTGACGTCCATACTTAACATGGCTTACGCCGGACCTACGCAAGGTTACCCCTCATATAGCAGGGGTAACCTTACGCTTACGCAAACTATGTAAACTCCGACAACGGCGCGCAAATGTGTTCGGGAATCAGTGTATCAAGCTCATTTGCATATTTGACGCAGAAATCGTCTCGAACGCTACCTAGCGGCCAGCGTAACATTACAACTTAGATCCGACGGTGTAAGTGACTTACGCAAGTCGGATCTAAGCAAAATCTATGCGTAACTGATTCTAAGAATCAGTCGCATAGATACCTAGGGCCAGATACAGAGATACGACGGCGTATCTGGAGATACACCGTCGTATCTCAGCTGAGAATCTGGCCCTATATGTTTTTTCAACAGACACCGTAGGGAATAGAATAGCAATTGTTGCAATTTTTTATGTCACCCGTTATTTGCACATTTAATAAAAAGAAAAATACACTTTATCCACTTCAGCCCCGGAAGAATTTTCCCCCTTCCTGACCAGGCAATTTTGATTTTGGCACTGCGTCGCTTTAACCACTAGCCGACCAGCCGCCGCAGTTATACGGCGGCAGGTCGGCTCGGCTGTACGAAATCACATAGCTATACAACATTTCTCATTACAGCCATTGGGGGAGCGTGTGCACCGCCTGCTCGCCCTTGGTGCCGACGCTCGTGCCCGGTGGGCGCGATTACCACCGAGCACCCGCGATCGCTTGTTACAGAGCGAGAACCGAAAGCTGTGTGTGTGTGAACACACAGCTCCCGGTCCTGTCAGGGGGAGAAATGACTGTTCATCTGTTCATACAATGTATGAACAGCGATCTGTCATTTCCCCTAGTCAGTCCACCCCCCCAGTTAGAACACGCCTAACATAATTAACCCCTTCCTCGCCCCCTAGTGTTAACCCCTTCCCTGACAGTGGAATTTTACAGTAATCAATGCATTTTTATATTATTGATCGCTATAAAAATGCCAATGGTCCCAAAAATGTGTCAAAAGTGTCTGAAGTGTCCGCCATAATGTTGCAGTACCGATAAAAATCGCTGATCGCCGCCATAACTAGTAAAAAAAAAAAATGAATAAAAATGCCATAAAACTATCCCCTACTTTGTAGACACTATAATTTTCGCACAATCCAATCAATAAACGCTTATTGCAATTTTTTTAATGAAAAATATGTAGAAGAATACGTATCGGCCTAAACTGAGGAAAATTTTATTTTTTTATATATTTTTTTAGGGATATTTATTATAGCAAAAAAGTAAAAAATATTCATTTTTTTTTTTCACAATTGTCGCTCTATTTTTTTTTTTTGCGCAAAAAATAAAAACCGCAGAGGTGATCAAATACCACCAAAAGAAAGCTCTATTTGTGGGGAAAAATAGGACGCCAATTTTGCTTGGGAGCCACGTCGCGCAATTGTCAGTTAAAGCGACGCAGTGCCGAATCGCAAAAAGTGGCCCGGTCATTGACCAGCAAAATGTCCGGGGCTGAAGTGGTTAATCCAGAGGAAGGAAAAAAAAAAAGCCTATAAATCACCCTCTATGTTCACAGTAGCAATAGCATGTGACGTTAATCTATGAATTGATGGGAGGATGTTTCAGGATCTTCCTTAGTGCTGTGCGATGTATTTGCATCTCTGCCTTGTGTAGTTCAACCACTAAATATAACCTGAACTCTCTAATTCCTGTTGAGATATAATCGTGTATCAGGGATCTTATGACTACAATAAAAATGTATTTTAAAAAAGACAGTTGAGGTGTCACCGTCCCCCCCACCCAGGTGTTGTCTTGGTACTATAACTGCTCCTTTAACCATTCACTCCTTGTGGATCCCTCCGGCAGGGAAAGCGCACCATGAAATGAGGAGAGAACCACATGATGACTTGTTAATTAACTGTCTGATGCTGACTAATCTCAGCTGGGGAATTGCAAGTCTCAGGAGGAGCATTGCAGGAAAATAACATCTTCCATGGTGTGTAAGCGTGTTTGGATAGGAAGGTCTCTATGCAGTCTTTCACTTCACCTATTTGCTCTGCTCCTGCAATGCCTGTAATCTGATTCAGTGCATAATGAACTGGTTGCATTGTATGGAATCGCAGCTTCTGCCTCACGCTGAGCACTGGCAGATAGGGTGTGCAGAGAAACTCTATGCAAGGAAAGTGTTTAGGTCCTCCTAATGTAAGGTGACCAGATTTTTTAAATGAAATCCAGGGACATATTTTTTCTTTACTAGTAATGGCAACAATCAGCGACTCTCTGCCCGTCGCCGCCCGCCTCACAGCCTCTCAAGTCCCACTCTCCAGGCCCCAGGCTATTACTGGATGGGGAGCGGAGGAAGATCACTCCGCCAGGGAAGGCAAGGAGATGGGCAGATGGCTGGCTAGGATTTGAGCCAAGACATAAGAACATGCGAGCGGAGCTGGATGGGCATGCGCCTGAAACTGAAGAAATATTCCTTCGCTCCGATCTGCACACGATCATCAGAAAGGGGCACAGATAATGGGAAAAATACAACCCCTCTATGCTAGTAGGCACAGCGGGGGGGGGGGGGGGTGTGTAATTTTTTTATTTTTATTTTCATTCTGCACTGACTGTCTTTGAAATTGCCCCTGCCCCCTATTAAATCCAATCTGGGGACAAAACCAGGGACAGACGTGGTCCGGGGACAGTGCCCTCAATCAGGGGACTGTCCCCTGAAACCGGGGATGTCTGGTCACCCTATCCTAATGCTCATCACAGCTACGTTACGTGTATTCTTCCCCCTACTGCCATGGTGCCACTTGAAGGGAGAATCTCACAGGGCACCTTTACCACATTATCACATTTGGTCTCTACTTCCAGTACCATTTCACCATTCACTACCCAAATGTCTCCAGATGGGTCTTGTTAGAGCAGGCAGCAACGTTGATGTTTACTTTGAAGTTAGCTACACCAAATTACATGGACTTATGCCGCGTACACACGGTTTGTGATGAAATAAAACGACGTTTTAAAAAACGTAATTTAAAATGATGGTGTGTGGGCAAAACGTTGTTTTATGTCTTGTGAAAAAGGACCAAAAAAATAATTCGAACATGCTTCAATTTTTTATGTCGTTTTTTAGAATGTCGTCTTTTGTTTCACAAAAAATGATCGTGTGGGGGCAAAACGACGTTATAAAACCCCTCGCATGCTCAGAAGCAAGTTATGAGACGGGAGCTTCAATGGAACAGAGTGCCGTCGTACGTGGTGTACGTAATCGTGCTTTGCAAGAGCATTTTCAGAAAACGATGGTGTGTAGGCAACGTCGTTTTTTAAAATGAAGTTTGAAAAACGTTGTTTTGTTTCGTGAGATAAAACGACTTTTTTTTACATCACAAAAAGTGATCGTGTGTACAGGGCATAAGGCCTCGTACACACGACCGTTTTCCTCCCGTCTCATACTTTATTCTGAGCATGCGCGGGTTTCTAAGCATACACACGAACGTGTTTCTCGTCGTTGACCAGCCCAACGAGAAACACGACAAGCAAATTGAAACTCCCGACGAGGAAAAAGAGAACATGTTCTCTTTTTTTCTCGTCGAGATCCACAACAGTTTTCTCGAGGAAAAACATACACACAACCGTTTTCCTCTGCAAAAAAGCTCTGCCAGCATTTTTTTTGATCGATTTTGCAGAGGAAAACGGTCGTGTATGTTTTTCCTCAAGAAAACTGTCGTGGATCTCGACGAGAAAAAAAGAGAACATGTTTTCTTTTTCCTCGTCGGGAGTCTCAATTTCCTCGTCGTGTTTCTCGTCGGGCTGGTTTACAAAGTGAAACACATTCATGTGTATGCTTAGAAACCCGCTCATGCTTAGAATAAAGTATTAGACGGGAGCGCACCTTCAGTAAAAGTAGTGTTCGCAATGGAGATAGCACATTCGTCACGCTGTAACAGACTGAAAAGCGCAAATCGTCTCTTACCAAACTTTTACTTAAAACGTAGTAACATGAGATTAGCAAAAGCAGCTCCAAGGGTTGTGCCAGTGGAATCGACCTTCCCCTTTATAGTGCCGTCATACGTGTTGTAGGTCACCGCGTTTGAAAACGACGAGATTTTGTCTTGACAGTGTGTATGCAAGGAAAGCTTGTCAAGATTCATTTACGACGAGATTCTCGGTTGTGTGTACGAGGCCTACGTCAGTTTTTCAACACTGAGTAACCCTTGAAAAATTACTTTTTAGTGTCAAGGAACCCCTGCTATAAGTTACTGTATCTACAACTCATGATACATTAGTGTGATGGTTAGTGGGAAGAATGCTCCTCATACTTGTGGAGATTGGAAATAATTACCTCCTTACAGATAGCTAAAAAGGATTATTGTTGTCAGTGGAAACTTATCTGAGAGGCAGAAATTGCTCATTGCTCAAGGAACCCCTAACAACCTTTGGAGGAACCATAGGGTTCCACGAAACCCTGGTTAAGAAACTCTGGTGTAGGCATTCCTTTAACCACTTCAGACCCGCGCTATTGACATAATACGTCAACAGCGCGGATCTGAGGCGCCAACTTGACGTCTTTGGACGTGATTTGTGTGCATTACCCGCGCGCGCCACTGGGTGGCGCGCGGCGGGTAAACACTGTCCCGCCGCATCGCTGGGGATCCGATGCATGTACCTGGCGGCCGCGATGTCCGTCGGGTACATGCGATCGGCGGGAAACCGAACAGATGACAGCAGGGACGTGGAGCTCTGTGTGTAAACACAGAGCTCCACGTGCTGTCAGCGGAGAGGAGAACGATCTGTGTCTCTTTACATAGTGACACAGCATCGGTCACCTCCCCCAGTCACCCCCCTCCCCACACACAGTTAGAACACACCCAGGCAATAAATTTAACCCCTTCCTCACCCCTTAGTGTTAACCCCTTCCCTGCCAGTCACATTCATAGAGTAATTAGTGCATTTTTATATCACTGATCGCTGTATAAATGTGAATGGTCCCAGATTTGTGTCAAAAGTGTCCGATATGTCCGCCGCAATATCGCAGTCGCAATAAAAATCGCAGATCGCCGCCATTACTAGTAAAAAAAATAATAATAAAAAAAATCATAATTCTGTTCCCCATTTTGTAGGCGCTAAAACTTTTGCGCAAACCAGTCGCTTATTGCATTTTTTTTTTTTTTTTAAATACGTCGAAAAATACGTATCGGCCTTAACTGTGAAAAAAAAAAAGTTAAAAAAAAAAAAAATGGGATATTTATTATAGCAACAAGTAAAAAATATATATATATTTTTTAAATTGTCGCTCTTTTTTTGTTTATAGCGCAAAAAATAAAAACCGCAGAGGTGATCAAATACCACCAAAATAAAGCTCTATTTGTGGGGAAAAAAGGACGCCAATTTTGTTTGGGAGCCACGTTGCACGACCGCGCAAATGTCAGTTAAAGCGACGCAGTGCCAGAAGCTGAAATTTCGCCTGGGAACGAAGGGGGTTTATGTGCCCAGTAATGAAGTGGTTAAACTGGATGTAAACCCAAAAATATATATATTTTTTTTAATGTCACAATGTACAGTAAAAGATTTCCTATCATCTGTGCCCAGTCTTGCCACATGGAGTCAATCCAGCTTTGAGCAATCCTCTTTTATTGTTCAGTGAGATAAAACGGACTTACAGAGAAAAACCTTAGTCCGTTCTGCCCCCTTGCTGTGAGTGACAGGTTATTTACATAACTCATGCACTAACCTGGAGACAGGCATACTTTTTTAATTCCCACCCCCACTCCTTTTCTGAAGTCACGTGGTTACTTTTCTGAATAGCAGAATTCAGAATACATAGGAAAAAATACACGCTCTGAGGCATATTTATCGTATTTTTTAGAGCAGGTGGAGTGCAAAATTGCATGGGGGGCCCCAAGATTTTTTTTGCCCAGTGTCCAATCAACATTAAAGACGGCCCTGCTTATAGACCTCAGATCTCTCTGTAAAGAGGATCTGACATGCCCTATTCCGATTACAAGGGATGTTTAGATTCCTTGTAAAAGGTATAAAAGTGATCCAAAAAATTTTTTAAAAATTGAAGGAAACTGTAAAAATGTATGTAGGTCGCATACATATGTAAACAGTGTTCAAACCACACATGTGAGATATTGCCATGAACGTTAGAGCAAGAGCAATCATTTTAGTGCTAGATCCCCCCTGTAACTCTAAACTGGTAACCTGTAAACATTTTTAAAATTACACCTATGGAGATTTTTAAGTACCGAAGCTTAGCGCAATTCTACTAGTGTGCGCAATTTTAGGTATCTATTTACTCGGCGTAACATCATATTTTACATTATACAAAAACATTGGGCTAACTTTAGTGTTTTGCTTTTTTTAACCGGTTAACCAGCTCCTGCTCATATACGTTGGCAGAATGGCACGGCTGGGCAGAGTAACGTATATTTTTACGTCATATTCGCACCCCTGCCGCGAGCTCCGGAGCCGTGACCATCCCCGTGGAACCCGCAGACTCAATATCCGCCGGTGTCCTGTGAGCTGCAGAATGGGCAGAGACAAGTGTAAACAAGCATCTCCTCATTTTGCCTAGTGACACTGTCACTGATTGTCTGCTCCCTCTCATCAGGAGCAGCAATCAGTGGCGTGTCACTCGTAGTCACGCCCCCTAACATTTAGAATCATTTCTTAGGACACACTTAACCCCTTGCTATCCCCCTAGTGGTAAACCCCTTCACTGCCAGTCATATTTATACAGTAATTAGTGCATATTTATAGCACTGATCACTGTATAAATGTGAATGGTCCCAAAATAGCACCAAAAGTGTCCGATGTGTCCGCCATAATGTCGCAGTCACGATAAAAATCGCAGACCGCTGCAATAACAAGTAGAACAAAATGTAATAAGAAAAATGCCATAAAACTACCCCTATTTTGTAGACACTATAACTTTTGCGCAAACCAATCAATATACGCATATTGCGATTTTATTTAATTAAAAATATGTAGAAGAATACGTATCGGCCTAAACTGTGGAAAAATGTACCAGTCGTTTTTGTATAGATTTTTTGGGGATATTTATTATAGCAAAAAATAAAAAATATTGCATTTTTTTCAAAATTGTCACTTTATTTTTGTTTATTGCGCAAAAAGTAAAAACCGCAGAGGGGATCAAATACCACCAAAAAAAAGCTTTATTTGTGGGAAAAAAAAGGACACCAATTTGGTTTGGAAGCCACGTTGCACCACTGCGCAATTGTCAGTTAAAGCAACGCAGTGCCGAATTGCAAAAAGTCCTCTGGTCTTTGGCCAGCCAAATGGTCCGGGGCTTAAGTGAATAATTCATGAACTGCGTTTTAAAAATTGCTGCGCAAATACAGTGTATCATAAAAAAATGCAATGACCACTATTTTATTCCCTAGGGTCTCTACTAAAATAACATATATAATGTTTGGGGGTTCTAATTCAGACATTGTACACTAATATTTTTTTTTTTTTTGTTTCCGAGAAAAATGGTCCTTTTTGTATTGCTCTCATAGTGAACTGTGCCAAACACTTTTCATTGCGGGCCTAATGTTTACTGATCAAACGTTGAATAAATTAAGCCACATGCTTAATGCTTGTTTATTGTAAGTAATTGTTAATTCAATTGGCTTGTACATTTTCATCTAGAAAATGATTTAGGTCATAATAAAAGAGTTGGAATTAATAGATCGTTACATTTTAGCAAAGTCTCTTTCTGTAAATTGGAGTGAAAACATGTAAACAATTAATCAAGTCTGAAAAAGGCTCTTGTATGGAAGTGGTAAAATAAATAATTTTTATAATAATTATTTAGAGAGTAACTCAAGGGAGAAAAAGGAAACTAGATACAGTAAATCTGAAATGTGTTTAATCCATTGTAGCTTGAATTAGTGAGATTCTGAAAGGTCATTGCAGCCTTTTGTCACGTGTTCTGCTCTCAGCAACCTGCCTCTCATGCTTCATTTTGTCTGGGAGAAGCTGTAGTTGGCTCAGAAGACAATATATACTGTAGACACTTATTTTCTCTTTCTCCTTCCCCTTTTTTCTTTGCTTTGTAAAAGCTGTCTTGCCTACTTGGGCTCTCACACAAGGACCCATTGACCTCCAGAAAATGTACCCCCCTGCATGATCAGGCCATGTTTTGCAACACGGCACTGTGTTACGTGTGGACGTGCAACGCTGTACCCAAATAATTTTTTTGTCCTTTTTCCCCCGTAAATAGAGCTTTCTTTGGGTGGTACTTTATTACCTCTGTGTTTTATTTTGAGCTATGAACAAATATAAATTCCGTATATACTCAAGTATAAGCCACGTTTTTTAGGTCTTTTTTTAGGGCTGAAAATACCCCCCTCAGCTTATACTCGAGTCAGTGTACCTGAAGGGCTGCGGGCGTCCATTGTTTAAAAGGTTGCGGCTTCCACATCTTTTCACAAGAGGACATTCGTGATTGGCAGAACACTGAACACAGTGTCTGCTGGGACACCAAGTCGAGGATGAGAGAACGTCCGTGATAGGCTCCTGGGAAACGCCTATCACGGAACGGGACCAGGAGGAGCCTGTGACTTTTAAACAATGAATGGACACCCGCAGCCTGTCAAAAATTTCAGGTACACTGACTCGGGCACAGGAAGGCTGCAATGGGCACAATGGCAATGGGCACAGTGGCAATGGGCACAGTGAGGTGGCAATGAGCACAGTGAGGTTGGGCACAGTAAGGTGGCAATGGGCACAGTGAGGTTGCAATGGGCACAGTGAGGTTGGGCACAGTGAGGCTGCAATGGGCACAGTGAGGCTGCAATGGGCACATTTAGCGTGCAAATTGGCATTGTTGACCCTCTTTTCTGCTTACAGTGGCTGCTGCATTCTCTACCTAGGCTTATACTCGAGTCAGTATGTTTTCCCAGGTTTTTGGGGTAAAAATCGGTACCTCGGCTTATACTCGGGTCGGCCTATACTCGAGTATATATGGTATATATGTATGTGTATATATATATATATATATATATATATATATATATATGTTACTTTCTATAAAACATATCCAATAATTAAAACACAAACAAAACAAATTTCTTTATCAATTTAGGCCAATATGTTTTCTGCTACATATTTTTGGTAAGCAAAATTTCAGTAAGCGTATATTGATTGGTTTACATGAACGTTATAGTGTCTACAAACTATGGCATATATAGAATTTTTTTTTTTTACTACAGTAGTAATGGCGGCGATCAGCGACTTATAGTGGGACTGCAATATTGCGGTGGACAATCTGACCTTATCTGGCACTTTTGACACTTTGCGGGAACCAGTGACACTTATACAGAGATCAGTGCTAAAAATATGCACTGTCACTGTACTAACGTACTGTATGTGCTACTTTCGCTAGGGGAACACAGAAGAAGGTTATCAGGATTGTTTGTTTGTTTTTTTTATCATTTTTTTAATCATTTTTTTACAAACTACGATTGCTTATAACTTTTAGTAGTGGATGTAATTGTATGGGATGGTGCTGATTTTTTCTTTGATTATTATTATTATTTTTTACTTATCTACTTCTTTTGGTCTGTTAAATATACCATTGAAAGTGTTTTGTTATGTATGGTTAAGAAGTGCAAGAAAAATACTTCCAGAAATCTAGTGAACTCATAAGTTCTTATGCACTTAGCATTTTTCCTTGCTTTCTCTGTGGACAACAGAACCTCCCACCAATTTATAAGTATAAAGGATGGTTGTGACAGACCCAACCAGGACAGGGGTTTTGGAGGAGACTGCAGGGTAGCCTCTGGCCTATTGACTACAGCATGAGCCCTGGCTTTTGAGGGGGCTCTATTGGGAGTTGTGTGCCTGGGGGACCCTTGGAGTGGACTTGCTTCAGGTTCAGGTCCATGTCTCCCCAAAGCGCAAAGACTCTTTAAATCCCTGACCGGGATACAGATTTGGGGCCTTTGTGCCCAAACTGGAAACGACTTTTTTAGACTGTGAGACTCAGAGCAGATGCTAATATAATAAGTTTAAACCAACCTGATGCTGGGGTCTCTTGCTATAGTTTGTTTACTAAGGTGTCTTTCTCCTGTGGTATAATTTCACCATTGTGGGTTTTCCTGGGTGTGAATTCCCATTGTTAAGTGAGTCACCTATTATGTCTGTTGTCTGCTCATCTCTTGGAGAGTTAATTAATATTGTGTACACTTTACATTGTTACTGAACTATTGTGGGATGTTATATGTTTATGTTGATTAGATTACTGTTTAATTAGGTTACTCCTTATGTTTATGGTAGCTGCTCCTTAGTTGTGCTGTTTACAGTTTGCAATGGTTAGGACACTGGTCTCCAAACCATGGCCCAGGGGCCGGATGCTGCCCTTTGCTTGCCTTCATCTGGCCCTTGGGACACTTTCCTCCCACTGGTGCTAGACACTTTTTCCTACAGTGACACCAACAATAAGGCATAATTCCTGCTACTGACATCAACAACAGGGCACTAGGGGGTTGATTTACTAAAGACAAATCGATTGTGGGCTTTGCAAAGTGCAGTTGCACTCTGCAAGATCAGTTGCTCTAGAGCTTAGTAAATGAGCAGGAGCTCTGCTGACTTTCATCATCCAATCATGTGCAAGCAAAAATTCATTTATTTTTTATTTTCCTTGCATGTGATTGGTATTCCTTGGAAAATGAAGCCTTACCTTATTTACTAAGCTCTGGAGCAATTGCACTTGCAGAATGCAACTGCACTTTGCAAAGTGCACAGTCTAGTTGCCTTTTGTAAATAAACCCCTATTTCTGCCATTGACACCAACGATGGGGCACTATTCCTCTCTCTAAAATTGTACTGTTTACTTCCACTGACTCCAAGACAATTTCTACTCCCAATGGCCACAGTCCAGCCCCTCTAAAGTCGAAAGAACAGTAAACTGGCCCTTTGTTTAAATAGTTTGGAGACCCCTGGGTTAGGATAATGTGATCAAACTCGTATCTGATCTTTTATGATATATATTCGGTGTGAGTTTACAATAAACAGTTCCAGTTTGCACCTAAGCTAGTATCGTCTAGTCCTTGGGTGCAATATTCATCTATAATACCTGGTTCCTGGCTCCAGACTAAAGGAAGCTAAATCTTGACGGAGACACCCAAGCTGGGTGCTTGATGGTCCGTCACAAAGGTGTTCTATAGTTCCAACACACAACATGACAATATTGGTCCTCCATAGATAGAGTTCAGTGAGTGAGCTTTGTGAAGAGTGTTACTGGCATGATCACCAAATAACAATAAAGAAAAAAAAAGAAAACAAATGCAGCCACCACATCTCAGAACTAGTAAGCTGCATTACATTTTTGTTCTTGGGTTCAGGTACACCATAACACTAAAACTTTTTTCCATCATCCCACTAGAGCGAAAGCCATAAACCTAGTGAAAGACCTACAGTGAAAGACCGACTTCAACTCATCAGCACAACGATAACTGGAGCAAACTAGGATTTTTTTGGACTCTATTCAGGTGTGAAAATTGAATAGCGTTTTTTTTTTCCCCTCATGAAACTGAATGCATTAATAACAGGATGGACTCATCCCTGGCATGAAAGTAGAGGTCATATTGAGGAAAATGACACCGAATGTCTAAAAATGTCATCTACTTTAAGAGATCCTGGGCACGATGCCAAGAGCAGCATTTAAGGCAGCCCTGAACGTATGCTCCAAAAATAACACGCCAGAGGATCTGGAGGGTGGAATTGTTGAAGTGACACCTTAAGCGGTGCAAGGTATCATATGGGGCCTATCGTTTCTTAATAAACATATTCGTATGGCTTTAGTTTAATCAGCCATGGGGTTCTGCGGTCTTAATCAAAATTCAGGGAAAATGATAGCACCCTTCCAATAAACATTAAACTAGCCTGTCTTTTGCAGCAATAAATGTAGAAAGACATATCGAACATTCCCAATACAAATTTCCAGCGCAACAAGGACCTCGGGGTGCAAGTTTCTATAAGCCCCTTACATTAAATGGGACTAAGCAAAGGTTCATTGTACATAATCTTTTCTGATAACAGGATCGCAGTCTGAAGACTATAGAACATTTACTGATAATCTCATTTGCTAATATTAAAAAAAAAAAAAAAAATGGAAACTATTTTGAAGAGGAGAAAACAAAAACAGAAGTGATGACTCACTAAGTAACTAATCCTTTTGATAAATAAAGATGAACAACTCTTTAGGTTGAATTACAAAACCGATCCCCTTGCCTTGAGAAACACTTATAGCAACTGCAGCACAAATGGTAAACTGATCCTTAAAGTGCAACTCTGTGCTAGACATCCATTTTAAAATAGGTATTTTTTTTTTTTATACGTGCATGCAAACTGTAATCAAACTATACAATTTATGATAATATTTTATAATAATATTATATTTATTATTGGTACATAATTATTTTTATTAGTTGCTACTATTAATGTTTGTTATTGTTTGCAGTGTAACATACATTTTACTTTTTTATTTTATATTTTATTGCATATTTATATTTATTTTTTATTAGGGATACTACATTACAATTAGGGATAAATTGAAGTTGGGGATACACCACTACTCTTGAAAATAAAATATGATATATAAAGTGCAACTATGAGACCAATTAAAAGCTACTCCCCAATTGAATAGAAATAGTCCTATACTGTAAATCATATAAGCAAAAAACAAAATTAAATAATAACTAATACCAAATATTCAGTAAAGTGCAATAATTCATGAGCCATACAGCAATATATATATATATATATATATATATATATATATATATATATATATATATATATATATATTATTTTTAAATTAATAAATGTGTGTGTGTATATATATTATAAAAAAAATATTTTATATATATATATATATATATATATATATATATAGTAAAAATAAAAAATGTTGTATATATGTATATATATATATTTATATATATATATATATATATATATATATATATATTGCTGTATAGCTCATGCAATTATTGCACTTTACTGGATATTTGCTATTAGTTATCATTTAAGTTTGTTTTTTAGCGCCCCCTTATTTTTATTTTTATATTTATTTTTTATTTTTTTATACATATATTTTTTTAGAAACAACCAAGCTTGTGCAAGACAATTGTATAATGTACGGTCAGCCTTAGCTTTGTTAAGCAGGTGAAATCTATTGATGATTTACAAATAGAAATTCATAATAATAATAGTCAGGGTGAGGCCGACAATTATTTTTGGATTTTTTTTTACATTTTAAACTTTCTCAATCGTACATTAAAAAACAACACAATGAGAAATAAAGAATGCCATGGTAGCACTTTAATAAAAAAGTACCGTATTTATCGGCGTATAACACACACCCTAACTTTAAGAGGAAGTTTCATGAAAAAAACTTTCCACAGCCCCCTGTGTATAACACGTAGGCACAGTTTACCCTCTATTTTCAGAGTAAAAAAGTTAGTGTTATACGCCAATAAATACAGTATTTAGAGATTATTATGCTGAGTAAGCCCAGAAACATATAAGCAGGTGAAATCTATTGATGATTTACAAATATAAATTCATTAATAATAATAGTCAGGATGAGGCCGACAATTATTTGGTGTTTTTTTAAATATTTTTACATTTTAAACTTTGTCAAATCGTACATAAAAAAAAAACACAGTGGCAAATAAAGAATGCCATGGTAGCACTGTGATAAAAATTACTTAGAGATTATTATGCTGAGTAAGCCCAGAAACGTATAAGCAGGTGAAATCTATTGATGATTTACAAATAGAAATTCAATAATAATAATAGTTAGGGTGAAGCCGACAATTATTTTGTCTTTTCTTAAATATTTTTACAAACGTTGTTAAATCGTACATTAAAAAAGAACACACTGACAAATAAAGAATGCCATGATACCATTGTAATAAAAAATGCATTTAGAGTTTAATATGCTGAGTAAGCCCAGAAACATTTATTGATTTAAAATCATGTTAATTATCAATAAAAAAAAAAAACAATGATCTGATGTTTTTTTTAGTGGTCTGTTTTTTTTAAGTTATTATTATTATTATTATTCAGGATTTAAATAGTGCTAACACTTTATATTATAAAGGAATATAGTATACTTACTTTACAAAAAAATGCAAGGGTGTCAAGAGTTCCCATTTAAAAAATGACACTTTAAAAAACTCTGTACCCTAGTAAATCATTTTCTTAGTTTAAATATTAAATCATTTATTATTGAAGCCTTTTAGCTTATAAATTAATCCAAAAATCAGCAAACTATCCATCTTAAAAAGTTGAATGAAAAAAAAATTGTTCAGCCAGCCTGAAGTGGTTAACGTTTTTGATGAATTCCAACTGTACCATGTTGTATAAATGTTTTATAATACAAGACAAATCACAATCACTGTATTTAGGTGCTGTAAGTATGAGATCTCTCTGTGTTAAGCTGTGAATATTCATGAACTCTTGTTTCTTTTGATATATCCGCTCGCCCAGGTACACTCGGGAATCTTCCACATCGGTGATGTGAAAATCGTTGATGCCTGAAGTTCAAAAGGTACGTCTTCACTTTACATTCCATGTCGGTATAAAGAAATAAATAAGGAGGGCACACAGTACATGTAGCTCAACAAATAGCTATTGAATGCGCTAAAATGTTATATCGAGACCAGGATGCTGGAGGTTCACGTACAGGCAAACTCTTGGGAGGAAAGCAAATTCCAACTGATAAAAAAAAAAAGAGAAAAGCACAAATCCCAGGTGAGCTTTGATTTAGCAAGATATACTATCTCTGTGTGGTAATGGGAAGAACAATAGCAAGGATTGGACTAAGGATGATTAACCTTAAATTATCCCATCATGCCCTGCAATTTAATTATTTGTACTGCCAATATTTTCACAGTTTTTGTGAAAAACAATGCATTTTCTATATCCTATTGAAAAGTTATGTATTTGTTTATGTTCTCATTTATTTCATTGTGTTGTTGTTGATAGAATAGGCCTTTAATGTACGTTGCAGGCCTCTGTACAATGATAAGGAAATAGAGGGTTGAGCCAAGCTAACCAAAAATACACTTTTATTTTTTATTTTTTATCATTCAGTATTTTAAAATGCTTATACTAAATAGCAGAAGTATTTATTTTTATTTTTAGCTGATTTATACTACTAAGTGTCAGAGCAATAAAAAGGACTGATTATTGTCGGTGTTATGGTGAAGATTTTTCTTCTTACTTTTTCAATTCAGTTTATTTAGTGTATGCAATGGACCACCACTAAAATGTAAGACTTTGCACATTATGATACAATTTACATTTAAAACAAAGTCAAGATAAATAATCACATGTAACAAAAATTGCATATGACACCAAGGGGGTTATTTACGAATAGCAAATCCATTTTGCACTGCAAGTGCAAACTACACGCAAACTACTGAAAGTACACTTGGAAGTGCAGTCGCTGTAGCTCGCTGTAGCTCCGAGAGGGACATGCAAGGAAAATAAAAAACAGAATTTTAGCTTGCACATGATTGGATGATAAAATTAGCAGAGCTTCCCCTTGTTTCAGATCTACCCCTCAGATTTACAGCGACTGCACTTCCAAGTGCACTTTGCACTTGTAGTTTGCACTTGTAGTGGATTTGCCTTTCATAAATACGTAAATACCCCCCCCCCCCCCCCCAAGAGTCTGAGCCAAAAAAATGTCTGAATATTGTCAGTGTTATTGTAAAGATTTTTCTTCTTTCTTTTACGCAATGGGCCATCACTAAAAAGTAAAACTTAGCACAGTTAGATACAATTTACAGCGTTTTTTTTTTTTTTTTTAAAACAAAGACAAGATATATAATCACATGTAAAAAAAAATGCATATGACACCAAGAGGGAGATTTACTAAAACTGGGGCACACATAATCTGGTGCAGCTATGCATAGTAACCAATCAGCTTCTAACTTCAGCTTGTTCAATTAAGCTTTGGCAATGCAACCTAGAACCAGATTGGTTACTGCGCAGAGCTGCACCACATTTTGTGTGCACCAGTTTTAGTAAATCTATAAATGGAACATCTTTGGTATATGATCTTAGTCGGTTGCCAACACCCCTGATGAATAAGGATAAAACGAGGAATCCCCCGGTGTGGGGCTTTAAAGGCAACAGTAATTAGAGTAGGAGTGATACATACAAAATAATTTTATTTATCAATGGAAAAAGGTACACAATATAATAACTTTAAAAAACAATGACATAGATAAAAAAGTTGAAAATGATCCACAGAGAAAGTACAAGGCCCTAGTTTTAGTAAATCTCCCTCCAAGTGTCAGAGCAAAAAAAAAATTGGAATATTGACAATGTTATGGTGAAGATTTTTCCTCTTTCCTTTTTAATTTATTTTATTTAGTAAGATACAAAATGAGGATAAATTAAGATAACATTTACAGTGTTTTTTTTTTGTTTTTTTTAAACAAACACAAGATAAATAATCACATGAAACCAAAATTGCATATGATAATAATAATCAAATTAAATAATTATCTTATGGATTTTTTTTTTTATATACTTTGAGTAATAAGCAGACTTATCTGCTATATAGGTGACTTTGTTGACCTTGATGTAGTATGGCAATTGTGAAGGTTACTGATCTACTAACGTTGCTGTAGAAATTTCACTGAGTGTAAAACAAATTGACATTACTCTGTGCTTTCACCAACTGCCCAGATAGTTTGGGGATATATATATATATATATATATATATATATATATATATATATATATATATATATTTATTATTATTCTCCTGAATCTGATTGGGTATTGAGTTTGTGATGAACACAGGCTTAATAAAATACAAGGGGGTCAAGAGTTTCCTTTAAAAAATTACAGAATCTGGGCCAGAGTAAGACTCTGTGCCTTAGTAAATCACTTTCTTAGTTTAAACAAAGACAAGATAAATAACCACATGTAACAAAAATTCAAAATGATAAAAATAATTAAAATAAATAACGATTTTATGGATTTTATTTTTTAATATTGAGGCCTCGTACACACGACCGAGGAACTCGTCGTAAAAGACGCATTGTTTTCCTTGACGAGTTCCTTGTTAGGCTTGTCGAGAAACTTGACAAGCTGTCTTTGCGTACACACTGTCAAGACCAAATCCCATCGTTCTCAAACACGGTAACTTCAACACGTACAACGGCAGGGTAAGTTGGATTCCACTGGCAAAACCCTTGGGGCTGCTTTTGCTAATCTCATGTTACTGCGTGTTAGTAAAAGTTTGGTGAGAGACGATTTGCGCTTTTCAATCTGTTACAGCGTGACGAATGCGCTATCTCCATTACGAACGCTACTTTAACTGAAGGTGCGCTCCCGTCTCATACTTTATTCTGAGCATGCGCGGGTTTCTAAGCATACACACGAACATGTTTCTCGTCAAAAACCAGCCCGACGAGGAACACGACAAGGAAATTGAGACTCCCGACGAGGAAAAAGACAACTTGTTCTCTTTTTTTCTCGTCGAGTTTCTCGATGAAAAGCATACACACGACCGGTTTCCTCGGCAAAAAAAGCTCTCCCTCCAAGTTTCTTGATGGATTCTGTCGAGTTAGACTTATCTGCTACATAGGTGACTTTGTTGACATTGATGCAGTATGGCAATTGTGAAGGTTACTGATCTGCTAATGTTGATGTAGAAATTTTACTCAGTGTAAAACAAATTGACATTGGTCTGTGTTTTCACCAACTGCCCAGATAGTTCGGGGTTTTATATATATTTTTTATATTTATTTTTTATTCTCCTGAATCTGTTTTGGTATTGCATTTGTGGCTTAAAACTACTTTAAACTATTATAAAAAAAAAACTTTTTATTATATTGAGACCCCAACTGTATTGTCTTTTATATTTAAATGACTCCTGTTGAGTAGTAGACATTCGTAAAGCACCAATGACATGAAAATATTGCATTCTATTTGTATGTGATTCATATATTTAATGAAAGTATTCAGTTTAGTTCTTTCTATTTTATTTCACATGAATTTTTGCATATAGTTTACCACATTTACTAATTGAAACACTTACCCTTTATTCATATGCTTTTATTTTTTGTGTGTTTTTTTAGTTTTTTGTAGCTGTTCAGACACCCTATTTATTGAATGTCCCAATTTTGCAGGGCAGCTTCATCTGCATGTAAATGTGGAGAAAGATAGACATCAAGGCAATAATGAATTAATATAAAAACACTATCATAGCAGGTACAGATGCATTTAGATAACAGAATAGAGTGGGATTGATTTACTAAAGGCATATAGACTGTACATTTAACAATAGCTTATGAATGAGGTGAAGGCATCCAATCACGTGGAAGCAAAAAATGCTGTTTCTTTTTTTCTTTTTTGCATGTGATTGGATATTCCTTTATTTTTTATCAAATATAAATTTATTTAAACAATGTGCAAAGTTACATCTCATTCACTAAGGTCTGAGGAAATTCCCTTGCAGAGTCAACAGTGTATTTGCCATTGGTAAATCAATCCCAAATCAAAACAAAGTCTCTCCATATTGCTTGCCCTGCCAGAATGCCACTCCAATCTGTAGAAATCCTCTACTGAAATCCTTAGCAAACCCAGTATTTCCTGGGATATCTATCTCTTCGGTCCCCAACATCTCTTACTTGTTTCTTCTGCTGACCTCCATGCTATTACTCTAACGTGAAATAATTGAAAGTCAGAGAGGAACCAATAAGAGCTTCAGGGGCACCCAGGAGATTAACACTTCCAGAAGTACCAGTTTCCCTATGGATTTCAGCAGAAGATTTTTACTGGATGGGTCAGTGTCCTCGTGGCACAGGAAAGGTGTGGGCCTTGAGAGTCTTCTTTTACAGGTACTCTTCTTTTGAAGATCTTTTAATTTGATGACACAGTCTCTTTAATAAAGTTTGCATGCTCAATGAGTCAGGTTTACGCTGCGATCGGTGGTGAGGGTGCTATGAAATGGAGTAGGTCTAGAGTGAACTAATAATAGTCCAGTGGATCTCTTTACCTGTTTCTTATATGCCAAGATTCCTTCATCCTTCTTTCAGAAGTGTGGGTGATCCCTCATTCAATGCCACTTAGTTCCTGCTGGGCTTTACTTACTAAAAAATACAGGAGGCATAGCTATACCATATAGAGCCCAATGCATTAAAAAAGGAATCCCAACTGTTAGACAGTACTCACCAGGGGTTTTGCAACTGGAAAAAAAAATGATGTGATGGCGGGACTGGGGGTTCTCCAGGAACACAAGACCAACTGCAACATGTGTTGCCATATTTCTATGATCACAGGTTTCCGTTATAGATGGAGAAGGTTGAGAAGCCATTATAATCACTTTGGTGGTAGGGCTACATTGCTTATAGAAACATCCTGCCAGTCTTAAAGGGGTTGTAAAGGCAGAAGGTTTTTCATCTTAATGCATTCAGCCCCCCTCAGCTCCCCTAACACTTACCTGAGGTGCCTCTTTGTCCAGTGATGTCCACGAGTGTCTCAGCCTTCCGAGGTTCTCTCTCCTGATTTGCTGAGACACAGCAGTGGCGCAATTGGCTGCCTCTGCTGTCAATCAAAGTCAGCTAGCCAATCAGGGGAGAGAGGGGGCAGGGCCGGGTCAGGGCTCCATGTCTGAATGGACACACAAAGCTGTGACTCGGCTGTCCCCATAGCAAGCTGCTGACTGTGGGGGCACTTAACAGGAGGGAGGGGCTAGGATCACAGAAGAGGGACCTGAGATAAGGAGGATCTGGGTTGCTCTGTGCAAATCCACTGCATCAGAGGAGGTGAGTATAACATGTTTGCTATTTTTATAGAACATAGAGACTTTAGAATCACTTTAAGTTGAGACTTGGAGAGGGTTAATGATTATTTCCTGTAAGAACTGTTTTTCCAGTCACTGTGTCCTGCGTCGAATTACCATTGGGAGATAAATCAGATTTCATCCATAGGGGATGACTGACATGTAAGGCTGAATAGATATGTCTCTGGTCAGGGATTTGAAAGGTGAAAAACATCTGCAGAACTTATGAACAACCTTGTCACTTTGAAGGCTGCTGAGAAGGTAAATTAAATTATTGAGGAACTTCATCTATATGTACAGAAATGTTTACACTATAAGTGGAGGTAGAGTGTAAGGCCTCGTACACACGACCATTTTCCTCAGCAAAATCCATCAAGAAAATTGGTGGCAGAGCAAAACGGCCGTGTGTATGATTTTCATCGAGAAAACTGTCGTGGATCTCGACGAGAAAAAGAGAGAACATGTTCTCTTTTTTCTCATCGGGAGTCTCAATTTCCTTGTCGTGTTTCTCTTCGAGCTGGTTTACGACAAGAAACACGTTTGTGTGTATGCTTAGAAACCCGCGCATTCTCAGAATAAAGTATGAGACGGAAGCGAACCTTCGGTAAAAGTAGCGTTTGTAATAAAGATAGCACATTCGTCATGCTGTAACAGACTGAAAAGCGCAAATCGTCTCTCACAAAACTTTTACTAACACGCGGTAACATGAGATTACCAAATGCAGCCCCAAGGGTTGTGCCAGTGGAATGGAACTTCCCCTTTATAGTGCCGTCATACGTGTTGTACGTCACCGCGTTTGAGAACGACGAGATTTTATCTTGACTTGAGTGTGTATGCAAAGAAAGCTTGTCAAGATTCTCGACACGCCTGACAAGGAACTCGTCGAGGAAAACTATGTTTCTTTTACGACGAGATTCTCGGTCGTGTGTACGAGGCATTAGACGTATTTATAGAATGTTACAATCCATGAGCAAAACCCATTTTTTCTAATTTTGGATAGAGTAGTGAACAGATAGAACCTTTGTCAGGTTTTTATTGCTGTCTGCCCCCCCCTGAATCTAAACATTGTCAGCTGTAAATAGGCCACTAAGAACATAAATATGGTATATGGCTATCTTGCTGCAATCAGTCTTACTTATGACTACTATAGTCACCAGAGATTATTCCAAAAAAAAAAAAAACACATCATTTTCTAGGGCAAAAAACTTGTGGAATGTCCATGCCTCTATTTGAAAAGCACATGTGAACATTTTTAGCATTTTAACGCATAGCAAAAAAAATTTGAAGACAAAAAAACATAGGAAAGTGACACCAGAAAAAAGCCTGAGTGGTCCATCTAGTTTTTTTTTTATAATACATGATTTGTAATTTTTTTTTGTTTCTTTTTTGTTTGACTATAGATTTATGTTTGTCCCAAGCATGCTTGAAGTCATTTACTGTTGACTGGCTCACTACCTCTGCTGGAAGTTTATTCTAAGCATCAACTACTCAAACATCAAATTCCAACAAGAAAAGTTCGATGGGAGGTTTTGGTCGGAAATTCCGACCGTGTGTAGGCTCCATCAGACATTTGCTGTCGAAATTTCCGACAACAAAAGTTTTAGAGCTGGTTGACTAAGCACTAAAGTTATAGTGTGAAACGCGTCGGTTGTATAGTTTGTGGCTGTATGTGGATGTATTTTTCTGAATTCAATTAAATAAAGACAACTTTTTTTGGAAGTTCCCTGGAGTGCGGCCATTTTTGCTTTGTTTTTTTTTCAAATGTTTTAGGCCGCGTACACACCAGCAAATATATCTGTTCAAATCGGTCGGACAGACCGATTTGAACAGATCTGTCTGCTGGCCGTTTTGGTTTGATCGCTGTACACATGATCAAACCAAAATCCCCGCCAGCAGACAGCGCGGTGACGTGGCGGTGACGTGGCGGTGACGTTGACGCCGCCACGTCACCGCACCAGGAAGTAAATTACTTCTGCGCATGCGTCGAATCCATTCGACGCATGTGCGAGAAGATATGTCTGCTGGTTAGCGTACTAACCAGCAGACATGTCGGGCGGACGGATTCCCAGCCGACAGATTTTAAAGCATGCTTTAAAATCTGTCGGCTGGCAAATCCGTCTGCTCGCCCGTACACACGATCGAATCTGTCTGCTGGGACGGCCTGGCAGACCGTTTCCAGCAGATAGATCTGATCGTGTGTACGCGGCCTTAGAGCTGGTTCTCAATTTTTCCGACAACAAAAGTTCTTGTTGGAAATTCCGATGGCCTGTATGCAATTCCGACGCACAAAAATCCTACGCATGCTCGGAATCAATTTGACGCATGCTCGGAATCATTGAACTTCATTTTTCTCAGCTCGTCATAGGTTGTATGTGACCGCGCTCTTGACTTTTGGAACTTCCAACAACATTGTGTGATTGTGTGTGTATGCAAGACAAGTTTGAGGGAACAATCGATCGGAAAAAAATCCACAGTTTTGTTGTCAGAATGTCTGATCGTGTGTACGCGGCATTATAGTAAAATAATGCTTTCTAAAATTAGTTCTGAACTTTCCTCCAAGTAGTTTAAAGTCATGTTCATCATAGCTCAGCATTCCATGCAAAATTTGATCAGCGCTGTTGGTGTGACACACAGGGCCGATCCTGGGGTCACAGGCACCTGGGTGCAGAAATATTTCTGGCGCCCCCACATGGGCGTCGTCCTTTACTAACTCCTCCCCTTTACAAATGTTTCTATGGCAATGACTCAACCACAGAGGTGCTCCCCACAAAGTCTTCATTACCCTGGGATCCTTACATGATCTCTTAACAATAAACAAAGTACAGGAAGAGAAGCAGAGTACTTCATTGGGACCTGGAGGGGGGCTCTGTGATGGACACAGAGAGGGCTTCTGTCAGAGAGTCTGTTAGATGTTTGGCGCCCCCAGCTCTGCAGGCGCCTGGGTGCAATGCACCCTGTGCACCCTGCCTAGGATCGGCCCTGGTGACACAACAATAAAATGGCAATGCTACAGCCTTTATGTAATGCCACTGGACTGTAAATCTCCCTAACGGGGGCACAGAATACAATAAAAACGATAGGTGTTCTAATTCATCTCCACTCTGTCCAAAACTTAAAAAAAGTCATACTTTCACTGATACTTCAGCATAAAGCGGTAGTCAAAGCTAACCTCAACTATTGTTAAAAACATTTTCCTCCTACCTTTTCTGCATACCCTGTAAAAAATTTCTGTGTACCACTTTTTAATCTGGTTTGGCCCAGTCATGTGATTTGGCAGTTCCTGCCCCCCTGTGTAAGGGAGTGCTCAGCAACAGCAGTGAATTCCTGGATGTATGACATCACACATAGGCTCCCATGGCTCAGCTGTTGCCGGCGCTCCCTCCTCCCCCGTGCAGCAGCTTAGTGACACAGGTGAGCCGGAGCTGCAGGATCATGTGACCGGACTGGACCAGATTAAACATAGGTAAGTACACAAATCTTTTTTTTATACAGGGTATTCAGGATAGCTTGGAGGAGGGGGGGCAAGGAACATTTTTTTTAAGACTAGTTAGAGTTAGACTTTTCTTCCACTTTAAAGCTCTCTAGTCAATTGATTTCAACCAGTAATAGAACACCTCCATAAACAGAAGAACCCTATACCCACAGTGAACCCAGAGAAATAAATAAAAATCCTTAGATCCCTTTCACACTTATGCACTTTTGTTGCGTTTTTGTGCAGCTTAGGACACTTTCTCACTGATGATCTTTTGATGCGTTTCTATTGGCTTACAATGGAAGGTGCCTTTTTGATGCGCTTTTGAAAGCCTGCACCAAAAAAGGCACCGTCTATTGAAAGTCAATGGAGCATGCAAAATTTACAAAGTGCAGGGCAGTGAGAACAGTTACAGCATTTAATAGGAAATATTTTTTTTGTCCTTTTGTTGCCCTGGAAAAGTGAAGTAAAGGTGCGCCAGTGTGAAATGGGCCTTATAAAACATGATCCAGTTTGCTTTCTACAGGGAAAAAAAATCCTTCCTCATATTATAGGGCAATCAAATAGTCCCTGGATTCATTTTGCATGGGCAAAGAACAGGTTTACATGATTTTTTTTGTTGTATAAATGATTGGGGCTTTTTTTTTTTCATCTGAAACACAGGGGGAACACAGTTCTGGTGCCTCCGTTATTGAGTGTATGTAATGGCAATGCATGCTGGGGTGTGCTGGATGGTCTATTGATGCTGTCACCTGGGGGATCTATTGTCACTGGGGGTGGGCCTATTATTTCAGGGAAGGTCTATTGTTGATGATGTGGGGATCTTATGTTTTTGGGGTGTCAGTTGTTGCCAGAAGGGATCTACTGTTGAGAGAGGGGCCTATTGTTCCTGACTGCTGGAGAGGCTATTGACGCTTGCTTCTGGGAGATCTATTGTTGCTTGGGTGAATCTGTTGTTGCTAGGGGGTATTTTTATTAGGGGGGGAGTCTATTGCTGCTGCGGGTGTCTATTATTCTTGGCTGCAGGGGATCAATTTTACTGGTTTTCTTGTTATAATTAACAAATTCTGTACAATTTACTTAGCACTCCAAAATGATACTTGGTTCTGTATTCTCTAAAAGAGACTAGAAGGTGGGTAGGGGAAGGAACCAAAGGATAGTGCTTGTAAATAGGTAGAGGGCCAAGATAAGAAATGATTTGGAAGGGGGTTGTACCTGCACCTATTCTCTGAGAAAAAAAAAAAGCTCTGTAAATGATTTAAGGATAAGTTCACCTTTGGGATCATGTTACATGTTCCACCTTTTTTTAGGGTGGAACATGTAACACGTTCCCACTCTACAGCCTCTCCCAGATCCCCCTTCTAATTGTAACAGCAGGCTGGGGACCTTCTCCCCACACCTGCTGTCACAATTTGAAAAGAATGCCGAAGTTCGGGGCCCCATCCACATGGGCGCACCCTTTATTCACAGAGTTCTGTGAATGAATGAACTACAAAAACCAACAACCCAGGCTTGTAGTTCTCAATGAACTACAAGGGCACTAGTGAGAGTTCTAGTAGTTCACAGATTTTTCATGTCATTTGGTAACTGCCTGCCCATACAAGATACAGGCAAACAGCCACACAGACTCTCTTCAGGAGCCTGAAATTGTGCCCACGATCTGCTGATTGCAGGTGCAATGCTTTACAGACTTTTTTATAAATGCACACCGACAAGGGGCATTCAAACTGTAAGTATTTTATTTTTTTTCCTAGAATTTTCCTTCTAGGTTGGGGGTGCGTGCTATACGCTGGTGCCCGCTATAGGAAGATAAACACGGTAATACATGGGTCAAATTCTGGACTAATTTTCTTTAGAAAATCAGGTGGTGCCACCATTGATTTAGAAATTCGACCAACCAAGCCTTCAATATCACCCCATGTTGCTACAGAATTTTTTTGTGTGGGTTTTCCAGATCACAGCTCAGGCACATTTCTTTTTCGATTATATTTCTCACACGATTCTCCCATCATTGATTAGAAATTTGTTCATTTTTTCAAAAATTTCCAACATACCCGATCACTTAAATTCCATGGCTGCACAAAAATCGTCTGTTGATGCAGCCCACTAATGGTGTGAAATTTTAACGAAAATCAGTGGCACTTGGTGTGTGGCAAACAGGTTTCACGACCTGCATCCTGATTGGCGGAGGGGAACTTTAGTGTGAAAATAGCAAAAATATGTTTGCTATCATCACACAACTGAATGGGCTCGGAGCGCAATTCTCTGTGCTCCAAGGCCACACTTTTTGAAGCCTATTAGAGCATTTGGCTCTAATGAGGTGCTTCAAAAAACACCCACCCCACATAGGAATCCATGGTCCGCCACTCTGATATGTAGATCAGGGGGCTGGATGCATGGATAGGGGAGGTGGCACCCGTTCGCCCTCTATGGATGGGCCGCCACTGATGACAATTCTTAGGCCTCATACACACGACCGTTTTCCTCGACAGAATCCATCAAGAAACTTGGTGGGAGAGATTTTTTGCAGAGGAAAACGGTCATGTGTATGCTTTTCATCGAGAAAACTGACGTCGTCAGAAGTCTCAATTTCCTCGTTGTGTTCCTCGTCGGGCTGGTTTTCGACGAGAAACACTTTGGTGTGTATGCTTAGAAACCCGCGCACATTCGGTAAAAGTAGCGTTTGTAATAGAGATAGCACATTCATCACGCTGTAACAGACTAAAAAGTGCAAATCGTCTCTCACCAAACTTTTACTGAAAGGGGTAGTTCCCCCAAAAACCTTTTTTTTAACATTGATTGAGGCTCGTTTTGCCAAGGGGAATCGGGTGTTTTATTTTTAGAATCAAAGCAATACTTACCGTTTTAGAGATGCATCATTTCCGTCGCTTCCGGGTATGGTCTTCGGGGAAGGGCGTTCCTATTTGATTGACAGGCTTCCGACGGTCGGATACATCGCGTCACGATTTTCCGAAAGTAGCCGAACGACGGTGCGCAGGCGCAGTATAGAGCCGCACCGACGCTCGGCTTCTTTCGGCTACTAGTGACGCGATGTATGCGACCGTCGGAAGCCTGTCAATCAAATAGGAACGCCCAGACCAGACGATCATACCCGGAAGCGACGGAGACGATGCATCTCTAAAACGGTAAGTATTGCTTCGATTCTAAAAATAAAACACCCGATTCCCCTTGACAAAACGAGCCTCAATCAATGTTAAAAAAAAGGTTTTTGGGGGAACTACCCCTTTAACACGCAGTAACATGAGATTAGCAAAAGCAGCCCCAAGGGTTGTGCCAGTAGAACCGAACTTCCCCTGCTGTCGTACGTCTTGAACGTCAACGCTTTTGAGAACGAGGAGATTTGGTCTTGACTGTGTGTTTCTCGACAAGTCTGACAAGGAACTCGTCAAGGAAAACAATGTGTCTTTTCCGACAAGTTCCTCGGTCGTGTGTACGAGGCCTGAGTTACAATTTTCCAAGGAAAGTTATTTTCGGAATGCAACCCATGTACAGTATGGCCGGCTTTAGGATTTCTTCCACCAAAAAGATTGTTCACTTGAAAAATTCATAAACAATGGTGCCCAAAATATCAAAATAATGCTTCCAGGTACATAAAAAGCACATGTGTATTATGCATTACAGTTATCCTAAGATGTTAAATCAGACATGCAAATAAATCATTTGTTACATTGGAAAACAGCCAACAATTCCAGCTGTAGAAATCGATTTTTCTGGAGACGTCTAAGAAAGATCTTTTTTTATGATCAATTTTCTTCAAAAAAACACTATCATGGAAATATTGTAGTCTGGTAACTGTACGTGGTTAATACATATGCTAATAGTAAGTATACCGTAGTTATTACTTCTTTTTCTTTCTTTTTTTTTACACTCATTTATACTTTTCACTTTATATTTACACTTTACTCATTAACATGAAGGCCAAATTGTCCAACAAAGGTGACAGTGCCAAGGATTGGGACAAACTATTACACTGCCTGAGGAGTCTGAGCAATTAGGACATTTTTGTAAGATTTAAACACTAAATAAAATGGGATCACTGTAAGCACCTCCAGCAGTGTTGTAGTTTTTCTCATCTTCATCAACTTGGTTGCATATAAATTTAGATACAATAATAAAAATAATATGTGAAATAAAAAATAATCCATGTACTTAATACTATCATTACATACAATACTCCATACCGTTGTTAAAATACAATATTTTTTCATGATACTGGTCCGTTAAAATCGGAACTAAACCCTCCTATCATTTTCAGCCAAGGAAGCTGCCATCTTGTAAACAGAAGAATCTGTGCAACTATCCATACAACACATAGATAGCAGAGCTCCCGGGTGCTCGATCCACAGTCGTTGGCTGAGTAATGTAGGAAAGATGATATGTACTTCGGTTGTTGCTCTTAAAAAATCTTAATATTATTCAAAAGCCATAATGCAAATAAAAACAGTTGACGTGTTTCAGCCTATAAGACCTTAACCACCATATGCCAAAGGCTTTATAGATTGAAACGTGTCAACTGTTTTTATCTACACTATGGCTTTTTAACCTGTTGCCGACCGCCCGCCGTCATATTACTGCGGGACGGTGGCTCTCCTGGGCGAGAGCCCGTAGCTATACGTCCGCATTAAAGCGGCCACTAGGGCTCGCCCCCGTCATGTTACTGCGGGACGGTGGCTCTCCTGGGCGAGAACCTGTAGCTATACGTCCTTAACGGCATTAAAGCGGCCACGTCCCCGCTCGCCCCCGAGTCCCGCGCTACAAACCATATTATAATTCAATGTTACCTTTACAATTTGCATCTCTGCAATTTTCTGAAAATGCAATGCAAAATGGCAACCTGGAGATGTTCTGTATACAAATGATGTACAGAAAACCCCCAATAAATGTAATCTCCTGCTTGTGTGATTGGCTAACTGATTTCCCAGAAGTCTGCACTAAGATACAAGTCAGGGTTTTGGCATCCCCTGCAACATAAATGTTATTTTTGGTGGGATACTTCCAAATGGAAATCATGTCTAAAGGGATGCAGACCTTGCCATTTTCATGGTTTACTCGTTAGAACCCTGCAGGTGCAGCAGCTGGCAAAAAGGTAGGAATCTGCAACAGAGTTTTTAAATCCCTGCAATGTACAGAGATCAACAGAAGTGGAGTAACTCTTTAACCGTAGAATTATTAGACTTGGATTGTGAAGATTGTGAAATGCTTTTGAGTATTCTCTTTTCAGAACATAGATTTCACTATATCAAACAACCAATAATGATTGCAATATAAATGATTTAATAGTAATGTCAGGGGCCCCTCTGTATCATAGCCATATTCTACTACCATTCTTTACTATTTGTTTTACATTCTGTGCTAAAGTGTACTTTGCACTGTATTCTCCCTGCCAGTGTAACTGCCCAAAAAGTGATTTAAAATGACTGCTTCGGTCTTTGACTACGCATTTAATAAAAGCTCAGACAGGGGAGCTGTGGTGGCTCAACGTGATTGGCACTGCGCTGACAAGCCATTCACCTCTGCAGCCAAGGGTTCGGATCCCGGTCTCGGCTACATGTGAATTGAGTTTGGTGGTCTCAGCCCGGCTCCCGGGTGTGCTATGCAAGGTACGCCTGTGCTTTGGCGTACCTTGCATATGCGTACCTTTGGCCATGCGGTCTCTTAAAATATAAAGAGAGGCGAAGGACCTACGGGGCTGGCTGGGTGGGTTAGGCCCCCTCACTCCCTCATAGGGGGAGTCCCTCTGCCCCATTGGGGTCCCGTTGGGCCCCAGTTGGGCTCCCAAGAGGAGCAGGTAGGGCGGGGTGAGTGGGAGGCCCCCCTTCACACCCGCCATTGCCACCAGGGGCATGGAGAAGGATGGCGATTGCCTCCGGGGGGAGGGTCTGCCTACTCCCAACTCCTGCAGTCCGGCTCCTCTCTCTCGAGTTCACGCACAAAAAAAAAAAAAAAAGCTCAGACATAGAAACACTTCCAAAGAAGATAAATCAGATTTATTCATATCTGTTGATGAAATTAATACTTTTATCAGAACATTTATGAAAAGTCATAGATCTACTGTACAGAGTGGGGATGAAAGAGTTGACCCCTCGAAAATCCCACGCAATGAATGCACTGGCTTCTCGGCTGGGCTTCTCGGCTCATTCATTGGTTGATTGTAAGCAGCGCAGCCATTTGCTCGCGCTGCTGTCAATCAAATCCAATGATGTGGCATGTCTGGTGGCGGGGCTGAATGATACAGTGAGTGACTATAGCCGCTGGCTGTATCACATATGTAACAGTAAAATCATATGTCCCAATGATTATCCCCACACATATGTCCGTGATCACCTGCGCACATCTGCGCACAACAAACCATTAAGAACCCTTTCACGCTGGGGCGGTTTGCATGTGCTATTGCGCTAAAAAATCGCGCCTTCAAACCGATCTGAAACAGCGCCTGCTGTTCCTTGAGGGCTTTCACACTGAAGCGGTGCGCTAGCAGGACGTGAAAAAAAGTCCTGCTAGCCACATCTTTGGAGCGGTGAAGGAGTGGTGTGTTTACCGCTTCTCCACCGCTCCTGCCCATTGAAAGCAGAGGGACACCGCGGCTATACTGCCGGCAATGCGCCTCTGCAAAGGTGCTTTGCAGTGGTTTTTAACCCTTTTTCAGCCAGTAGAGGGGGGTAAAACCGCACGGCCAGCGGCCGAATAGCGCCATGAATGTACCAAGTTAATCGATCATTCAATTTGGGTACAACCAGCCCGCTGGATTCGCTTGACATTTGTCTTCCCTTATACAATCTTAAGAATGATATTAGAAAATTAATACAATTCGGCCTTAGTGGTATTCCCTTGGTACTTAAACAACCATAGGGCTGATTTAATATTGTGACAGAGAACCAATAGCAACAAGATCTTAGCAGGTTAGTGCAGTTGGAACTATGATTGTGATCTGTAGTTGCTATGGGTTACTCTTTTACAAGCCTGTTCTTTGCTGAAACCGTGTTATTAAATAAAGACCCTCGTCTGGAGGAGGACTGTAATCTGGCAATATGCACTTTATTAATCTTTGGCAAGTGACATAAGATTGTTTTTGGCTGCTATCTAAATCCTATCCTATGAGACAGCAGAATAGAGGCATTGCAAAGCTGAAATTCCCCCAATAAATCAGCATCTGACATATAGACAAGAAAAAAATAAAATGTATACATGAAACAATAACAGAATTAATGTAACGTGTGCTGGCTTTAATTAGTGGGAATGCTATAAATAGCATTCCCAGTATTGATATTAGTTTCTTATTATTCTTATTCTGTACGTTTTTTCGGCTTTGCGTAACTTCTGCATACTTTCAGCTATTAAGACCAATGATGGGACTTCTTCAACTTTTTTTCTACTATTTATACTTTTTAAAATATTAAGCTTTTAGACACTTTTTTTAACATTGAAGTCAATGAGAGCATCCTTTTTACCCCTTAAAATCTGCTCTGCTACCAAAAGTTTCAGCTCCTTCATACTTTCAAAGAGTGGGAAAGAGGGCGCTAGTGAGACAAATCACCTATTGTGAATATCTCCTGACAGCTGGGGCACACTAGATAGGAGGATCCCCAGGGGACAGGATAATATTGATTGAGCACTCAGTGGATAGGAATATACTAAGCACCATAACATTCAGAATAAAAAAATCAAATAGTGTAATTCTGTGTAAATAGTCTTGCAGAAGAAGGAAAACTATATATATATATATATATATATATATATATATATATATATATATATATGTGTGTGTGTGTGTGTGTGTTTCTAAAAAACACAGTTCATAGGAGAAAACTCTTGACAGAATGCTTCAATTGGTGTTCATATAGATTATTCAAATGACAATACAGCCTCCACCACCTAATAGTCTTCACCCGAAGTGCTCTTAGTAGAGAATGCGCGTTTACCAGATTGTGTGGACCACTTTAATTAAAAAGTAGGTCTGCTGCGCTGAACAGGTTGCAGTGCCTGTACACTAGGAATCAGACGCTGGAACTGGTACGTTACTTACAGCAGCGATATCTCAGATGTCCAACCACAAAAAGAAAAAAAGGGGGGGGGGCTAATAGTGTAAAACCTTTTATTAAAACAATATATAAAAAAACGAGCTGAGTGGCCCCTTACTTGTAGGCGTGCCTTCCCGGCACTAGGACTACATGCGTATCACCTCGGACCTGTTCTCGGGCGTCCCCTGATGACGTGATTTTCACGAAACATATGTCGGCGGCTTAGGTCTGACAACCCGTCCCCAGCTGATCCCGCTACTGATCTCTGCAGCCACATCCCGGACACACTATCCACAGCACCCAGTACAGCCGAGAACTGGTCCAAGGTGATACTCATGCAGTCCTAGTGGCGGGCAGGCACGCCTACAAGTACGAGGCCACTCAGCCCTCAAGAGGCTTTCTCCACACCAGGGAAAAAGCCTTGCATTACTGTGTGGAGTTACAAACAGAAGAACAGGAAGTGAGGGTTTCTCAGGAGAAATAAGGACATTTAAAAGCAAAATGGAAGGATGAGGTAAGTGAAAGAGGACTGCACTAAGGTAAAGGAAGCTATTTAGGGATTTTTTTTTTTTACCTTTACAACCCCTTTAATTATCAAAAATAGGCTTTATAAGTACTGAAGGAACACTGCTTGTATGTCCTAAAAATAGTGTGGTGGTTATGGTGAATGGTTTTGGTGTGGGCTTAGCAATTCTGCTATTCAGAATTCACACGCATTTCATCTAGTAATAATAATAATAATAATAATAATAATAATAATAATAATAATAATATTAGTGGGAATGCTCTCCAACATTCCCAGTATTGTTATTAGTTTTCTCCCCCCATATGTTTTTTTGGCTCTGCGTATCTTCTGCATATTTACAGCTAATAAAACTATTCAACTTTTTAAAATGTTCAACTCTTTCAGCTAATGATGGGACATTTTCATTTTTTTAATTTTTTTGTACTATTTACACTTTTTAAAATATTAAGCTTTTTTACATTGAAGTCAATGAGAGCATGCTTCAAATCCTTAAAATCTTCTCTGCTACCAAAAGTTTCAGCTCCTTCATACTTTCACCTACAGACACCAAACAAACTTTAAAATGTCCACAAAATATTCAGCTATCCGGCTATATCTTTTCAGTTTGATATCTTTTACAGTTTTTTTTAAAAAGCTGTTTACGTTTAGTGATCATTTCAGGAAACTTTAGCGATTAAACAGAGTGTCTATGGGGCTGGTTAGAGTGGATAATCTGATCGCTACAGCACAGAGCTTTACAAAAATTATCTTTTGTTCCTTTTCTATAAATTGCTCTCACAATTTGTACATCATGGTATTTTTTGTCTAGTTTCAGGTAGAGCTGCACGATTCAGGGGAAAAATGAGGATCTCGATTCTTTTGCATAAAATGAAGATCACGATTCTCATTTTTTTTTTTTCAGAGGTATATTTGTGGGGAAGGGGAGGTTTTATTGACCTGTCACACACATTTCCTATTACAAGGGATGTTTACATTCCTTGTAATAGGAATAAAAGTGATAAAAAATGTAAATAAAAAAAGTATGTAAAATTAAATATTCATAATAATAAAAAAATTAAAGCGCCCCTGTCCCCGGTAGCTTGCGCGCAGACGCAAACGCACACGTAAGTCCCGCCCACATATGTACTCGCCGTTTAAACCACATATGTGAGGTATCGCCGCGTACGTTAGAGTGCCAGCAATAATTTTAGCCCTAGATCTCCTCTGTAAATCTAAACTGGAAACCTGTAAAAAATTTCAAAGCATTGCCTATGGAGATTAAGTACCGAAGCTTGGCGCCATTCCATGAGTGTGCCCAATTTTAAAGCGTGACATGTTAGGTATCTATTTACTCGTGTAACATCATCTTTCATATTTTACAAAAAATTGGACTAACTTTACTGTTTTGTTATTCTTTTAATTCATGAAACCATTTTTTTTCCCAAAAAAGGCATTTGAATAATGATTGCGCAAATACTATGCAAGATAAAACGTTGCAATGACCGTCGTTTTATTCCCTAGGGTGTCTGCTAAAAAAAAATATATATAATGTTTGGGGGTTCTACATAATTTTCTAGGAAAAGAATGATGATTTGTACATGTAGGAGAGAAGTGCGAGAATAGGCCCGGTATTGAGGTGGGTATAAAAGCCCGGTATTGAAGGGGTTAAAATAACTGTAAATGCTATGTTGGGTGTAACAAGATGTCCGCTTGCCCCCTTCTGCACAGTAATGTTAGTCAGGAGTGTGGGGTGGAGCAAGATGGCGGCGATGAAACGTCACTTCCTGACGAGACAGCCGCTGGGTGTACCTAGATGGCCGCCGGTCCGGAGCTAGGCCAAAGCCGGGGACTTTAATATGGCCGCACCCGAAAATCGCGGGTCATCCAGCCTGGGGATGGAGATTGCGATCTTTTCGCAATTAATCGTGCAGCTCTAGTTTCAGGCAATGTGCTCAGTCATACGCCTTTTACTTTTGGCTGGTTGAGCTTCCAAATGATAAGAGTTCTGCACTTTCTTCCATTGACTGTCCTGTATACATTCTTCAGATTTAGACATGAATGGCTGTGTGTTGAGTTATTTGTTATACAAGCTGTACACTCGCTACACAACATTGGAGGGACAAAGTGTAATTTCTTCAGTGTTGTCGCATGAAAAAATACAAGAAAAGATTTACACAAATGCGAGGGTTGTACTTAATTGTGTGACATGCTGTATGTGATCTCCCACACACAGTGGGGTGTACTTACTTTTGTGAGATGCTGTATATATTTATTGTGGTCTATAAGTGGTTACATCACACATGGTGTGTGCTGAGGTCTGCAGAAATAAAGGATTTTTGTATTTGAAATTTTAATGTAAATCTAGACAGTTGAGGGGGTGTAATTTATACCACTGGGTGAAGTATGCGATCCCCTTACTTTCAATATCGCCCCAATCGAGGCGTGATTTTTGCCGCGATTGTTGCCTGACAAATCGCAGGACTGCTTTTGGGAAACAGGTGTCCCGTCATTTTGTTTGTGTGATTTGTCAGGTGACAATATTGTCCCGTGATTGGGGTGCCAAAGTAAGGGGATCACAAGCGTGTCGCACGTTTTGCGGCAATTCGGGAAATTGCGGTAATTACGCCCGTGGTCCGGAACGCCTAGGTGTGATCACAGCCAAAGCTAAGCGTCTTCTATCAGTTGCTGGGTTCTCTTTCTATAGATTCTGGGGGAACATTTTCTTCCTCAAACGTTCCACACATTCTCTTCATTCTTTATTCCACTGCTAATCTATACTCCGCACTGACCTTGTATAGCGCTTTTCTCTCTGAGGACTCCAAGTATTGGAGATAGCGTTGGCCGGGAATCGAACCCGGGTCAGCTGCTTTGAAGGCAGCTATGCTCACCACTGCACCACCATTGCAAAAGTAGCATGTCTTTGTAGTGTGGGAGGAAACCGGAGTACTCGGAGGAAACCCACGCAAGCACAGGGAAAACATGCAAACTCCATGCAGATAGCGTCCTGGTCAGAATCTGAAACGAGGACCCGAGTACTGCAAGGCTCACCACTAAGCCTCTGTGCTGCCCATATGCGGCCTCTGTTCACTAAGGCCCGTCCCCGATGAGCGGCGTAAATCACTTATGTTCACTCAAAGTGCCTTCAGAAGAAATTCAAACTTTTCCTAAACTACAATCTAAAACCCTCCTGTATTAAGACAATCCCAAATAACGATAAAGAGGGGTACAGTGTTCCCCTAATTAGCAACACAATGGAGCTAAATATTCCATTCACCCTTAGGCCTCATTCACACGGGTTCACATGGGAGGGCCGTGTTTACCAGAATGGGGATGCACAGGTGTTCCCAGCATGCCGTGTAGACAGTCCCAATGCTGTCAACTGGGGTGCAGAGACTGTACCCAATGTGACATCTGTGTTGGTGCCGGTGCACGGCCCCGAACGCACCCAGGGTGCGTCCGCGCAACTGCACCCACATGGATGTCCTTTTTGGGGTTAACACAGCCCCCACACAGGGTACAGATTCATACACCCCATGTGAGTGAGGCCTCTGACTTCTCCATGAAGGACCACACTGGCGGGAAGAGTTTTCATTTCTCCAGCAGAGAAAGCTGGAAAGACTCCTCCCACCTCTGAAGACAAAAAAAGTTCCAACCTCCACTTATAGCCGGTCCAACACACGCCTCAAAAACATACCGGCCTCCAGCCTCCCCTTAGCCGGTCCAACACATGTTTTAAAAACATACCGGCCTCCAACCTCCTCTTAGCCGGTCCAACACACGCCTTAAAAACATACCGGCCTTCAAATTTCACAACATAATCAATTTCTTTATGCCGATCGACAGTACATAGATCAAACTTATCACCTGTAAAAACGTGCTTGAGATGTTGGTGGTAAACAGCCTGCTAGACCCGGGGGGAACAAAACCAAGTCCTCCAGCTGCCTCATATCCAAAAGTTGCCAAGAGTGTAAATGTAGACATTATGCTTTAAGGTTAATCAAAAATATCACATTCTAAAGGGAACAAGGGGAGTGGGAGTATGGAAGAGGCAGAGAGGGAGGAAAGTAGAGGGGATGGAAGGTTACAGGTAGGGAAGGGGTGTGGGGGTCCCCCCAAACCCTCACCCCCTTCTTCCTCCAACCTTCCCTTTTCCCCCCTTTCCTCCCTCTCTCCCCCTTCCATACTCTCCCTTTGTTCTACCTTTTCCTTTAGAGTGTTATATTTTTGATTAACCTTAAAGCATAATATCCACATTTACACTCTTGGCAGCTTTTGGAGGGCTTGGTTCGGTTCCCCTCAGGCAGGCTGTTAACCATCAACATTTCAGACACTTTTTTTTACAGGTGATTATGTTTGGGCAATGTATTGTTGAACCTTAAAGCTTCTGCAGAAGCTACAGAAAGGTAAATAGAGGGCTGATGGGAAGACCCTCCGGTTACTGGAGTGGCAGCTGCCACCAGTGTAGGGACCTGTGTTGGTACAGCTGTACCTGGCCCCTAGGAGGGTCCCTCAAACTTTTTGTTTTAGTCTTCTTCTAGGAACAGCCAATTGTCTTGTTTGTCAGCTACGTTGATAGTTAGTGATTCAGAAGCTGCAGAAAGGTAAATGGAGGGCTGATGGGACGATCCTCCGGTTACTGGAGTGGCAACCGCCACCAGTGTAGGGACCTGTGTTGGTACAGCCGTACCTGGCCCCTGGGAGGGTCCCTCAGACTTTTTGTTGAGTCTTCTTCTAGGAACAGTCAATTGTCTTGTTTGTCCAGCTGCATTGATAGTGATTCAGAAGCTGCAGAAAGGTAAATGGAGGGCTGATGGGACGATCCTCTGGTTACTGGAGTGGCAGCTGCCACCAGTGTAGGGATCTGTGTTGGTACAGCACCTGGGAGGGTCCCTCAGACTTTTTGTTGAGTCTTTTTCTAGGAACAGTCAATTGTCTTGTTTGTCCAGCTACATTGATAGAAAGTGATTCAGAAGCTACAGAAAGGGAAATAGAGGACCGATGGGACGATTTTCTGGTTACTGGAGTGGCAGCCGCCACCAGTGTAGGGACCTGTGTTGGTACAGCCGTACCTGGCCCCTGGGAGGGTCCCTCAAACTTTATGTTTAGTCTTCTTGTAGGAACAGCCAATTGTCTTGTTTATACATCTAAGTTGATAGTTGGTGATTCAGAAGCTGCTTATGAGAATCTTTTAGGAGATTGGTGACGTGGTGGATTCCTGTCATGATGGCTTGAAATGAAGATCCCCTCTCTCATATTCACTAGCAGATCGTACTCTTCTCATCGCCTAGTTTAAATTTTCTTCCAACATTTTGGCCATCTTCCGTCCCAAGAAAGCTGCACCCCTCTCATTTAAGTGCAATTCATCACTTTTATAATGATGGTAACGGCCTGAAAAGTCAGTCCAGTTCGCCATGAAGCCAAACCCCTCCTCTCTGCACCAGTTCCTCAGCCACTTGTTAAGTACCATAAGCTCTTGCTGTCTCTGTGGTGTGGCTCGAGGTGCAGGCAGTATTTCAGAAAATATTGCCTTGGCGGACCTTTTCTTCAATATGGCCCCCAAGTCTCTGAAATCATTTTGTAGGGCGCTCCATCTTTCTCTAACTTTGTCATTGGTACCGATATATACCATGACAACTGGGTCCTCTCCAGCGCCGTCCAATAATCTGTTCATGCAATCTGCAATGTTCCGAACCTGAGCGCCCGGTAAACAACATACTGTTTGGCGATAATGGTCTTTGTGACGGATTGCCCTCTGTATTCTTCCAATAACTGCATCCCCTACCACTAGTATGTGCCTATCCTTTGTGGTAACCTCATCTTCGTCACATGCTGGTGAAGTCTCCGTCTGAACCTCGCAGGCTGCTGAAGTCTCCGTCTGAACCTCGCAGGCTGCTGAAGTCTCCGTCTGAACCTCGCAGGCTGCTGAAGTCTCCGTCTGAACCTCGCAGGCTGCTGAAGTCTCTGTTTGAACCTCGCAGGCTGCTGAAGTCTCCGTCTGAACCTCGCAGGCTGCTGAAGTCTCCGTCTGAACCTCGCAGGCCGCTGAAGTCTCTGTCTGAACCTTGCAGGTCGCTGAAGTCTCCGTCTGAGCCTCGCAGGCCACTGAAGTCTCCGTCTGAACCTCGCAGGCCGCTGAAGTCTCTGTCTGAACCTTGCAGGTCGCTGAAGTCTCCGTCTGAGCCTCGCAGGCCACTGAAGTCTCCGTCTGAACCTCGCAGGCTGCTGAAGTCTCCGTCTGAACTTTGCAGGCGGCTGAAGTCTCCGTCTGAACCTCGCAGGCTGCTGAAGTCTCCGTCTGAACCTCGCAGGCTGCTGAAGTCTCCGCTTGAACCTCGCAGGCTGTTGAAGTCTCCGTCTGAACCTCGCAGGCCGCTAAAGTCTCCGTCTGAACCTCGCAGGCCGCTGAAGTCTCCGTCTGAACCTCGCAGGCCGCTGAAGTCTCCGTCTGAACCTCGCAGGCAGCTGAAATCTCTGCCTGCACCTCACAGGCTGCTGAAGTCTCCGTCTGAACCTCGCAGGCCGCTGAAGTCTCCGCCTGCACCTCGCAGGCAGCTGAAATCTCTGCCTGCACCTCACAGGCTGCTGAAGTCTCCGCCTGCACCTCGCAGGAGGCTGAAGTCTCCGCCTGCACCTCGCAGGAGGCTGAAGTCTCCGCCTGCACCTCGCAGGCTGATGAAGTCTCCATGTAGCATTCATCTTCTATCTCGCTCACTAGGGCAGTCCTGCCCTGTGAGCTGTCTCTGCAGTAAATACTGCGTACATCTGTAATAAGAAAAAAAGAAGAATCAGGTTTAGCACTTTCACCTACATTATATATATATATATATATTTTCAAATTTCGCAATCAATTTCGCAATCAATTTCGCATTGGCACTAGCGAAATTTCGCATTTTTTTTATAAAATATAGCAAATATTCGTAAATATCGAATATTCGTGATATTTTATAAAAAAAAAAAAATTGCGAAATTTCATATTTTTTTATTTTTTTTTATAAAATATCACGAATATTCGATATTTACGAATATTCGCTATATTTTATAAAAAAAAAAATTGTGAAATTTCGCATTAGCTAAATTCCGCATTGGCGAAATATTGCATTTTTATAAAATATCACGAATATTCGATATTAACGAATATTTGCGAATATTCTTCGAAATATTCACGAAATATTGCGAAATCGAATATGGCGTATTCTGCTCATCACTACCTACGACGTCAATGTAACCTACGCACAGCCCTATTCACGTAGTACTACGTAAATGGTGTAACATACGATGGCTGTTCCGACATCCATACCTTTGCATGACTTACCCCTGCTTTATGAGGGGTAAGTTTACGCCGGACGTACGACTTACGTAAACCGCGTATATTAATGCGCCAGGCGCAAGTACGTTCTTAAATCAGTGTTTCTTACTTATTTGCATATTTAACATGGGTACGCCGAATGCGTCCAGCGTAATTATGCGCCCATGATACCCCGGCGTAGGCAAGTTACGTCGGGTGGCTGAAGCCTTGTTTTACAACGTATCTAGCTTCGCGAATCGGCGTAATAATATGACAGCGCACATTTGTATTTATGCCAGCGTATCTCTAGATACCCCGGCGTAAAGCCTTTGTGAATCCGGACCTGTAAATTTTGCGCAAACCAATTAACAAACGCTTATTGCGATTTCTTTTACCAAAAATATGTAGAAGAATACGTATCGGCCTAAATTGAGGAAAACATTTTTTTATATATATTTTTGGGGATATTTATTATCGCAAAAAGTAAAAAATATTGCATTTTTTTTCCAAATTGTCGCTCTATTTTTGTTTATAGCGCAAAAATTTAAAACTGCAGAGGCGATCAAATACCACCAAAAGAAAGCTCTATTTGTGGGAAAAAAAGGACGCCAATTTTGTTTGGGAGACACGTCGCACAACCGCACAATTGTCAGTTAAAGCGACACAGTGCCAAATCGCAAAAAGTGGCCTGGTCCTTCAGCTACAAAATGGTCCGGGGCTTAAGTGGTTAAAAAATGTACAGAAAAAGTTGCATGTTCTGTCCTATTAAATAAAATATTCAACCGTGAAGTGCAAAGTGCAGTATCCGTAGCACGCCATCTCATTTTACTGCCGTCAGATCAGTAAAGGAAATATATTTGATTGGTAATATGTCACCACTGCTTTTTTATTGCTTTACATATTTCCTATTAAATACGCCTATTTAATAGGAAACTATAATGCATTTTCAGTACAATCTAAATTGTTATTTTATCCATTATTTTTAATTTGACTTTCTCTGTTCTTAATGCTTACTCTTCCAAATTTCAATAAATATGTTATCATAAAGATATCTAATGGCACTTTTGAGTCCCAATCACAGCTATGCAAATGGTAATGGGCACACATAGAACCAGCTATGTTACAGGGAATTACATTTCTAATTTTAAATTAGGGTAGAATAGAATCATTTCTTTGAATTAGTTTCATCACAAAATTATCATTTTTTTTTCTGAAACTGTTTATTATACTGGACTGTATATGCAAAATGTGCTTGAAAATATAATAATAATAACAATAATAATAATAATAATAATAATACAATACTTATATTAATATACTAAATATCAATAATAAAAGTTTGGAGGCTGTGATTATGTATTTGTGTTTTTTTTTGTTTGCTTTGTGTGTGTGTTTGATTGTTATTGTGCACTGGTGCTTATATTTATTTCTTTTATTTTTTACCTATATACATTTTTTCAGTTTTTTTTTTCTTTCAGTAAAAAAAAAAAATGAAAAGATTATAATTAGAATCCATATTTTTGTGCTTAAAATAATTATAATAATAGTAACAATAATAGTAATAATAACAATAATAATAACAATAATGATAATAATAATAATAATAATAATAATAATATAATACTTATATATTAATATACTAATAATAATAATAATAATTTGGAGGCTGTGATTATGTATTTGTGTTTTTTTTTTGTTTGCTTTGTGTGTGTGTTTGATTGTTATTGTGCACTGGTGCTTATATTTATTTCTTTTATTTTTTACCTATATACATTTTTTCAGGTTTTTTTTCTTTCAGTAAAAAAAAAAAAAGAAAAGATTATAATTAGAATCCATATTTTTGTGCTTAAAATAATTATAATAATAGTAACAATAATAGTAATAATAACAATAATAATAACAATAATGATAATAATAATAATAATAATAATAATAATAATATAATACTTATATATTAATATACTAATAATAATAATTTGGAGGCTGTGATTATGTATTTGTGTTTTTTTTTTTTTTTTTTTTTTATGTGTGTGATTGATTGTTATTGTGTACTGTTGCTTATATTTATTTATTTTATTTTTTATCTATATCAATTTTTTTTTTTTTTTTCTTTCAGTAAAAAAAAAAGATTATAATTACAATCCATATTTTTGCACAGGGTAGTTCACACAAGCTTCATTAAAAAAAACATGAAAACACCAAAGATCCTCCTTAATTTTACTATTACCACTGAATCAAATATATTTGGCCAAAATGGCAAAATTTGGACGAAATCTTCTAATTTCCAGATATTTCACTCAGGCCCTATTTCTAATTCAGCTTCATCATTTGCAGTAAAAGGGAAGCATGTTTATAGGCCCTTAGTGGTCCTTTGTTTAATAGTGAATGTGATTACAATTTCTTGGCTTCGGAGATAAGCTCAGCTGAGGAGGCCACAAATGATTCAACACGGTCCACAATTTGATAGGGCTTTGTAGTGATATCTTACTGGGTGACAATTATTGCTATTGATCGTTAGAAGTGCTTGTAATTACAGACGTTTTAATTACAAACATTTTTCCAGCTTGTTGGAAATTTTCAGACTTAAGGGAGTGATCACGGAGAAGGAAGTTCTCCACCAGACTGGCACTCTCAGGCCTCGTACACACAACTGTTTTCCTCGACAAAATCCATCCAGAAAAATGCTGGTAGAGCTTCTTTGCCGAGGAAAACGGTTGTGTGTATGTTTTTCATCAAGAAAACTGTCGTGGATCTCAACGAGAAAAAAAGAGAACATGTTCTCTTTTTTCTCGTCGGGAGTCTCAATTTCCTTGTCGTGTTTCTCGTCGGGCTGGTTTACGACGAGAAACACGTTCGTGTGTATGCTTAGAAACTGCGCATGCTCAGAATAAAGTATGAGACGGGAGCACATCTTCTGTAAAAGTAGCGTTTGTAATGGAGATAGAACATTCGTCACGCTGTAACAGACTGAAAAGCGCCAATCGTCTCTCACCAAACTTTTACCTAACACGCAGTAACATGAGATTAGCAAAAGCAGCCCCAAGGGTGGCGCCAGTGGAATGGAACTTCCACTTTATAGTGCCGTCATACGTATTGTGCGTCACCGCGTTTGAGAACGACGAGATTTTGTCTTGACAGTGTGTATGCAAGGAAAGCTTGACAAGATTCTCGACAAGCTTGACAAGAAACTCGTGGAGGAAAACAACGTTTCATTTACGACGAGATTCTCGGTCGTGTGTACGAAGTCTCAGTCAAATCCCAACACTTTCCGTAACAGAAAGATTTCTCCTTGTTTATTGTTCTCTCTGTGGCCATTCTAATGTTAAACGCACATATTGGCCTATTAATTCGATGAATTGATCATGTAAATATTTTGATTGAATCTGGCCAATATCAATAATTTTTGCACATTATTTTGCCCCCATTTTACAATATCCAATAGAAGATGAAAATACTTGGGTTGGTAAATGCCGGTGGTTGTGGTGATGAGCTGTCTTTCGAGAGATCAGTAGGATGATTTGATTGCTTTAAAAAAAAAAAGAGGCAATATTTCTCTAATTTGTTTTCAGCAGCCTGTGTTATCTGATTGATTTTTATTATTATAAATGACTGGATTGACCCTAGCCTTCCATTGCTAATGACTTAAACATTAGGATCTAACAACAGATTAATTAAATTATTGGATTGTATGGTTGATCAAATAAAATAAAAAGAATCAATGTATGTATGGTCAATGTCTACATTGTAGAGATTCTACTGATGACCCATAGGGGTTTATTTACTAAAAGCAAATAGACTGTGCAGTTACTCCAAAGCTTAGTAAATGAGGTAAAGCTTCACTTTGCAAAGAATACCCCATCAAGGAAAAATAAAACCTTTGAACCCGAAAATGGTTTTCTGATGGAGCTTACAAATGAACTGATTTTTTGAAAACGAACGGAAAACATGTTTGTTGGCAAAAAAGTCTGACCGCGTGTACGGGGCTTAACAATAGTTAATATGGATGAGCTGCATGTTGAAAGTGCCGCGAATCCCGCAATGTATTTCCGAAAGTACAAAATGACGAAAATTACGAAAATTATTGTCTAACAAATATTGAAAGTAAATTAAACAGAATTACGAATCATCCCGCATGTGCGAAAATAAAACGGTAACCAAAATACGAAACGATCGGAATACGAAAAAATTGCATCTTACGAAATACGAACCGGTCCGAAAAGGAAAACGTGCGTCTTACGAAATTAAGAATCTGTACGAACCTACGGAACGATACGAAACGGAACAAAAGAAAACGAAAATTTTTGTTGTGCACATGTCCAGTTGTTAGGGTGCCAGTGGCCGGAAGGTTAAAATGGTGCACAATAAAAACCTGTGGCTTTGTGTAACTAAAGGCTTGATATACAGTACCTGTTGGCTTTTATACATTTTTGGGCAATTTTTAGGCATTTTGCCAAGGGACCCCTAAAGAGACATCAAGACACCCAGGTTGAAAAAGGATGGGAGACGTATTCTGCCGAGAAAACTGTCGTGAAAACTGTCGTGTGTACACTTTTCGCCGAGAAAACTGTCGAGAAACTCGTCGAGCCAAAAAGAGAGCATGTTCTCTATTTCCTCGACGGGCAATGGGAAAATTTGGCTCGACAAGTTTTTTGACTGCCGAACAAGGAACTCGACAGGGAAAACGATGTGTTTCGCCCGTCGAGTTTCTCTGTCGTGTGTACGCGGCCTAAGTCCCAAACCTTCTCCATATTTTTCATGTAACAGGGATGGAGGCAATTGTTCAACTATGTTTGATGCCTCATATAAAGTCCCAACCCCCCTCTTCCTACTTCATAGGTTTAGTTATTGACTGTGTCCCAGCTACGCAGATTCACCCTCTCTAATTGTCCTGGTGAAAGGAAATCTTCCCTGTGGGGCAGAGACAGCTAAAATAACCCGATACGGATTAAACTTTCCTAATATATATTGAAGAAAATTTCTCCAATTTAAGTTGTCCACATTCCATAGTCTTCCATCACGACTGTATGGTTGTGTTCTATCTGCAATCATAATTTAAAACCAAGATCTCAGGGGGGCGTTCTCACATTAATCAACCTCCAGATGGCTTGATCTGATTTTTATCTGGCAGAATGACTGATGTTGATCCATGTGCATCAGACTGATAGATAATAATTGGTTACCACTTACTTTTGGTTAATTATTCTGACTAAATTAGAAATCTGTGTAATCTAGGTCAAAAATACTAGAAGGGGAGCAAATGTCAACTACAGTAGAGGCAGTAAGGGGACAACAAATGGTAATTTGTCCTGGTATAATAAGCCATATTATTTAAATATGCCAACGTGTGATTTCTTTTAAGCAAGATCTCAGTGTGTTCACCTAATGGAAGGGTATTGGAGTGAGAAATTCACACATAATGCAAAATCAGGTCCATGCTACGCTGTCTGTTCAGTTTTACTCTATATGCAGATCTCCCGGAATGAGTATCTTTTAACTCTTCGTTTCCCGTGAACATAGTAACCTTCCAATTCCATCTCATTGGCAGCATCTCACTTTATTCTTTATCCTGGCAATCCTTTATGCTTTTTGGTACGAAAAAAAAAAAGAAACATGAATAAATCATCCTTAACCACTTGCTGGCCGGTCCTTTTTCTGACATTTGTTGTTTAAAGTAACAATCAGTATTTTTTACTAGAAAATTACTTAGAACTCCCAAACATTATATATATATACACACTGTATTTATTGGTGTATAACACTAACTTTTTTACCCTGAAAATAGAAGGTAAACTGTGTGCCTACGTGTTATACGCAGGGGGCTGTGGAAAGTTTTTTCCTGAAACCTCCCTCTTAAAGTTAGGGTACGTGTTATACGCCAATAAATACGGTGTATATATATATATATATATATATATATATATATATATATATATATATATATATATATATATATATATTTAAAGATAGATAGATAGATAGATATTTTAGCAGAGGCCCTAGAGAATAAGATGGTTGTCTTTGCTATATTTTATATCACACTGTATTTGCTTTAAAGGGTTTGTAAAGGAACTTTTTTTATCTTAATAGCTTCCTTTACCTTAATGCAGTGCTGTTTTCATGTCCTCATTGTTCGTTTTCGCTCTCAAGTTGCTGTAATCCTTCTCTGATCTCCACACTTCCTGGTTGTCTGTTTCCTGATCACCACAGTACTGGGAGCTTTCTCTCTGTGGTCACTAATCAAGGAGGTGTGACTACTGTGTGTCTAAAACCCCTCAGCACCAATCCAGTTTCGTTTTTACAAACCATCACTGCCTTGTATTGGCTCTGTGGCAGTAAACTTATATGTCTCTATACCCTGTAAACAGTAATTTCAGCAAAAAATAAATAAATTCCTTTACAACTCCTTTAATGGAAAAATAAACAAAAAAAACAGTAAAGTTAGCCCAATAATTTTGTATAATGTGAAAGATGATGTTACACCGAGTAAATAGATATCTAACATGCTTTAAAATTGTGCATGCTCGTGGAATGGCGACAAACTACGGTACTATACATTATCAGCACTGCCTCCTATTGTAGTATCCCCCTCTGTGTGTGATTTATAAAAATAAATGCTGAAAATACCTTATTTTTTCACTGCTGAGATTGCAATCACAGGATTGGCTACCTTTCTCCTTTCCACCTCTGAGAGATGCAGTGGGCAGGGCTCAGATTCCTCTGCTGATGTCAGTCTGGAGGGGAGGAAGAGAGGAGGAGAGAGCTGGCTGTTCATGTGATTGCAATCTTGCTCTTAAATTAGGTATTTACAGCATTTATATTTATAAATCATTCACAGAGGGGGACACTGCAATAGAAGGCAGTGTTGAGGGTGTATACAGGTTAGTGTTATGAGAGCACACAGACAGAGAGGGGAGGGGGAGGAGGACACAGGAGCAGAGAGGAGAGCAGATAGCAGGCTGTTGATGGCAGAGGCACGTAAACTGACCACGGTGTCTGGTCTCAGCAGTCACAGCAGTCTGACAAGGAGCATGCTGATAGAAGGACAAAGCAGAGTGACAGGGAGATGAGCTCATCAGGCTGCTGCTGCTTCTCCTTCACTTTCCACAGGTTGGGAATACAAATCCTCTGGCTAAAACAGATTCCTGTATATATCTCATCTGTGTATTTAGCAGTCTTTTTATCTTACCTTGTGCAAAAATGTAATAAATGTACCTACATTAATTAAAAAAAAGTGTATTTACTACAATTTTGCATTGAAGCCTGAAAAGCATTTTAACCAAATTCATTGCATAGCGGATTCATCGCAAAACGAAAGTAAGGACCTTCAGATATCGGGCTGGAGAAAGCAAACACTTTAACAGTCATTCTGCCATGGGACAGATGGGGCCTGTAGTCACCCTATTCACAGATCTCGATGAATGGGAGAAGCAGCTGTGAGTGGTATACTACATTAAAAAAAGTAGAACACTGTGGGGTTGATTTACTAAAACTGGAGAGGGCAGCTGTGCATGGTAGCCAATCAGCTTCTAGCTTCAGCTTGGGTGTGCGCACATCACGGGCCCCGGCGATATGGCCTACCAGGCCGGGGCGCACATGCCACGCGTTGTTCTTGGTTCCGGGACCTTGTTGGCCTGGAGCGACTGAAGCTACGATGGGACCCAGTGACTTATTGGGTCCCCCATCTCTTAAAAGTAAAACCCAAGCGAGTTGTGCTGTTCGGTGGGGAGTCAGTCTGAGGAGAGCCAGGAGGCAGGCAATCCAGTAGGGCCTAGAGGAACCATCAGGGATCAAGGTGACCAGACACTGGGAGTTTGTCTAATGGCAACCTGTCAGTTGGTGACTATTTGAGGAAAACTACCTGAGGGAGATTCAGGCATCAATAATCTTGAGAAGGATTCACCTCACGTGTTCTAAAGTAAACAGCCTGTGGCAGAGGTCTCACTCCGATTTCTACTTCAGTCAAGTCTGTGTCAGAGACTTGTTCTTCTCCTCTTCTGTTTACTCTCTGGAAAAGAGGACCACGTCCTCACAGAGTGATGTCAGGGGACAGGTTGTCCCGGGCTACTGCGTCTTCTCCTCTTCTGTTTACTTTCTGGAAAAGAGGACCACGTCATCACAGAGTGATGTCAAGGGACATGTTGTCCCGGGCTACCGCGCCTTCTCCTCTTCTGTTTACTTTCCGGAAAAGAGGACCACATCATCACAGGGTGATGTCAGGGGACGGGTTGTCCCAGGCTACTGCGTCTTCTCCTCTACTGTTTACTTTCTGGAAAAGAGGACCACATCATCACAGAGTGATGTCAAGGGACAGGTTGTCCCGGGCTACCGCGTCTTCTCCTCTTCTGTTTACTTTCTGGAAGTATCCTTCTTTGAGTTAACACGCCACTTCCCTATGACATATACAATTACTATTGGATGGCTATCGACAAGGTCCTCTCAGAAGAAAGAGAGGTACAACACCATCAAAGGGGAATGGCAGGGGACCTGTGGTCTTGGGCCACCATTGTAGCACTGGATCAGTGGTCCCCCACACAGGAACCACCTGGATTAGGGGCTCAGGTGAGTATATGTGCCTTTACTAGATAAGGAGGAGACAGGCCAGGAGAATGGGCTAAAGGGGGGTAGGAGGAAGGTGTGGTTCAAAGTTATTTTTTACCTGGAGTTTGGGTTTAATGCTTCAACCACTTAGTTAGCCAACATTACAAGCCCACTAGTAGGTTTGTTGTAAGCATGCAAAATCATCCTTTTAATAAGGCTCTCTTATGATTTACAAAGGTCTGGGGCAGCCTGAGGCAATTAACTGAAGTACACCTTGTTTGTTCCACCTCAGCTTTCCCTGGAACCTGTGTAAATCATACATACCCCTCATTAAAATCATTGAATTGACATCCTTGTTTGGTGCCAACTGTGGCACTTCAGCAAATGTCTATGCGGCTTTGGGTCTGCAGCTACCAAACTGCACGTTGGCCTGTGTTTCTCTAACAATGCAGCTCATTTACAAAGACATTTTTATGTGAGGGCCTTGTCAGGTGGCATTTTTATAGGCTCAGTAACCCAAAGGTAAAATATAAAGGCATGTATTTTGTCTCACTGGCCTGTTGTCACAAGCCGGGTCCCTCCCTTGTTAAGTTGATAAATAATTTTACTAGCGGGAATCTGCTGAATTTTATGCATGCTGTCTATTTTCCGCTCGTTGCAGATAAATTTCTCCACTCTGAGGGCACTAAAATCCCAAACACGCGGTATTTTCCCACTTTGTGGCCGCCAGTATAAAATATTTATTTCATCTTCTCTCTAATTTAATAAAAGACAGCAAATGCTTCACAATTAGTTTTGAATGAAGAGTTTTATCATGTACATTTTTATTCCTCGGATAATTTTCAGCGTCTTGTTTTTTTTATTGCCTCTTCTAAAGGTATAAACACACGGGTATATAAGGATTCACGGCTTACACTTCAAATGTTGTTTTTTTACCTCGGTTTGCGCTGTTTTTTTTTTTTAGCTAACAAAAATTGTAACTCTTTGCACAATCTATGGACATTATATAAGCTGAACTCCAGGTAAACAGCCAAATACACAGGTAAATTAATTATATGGGGGTTTTTTACCACGAAAATTCTAAGCTGCGCAAAATTATGTGTCAATGCAATTAATTTAATTGCATTATCACATAATTTTGCGCAGCTTAGAATTTTCGTTGTACTACAGTGTGTGTGTCTCACATAATTGTTGCAGCATTATCATTCATTCATAAATTTTCAGTGCAGCGCAGTAATTAATTTTGCATTTTTTTTTGCCAGCCAAAAAGATTTATATGGGTAAGTGAAGTGCCATATTGTAATGTTGAGCCCAAAAATTGTGTTATTTTAAAAATAACTTGTATTTTAAAAAGCCAACGCATTTCGGGGGTATGAGAAAACATACAGACTATGTGGACCCCAGTGATAATAGGGATTGCTGCTGAATAGTGCTCTGCCAGCTTATTGTTTAGTAGTCCCTGAAATCATTATGCTTATCTTTACTTCTGTTAGCCCTGATGAAGAGGGTAGTGTGTTGCCCCCGAAACATGTTGGATTTTTTTCTTGTACACAAGTTATGTTAGAACTACCTCAACTATGGATCTGAACATTGTATTGTGTCACCTAACCTCCCTGGCGGTCTTCCCGTGTGTGGCACCGGGTGAGATTTTTAAGCTACGATCGGTAACCCCGTGCCACACACGGACTTGCCTCGCTGGATGCAGAAAAGAGTTTACTTACCTTTTCTCTGCGATCCAGCGATGAATCCCCGCAGTACACGGCGGCCGGATGTCCGCCTGATGCTGTGTGTACCGCCGATTCCCTTCCCTGCGAGCGTCGCGACGTAGGGGGGGGAACGGCGCCAAATTCAAAAAAGTAAACAAACACTATACATACAGTACACTGTAATCTTATAGATTACAGTACTGTATGCAAAAAATACACACCCCCCATGTCCCTAGTGGTCTGCCCTGTACACTACATGTCCTTTTATATAATAAAAACTGTTCTTTCTCCCTGCAAACTGTAGATTGCCCATAGCAACCAAAAGTGTCCCTTTATGGCAAAAATTGTTTTAGAGCAGCTAAAAAACAGCGATAATAAATCAGAATCACTTGCAGAATTTAGCGATAGCGATTTATAGGGAAATTCGTCATAAAAAAATAAAATAATGACAGCAAAAATTCTGCAACTGAGCAAATTTCAGTGATTTTGATTTGATTACATTATTGAATAATTTTTACTATAATTATATTATTATTTGTTATAATTTTTTATAATTATTTATTATATTATAATTTTTAATAAAAAAAAAAAAAAATCATACCCGGGATGCCTATTAGACTCTTGTTTGGATAGATTTCAGTGAGTTATTCCTAAGAATTACAAGCCTACAGTATAAAACGCCAAATTCCCTTGCAAATAATGGTACCGCTTTCAGCACCTAAAAAAGCCAGGGAGGTTAAAGTATAAGTATAGTATATATTATATAAGTATATCGTTTTGGATAGAGGAGAGTTGAGTTAGAACACCTGTCAGCGTTTATTGCTGTCTGTGTCCCCGTTAGTGAGATTCACTCTCTCATTTTTTTCTGTTTACAATTAGTATTGAAAGTGAAAGTAAAAGGAAATCCCACATTTTGGGTTGTGCCCAGAAAAGAAATAAAAAATGACATTTTCCAATGGGGACACTAGTTCTGGTGGTCCCCAAGAGATTCCCCTACTTTGCAAGGATTTCCTCTCACTTCCTGTTTTGGCTATGGGACAGGAAGTGAAGGTAAATCTCCCCAATGGGACAAAGACAGCACAACAGAAACCGTACAAGGGTTATAGCCCTCTTAGTCTACCCATTCAGGCCTGTGTGTAATGCAGCTGGTCCAAAAGAAGCCGGCCATTTGGTTGGCTTTTGTCAGACGAGCATGCTGCAAAACCAGCAGCCGACTGGCTTTAAATCAGCGCTCTCAGCCAATGGCTGAGAGCACTGACCCGAGTGTCCTGGTGGGGGGCACCACTGTCAGAACACAAAAGAACAGCGGGGGAAATCACTGCACTAACATTGGATCACTATGCACAGCTGCACTGATTCTGTGGGCACCATTTTTAGTAAATCTCCCCCTTAAAGTCTCCACCGGCATCATCAAGGGGACAATTCAGGCGCACAATCAGGAGACGGGACAGAGTGTTTTCACCCTAAAAGAAGAAGTGCCTGAAAAAGGACTTTCATGGCAGTACCACCATTTGAACAAATGTTAAATATTTCAAAATATTAAGAATTACCGTATTTCCGGTGTATAAGACAACCGGGCGTATAAGACGACCCCCTAATTTTCCAGTTTTAGATTTTTACCTTTATTCACCGTATAAGACGACCCCGCTTCCGAGGCTTCCGACGCTTCATATTTCTTCCTTCTGGAGCCAAGTTCTGCTTCATTCTTGCTGGAGCTGGAGCCATATTCTTCTTCCTTCTTGCTAGAGCTGGAGCCAATCACGGCGAGCGATGTATTCTAATAATGAATAAAAAGCCTGCTTGGATTGGCAGAGGCTGTAACATCATCAGCCCACGCCTCTCTGACTCTCAAAGCCAATCCGAGCAGGCTACTGTATGTAGCCTGCTCAGATTGGCGGAGGTTGTTACTCCAATCCGAGCAGGCTCTGTTTTTATTTGAATACATCGCTCAACGGGATTGGCTAAGCGGTATATACTGTATGTAGCCAAAGCTACATACAGTATTACCGCACATCCAGCAGGCATCCGAGCAAATGACCCGGCGTAAAAGACGACCCCTGCTTTTTGGCCTGTTTTTTTTTTACGTGTATGCCAGCAAATACAGTAATTTTGAACATTAACTGGTTGCTGACCTGCCGCCGTCATTTTACTGCGGCAGGTCGGCTCTCCTGGGCGAGAGCCCGTACATATACGTCCCCTTTTTTGCAGCCACTAGGGGGAGCGCGCGCGCCGCCGGGCATGATCGCCGCCGGGCACGCAAGATTGCTCGTTACAGAGTGGGGACCGGGAGCTTTGTGTGTAAACACAAAGCTCCTGGTCCTGTCAGCGGGGGAAATGCTGATCTTACAATGTATGATTCCCCTAGTGAGTCCACCCCCCATACAGTTAGAACACACCCAGGAACATACTTAACCCCTTCCCTGCCCCTTAGTGTTAACCCCTTCACTGCCAATGGCATTTTTATAGTAATACAATGCATTTTTATAGCATTGATCGCTATAAAAATGCCAATGGTCCCAAAAATGTGTCAAAAGTGTCCGCAGTGTCCACCATAATGTCGCAGTCCTGAAAAAAAATGCTGATCGCCGCCATTACTAGTTAAAAAAAAAACATTAATAAAAATGCCATAAAACTACCCCCTATTTTGTAAACGCTATAACTTTTGTGCAAACCAATCAATAAACGCTAATTGCGATTACGAAAAATATGTAGAAGAATACGTATCGGCCTAACCTGAGGAAAAAAAATGTTTTTTTATATATTTTTTGGGGATATGTATTATAGCAAAATGTAAAAAATATAGAATTTTTGTCAAAATAGTCGCTCTATTTTTGGTTATAGCGCAAAAAATAAAAACCGTAGAGATGATCCAATACCACCAAAAGAAAGCTCTATTTGTGGGAAAAAAAGGACGCCAATTTTGTTTGGGAGCCACGTCGCACGACCGCACAATTGTCAATTAAATCGACGCGGTGCTGAATCACAAAAAGTGCTCTGGTCATTGGGCAACAATATGGTCTGGGGTTTAAGTGGTTACTATGTTAAAGCTTAAATTTTAGTGATTGGTTTACATTTACGGTACTTTAAAAACCATGTCCCATTAATTCCGATGGTGAGTTGTGCATATGCTGCATTCATATCTGGAAAGCTGTGTAGTAATGCTCTTGAAGCTAGAGCAAAGTACTTTTTTTTTTTGGAGAGGTCATTTGCAGAGCAAGTTAGAGCGAGTGACAGAGCTGAAGACATCAGGAAAGGCGGCCGAGTGGGAACAGGATACCATAACAAAGTTGAGGTTAAGGAAGCAGCACTGAAAAATATAGCCTCTTACTGCGTTTACAAGCTATGCTACCATGATCCCAGCTGACCCAGTGTATCACCTTCCCCAGGGGGGGAGACACTGATGAGTCTCTATATCCGAACAGCCATCCATCCCATCTGCTGTGACCTTGCTAGTGACACAAGATGCAGAATTAAAGCTCTTCAGTCTTCCAGGGGCCAGCAGGTTATGACCTATTATATACTGCAGTGCCAATTTACTTTCCTAGCATAAAATAAGTAACAACTTTCCAAATTTAGCTCAGCATTTGACAGCACCCTTGTTAGGGGTGAAGGTATTCTCCCATGGGAATTAAAGTCATTAACTGTAATCATCAATTTTTTAGAGGAAGAATATTCTTGAGAATACTAGTGATAGCTACACCATTAAAGAGGAATGTCACACATTTAAAAAATAAATAAAAATCAGCAGCTACAAATACTATAGCTGCTAACTTAAATCAGGTACTTACCAGTCCAAGGAGCTCAGTGCTGTCTTCTGGCATCTAATTCCCTCCTCCGTGTGGGTTCATGGTGCCACCATCTCGGATTTAGGATCCAACTGGGACTTTCTGGCTCCCAAGTGCGCATGTGTGACTGGTCCTGCTGCCTCCTGGGACATGTGACCTATCCCAGGAGGCTGTAGGCAGAGAGGGGGAATGGGACAAACAATGTCATTCTTGCCTATATGAGAATTAAGAAAAAAAACTCACAAACCATGCGCTCAAAACCACTTGGATGGTGCATGTCAAATCCAATGACAAATGCTAACTCATGCATAGTTATTATCATTATTCAGTGCAAAAGCATTTATCTACCAATAATAAATCTCATCAGTAGCGGTGCGTCCATAAGGGTGCACAGCCGCCCCCTCTCTCCAGCCACCACTTCTATCACCAATAGATCAGTGGCGGTGCGTCGATAGTGGGCGCAGGAGCCCCTTCTAATCTGCACCGGCACTGAAATAATACATAGATTAATGCATTGCATGAATCTATGTATTGTCGACGACACTGCTGCCACCCACTATTCAGATAGCCGGCCCCCTTTTGAGCGCCGGCCATCCGAATAAAAGCAGCTGATTGGCTTTGGAAGTGTCTATCAGAGCCAGTGGCTCTGATAGGCTTTCCGATTACAGCCTGAGGGCTTTGGCTTCCAAATAGTCAACCACTGACACGCGTCTCAGCCAATCAGGGTCACTGGGTCTGGTTACCGGTAACCTGATTGGCTGAAGCGTCATCAAGGGCAGGAGAAGACATGGAGGGACAGTGGAGGGAGGGTGACTGACCCGAGAAAGGTAAGTGTCAGGCGGGGGGCCCTGTAATCATCCATGCAGTGGAAGACACAAGCGCCTTAAGGATGGTCAGGTGCTTTTAGGGTATGCCATTCTCCCCCCTGACTCATGTGGGACTGATCCCGAGCCACGTTCTGTGTGTCCATTGGATCGGGGGGGTAATCTGGCAGCATTTTACAGGGCAAACTAGTGGCAATTGATGGGCACAGTGGAGACAATTGATGGGCACAGTGGCGATAATTGATGGGACAATAAAACCTAAAAAAACTGATTGGTTTCTATGCACAGATGCACCAGACTATCAATGCCTTAGTTTTAGTAAATCTCCCCTATGTGGCAAGATGCTATCAACCTACCGAGGGACACAGAGAAAAGCTTGCTGAGTATGTCTGCTCTAGTTTTTTTAGAACTCATAGATAAATTAAATGCACTTTGCTGACTTTATTGCAGCCTGTCCTGGATGTTGTTAGGCATTCACCAATTGATTGTCATTGTTACCTAAAGTTGTTTTTTTATTTAACTGTAGAAAGTCATAAATCAGAATTTCTGGGATGTCCTTGAGTATATATTTACAGTGCAGCCTAGTTAGTTCACCTCTGTGGTATAGTAAGCATACAGGACATCGCTAGTGTGCCTCCAAAATCTAATCCTATTTATTAATGTTGTCACCTGCCATTGAACTCTTCCCTCTTACGTTATGTCTTTTATAGACAGCCACTAAAACCCAAAATTACATTCAAGGTGATTTTCTTTCACAGATATACATGCTGCTAAAACCATTCAAGAAGCCTGCTTCAATCTGTATCCAAGTATTACTATAAATAACTTGAATTATTATAGGACCAACATGTCCTTATATAAACCCCCAAACTTCTTCTTCTTGTGACATTCAAACTCATCAGGCTCCTGAAGGGTGAGACATGTTTGAAATAGGTGTGGCTTTAAGGGAATTTGGGGTGTGGTCACCGGTGGCTTGGGTTTCTCAGGGGTGGAACTAAATGTCCTTATTTGTTATTTATATGTGGGAAAGTGTGTTTAGAATCTGTTTCTGTTTTTATATAAATAACTGATTTTGTTTTGTTGTCCTCAGTGTACATGACCTAACCTCTCAAATGAAAAGAGTAACTAGTACTACTTTCTTGTGATCTTTTCAATGAAAGCCTATGTAATACGGACACTAAATATTCATTCTACAAGATAGTTTGTGATTTTTTTTTGTTTTGTTTTATTTCTTTAGCCAGGATTCTTAGCTTTCAAGAGTACCAAGATGGATGTCAAGAATAAAGATATACTGTATTTCCTCTTGTAAAACAGAGCTACATTATTTATGAATATGGAAGATGCACCTGAGCTGAGTGCAGCCAGACTTGGCTCAGAAAATGTCTTGGCCCTAAAACTCCTTGAAAATGAAACTATGAATTTAAATTTAGGCCAAGAGAACATAGCATAGTAAAGAGACATTGAATATTGCCTTTAAAGCATTACACTACCTTTCTGGCAAGTTAGATGTGTCTAGATGTGGCAGTAAAACTCAACACTCTTAATAATATGAATCAGCTATCTGGTTTCTTAAAGTTAAACATCTTCAGATATGAAAACAGTGAATGCAGTTATTTAATAAAAAATACAGTTAACTGTTACAGTGGGTTTAGCTAGTGTATGAATTAAGACTTGTACACGCGATCGGTTTGTCTGATAAAAACGGACCGATGGTGTGCCCTCTCATTAAGACAGCCCTGCCTATCAATGTCAGCATGTTCCTTGTTACCACATTATCATTACAGCACAACCCACTGGCATATTGTGTTGCTCCTCCCATTTACAGTCTGTGTACAGGACTGGAAATTAGAGTACAAGAGTAACAAAAGGCTAATACCATGTCCAGGGCCGCCATCAGGAATTTTGGGGCCCCTTACACAGCTTCAGGCATGGGCCCCCTGGAGCAGAGAACCGGGGGGGGGGTGCTGCCGCATGAAATTGAGAAGCGGGGGGGGCTGCTGCCGCGAATTGAGAAGCGGGGGGGGCCCTTTACAAAAATAAGAAATAAAGAAAAATATATATAATAAAGGGGGGTAGCCATCCGGGGCCCTGGGGACCTCTGTGCCCTTTAATATAAAGAAAAAAAAGATATATATATATTTTATATATATATATATATATATATATATATATATATATATATATATATATATATATATATATATATATATTTTTTTTTTTTTTTTTTTAAAGGGTGGTTGCCAACTGTGGCCCCGGGGACATTATTTTTTTTTTATAAAAGGAAATTACAAAAAAAAGGGGGCTTTCCATTCGGGACCTCTGGGCCCTTTAATAAAAAGAAACCTCTGGGCCCTTTAAAAAAAAAAAGAAAGAAAGAAAAAAATATATATATAAAAAATAAATAAACATTTATATTTAAAAAAAATATAAACAAAAATAAAAAATACAATTATAAAAAAGGGGGTTTTACACATGGGGCCCTGGGGACCTCTGAGCCCTTTAATAAAAATACATCTATATATTAAAAAAAAGAAATAAAATAATATAAAAAAGTAAAAAAATTTTTTAAAAAAGGATAATATAAATATAAAAATAAAAGAAATAAAAAAATATATAAAAATTATATATTTTTTTATAAAAAAAAGGGGGGATGTCATCTGGGGCCCTGGGGATCTCCAGGTCCCTGTGGACCTCCGGACCCCTAAAAAAATAAAAGAAAAAAAATTGGCCCTTTAATAAAAAATAAAAAATAAAATAAAAATATATTTAAAAAATATATTTTTTTATAAAAAAATATATTTAAAAAAAAAAAAAAAAAGAGGGGGTTGCCATCTGGGGCCCTGGTGGCCTACGGGCCCCTAGATCCCTAAAAAAAATGGCCCTTTAATAAAAAAATAAAATAAAAATATATTAAAAAATCTATATATTTTTTAATAGAAAATAAATAAAAAAAAGGGGGGTTGCCATCCGGTGCCCTGGGGGCCTCCGGGCCCCTGTGGACCTCCGGACCTCTAAAAAAATAAAAGAAAAAAATTGGCCCTTTAATAAAAAATAAAAGAAAAATATATTAAAAAAATATATTTTTTTATAAAAAAACAATAAAGAAAAAAAAAGGGCTTGCCATCTGGGGCCCTGGTGGCCTCCGGGCCCCTGGGGACCTCTAAAAAAATAAAAGAAAAAAAATTGGCCCTTTAATAAAAAAATTATAAAAAAATATATTAAGAAAAAAATAATTTTTATAAAAAAATATATTTTTTTATAAAAAAAAAGGGCTTGCCGCCTGGGGCCCTTGGTGGCCTCCGGGCCCCTGGGGATCTTCGGACCCCTAAAAAAAAAAAAAAAAAAAAAAAAAAAAAATTTTTTTTTTTTTTTTTTTTTTTTAGGGTGGTTCCCATCCGGGCCCCTGGGGACCCCCGGGCCCCTTACAGGTGTAATGCCTGTACCCCCCTGATGGCGGCCCTGACCATGTCAAATTCAGGTGCTTACACTACTTGAATTAAAAAAATGTAATAAATGTAATGGTGTAGAGCGGCATTTAAACATAATATATCTGTTTAATATATTTAATGTTGTTTCTCCTGATCATTGCTACGAGTTTCTTACCACCACCATTGTTGCCAATTGAATGTTCCATATCACCAAATTGTGCCAGCTTTTCTTACAGAAACTGAAATGCTTCTTTTTCATTTGCAGGTGAAGTAAAGTCGGGAAGCTTCCGTGAGAGCTCCCCCGCTCTGCTCCGCTGGTGACTTCAGACCCTCCTCATTTTAGCCTTTTCCACAGAGAGGACTGCTTCACTTCCCCAATGGACTGGCAACACCATGAAACCTCATCATTGTAAATACCATTAACTCTGGTGGGACTTTTGGCTTCAACACTTTTGGTTGCATGCTTTTCTTAGGATCTTTATAACGCTTTCTAACAATGGCCGCCCTAGGTATGAATTGCTTCCGGTCAATCACAATCCTCAATATGCAACAGGCTCTGTGAAGGAAATATCCGTCCTTCATCCTTTAAGCCAATGACTGTTTCAATGGATTTGGTCTTGACAATGAAGAGAAATGTGCTACACATGTTTAAATCTGTCCTCAGGTGACTACACTCACAATAACACAATGTGAACTCAAAATTCTGACTCCACAATTACCAATAATCCTCAGGATTCCAACATTTCTACATATCGATGATATTCCTTCTGTACTCAGCCAGCAAAAGGTCCCAGGATCTCAGTAACTCTACAAAAGGCACAGAAAGTCATTCTACTAAGTTCAACTAATCACCTTTTATATTACAAAAGTGGACTAAAAGTAAGTAAACCATCAACGATGGTAGAACGTTCTAAAGACACTAAAAAGCAATGAAATCAACCTTGTATATACGGCTGTACAAAATTTCACTGTATATAAATGTAAAAGTAAACCACTTCCCTGCTGGGGGAGAATGACAGTGTAATGGAGACCCCCCAGGGCAAGAAAGAGGGGGCCAAGCATGGTGCAGATGTCTCTGCTGATCATAATGTATTCATCCATGATGTTAGGAAAGAAACTTATACAGTTTAATGTATAGAGCTCAGCTCTCACCAGCATTTCATTTGCTTCCATTGAACAGTCATGGTATGTAAAAGTCAATAATTTAGTATATATCAATATATATATATTTTTGGTTTGCCAAAACTTTTATTCATCATGTAATTTAGGTACACAATTTTAGCTGTACAATTTGTGTTGACCTAGTCTGCTGCCCCCACACTAGTGCCTGCATGCTTTTTCCACTGAACCAACCACTTCCTGATTTTCATTAGATAAGAAACTAAAAGGGTTGCTCCACCCACTTTGACTTCCAGCTAAGTTGTCTCTAGAAACAAGTCCAAGACTCCCTTTGAACCGTTGGTGCCTGATTAAACAACTCCTTATGTGCAATTTGTTCAGACTAGACTTCCAGTGGCAAACCAGTGAGACATATAATGGTTTTGTCGGCTGCACTCAGGAAGATGTTGTTGGTAGATGGATTAGATCAGGGGGTCTCCAAACTGTGGCCCGAGGGTCAGATGTGGCCCTTTGCTAGCCTTTATCCGGCCCTTGGACACTATTACTCCCACTGACACCAACAATGGGGCACTATTTCTTCCACTGATACCAATGATGGGATATTATTCCTCCTACTAAGAGGGGCACAACTCCTCCTATATCGACCACCAACCCTGAGGCCATATTTATTCTTACTGATGCCAGGCCCCGAACATTTCTAGCCCTGCTAGCCACAACCAGGCCCTCCTTAAATCTGAAGGACAACAAACTGGCCCTTTGTTTCAAAAGTTTGGAGACCCCTGGATTAGATCATTTTTCAGAGGCAACTTAGCTGGAAAAAAATCTGGAACTGGGTATAAACTGGAAAGAAGGTATAAAAAAGAAAAGTGGGGAGCAACATAAATTATTTTGCTGCTGCTTCTGAACAGTGCAGGTGTAGTCTTGTGCCTCCGTAGGCTTACTGGAAATCTACAGATAGATAAGGCAATGTATAAAAGTGTTCACAGTCATTATTGTTTTATTTTCTACAGAATAATTTACACAATGGGAAAAAGGGTGGTCAGAAAAAAAAATACGCAGTAGCAATCAGACATATATGGTGTTGAATCAATAAAGGAGTACAGCATGATCATTTTACAAGGGGATTTTTCACTAAGCTTAGTAAATATGCTGAATATCACAAAGAATACACACACATGTAAAGATACATAATAATAAAAATAAGTATTTTTGCTTGCACATGATCAGATGATGGAAGTTAGCAAAACCCCAACTCATTCATTAAACTTATGCCCTGTACACACGATCGGTTTTGCCTGCTCGATAGCTTTTTCCCCCTACACACGCCCGGGTTTCCCGACAGGAAAACTGCCATGACAGCTTTGGTCATGAAACCCGGCCATGTGTATGCTCCACCGCAGTGGAGCTCCACCCATAGGTAAACTGCCGGGTTAAAAACCGCCGGGAATCTTGGTGGGAAAAAAGAAAACATGTTCTCATTTTTCCTGCCGGGAAAACTGCCATGGAGCATACACACAGACAGTTTTCCCGGCCAAAAGCTGTCATGGCAGTTTTCCCGACAGGAAAACTGGTCGTGTATACGAGACATGAGGGCGAATTCCCTTTAAAGTGAAAACCTACTTTGCAAAGTGAACAGCCTATTTGCCTTTAATAAATCAACCCCTATTGCTTTTAATTACAAAAGAACAGAAAACTATTTCATATGCATGTACTGGAACACCGTTTTTATCCAAGACCCACAGCTCATTGCCTTGGTGTCTTCAAATGCTTTGATACTCCACCAAGAGACCTTTAATGCCTTGTAATGTTGTTTATTATGATGGCTGTATCCTAGAAGACTCCAACCTTGGTATATAAGCTGCTGGTGAGAAGCCAAGGCTTTCTAATGGGTACTTTTGCTCCCAGCTTAAACTAATACCAATTTAAAGTGAGAAAACTACCACATTAACATATATATGAAGCCATATCAAAAAATCTGATGCATTAGCCACCAGGGACTCCTTTTCTATGGCTATCTGCAGCCTCAGAATCTGGCTGGCATTACCTCTCCCAGCAAGCTTAAAGCAATATTAAAGATTCTAAAGCAGTAAACGAGACTTCACACGCCAGTAACTAGAAGTAAAAGAAAGGCTTATTTCATTACATAAGTATAACTGAAGGCAAAACTTGTTGTAGTAAAGATGGATTAGAATACCTATTAGGTTTTCATTGCTCTCTGTGCCCCGTTTAGGTAAATTAACCCTTTCTATATTTGCCCTGTTTATCATTATCATTAAAAGTGAAAGTAAAATAAAATTTACTAATTTTGGGTTGTCCCTAGAAAAGTAATAGAGGGGAAGGTTTTCACGGGGACCCGATCAGCCTCATCCAGCAATGGGACACATTTTTGCCTCCCTTAGTAAGGAGCGACTGTTCTGCTCTTAGCAACCTTACAGAGCCTTTATTTCAGTTTCTTATACTGCCTATAAAGAATAAAAGATAGTAGAGTTGATTGAATCAGGAGAAACGCTGAATTATTACTTTTTGGTTCTCCTGAATATTTGCATATGGATTTGTCTGATCTGAAAAGAATAACACAAGTTAGTAATAAAAAGAATTGTGATTCATGAATTGTATGATTCTCTGCAGACAGACCATTCTCAACGGACCGGTCTGATCGCGTGTACAGGGCCTTAGAAGTGACAGTTTCTAAAGATTTCTTAGGTGGGTTATCAGTGCCGCGGGCAGCAAGTACGTTTTTAGGATCTCCTTAGCGTAGCCTTTTTCAACCAGGGTGTCTTGAGGTTTCTCCAGAGGTGCCTTGGCAAAATTCCAAAAAAAATGGCCAAAAATTGTATACAAGCCGTTGTGGATGAAGGCTGCCTTTAAGTTACACCAAGTCACATGTTTTCATTGTGCACCATTACAACCTTCTAGCTGTTGGCGTCCTAATGACCAATGGATGTCAGTCGCCTGCATAGCATCCTTGTTTGACCAACCCCTGCCCCTCTTCATCAACAGTGGGGTCACATTAGCTGAGTGATGGAGAAACATTAAAATACTGGTCAGTACCAGTTTGCAAAAGTGTATTTGCTTTGGAAGAATAAATCCCCTCTTGGGTGTCCTACTTGGACATGTGGATGTTGCTACATTTTAGAATGGGATGCCTTGAGACTGTGCATCATTTTTAAAGAGCGCCTCGAGATTGTCCATAATTGACTGGAAAAAGGTTGAGAAACACTGCTCTAGACAACGCTTTGTTTGAGGTGTATGGTTTAGCTATTGAGCAGCCCTATTTATAAATTGACCAATTTGCTTGATTTTTAAACCAAAGCACTGAAAAGGAAATTCGGTTACTGGGGGCAACAAGAGCAGCTTTTCCTGTTGTCTTCCACTCTCAAGGTCAGAATTTTTTTTTCCTTCATGTTGATTCTATTAGATAGTTTTCTCTTAGATGCCAAATCAAAGGGAATTATTCAATATTTTTGCACATGGCAAACATTGATCCAATCTTGCATTGATTACTACAGGAAACACATTTATATACACATAAATGTCAAATGTAGGCACGCCATAGGTAATTGATAAAACACTTTAGATGATGGAGTTGTTCATGACAATTTGTTTGAAATGTCTTAAATGATTACATGATTTATTTCACAACCAGGGGCTATTAGTTTAAGGTTTTAGCATGCCCTTACAGAGTCTCTGATGTGGCTCACTCATTAAGTTATAAATATATGTATAAAGAGCTTTGTAAGATATTTTTAATCATTGTCAATTTCAAACTTCACTGGTCAACATCGAAAACTGTCTTTCACCACATTGGTCATGATAGCAGAATTTTTTTGATACCACAGAATTTCAGGAAACATATACAATATAATGGTTCATCGTAAACTGTGGTTTAACTTTAAGCAATACTTTATGTTTCATTCTTCTCTTTCTCCATCTCAACTACCTCAACTAGACATTACACTCCCCATACTCAGCACCACACTTATAAATGGTGGTGCCCATCCACATCAACAAGAGATGAGCAAATGTCTTAAAATCCACCTTATCTGCCTGATTTGATTTATGGATGACAATTTACTGAAGCTGGCATATATTTCAACTATGGGCTTTTATAAGGTTACTTTTTTTTACCAATGGAAGAGCAAATGAAAATTTACTTAGAACTCTGGGAATGAAACACACAATATGATTAGTATTTGTCTCCCTGGTAAATTTGTAGCACTTTTAATTTTTTATAATTTTTTTGTTAACAAGTGCACAAGAAATTAACTTTCTGAGTGATGGAGACAATGATGCTCATTGGCTGACCCACTGTAAGTGCTAGAGAAATTACTCTGGCCTAAAAATTATGGCTGTTTAACCTTTTGGAAAAAATTTTTAAAAATGGTTGCTAGCTGTGGCTTGACTACAATTTTTTTTGAGCCAATTGGTGCGAGTTTTGAGGAGCGCCCAGTACAAAAGTTTATGACACTTTAGGAGTTTGGGTCCACATTTTTGGGTTACTCCAGAGGTTGCTAAGGGTTCTTTGAACAACTATCAATTTCTGTCTCTCAGATACAATCCCACTGACACCATTGATCTTTTTCGCTATCTGTAAGGGGGTAATTCTTACCAATGACCACAAGTGTAATGCTCCGTACACACGATCGGAATTTCTGATGGAAAAAGTCATAAGAAAATCCATCGGAGTTTACATAGAGAACATGTTCTATTTTACTACGATGGAATTCTGTCGGACAAAGGTCTGATCGTGTGTATAGGGCATAAGGAGAATTATTCCCACTGACTATCACACTATCATGTATCATGGAGACATAGTAATTTTTAGTAGGGTTTCCCTGAGATCACAAAGTTATTTCAAGCGTTCCTCTGTCTTGAAAAGTTTGAGAAAGGCTGATATAGAGTATTGTGATAAGCCAGTAAATTAATCTGGATGCTCTATAGCAATATAAATGTGGACTAAAACTCCTTAAAGCGGAGCTCCACCCAGGATAACAACATTTTACAATGTTGTTTGAAAAAAAAAAAAAAAAAAAACCTGAAAAAAAAAAAAAAATACTCACCCGAAATAGCTGTTGCTATGCGGAAGTCCGTAATCTGCCTCTTCCTGATCCTCGGTGTGTTTTCTTCTTCTTCTTCTCCTTGTGAATGGGCGCGCTGCTTCCTGGGAACTGTGTGTGTTCTCAGAGAGCAGCGCGCCCATTCACAAGCCAGCGTGAGACTCGCACAGGCGCAGTAGGAAACGGGCAGTGAAGCCGTACGGCTTCACTGCCTGTTTCCCATATTGTGAATGGCGGCGCGGGACCCGGAGCGATCGTGGGACCGGCATCGGGGGGCCCATCAGCGCGGGCACCTAGGACAGGTAAGTGTCTTTATTTAAAGTCAGCAGCTACACTGTTAGTAGCTGCTGACTTTAAAAAATTTTTTTACCGTGGCTGGAGCTCCGCTTTAAGTGTCATGAAGTTTTGTAGTGTACTCCTCAACACTTATTCGCTATTTTATATCCTCTTTTGAGACTATTAGGCCTTGTACACACCATTGGATAGCCAGAGGACAGCGGTCTGATGGACCGTTTTCATCGGTCAAAACCGATCGTGTGTGGGCCCCATAGGTTATTTAACCTTAGGTTAAAAAAAAGCCAACTTGCTTTAAAATTAACCTATGGACTCCTAACCGATAGGTCAAAACCGATCGTTAGTAGGCACGACCATCGGTTGAAAATCCACGCATGCTCAGAATCAAGTCAACGCATGCTTGGAAGCATTGAACTTAATTTTTTTCAGCACGTCGTTGTGTTTTACGTCACCGCGTTCTGATACAATAGTTTTTTTTAACTGATGGTGTGTAGGCACATCAGACCATCAGTCAGCTTCATCGGTTAACCTATGACAATGGTCCTTCAGACCGTTGTCATCGGATGGACTGATCGTGTGTACAAGGCTTTAGAGAGGCAACAGCCCAAGATCATAACAAGGTTTAGTCTACACTGATCAATCACTGTTTGTCCACCTCTTTAAATGAGGACTCTGGGTTAAATTCAAAAGCACCAATATCCTACTTCGATTTAGCACTATCAAAGACCAGACCGGTTACTTTTTGAGAGAATCTTTGGGTGCTTAGTTCTTTAGTACACAGGTCTGTTTTACGGCTGACAGAACAAGCAACCAATAAACTCCAAAATGTTCTCTTTGTCCATTTGCTTGAAATAGTGTAAGATAGCCCTCTGCTTTTTTTGTAAGCTATTACATACTGTGTGGGAAGTGAAGTTGTGTACGCCATCAAACAACACGCATTGGATGTTATATAATAACACAAAACATGGGTGGTAGCACTTCAATGCTAGAGGTAACCTTCTTTATTCCATTAAAAGGGGGTCAGCAGACCGATGACATCTCTTATGCGTTTTAGCAGTGATTAATCAGAGTGGCTGTTACTGATGATATGGCACTGAGTGAGAGCACAGCGGTCTGTGGTGCACTGTGACTGTGACCTATGATGGATGGCAGTAGTTAGCAATGACAGTGAGCGTCCAGCAGCAGTACACTCAAAAATAGTTAGTTGCTTCTTTGCTCTTCCATTTTTTTTATTTTTATGGAAATGGTGTCTAATGATATAACTTATGGTAAAGGGCAGAATGGTACAATAATGGATGGGAGGACATACCTGTATTGTGGAAATGAACTAGCTATTAAAATGGTACAAGCCTTGCACCTATCCACATGGGAAAATCAGCACAATATATGTTGGATCTGGTTTGTTTGCTCGTCTCTACTATTTACCATGACTCATCGATCACAAATCATGAAGGACATTAAATCGCTTGTTTGGTTATTTTTTACTAAACGGAAAAATTCACCTCCACCATGAAATACAACATTTTATCTTGTAACAGGCCTCATTTATTGAAATGTCTGTAAAAAGGACAATCTCAAACAGTCTGTATTTCCCAAATGAGCCATTTTTGTTATTTCATTACTTTGTCCAGTTTAGATAAGTGACAGAAAAGTATATGGGCAACACAGACTTTTTAAGATAAGCATCCCATCAAGATACTTTGGTAAATGATACACAGTGTTACAAATATCACTTTAGCTCAGTTTTTGGGCAGAAGTACTAGTAAGGCAGAGTGGTGCTGTACTGAACTTCCAGTAAGCTGCTGGACCACCTTTTCCTATTAATGTTTTGGTGGTCAGTTGGGGTAATTACTACTGTAAAAAGAGAGAGGCACGTCTAAACTTTCTTGATGCTGGTGCTAGACAATGGCACCTAGAGTAATTGAGACTCATACAATACAGCTAGATGTCAGCATGGCATCCACGTTCTGTTCCCACGTCATCTCACTGTTCAGGAATGGATGTGAATCAACAAGGAATCCTCAATGTGGTCTTATGTCACATTGCCACAACTGGGTTTAGGGCACAGCAAGGCAACACTGTGGGCCTAAGTGTAGCCTAGTTACAAAAGTTTTGGAACCATATAAAAGCATTCAGGTTAAGATGCTGTTATACAGGAATGCCACTCCACTGTCAAGTGTTTGCAGTTGGGGTGTATTGTTCTGTAAATTGCTTATCAGTTTAGGGAATTATGTTGGAGGACCTTTGTGAAAATGTTATGACAAAGTGTTTAAATCCACAGCAGCCAATCAGATCCTGCCCTTTTATAGAACATGTTAGTAGCAAAAGCAGAGATCTGATTGGCTGATCTGGGTTATAGCTCATTTTCTAAAACAGTTGGGGTACGTATACACATGCATTCTTACTTCCGTTGAAAGATTTATAGTTGTTTTCCAAAGAGCTGGAGAGAAACAAAAAAATTCTATAGCCCTTACCTTTTCTTGTCTGTTATCCTCAATTGTGTTTTATTTTTATATTTACAACTGCAAAATGCTGCAGCATGCGATTTTAATTTTTTACTTATTTTTTATTTAAATCACAGTCAGTGAAAAATAGAATGTTATTGTTATATTACTTTCTGTCTTTTTTTTAATTATTCAATTAATCAATGATAGTCTATATGAAATAAAGAAGGATTAAAAACACTGTCTGGATTAAAGCCAGATTAAAGATTGAAGGCTTAGAAAGGAAAAAAATCATCAATATAACCTTTCATCTTCTATTCATATTCGTCGGGACGTAATAATCACGCCAGTGTAAACATACCCTTACTGCTGAACTGTTTTCATAACTCTCTGCTCTTTTTTCTGTGACGAGGACCATATGTTTGTCCACCTTGTATATTATACGATGTAAAGCTGTACTTATATAAACTTAATGTAAGTGATTTAGCTGTAAATGCAATAACAAGCCAATGCAAACATATACTATATAGCTGAATAGAGGCAGTACTAGCACTGTTATTGCACTACTGAGTAGGAGTAACCATGAAGGCATTAATATGTGTATGTACAAATAGCACCTCTTGTGTCATACTGAATTTGTCTTTATTAAATACAAACTTCTTTGAGCAGGTTGAACTATGTGACAGTTGAAACGTGGAGTGGAGCGGAATGCAGAATATCATAATTGGCTCTTGCCAATGGATTCGCTAAGTGGCATACTTTATTTTTACCAATCCAAAAGTTAATTATTAAATTAGAAAAAAAAATGCTGTCACTGTACATGCTTTAGTGGAATGTGACAGAGGATGTAAGATTTTTTTGGGAATGAATCCAAAATTAAAGGGACACAAAAACAAATGGAAATGCAAAAGCGAAAGAGCTCACTTTGACTAAACGTTTCCTGCACATCAGACCTCTGTCTGCAGACAGTTCATTGTGCCTGCTGTACTTTTTGATATATTTCTGTCTTCCAACTAGGCTTATAAAAACTGGAAAAGATAAAGAGGTAGGTGTTGCCCATTGCCACCAATCAGCTGGAGTTTGGTTGCGGTGGGCATCGCCTTCATTATGCATACAGCCAGTAAAGAATAATAGTGTGAATGCCATAAATCAGAATTTTGTGGACTTAAGTGAAAAGATATAATGTTTTATTTGACATAACAGCATTGTAATAATGTTTGGAATTGCTGGTTTCTTCGAGCCTGTGGAGATGCAGTGCAGAAGGCCCTCTGTATTTTTAAAGAAGAACGCTAAGTCTCTAAACTATCCACAGTTGCAAAAAAGATGTTAAAACTTAAAGGGTCAGCTTATCTAAAAGTGATATTTCAGGTATAGGTGGATGCCGATGTACTAAGTCTGCTCCTGGTTTCTCCTATGTTTTGGATACTCCAACAGAGAGACTCTTCCGATCATTCCTGATTCTATGTCCACCTGGAAGTTTGGGGTATTTCTCTTTTAATAATTTTTATTGTAAAGTTTTAAAGATCTTGTATACAAAAAAAACATATACAATATCAACATAGATATTAAAAATATGATGGACCCTCCGAAGTGTTCAATGGCGTTATTGTAATAATCAGAATGCATATATGGCAATAAAGGAAGGCCTAACATACAGTCTCAATTCAATACAGCGATCTTATGTTTAGGGTTACGAGACCTGCTGTATCAGGAGCCTATTGAAAAGCTTTATGGATGGGAAAAGTTATAAAGTAGTGTTCAGATAAACTGTATGTCCACATATTTGTATTACATGGAAAAGGCGGGAAACTTTAATTGCCAAGAATTTTTTCACTGCCTCATAACACAATACCTTAAAGACTGATGGAAATTAAAGAGGCTTCATAGTCTTCATAGTCTCCCATCAGCATCCAATTAGGAATCTTTAAAACAAATAACAAAAAAAATAACGTAAAGAAAAAAGAAGGAGAAGGAAAAGGAAAGGAAGCAAGAGAAAAGGCCGGAGTTGGTTGGGTATTTCTGCCCATATTTCTGACCACCTTTGCATATTCCAGCTTCTACTGTCACCTTCTCAAAAATATTACTCGAAAAACAATCCAACAGGAAGAGTGAGAGCCCCTCATAATGACCATATAAGGGTTGGAATGGAGTGTGCTCTAACACAGATATCTTAGCAGTAGAATCAACAATACTCAAGAGAGATATTGACCTCAAGCATCTATCCGAAGCTGATATATCACTTTTTGGTGGTCAGATCCTTCAATGATTGTAACAGCTCTTGATTTTATAAAACATACCCCCATTTTCAAAGTTTTATAGTGGAATTCTTCTTCAAAAAGAAAATAAATGTGGCAGGATGTATTCAAACTATTGAAAAAGAACTAATTGAGCCTTATGTGCAGTCGCAAAATATAACCATTAAAAAGAGAAAAGTGGAAAAAAAAAGACTTCACGGTTTTCAGACCAACAATGAGTCATGTTTTGTTTTTCATAGAAGCTAATAAATATAATATTCATGAGAAGTCAGAGCTCAAAATACCGTTATAGCTGTTAAAAAAAAAACAATCTGATTAAGTGGTTGCAGAAAAGAGGGTCTCCTCTGCTGTATAGTTACAGGCCCAGGGAATCACCAGTTCAAAGTGTTAAAGGGTCAGTCTACCAAAAAAGGAATTATTTTGTAATAAGTGGAGCGTGGTGACGCTGAATCAGTTCCTGTCTTTTTATATGTTATATGTACTCCAACATTGAGATCTAAATGCTATAATTCCCAACTCTATCCCTGTCCACCTGGGAGTATGAGGGTACCCCACCACCTTTGCATATTCTTGTAGCGCCTGGTATAATGGATTAAGATTAAAAATGAAAATATATAAATTCATATATAGTGGTCACAGCAGGTATAGAGGCCTAGAAACTCAGCACAGAGATTTCACCAAAAGAGTCCCTGAGACATATAACTGTGAGGTCCACCAACTACCAAAAATTGTGACTTGTGGGTAGACTGACCCTTCACTGGTCGATACTCGTAACCCTTTGTTTTTATCATATTTTTCTTAACTCCACTCTGCACCAAAATGTGGGCTTAAGTGAAAGTATCCTCTTATTTATTATCTTTTGGCAAAAAATTATTTAACTGATCGTAACCTTAATTTTAAAGGTTTTATATTTTTGATTTTCTATGTTTTAAACTAAATCTAAATTTATAAATTTCTAAAAAATCTGAAACGTTTCTTCTTTTCTCTCCATTCTTCCTTAATACTGGACAGCAGGGGTGTTGCTAGGTTTGAATTTAAGAAAGAAAGGTCAACAAAATATTCAAGATTGTAATTAAAATGATGGTAGTGCAAGAGGTGACTATGGGACTTTGGGTCAAGCAAGTTGAAAGATATCCCAAACCCCCCTTGCCTCTCTTTATATTGACTTATCACTAAATAAATGATCCAAATCACTGAACTTATATGTAGTCCAGACACATGTAGCAGGCTACTGGGAAAGCAATTACATGCTTATTTAATTTATTATATAAAGACCAGAACATTAAAGTGGTCTTAACAGATCACTAACACGTTGCTAGCGCGTTTTACTGTAAAATGGTGAACATTTCACCCTCAATGAAGTTACAAAATACACCTGCTTATATCCTGTATATTTTCAAGTAATGTTATAATTTGATATTGAATCTGATTACAGGCTTCTTACCTTTTATAAAATAATTTGGCTAAACTACTTTACAATGACTTTAAATATATGCTGATTTACTCACTAAGCCAAGTGTGTGAAGTTCATTAGCCCACAGCAACCAATCAGCATTGATCTTCCACTGCTATGACCTCAAACTGAAATTTGATTGGCTGCTGTTAGTCATTGAACTTTATATATACTATTGCCTCTTGCACCTTATTTAATAGGCCTGGTAATCCACTACAAGGTGAATCTTCAGGCCAGTTCACTAAAATCCTTTTAAAGCAAATAGATAATTTGAGAATATCGTATTTCCCTGTCTGGAGTATGGGTAATAGGTTTCGTAAGAAATGGGTCAGAAACTTATATCTGGGGAATATAAGTAGGTGTGGTATGTGCTATTTGCCAACCTTATCACATATATTTCTAGGATATCATAAAGCATGCACAAATTATCAATTATTCCCACCAACCTTTAAGTTAAACTATGCCCATGTTGCCAAAATGTAGTACTACTTGCAAGCAAGTACATTCTAAAAATTACAGATGCCCATATAAATCACTTTTGCCATGAGTCTAAGCAATGGTGTCCAAGAGAGTGCCCTTTAGGAGTGGAATCAGACACCATTTTCACTATGTCTCTGCCCCTCACATGACTCCCCTGGACACTGGTGTAGTGATGCAGATCAAGGGTGAAACTCTAGTCATATCAAACCATGTAATTGCTATGTGGTCCAATGATTCATACAGATTGCAATGGCATTCGGGAGAATTGAATGTATATAAGGTTTGGAAGCCTCCACACCAGTGGTTCTCAATCTCAGTCCTCAAGTACCCCCCAATGGGCTATGTTTTGGGAACTTCCCTTAGATAAAATGTTGTTTATATTGATTTTAAGCAGCTGTGCAAAGTAAAGGAAAACATGAAAACATGGCCCGTTGGGGGTACTTGAGGACTGAGGATGAGAGCCACTGGTCTAAACCACTAGTGGAATTGCTTTGAAAACAGAGACTGGGGAGACAGAAGACCCCTTTTATGGCTTTGCTACGAGAACCCATGAAACATAGCTACAGTATCAAAGGCTTTTTATCTGCATTTTTACCCCAGCACCTTCAATAGCACCGTGGAGGGGTTTTGGGATGATGGGAGAGGCTTAAGGGTAATATTAAGACCAACATTCAAAGGCTAAGTTGGAGCATGACATTATTGCATCTATCCTGAAATACTAATTTGGGGTAGACTTCACCTTTAATGCTTAAAGGCCTTAACGTCCCATTTTTGTATTTAATGAAGCAGAAATATTCTGACAACCTAGCACCACCCCTGACGGTAAGATAACCTAAACTTTGTGTGGTCCATTCTGCTTTACCCTACTGGGTTGTTCACAACATGGCTGTCCAGAGACAAGATGGTCTGATCATGGGCTATGGAGTAGCAACAAAGCAAAATATTGCATGCATGCACATATCTATCACACAGACATTCTTCTTCCAGTTACCTATGTATAGATTTTATGAATAAAATTGGCATTAAAATACGTAGCTGTTTTCCTATTTTGTCGTCCAGTTTATTCCAAATGTGTGGTTTATTTCAATGTATCTCTATATCCACCATGCGCATCTATAATGTATATTTCAATTGCTTGAAACTGGTAAATCCTCTGAAGATTGCTGTTATTATTGATTTTGCACCTTTGTTAACGGCTTTACACCTTCGCAGCAAAAAGACAGTATTTAAAAATAGCTTTTGCTGTGTTTCAATCATATTTGCAAACAAATTGATCCATGAATCATATCTTCAGCAGGAATGAACCAATGAATCAAACATGAAAATGAGAGTGACAGGCAAATCAAATTTAAAAAAAAAAAAAAAAAAAAAAGCAACAAACAGCGATGTGTCATATTAGATACTATTTATTAATCAAGCTATTGTCACCTAGTGTGGTGACAAGATATTGTACATTGGTATGGAAATGGAAAATGTTACTGTATCATTATTTTGTCATGTCACATACTGTACAAATGCAATGCCAGGACAAGGTCCTTTAGCAGCCAAGGCAAAAAGGCCAAAATGCACCCCACCATGAGCTTTCCCGGGGCGTAGATAAGGTGGGTCATGGGTTTTTTAAACCCCACAGAGCATCCTGGAAAAATTCCCAGACAGTGTCCCTGCTGTTTAGCCTCAGCATCAGCACAATAGGAGCAATCAGAGTTTCGGAGTGCAGCCCCCCTTCTATTGTGCCAAATCCCCTCAGTTTAATAAGGGGTCCCCCTGAAAAGCATGAAATTACTGCAAGGTCTCATTGCAAATCCTCATGGCCCCACTCTGCTGTCACATGTTTTTACCGTACATCCCCCAACATAAAAAAGTGTAAATGATGCCTTTGAGTTTGAAAGACCTGAACTCCCCCCAGGATTTTTTTTACATCTACGGCCCTGCCCCTTTCTACCAAATTGCTCAAGGCGGTTGACTATCTGCCTACCCCTTGGTCTAGCCTTGCACAACAGGAACAGTCAAGTTCACCCATAAAAATAAATAAAGCTTTATGTTTGGTGCTATCACACGACAGCTGCGGCCTTTAACAATTTATCTTTGTTTATATGTACCATATTCTAATTAGCGCAGTTTTTTGTTTGTTATTTGAGTCAAGTTCACCCAAAATAGGCAGTTCAGTTTTCAGTTGATGACAAGCCACATGCTGACCTCATATTATTTTAATGATGAGACATCCCCAAAAAAATACCCAGTTCTACGCTGCCCCTTACAAAGTCTAATGATGGTGACAATGTAGAATAAGCAGATAACTGGGAAGGATATAGCCTTGAGAACACATAAACACAGATCCATGGAGAAAAACTCTGCCAGGAGGGCCTTCAGAAGATACATTGGATTTAAAGGGGTTGTAAAGGTACATTTTTTTCCCCTAAATAGTTTCCTTCACTTACCTCATCCTTTTATTTTGCTTTTGAATGTCCTTATTTCTTCTGAGAAAACCTCACTTCCTGTTCTTCTGTCTGTAACTCCACACAGTAATACGAGGCTTTCTCCATGGTGTGGAGTGTCGTGCTGGCCCCCTCCCTTGGACTACAGGAAAGTCAGGACGCCCACTAACACACAGCTCCTTTCTCTATCTGCAACGTAGAGAGCTTCTTGACTCTCCTGTAGTCCAAGGGAGGGGGTAAGCAAGCATGACACTCCACGCCAGGGAGAAAGCCTTGCATTACTGTGTGGAGTTACAGACAGGAGAACAGGAAGTGAGGATTTCTCAGAGGAAATAAGGACATTTAAAAAAAAAATGGAAGGATGAGGTAAGTAAAGGAGGTAAAGGAAGCTATTTAGGAAAAAAAATGTACCTTTACAACCCCTTTAACCCAAAAAGAAAACATCACTATTTTAAGGGGTTGACTTGTTGACCTTTTATTTAAAGCAAACTTTTTTTAGGTTTTGGATACAATAGGGAAAAGTTAAAACTCCTGCAGGCTTCTTGTATTGTCAGTGTCCCCTCTAGGGACTCTATCCCCTGCAATCATGGGCAGGAAAGAAAATTGCTCAATTTCCTTATCAACACACTCAGTTCCTCCAGAGGAGCTGTTCTGTTCTCCTGGTGGTGAGCGTAGGGAGTCGTCCCAGCCTGGTGAACACAGAGAATACTGCTAGCGGCTATAGCCGCTGACAATAATTTCATGGTAAAGGTCAGACATGTTGATTGTACCCAAGTCGATCAGAGTAGGTACAATCAGCTTGCCCATAGATGGATCAAATCACGGCTGGTCCCTGCAGAACCGGCCAAGATTCAATCCATCTATGGCCGGCTTAAAAGGGGATTTCATGTCACTTGACATCTGTTTTAACCATTCCCTACTTTATCTGAAGCCAAAATGAATCTATTTAGATATACTTTAACCTCCCTGGCGGTCTTCACGTGTGTGGCACGGGGTGAGATTTTTAAGCTAATATCGGTAACCCCGTGCCACACACGCGCTTACCTCGCTGGATGCAGAAAAAGTTTACTTACCTTTTCTCTGCGATCCAGCGATGAATCCCCGCAGTACTCGGCGGGCGGATGTCCGCCTGATGCTGTGTGTTCCGCCGATTCCCTTCCCTGCGAGCGTCGCGACGTAGGGGGGGGAACGGCGCCAAATTCAAAAATGTAAACAAACACTATACATACAGTACACTGTAATCTTATAGATTACAGTACTGTATGTAAAAAATACACACACCCCATGTCCCTAGTGGTCTGCCCTGTACACTACATGTCCTTTTATATAATAAAAACTGTTCTTTCTCCCTGCAAACTGTAGATTGCCCATAGCAACCAAAAGTGTCCCTTTATGGCAAAAATTGTTTTAGAGCAGCTAAAAAACAGCGATAATAAATCAGAATCACTTGCAGAATTTAGCGATAGCGATTTATGGGGAAATTCGTCATAAAAAAAAAAAAAAAATGACAGCAAAAATTCTGCAACTGAGCAAATTTCAGTGATTTTGATTTGATTACATTATTGAATAATTTTTACTATAATTATATTATCATTTGTGATCATTTTTTATAATTATTTATTATATTATAATTTTTAATTAAAAAAAAAAAAAATCATACCCGGGATGCCTATTAGACTCTTGTTTGAATAGATTTAAGTGAGTTATTCCTAAGAATTACAAGCCTACAGTATAAAACGCCAAATTCCCTTGCAAATAATGGTACCGCTTTTAGCACCTAAAATCTTAAAGAATCATACCGCCAGGGAGGTTAAGTTTTCTTGTACAGCCCTTATATCAATGATATAAATTATTTATTACAAGAACTTATATAGCACCAGCAATTTATGCCGTGCTTTCCATACATCATGCATTCAAATCAGTGAGAGCCTTCAAGGAGCTTTCAATCTAAGGTCTCTACCTTGCATTATTACAGGAGCCAATTAAACTACCAGCATGTTTTTTTTGAGTGTGGGGCCAATCCACACAAGCACAAGGAGAACATACAAACTCCATGCAGATAACTTGATTCGTTTTTGAAAATAAAATAAAAAATACTGCTACACTGCAGACTTGCCAACCACTAAGCTACTGTGATGCCCATATTTAGAGTGTTAATAAACCCAGGACCCTGCATTCACTATATCTGGCCTCACACAGTACACAGAACACGAAAATGCAATTATTTTAGTAAATATATACTGCTAAATACCTTTTCTCATCAGCAGCATATAGCGGTCTATCAGTGTCCGGTTAGCTTGTAGGAGGAGTTTTCATTCTTCTCTGACTGTCCTATGAGGCTGCAGGACCCCTGACCCTTTGTCTGGAGAGTGCTGATTGGCCCTGTGCTGATCACATGCACCCTGCTCCATTTAGAGTGCTTTCACACTGAAAGCGCCCGGGCGTCGGCGGTAAAGCATGGCTATTTTAGCGGCGCTTTACCGTTGTTTTTGCAGCGCTTTTCAGCCGATAGCGTGGCACATTTAACCCCCGCTAGCGCCCGAAAAAGGGGCAGGGGCGCTTTAGCTCCTAAAGCGCTGCAAAGAAGCTGCTTACAGGACTTTTTTTTATGCCGGGCTTTCACACTGGGATTGCAGCTGAGGTTTTTTTTAGGCCCTTTACAGGCGTCATTTTTAGTGATAAAGCGCCTAAACAGTTCTCAAAACCAGGTACTATGTGATAAACAAATCTCAGAAAATAAACTAAAACCTTTCATTACCTTCTCTGACTGCCAAATCCTACTTTATTTGTGTCTCCCATGCTCCCCTCCCAGACACTGCAGCTCACATTGGAAGGGTTTTAGCAACAGGCAGTGCTGTCAATCCAGAAAGAAGTGGGCAGAACTGGGTGTGGCCAGGTGAAATTGGCAAATTGCAATTGGCAAATGGACCTACATGTACATTACCTTCAGGAAGCCGCACGCTGGCAGCCAGCGATCGTGTCACGGAGAGGCAAAACGGGGAGATACCTATGTAAACAAGGCATTTCCCTGTTCTGTCTAGTGACATGACAGGGATCTACTGCTCCCTGTAATCAGGAACAGTGATCATTGTCATGTCTCTTGTAGCCCAGCCCCCCCACAGTTAGAATCACTCCCTAGGACACACTTAACTACTTCATCGCCCCCTAGTGTTTAACCCCTCCCCTGCCATTGTAATTTACACAGAAATCAGTGCATTTTTATAGCACTGGTCGCTGTATAAATGACAATGGCCCCAAAATAGCTTCAAAAGTGTGCGATGTGTCCGCCATAATGTCGCAGTCACAATAAAAATCGCATATCTCCGCCATTACTAATAAAATTAATTAATAAAAAGAATGCCATAAATCTATCCCCTATTTTGTAGACGCTATGGGCCAGATTCAGAGAGCCCTTACGCCTTTCTAACTTGTGTTAGACTGGAGTAATTTCAAATTACGCGCTGTTTTTAGCTAGTCGAAAACCTCAAACCATGAATAGACGGCTGCGGGCTTCAATTCGACTGGATTACGTGTTCGTACGCCTTCGGATCTACGCTGCAATAAAATTGCGGCCACTGGGTGGACTTCCCGTCGTTTTCCGCGTCGGGGTATGCAAATAAGCTTTTGCCGGCGATCCCCGAAATTACGATCTTCAAATGCAATCTCTTACGGCACCTTTAGTCATCTTTTTTTTGCGTAACACTATACCAGCCTTTTGCTGCTCTAATATTAGACAGCCCATGTTAAGTATGGCCATCGTTCCCGTGTCGAATTTCTACGTTTTCCGACGTCTTTTATTATTTTTTACGTAAGTCGTCCGGGAATAGGAATGTTCGTAAACGACGCTACTCAAACAACGAATGACGTAACGACGTGATTTCGCGCAATGCACGGCGGGAAATTTCTGAACGGAGCATGCGCAGTTCGATCGCCGCGGGGACGCGCTTAATTTAAATGCTTCACGCCCCCTAATCGCGTATTTCGATTACGCGGCGAGAAATAGACTACGCCGCCGTAGCGTACGGGCAAAAATCTACCAGAATTCGGTGTAGAGCCTGGTAAAATACGGCAGCGTAGAGTATTTCGATTACGCAGCGCAATATTAAGTGTATGTGAATCTGGCCCTATAACTTTTGCGCAAACCAATCAATATTTGCTTATTGCAATTTTTATTACTAAAATTTTTTAGAAGAGTACGTATCGGCCTAAACTGAGAAAAGAAAATAGCTTTTTTTTTTTTTATTGGGGACATTTATTATAGCAAAAAGTAATAAATACTGTGTTTTTTTTCTAAATTTACGAATTTATTTTGTGTTTATAGCGCAAAAAATAAAAATCGCAGAGATGATCAAATACCAACAAAAGAAAGGGAAAAAAAGGACGTCAATTTTGTTTGGGTACAGCGTCGCACGACCAAGCAATTGTCAGTTAAAGCGGCGCAGTCGCAAAAAATGGCCCGGTCATTCAGCAGCCAAATCTTCTGGGGCTGAAGTGGTTAAAATAGAACTGAGTACATATGTTTTGAGGTCTTTAAGGATTAATGCTGCTGTGTTAAAGTGGGAGTTTTACATGAAGATGTACATCCCGATGTTCCGCTCATTACAGCGGTATTAGTCACACGCCAGGTCGCTGGAAGGGCAAAACACTCCCCGAAATTCTAAACAAAATTTTTAAAATAATAGATAAGGGTTGACATGCCATTAAAAAATTGAAGTCTTGTTTTTCTTGAGTTAAACTTGTCAGTCTGAAGGTGACAGGATGGCCAACACCCCTGAAATAAAAGATCACTTCCTGCAGTGTAATGGAGGAGGGATATGTTCATATGCATGCTTTAATTCTACTCCCTTAATCTCCAGAAAACCACTGAAAACAAGGCGCTGGGGTGCGTGCTCTGGGGAGTGGACCTAAGGAATTTCCTTAAAGCTTCCTGACACATCAGCAGCAAGCATAGGGCACTTTTTAAAGCAAATCATTTAATAGTGTAATCAACTATTCCAACAATGTGTATTGGAGAATAAAGCACAAAAACAATCTTCAGTGATCAGATCTTAACCACTTAAGACCCGGCCTATTATGCAGGTAAGGGACCTGGCCAGTTTTTGCGATTCGGCACTGCGTTGTTTTAACTGACAATTGCGCGGTCGTGCGACGTGGTTCCCAAACAAAATTGGCGTCCTTTTTTTCCCATAAATAGAGCTTTCTTTTGGTGGTATTTGATCACCTCTGCGGTTTTAATTTTTTGCGCTATAAACACAAAATAAATCGTAAATTTTGAAAAAAAAAAACACAATATTTATTACTTTTTGCTATAATAAATATCCCCAATACAATTAAAAAAAAGCTATTTTCTTTTCTCAGTTTAGGCCGATATGTATTCTTCTAAATTTTTTTAGTAATAAAAATTGCAATAAGCAAATATTGATTGGTTTGCGCAAAAGTTATAGCATCAGTTATTGATGTGAAACGCATCAGCATTGTTACCCCACTGTTTGCTTTTTTATTGCTGTGGAGTGTCATTTTTTACTGGTATTAAAGGCACCATTTTCTACATTTTGGTATCGTGTTGGAGTGTGGCTGTCCATCTCCTTTTTTCTCTTCGATGGGCACTGATAGGTGGCACTAATTGGCAAGGATGGGCACTGATAGGTGGCACTGATGTACTGTAATGTACTGTACTGATGGATGCCAAACAATAATGCCTGCCAATCAGTAAAACCCAGTGTGGGCACTGATTGGCATCCATTAGGGGCACTGATTGGCATCCCTGCTGGTCTAGGGTGGCATACCTGGTGGTGGGCATCCCTGGTGGTCTGGTGGTATCCCTGGTGGTTCAGTGTGAAATTTCTAAAAAAAAAGAGTCAAATCACATTTAAATTGCAATTGCTGGCACCCCGGCTATTGAAAAAAAGAAAAAGAAAAAAATGCCTAGTGCTCCTCCCCCCCTGTCCAGCACCCATGGGCTCTACCCCCCCCCCCCCCCTACCCCAAAGCATCACGCCTCCATCTTACCCTGGCTGGTGGTTGTGGTGGCATGCAGGCAGGGGGGGGGTATCAGAATCTGGAAGCCCCCAAAGGGTCTGGAATGGACTAGGGGAGGGGGACACCACGCTGTGTTTTTTTTTTTTTTACTGGCAGCTTTATTTTTTATTTAGCTGTTAGCGGGAAAGCCCATTGACAGCTGAAGACTCATCAGTTGTTAAGGATGCCGACTTCCCAGCCCCGCTAACTCATCGGGTGGCTGTGTCAGTTTCATTCCAGGACACTGTATTGTCCTGAAATGAAGGTGCCCGGGACCCGGGACAGAACTGCAAAATGCGGGACTGTACCGGGCAATCCGGGACACGTCAGGCTGACACCCCGCAACACCCATCGCTGCAATGTGAGCCACCTGGGGGCGCGCAGCGGCTTAATATCCTGAAGTAGGGATGAGCTCCGTGTTCGATTCGAACGTTATGGGCCGTTCGCACCAAATTCAAATGGTGTGTCACGGCCCATAATTCACTGCGGCATTGCGCGCTGATGATTGGCCAAGCATGCACTATGACCCGCATGCTTGGCCAATCACAGCGCGCAAAAAACGGAGAGCCATAATTGGCCAAAGCCAGGGCAATTATGGCTCAGGGGGCTTAGTACACGCCCCACACTATAAAAGGCTGCCTGCAGGTCGGCCTTGTGTAGTGTGTTGCGGTAGTTAACAGAGAACAGAGAGAGTGTAATTTTTTGCAGGTACATAGAGCAGGCAGGCTAGTCAGTTAATGTTACAGTGTGTAGAGGATATATATACATCCCAGGTGTTGTACATATATTTATACACTGTATAGCTTAGCTAGATCAGTTCCTACTAATTTACTGGCAGGCAGGTGATTGTGCTATTTAAAGACGTTATCACAGGCATACTATAGACACCCAGCAGGTACAATATTTAAAGGGATTTTTCATTTATTTTTTTATTTTTTTAATTTAAGCATCATTAAAATCACTGCTCCTGATGCAGGAGCAGTGAATATAAAGATGCTTAACTTAAAAAAAAAAAATTCCTTTAAATATTGTACCTGCTGGGTGTCTATAGTATGCCTGTGAAAACATCTTTGAGAACCCGGGTCTTGCCCGAGGGAACATGTATCAATGGAAAAAAAGTTTTAAAAACTATCGTTTTTTCAGGAGTCCTGCTCCTGAAAAAACTTTTTTTAACTTTTTCCCATTGATACATGTTCCCTGGGGCAAGACCCGGGTTCTCAAAGACGTTTTCCGACAATATAAACAACAAAAAATTGCGCTTATCAAAATGATGGTCGATTGGCAACAAAGTACCAATCCCTAGACACAGATTAATTAGGGAGGCAGCAGCTCTGGTGTAGATGCACTGGGAAAAATACAGATGGAAGCAGGGGAGGTTTAGAGCTGCGCCATAGCACCCGGACTCGGTGGGATCCAATAGTCCACAAATCAATAAATGAATAAACAATCCTCAGCAGGGAAAAAATTGTTAAATAAAAGTCTATGTGGTTATCAGTTTGGGATGGAATATAGCAGTCACCACGTGATTCCAAAACACACTTCACTCTTCAGTGAGAGCCCACCACCGATGATATTAAGCAGCTTACCAGATGGACAACTGTACCAGCAGTCGGCTATAACCCAGCCGCGGCCTTTGGGGAGAGATCTCACTCCCTGGGACAGTAACTACACCTTGGCTCCAGCGAACAACACCACCGCACGGTCATACATAAAAAATGATGATGGCAAACATAGCGTGATTCCGCAAGAGACTTTAATTAAAAATGTACAAAAATAAAAACTTACTCACATTTTAAACGAGTAAACAGGCATGTAAAACTTAAAGTTGCCGGCGGGCGAACACATGAACGGAGCCCTTCCTCCTGAACGCGATGACGTCACCGCACGTCCTTCCGACAATAACTTGCATATGGGGCTTTAAAATGAGCACTTTTGAATTTGAACGTTCGAGTCCCATAGACGTCAATGGGGTTCTAAATGTTTGTGCGAACGTTCGGTCCGTTCGAAGGTTCTGGTGCAAACCGAACGGGGGGGGGGTGTTCGGCTCATCCCTATCCTGAAGACGTCATATGGATATTGAAACCACTTTACCACCCTCATTTTGCATAAGGCGGGCGGCAAGTGGTTAATTCATTTGGATTTTCAGATGAAACAAAATACATAAAAACGAATTTCGAAGGTAACTAAATAAAAAAAAATTCAGACGAAAACGAAATTCCGAAACAAAATATTTTAGTGTGTCTAGTAATTTGCTCCCAAATGACAGGTGCTCTTTCTGTTTTTTTTTTCATATGGCAGCAGACAAGAAGCAAAGAACTTCCAATCACCCGTCTGTTATTCCTACATAAAAGATTCTATGCCAGAGTGGAGCGTACACGAGGCAGAATCAAATCACTATTATTATTATTTTTTATCTAATATCCGGATGACTTCTTTGTTTTTCTCTCCCGGTTGGAGAACGTTTGCGAGGCTGGATAGGGCATTTTATTATGCATGAGTCTGGATATTAATGTGGCTGGATGTACAAAGTATCAGAAAACACACAATTACAATCAAATTAGGAAGCTGGGAATCAGCGAGTGGGGTTCCTGGTTCACGCTGAATACATTATGTTCCTACATAAGCTGGTTAGTGGATCGGCTTGTGTGAATAGCAGACGGGCGTCTATGTATATTTCTGCTACTCACTTCATCTGACTCCTGTGCAAAGGAACCCGCAGAGCTTCTACTGACATTATACCTCCCGTCCGGGGTGACATGGAAACCAAATATCGTCTTTTTCAGGAACAAATATTTGTTTTAGAACCAAGAACTTTGATCTCTGTCCTTTATGGAAAGGGTCAGCCCACCCAAAACTAATATTTCAACTTCTGCATATTTAACCACTTAAGACCCGGACCATTATGCAGGTAAAGCACCTGGCCAGTTTTTGCGATTCGGCACTGTGTCGCTTTAACTGACAATTGCACGGTCGTGCGATGTGGCTCCCAAACAAAATTGGCGTCCTTTTTTCCCACAAATAGAGCTTTCTTTTGGTGGTATTTGATCACCTCTGTGGTTTTTATTTTTTGCGCTATAAACAAAAATAGAGCGACAATTTTGAAAAAAATTCAATATTTTATACTTTTTGCTATAATAAATATCCCCTAAAAATATATAATTTTTTTTCTCTCAGTTTAGGTCGATATGTATTCTTATACTTATTTTTGGTAAAAAAAATCGCAATAAGCGTTTATCGATTGGTTTGCGCAAAATTTATAGCGTTTACAAAATAGGAGATCGTTTTATTGCATTTTTATAATGCGTTTAGCAATTTTTTTCGTGACTGCGACATTATGGCAGGCACATCGGAGAATTTTGACACATTTTTGGGACCATTGTGATTTTCACAGCAAAAAAATGCTATTAAAATGCATTGTTTATTGTGGAAATGACAGTGCAGTTTAAGAGTTAACCACTAGGGGGCGCTGTTGGGGTTATGTGTGACCTCATATGTGTTTCTAACTGTAGGGGACGGGGCTGGATGTGTGACATCATTGATCGTGTTTCCCTATATCAGGGAACAGACGATCAATGAAGCTGCCACTGTGAAGAACGTGGAAGCTGTGTTTACACACACCTCTCCCCGTTCTTCAGCTCCGGGGACCAATCGTAATAGGTTTCAGTCAGGTTTGCAAGGACTACTGGAAAACATGATGCCTATCCCAGAAACCCTTGCAAATAGCCTTGTGACTTAATAGCCTAGGCTAATAAGGAGGAGGAAGTAATGAAGGACTACAAAATAAAGGTATTTCCAAGCAACAAAATAAATAAAAATTGTCCATTCTGAACACTATGAGATTAGGGCATGCAGCACAGACAAACATAAAAAAAATGGGTGGAACTCCACTTTAAGTGATTAAAAAGGCACAAGTTTTTTTACCATCATGCATACATAAAAAAATATTTTGGGTGCAGCAACCCCCCCCCCCCCCCAGGCCTCCTAATACTTACCTGAGCCCTATCACCATCCAGTGATGCGCCCCATACAGACAATGGTTCAGATATGAATGAACACAGTGAGAGATCAGTACCAATCACTCATTGTGTTCATTTGTGAGAGGAAGGGTCTGGTAAATATGACATATTTACTTGACCTTTCCCCCACTCTCAGTCTTGAAGAATCCTGTTGTGTGCTTGCAGCTGCCGATGGTAAGGAGAGGAGGGAAGCTGGCAGCAATCCAGGGGTGGGGGGGGGGGGCACAAAGGGGGGCCTGGGCAGCAGGGGGAAATGTATAGTGCAATTACTGGAACTGGTCCTTTTTAATGGCTCTCTCTGCAGCAGCTGAAAGCCATTTGGAGAGAGAGGAGAAGCCAGCTTTTCGGATGAAAATTTCATTTTGGAGATTCAGATGTGTACAAACCTCTGAATGGACATCGAATAGTAACAAATACGAAAAAAACTAAATTAACAAATGCATTTGTTTTATTCGGATGACGTTGTCACATGATGTGAAAGTATCCATATTGATGCTATTATTACCCTATTGATACATTATTGATACTATTAATACACAATTAATACTATTGATACTGTTAATACACCATTGACACATTATACAGTATTGATACTCTATACACTACTGATACTATTAATACACTATTGATACTATTGATACACCATTGATATTTTTGATACACTATTGATGCTATTAATATGCTATTGATACTATTACTATACCATTGACACACTATACAATTTTGATACTATTAATAAACCATTGATAATATTGATACACTATAACTTATTGCTACTATTGATACACCATTGAAACATGATACACTATTGATGCAATTGTTAATACTATTGATACACGATGTACTATTGATATCATTACTATACCATTGACATATTATACAATATTGATACTATTAATAGACTACTGACACTATTGATACACTATTGATACACTATTGATACTATTATTATATCATTGATACTATTGATACACTATACCAGGGCTTTTTTTCTGGGGGAACTTGGGGGAACTCAGTTCCACCACCTTTGGCTCAGACCCTTTGGTGCCCGCTCACCACAATCACTTGTCTGGTTTCTGTGTTTACAAGTGACTGCTTTGTAACCCCCTGAACTCTGCACACTGTATGTAATGCAATTCTGGTATTTAATGCCCCTTTAAGACCCTTCTACTGTTTGTGAAATCTGAACGGGTCGTGGTTGAGTTCCTGCACCTATTTTCTGAGAAAAAAAGCTCTGCACTATACACTATTGATACAATTATTACATCATTGATACTATTGATACACTATACACTATTGATACTATTATTAGGCCGCGTACACACGATCAGACATGTCCGAGGAAACATGTCCGACGGACCGTTTTCATCGGACCAGGCTGAAGTGGTCTGTTGGTCTGATGTGTGTACACACCATCGGACAAAAATCCCCTCGGGCCAGAACGCGCTGAGACTTAGAACACAACGACGTGATGAAAAAACAAAGTTCAATGCTTCCAAGCATGCGTCGACTTGATTCTGAGCATGCACGGGATTTTGGTCCGATGATTTTGTGTACTAACCATCGAACATGTCCGACGGACAGGTTTCAAGCGGACAGGTTTCTAAGCATTTTGGAAAACGGTCCGATAGGCCGTACACACGATCGAACATGTCTGCGGACCAGTTTCAGCAGACATGTTCGATCGTGTGTACGCGGCCTAACACGTAGAGAGCTTCCTGCCGCACAGATGTAGTTCCCAGGAGGGGGCGAGCACGTCACTAACCACCGCAGTAAAGCCTCCCTTCACAGTGGTGAGTAACAATCAGACAAGAAGAAAGTGAACAGAACAGAGAAGAAATAGAGCAACTTCTGAGAAAAAACGAACAATGAGGAAGTGAAAAGAGGAATGTCTGCAGGTAAAGGATGCTTATTATGAAAAAAATAATAATTCCTTTACAACCCCTTTAATACACTATTGATACTATTATTACATCATTGATACTATTGATACTATATATTCACCGTTGATACTATTGATACACTTTACACTATTGATACTAGTAATACACGATTTATACTATTGGCCATTGTTTGATATTAATATAAAAAGTTCGGGCTATTGATTGGACATTCATATTGTTCCTTTTTGTTTGGTCATCATGCTGCCATGGTGGCAATGAGGCCGTGATCATTATGGTACTAGTGTCCATGAAAGCAAGCAAACTCTACTGCCACTCATGAACAGATCTGCAGCAAAGTTTAGCAAGAAAACAGTTAATCCAGAACGCTGCACAGCGTACGCTGAGGGCTGTCTCAGCTGTAATCTTCTAAAGTTCTCTCAGTGGGTACAGTAATGGGGAATGTGAAAGGAGAACCAATTAACAGAGCAAATTGTGTTATACTTGCTACAAAGTACTTCACCTGACAGTATGTCCATGCTAAATACCAGCTAATGGCACGAGCCAGGGTCCTGGAACAGCGAGGGGAAGTACATCTGTACAATTTCACAGAATCTTTTGATGTGAGTGGAGGGGAATGCGAGGGAAAGAGCTGGAATGGTTTGGCAGTCTACCAGTTCTTTCAGTGCCCCATAGAAAGAAGCCGAGGAGACAAAAATAGATCTACCTGACAGGTCTGCATTTCACCAGCTGCCTGGAAGCTACTCGGCTCTGTGCAAGACCCTATATACATGCAAATGAGGGGCAACCCCTGACTTAATGGTACGCTAGTCTAGGCAGTGTGGTAGAGGAACAACAAAGGGTTTCGCTTGTCTAGTGCTGTGTATTATTAACCAAAAAAAAATATCACTACCCCTATTTTATTTTTCAGTAAACAGAATAGTTATATAAAGGTGTTGTGTAACTACTTTAAAGCTGAACTCCAAGTATGATCCTAATTGCATAGACATATTGGTCTAGCTTGGCCCACTATAAGTATGTGTATCCCAACAATGATCTTCTGCGCATGAGTGAGATAACCAGATGGAAAAATAGCTCCATTGCAAAGATGGATAATTCTTTTTGAAGCCTTGCTGTCCTTTGGGACCGGGGTTGTCCTCAGAACACTGTAAAGACAGGTGAAAGATTATTTGGCATTGAAAAAGAAGGCTACGCCTTCGAAACACGTTGGCCAGCAGGGACCTGGTGAGGTTCTCCCTATGCTCAAGTGTTTGGAGAGTTTGGAAGAGCGTAACCAAGTTGAGTTGCCTGAGAAGGGCTTATACTACCTATGTTTGTGAGTAATATTTATTTAATTATATTTTAAATAAAAATTGTGGGATAATGCACTAGACCAGTGCACCCTCTTTCTTCGATCTGTATTTACTATGTATATCCCATACCTGATGGACCACTGTGATTACCACACTATTCGTGCACCAGCAGAGACTGAAATACCTAATACCCCCAGGTATGAAGAAGCATGTGACTCACCATTTGGGATGGTGCTAGGCAATTCACCCGTGCTTTCATATGGGAAGTGTCCATTTGAAGCCATAACCTGAGTTACTAATACCTTTAAGTGAGTGGCTTCTCCCGCCCCCATTAGCCAAATGGAATTACAGGAGAATTAAAGTGGATGAAAACCCACATTTTTTCTTTCTTTTTTTTGATGTCACAATGTAGAGTATAAGATTTCCTATCATCTGTGCCCAGTCTTGCCACACAGAGTTAATCCAGCTCTGAGCAATCCTCTTTTATTGTTCAGTAAAATATACACTATTGCTACACCATTGGAACACTATACACTATTGATGCTATTATTACACAATTACTACTTTTGATACACTATGTATTAGTATTACTGTACCATTGACTCATTATACAATATTGATACTATTAATACACTATAGACTATAGGCACATCAGGGCACGGGGGAAAACATCAGGGAACATTGGGGCTCATCAGGGCACATTAAAGCACATCAGGGCACATCGGGGCACATTAAAGCACATCAGGCCACATCAGGGCACATTAAAGCACATCAGGGCACATTGGGGCACATTAAAGCACATCGGGGCATATTGGGGTACACCAGGGAATATTGGGGCCCATGAGGGCATATTGGGGCAAATCAGGGCATATTGGGGCACACCAGAGCACATTGGGGCACATCAGGGTATACTGGGGCACATTGGGGCACATCAGAGCACATCGGGGCACATCAGAGCATGTGAGGGCATATTGGGGCACATCAGGGCACATTTTGACACATCAGGGCATATTTGGCCACGATAGGGCATATAGGGCGTTTACTAGCCAGCATGCAGAGAAGCGCAGGAAGCGTCTTTAAAAGTTCTCTCTCATGTCACGGACTTACAGAGAAAAACCTTAGTCCATTCCGCCCCCTTGCTGTGAGTGACAGGTTATTTACATATCTCATGCACTGGCCCCACCCCCACTCCTTTTCTGAAGTCATGTGGTTACTTTTCTGGATTTTGACTGGATGTTAGTGATCATAGCAGAATTCAGTGTACGGAATACACAGGAAAAAATGCATGTTGACAAGGGGAGTATAGAGGTGGGCGGGGAGTCTACTGACATCTTCAGACAACAGATCCACCCACAGAATCTGCAGTTTTTTCGGGTAAGGATACATGCAGGAGGCATCTATACCCCTATAGATCAGCACTATGGAAGTAGTTTAGAAAAGATGAGAGTGGGTTTACATCCACTTTAAGGTAGGGTAGGTAGGTGCTCCTGTATAGGAAGAGGACAGCTTTAGCTTTGCCCAGCATGGAGAAATCTGAACTCCATGTAATTTTTTTTTTTTATTGCATACCTCCATTGGTCTAGCTTGGATCAATGGAAGTATGCATAATTCATACCTGAGGGGCTGCTGGAGAAGCTGAGAAAAGCTATAATAGTGTGCACAGCTGTAACAATGTGAACTGCCATGATTCTCCAGGTCTTGTCGTAAGTGCCTCCCTCACTGCACACTGACCACAGGGAGTCACTTGCTCAGCACTACCACCATTCACAGAACGACTTGTATTTATTTCAATGAATACAAGAAGTTCTCCTATTGGACAGGGGGGGGGGGGGGGTTGAAGCACCTAATTAGAGCAAAAAGGCGTGATAGGGGTCAAAAAAGGTAAACAGCGAGCACCTGCAGTTTACCCAGCTGTGTTAGAACAGTGACTGAATATTCACTTTCCTAACACTGAATTGCCTCTCCGGCAATCAGGTGCTCATGGCGAGGGGGGTCACAGTGGTGGCATTAGCTGGCAAAGCGGCAGAATTCGATGGGCACAGTGGCAGTATTTGATGAGCACAGTGGCAGGATTTGATGGGCACAGTGACAGCATTTGATGGACACAGTGGCTGCAATTGATGGGCACAGTGGCAGCATTTGTTGGGCACAGTGGCTGCAATTGATGGGCACAGTGGCTGCAATTAATGGGCACAGTGGCAACATTTGGTGGGCACCGTGGCTGCAATTGATGGGCACAGTGTCTGAAATTAATAGCACAGTGGCAGCATTTGATTGCACAGTGGCAACATTTAATGGGCACAGTGGCTGCAATTGATGGTACACTGGCAGCATTTGATGACACCATGGCTGCAATTGATGGGCACAGTGGCAGCATTTGATTCCACAGTGGCAGCATTTGATGGACACAGTGGCTGCAATTGATAGGCACGGTGGCAGCATTTGATGCCACAGTGGCAGCATTTGATGGACACAGTGGCTGCAATTGATGGGCACAGTGGCAACATTTGGTGGGCACAGTGTCTGCAATTGATGGGCACAGTGTCTGAAATTGATAGCATTTGATGGCACAGTGGCAACATTTGATGGGCACAGTGGCTGCAATTGATGGTACACTGGCAGCATTTGATGACACCGTGGCTGCAATTGATGGGCACAGTAGCTGCGTTTGATGGCAAAGTGGCTGCAATTGATAGGCACAGTGGCTGTATTTGATAGCCACAGTGGCTGCAATTGATGGGCACAGTGGCTACAATTAATGGGCACAGTGGCTGCAATTGATAGGCACAGTGGCTGTGTTTTAAGGGCACAGTGAGGCTGCAATTGATAGTGTTTTTTCTAAAAAAAAAAAAATTACCCCCCCCAAAAAAAGTTGTGCACCAGCCACCACTGAGCACATTATAATTATAGAGGATTTTATAAAGTGTCAACAGTTTGCACAAAGTTTAAGGGAGATGGTACAGTTCTAACACAATTCAGTACAAGAAGGTTATCTGGATAGAATAAGCAGCTCACTGTATCGCTGTTCTTGCTTCCATAGTTGCATTTTTTTTTCTTTGCAATATGTTTTTTTTATACTTTTATGGGTTAGCGTTTGTTTCTACCAGGGATGGAGAGATCTGCCATGTGCCGTACTTTCAGACCTTCCCATTAAGCTCAGTAATTTTTCTTCAATGCACTCCCCAGATATCTACACATATTTTAGACACTCTGTCTAAAATCCTTTGCTGCAAGGGTGATATTAATTTAAAACTCGAGAAGTTAAAAGCTTGTCTGCAACTGCTCAGCAGAAATGTGTTGTGCGCGTATAATAAATGTACTCAGTAGAGGTAGACTTGCTGTCTTTTCTATGGCTCTCCGGTGATGGCACACAATGGTGCTTAGAAGGATGATGCATCTGGCTGTGTAAACGAAACCTTCCCATTTAAAAGGATTCAAATATCTCTGCGGCAGCCATGTGAACACATATTAAGCTCTGAACGCTCCCAGCCCACTGTAGGAATGAATAGAGAGATTAGAAACCTGGAGATAATTTGCTAATGAATATCAATTTCGCATTTTGGCATCCTTGAACTGCAATTCATTTGCTAATAAAATCGAAATTTGGCCAAACTTCTTTGGCATTGATCCCAGGCCAGAGGGGAATCCAGTGTTTCACAAATCAATAGCGTTGTTTCCCTCGTTGACCCGGGATTGGACAAACACGGAGGATGATATTGTAATAACGATAGCAGGCTCATTCAAGAAAACAGTGCTAGGAGCAAAAGAAGAGGCATCACTTCTCATGGGGGGGACCATGGGGGGATTTCTGCCCCATAATAAAACAGGGCCAATTCCTACCACTTCTTTACTGCCCAGTAATGGGTGAAGGTCCCTTTAACCACTCAACCCCCAGAAGATTTACCCCCCTTAATAACCGGGTCGTTTTTTTCTTTCTGGCACTGCGTTGCTTTAACCACTTGCTTACTGGGCACATAAACCCCCTTCGTGCCCAGGCGAAATTTCAGCTTCCGGCACTGCGTCACTTTAACTGACAATTGCGCGGTCGTGCGACGTGGCGCCCAAACAAAATTGCCGTCCTTTTTTCCCCACAAATAGAGCTTTATTTTGGTGGTATTTGATCGCCCGTGCGGTTTTTATTTTTTGCGTTATAAACAAAAAAAGAGCGACAATTTAAAAATATATATATATATATTTTACTTGTTGCTATAATAAATATCCCAATTTTTTTTTTTTTTAAACTTTTTTTTTTCTCAGTTAAGGCCGATACGTATTCTTCTACATATTTTTGTAAAAAAATAAATAATAATTTGCATTAAGCGACTGTTTTGCGCAAAAGTTATAGTGCCTACAAAATAGGGGACAGAATTATGATTTTTTTTTTAATATTTTTTTTTTACTAGTAATGGCGGCGATCTGCAATTTTTATTGGGACTGCGACATTACGGCGGACACATCGGACACTTTTGACACATTTTTGGCGCCATTCACATTTATACAGCGACCAGTGCTATAAATATGCACTAATTACTGTATAAATGTGACTGGCATTGAAGGGGTTAACACTAGGGGGTGAGGAAGGGGTTAAATGTGTATCCTACATAGTGTTCTAACTGTGTGGGGGGAGGGGGGTGACTGGGGGAGGTGACCGATGCTGTGTCCCTATGTACAAGGGACACAGATCGCTCTCCTCTCTCCCTGACAGGACATGGAGCTCTGTGTTTACACACAGAGCTCCACGTCCCTGCTCTGTCACCGCCGATCGCGTGTAACTGACGGACACCACGGCCGCCGGGTACACGCATCGAATCCTCGGCGATGCGACGGCACTGTTTTTCCCCGCTGCGCGCCACGCAGTGGCGCGCGCGGGGAATTACAAAACATTGACGTCCAAAGACGTGACCCCGGCGCCTCAGGTCCGCGCTGTTGCCGTCTTTCGACAATGACGCGGACCTGAAGTGGTTAACCACTTCCGGTGGCGGTTGGTGGTTTTTTGTTTGGGGGGGGGGGGTGGCAACTCAATCCACCCCATGAACATATTCCCCAGCACACCATGGATCGTAGATTACGTCCAAAAATGTATTGCAAAAGGAGCATCACAAAAAATGCAAAGTTTCGAGGCCACGCAGGACCTCTTCGTCAGGCAAGAGCCGTTTCTCCAGGAATGTGTGCGATTGGAATATTGACTGAAAACCCCCCATACCCCCCCTGGTTCACTGGCACTTACCCCATCTAGACGGCGGGGATCGGCATTGGCGGGTATCCGAGGAGCAGCGGCTGGGATTGGGCATCCGAGGAGCGGCGGTAGGGTTCTACCTGTTCAGGATTTACCTGGAATGTTCGGGTTTTGAATCATGTGTCCGGTAGGGTGAGCCCATGATTCAAGGGATTGGCCGTGGACAGACGTACACCAGGAGTGGCGTGAGAAGGCATGGAGGACGCCACTGTTCAATTTTAATGCTCGTTTTGTCTTTTTTGCATTTAAGCGCAACTATTTTTAATAAATGTCCTGCTGATTTTACATACTTCACTATTGGAGGTCCTCTTTCTGTCCATCTGTTCCCCCGGGCTTGAGCATTTTAGGTACTCTGTTAAGGGACCAGTGTTGCATCTGCCTCTACCAGGGGATATTGAGGAGACTGCTGTGTGGTGATATTTACCATTGATTGCTGATTATACCCCTCATTGAGGTGAGAGTTCTGGGAGACCAGACTGCTGTCTTTGGTGAAGCTCCATTTCTCTTGGGAATAGTGGATATCTCTCAGCAGTCTACTTGCAATTTACACTTAAGGACTTTGACACCTTTATTTTCCAGTGGAATCATTTTGATCACCTCTATCACTTACTATATACACCTATTTAGGTGTCTGCATATATATACAACACTGGGATTAGGAGGGCACAGTATAGGTTCTGGTATGTTTACCGGGACACAACCATATTGGGACAGTTTAGTAAAAGACATGACTGTCCCAGCAAGTTGGCAAGTATGATGTAATGCAAGATTATTGTGGGGGGCCCCCCATGTACCTGGGGCTCCTGGAGTGCCCAGGAGTGCCCTTGCATTAAGATGGCCCTAGATTTACCCCCCTTTATAACCAGACCATTTTTTGCTTTTTGGCACCACGTTGCTTTAATCACTTCCAGTGGCGGTTGGTAATTTTTTGTTGGGGGGACGGACGGCAACTTAAACCACCCCGCTGCAACTCAAAACCCCCCCAAACCCCCCCCTGGTCCACCGACACTTACCCCATCTAGACAGTGGGGATCAGCGGGCATCCGAGGAGCAGCGGCTGGGATTGGGCGTCCGAGGACCGCCGGTAGGGTTCCACCTGTTCAGGATTCAACCAGACTGTTTGGGTTTTAAATCATGTGTCCATGTCTCAGTCAACCTGAATGTTAGGTAGGTAGGGTGCATTAATGCCTCAGCTGTCCTAGACTCTTCCTCCTGATTGGCTGAGACACAGCAGCGGCATCATTGTCTCCCACTGCTGTCAATCAAAGTCAGTTAGCCAATGAGGAGAGAGAGAGAAGGGTCAGGCTGAACCGCGGCTCCGTGTCTGAATGGACACACAGAGCAGTGGCTCGGGTGCCCCCATAGCAAGCTGCTTGCTGTGGGGACACTCGGCAGGAGGGAGGGGCCAGGAACGCTGGTGAGGACCAACTTAATCCTACCTACCTAACATTAAATTAAAATTGATGTAAACTCACTTTCATTCTTTCTAAACTACTGCCATACTGCTGATCTATAAAGATATAGATGCCTCCTGCATGTATCCTTACCTGTCAAATGTCTCTTCTCTGTCTGTTATAAGCATTGAAAAACTGCAGATTCTGTGGGTGGGTCTGATGTCTGGAGCTCGATGGGTGGAGTCATAATGTCATAATGTCAGTAGACTCCCCGCCCACCTCTACACTCCCCTTGTCAACATGCATTTTGTCCTTGAAGAGATCATAAATCCTGCCTCTTGCGTCCAATCACTGTGCTGTGATTCGTTACAGCACAAGTTAATTTGCTCTCATGTTGTAAAGCGCTGCGTAAATTGTTGGCACTATATAAATCCTGCATAATAATACTAATCTCATAGCTGCCTGAAGAGGCGAGAGTGGCGTGGCTTTATTTTTCGTTTCCGTCAGAGAAATACAAATTGTGTTGTTTTTAATAAAGCTTGAATTAAGTTCCTTTTTTATTAAAAACGTATTCCACCTCACCTGATCTGTGCCTGCTATACTTAATCTGAGACGTATGCCCGATTCTTACCAGCGTCTGGCAAGTCTTTGCCTGGGGTCAGAAAAGCTTGCCCCGTGCCCCTCACTGAACCATTTCCTAATAATGGCATGCAAATAATGCCTATTAGCCTTTCCTCGAATAAAAACCTACATAAGCATTATCTGTAGGTGTCCAATTAGAGCAGCTGGTAATAGATTCAGGCTAGAGGCAGGCTGGTGGGTAAACAATACAGCCCTTTAGTCATGGGTCAGTGGAGAAAATTACATTGCATGTTGGGTATTGTGATGTTGGTTCAGGACCCTTGTAGAAACGACTTCCACTCATACAGCTTAATCATCTAATTACCAGAGTAACACTACACATACCGCCGCAACCACGCCGCCTGAATATACACGCCAAAACTCAATTACCAAGGTACATTAACCTGTAGATTAGAGTCACAAACTACTACTTAAATGATATGCATTAATAAAATGTAATTAGCTTTTATTGGGAAAATATACTACACTGATAAACAGAATGTGCGTTCAGAAACCTCGTAGGGTAGGTGGTGTTTATCCTCAACAAAGATCATTTCGCCTGGATGAGGATTAGCGAGAACCACTTGTTTGTTAAATCCAGTGCTGTGCACCCTGTGTGCATCCAGTGCTGTGCATCCTGTGTGTGTTCAGTGCTGTGCGTCCTGTGTGTGTCCAGTGCTGTGCATCCTGTGTGCGTCCAGTGCTGTGCATCCTGTGTGTGTCCAGTGCTGTGCATCCTGTGTGTGTCCAGTGCTGTGCATCCTGTGTGTGTCCAGTGCTGTGCATCCTGTGTGTGTCCAGTGCTGTGCGTCCTGTGTGTGTTCAGTGCTGTGCGTCCTGTGTGTGTCCAGTGCTGTGCGTCCCGTGTGTGTCCAGTGCTGTGCGTCCTGTGTGTGTCCGGTGCTGTGCGTCCCGTGTGTGTCCAGTGCTGTGCGTCCTGTGTGCATCCAGTGCTGTGCATCCTGTGTGCGTCCAGTGCTGTGCATCCTGTGTGTGTCCAGTGCTGTGCATCCTGTGTGTGTCCAGTGCTGTGCATCCTGTGTGTGTCCATTGCTGTGCGCCCTGTGTTTGTTCAGTGTAATGGCCCCTGTGTGGCCAGGGCTGTGCACCCGTATGCAGTGTTGTGCCCGTTGTACCCCTGTGTGTGTAGTTCTGTACTCCCCCTGTGTGCCTGTGTGTGTCCAGCTAAGTGCATCCTGTATTTATCCCTGTGTATGTGGTGCTGTGCTCCCTGTGTATAAGGCGCTGTGCTCCCTGTGTATGTGGTGCTGTGCTCCCTGTGTATGCGGTGCTGTGCTCCCTGTGTATAAGGCGCTGTGCTCCCTGTGTATGTGGTGCTGTGCTCCCTGTGTATGCGGTGCTGTGCTCCCTGTGTATGTGGTGCTGTGCTCCCTGTGTATAAGGCGCTGTGCTCCCTGTATATGTGGTGCTGTGCTCCCTGTGTATGGGGTGCTGTGCTCCCTGTGTATAAGGCGCTGTGCTCCCTGTGTATGTGGTGCTGTGCTCCCTGTGTATGCGGTGCTGTGCTCCCTGTGTATAAGGCGCTGTGCTCCCTGTGTATGTGGTGCTGTGCTCCCTGTGTATGTGGTGCTGTGCTCCCTGTGTATAAGGCGATGTGCTCCCTGTGTATGTGGTGCTGTGCTCCCTGTGTATGCGGTGCTGTGCTCCCTGTGTATAAGGCGCTGTGCTCCCTGTGTATGTGGTGCTGTGCTCCCTGTGTATGTGGTGCTGTGCTCCCTGTGTATAAGGTGCTATATGTACAATGCAGTACACCTGTAAAGGGCCCGGTGGTCCGCAGGGGCCCGGATGGCACAATTTGCTGTGATAGCCCCCCACCCACTGCTTCTCAACTTGTGGAATCCCCCCTGGTTCTCTGCTCCAGGGGGCCATGCCTGAAGCTGTGTAAGGGCCCCCAAAATTCCTGATGGCGGCCCTGCTGCTAATAAAAGGGGTCTCTGTAATTTTAAGAACACTCGTCTGAGAACTGTCAGAAAACTGATACTCTTTGAAGCTCCCTTTCATTATGACAACAAAAAAAAAAATCCTCAGATTACATCCTAATCAAGCTCCCCAGAGTACACCAGGTTCAGACCTGATAAGCAATTCAAGGAACCTGCAGCTAAAAGTACCACTTATGTAACAGACCAGTGTAAGGAGTACAAGAATACCATTATATGGAACGGCCGGCCGGGGCCATCATAAATCATCAATAACAGCTCTACGTTGAAGTAATTATGTCAACATGCTTTTAGTCCAGTGGCCACTTTTAACACTTACCTGTGGTCATGAAATATTAGTTAAAATTCAAAGTACTAATACAATAATTTACAAAGCCATCCACAGCTCGGCCCCCGGCTACTTGACTAGTGTAGTTCTGATAGCCACAACCTCTCTTGACCCCCCATTGTTACCCCCCCTTTACCATCATACCTCACCCCTTTTACCCAGTAACGAGATCGACACAGTAAATTGGAGTAAAATTGGCCACAACAGCCATTTTATTTTATAACCAAAATGTAATATTTAACCAAAATTTAAATAATTTCAAACAATTCCAAACTTTATTTCTTAACAATAATTTCCCAAACCACTTAATTATTAACACCAGTCTCAATTGGTCTTTGACAGTAAACCCCATTAACCTTTCCTTTAACACCACACTGCGGTACCATTACCATACCCGGCCTCCAGCCGACTCCAGCTCGGAGACACCACCTTTTTAACCCGCAGTGCACCGTACCGTATACCAGCGGACACCGTTCCTCTGAAATAACCCCATAAGGGGGCCATCCCACCGATGAGCCCCCCAACCATTTCCATTCCATCTGTTAACTGTCACCATCAAAGACCAAGGACACCACCACAGCCCGAAAGGGGAAAACCACTTACCCTTACGGGCCCCTCCACACCCGCAGGGCCCTCTGAATCCCCTCCTGAACACCAAGCACCCATAAATCCATACCTACATCAGTTAGGTGAACACCATCCCTGAGTAGGTATAGCCCCATGTTCAACTCCAACTCCATGTGTCGAACCACTAACCCCCCATGCTTAGCCACAAACCTCCCCAAAACCTTGTTTACTTTGGTCCTCCCCTTGTTGACTCGATCCACTGACCTTGCCATGCGCCACGTGGTACGTGCAACAATGTCGGCCACACGATCAACATCCCCGGGAAAAAAACCCGGAACGTCAAGACATCCGCCTTAACAGCCGAGATCAAATCCCCTATGGGTCTTATCCATGGGCGTCCGCTCCATAAGGCAACGGGGGTCGGTTGCCCCCCCCTGGAATTTAAGAACTGCAGGGGGTGTCAGGCCGGCACCCCCCGCGAATGAATATCAGCGCGGGGGGTGATCAGCGCGAGTGTCTTTGGGTATAACAAGTGAGCTACTGGTTGCTGGTGACATGGTGGTGCCCTGGTGTTGCTGGTGACATGGTGGTGCCCTGGTGTTGCTGGTGACATGGTGGAGCCCTGGTGTTGCTGGTGACATGGTGGTGCCCTGGTGTTGCTGATGACATGGTGGTGCCCTGGTGTTGCTGGTGACATGGTGGAGCCCTGGTGTTGCTGATGACATGGTGGTGCCCTGGTGTTGCTGATGACATGGTGGTGCCCTGGTGTTGCTGGTGACATGGTGGTGCCCTGGTGTTGCTGGTGACATGGTGGTGCCCTGGTGTTGCTGGTGACATGGTGGTGCCCTGGTGTTGCTGGTGACATGGTGGTGCCCTGGTGTTGCTGGTGACATGGTGGTGCCCTGGTGTTGCTGGTGACATGGTGGTGCCCTGGTGTTGATGGCGATGTGTGTATGTACATTAGTCTTGCCTAGCGCTAGTGGTTGAAGAAAGGGTAAAATGCGACTGTGTATTGCCGCTGCTGATGCGCCCCCCCCCCCCTGAAAACATTTCAGCGGACGCCCATGGTCTTATCCCCAAGTCGTTTCCCCCGACGTGTAACAATAACACATCTGGGGGTCGATCGAGCCGAGCATAGCGCTGCACCTTGGGCAGCACCCTGCCCCACCCCATCCCGGGGATACCCAACCACCTAATCGTTGCCTCCCGCCTGGAAATCCCCAACTGCCTCCCATCTGGCCTAGCATCTACTCTCCTGGCCCCCCAGACAAACATAAGAATGCCCCATGATCCACACGAGGCGTGCCTGCCTTCCACCTGAAAAACACAATGACAATAGTGACAATCAAGAATCACGCATTCCCGCACATAACATCCCGGAACCTGTGACTTTCTGAACACAAAACACATCCCCCAACCACTGGTAAACCATCACCATATGTGTGCATACATAAGACCGAAATCTCCTTGATTCCCATCTCCCAATCCTTTTCACAGCCGCCTCATCCAACCCGCACCGGGACGCTTCAGTCGGCGCCCCAATACGGAAGGAGTGCGAGGCAAACAGACGTTCATCGAACCCCACAGACTTTAAAAAATTTCCTAAAAATCGCTACAAATTGAAACCACAAAATACACCACTAACCAGCCCATCTCCACCTCCCCCAGCTCAGCGTCCGTCAGCCGTTTGAAACCTGCCCAATCGTCCCATACCTTAGCGTACGCAGCCCACGTTGCCCCACTCGCCGACCTCCTGATCCAGTTTGCTGCGACTCCAATGCAATTCCCCACAACCACCCCGGGCAAGGGACCCCTTCCGCATCCACTCGTGGAGCCAGCTCCCTGAACTTGTCCCACTGAAACCGAGACAAGGCGTCAGCGAGTCTGTTATCCACACCCGGGATGTGCACCGCATACAGAAAAATATTCCACTGTAAACAGCGCAACACGAGGTGGCGCAGCAACCGAACCACCGGCAAAGATGACCCGGTGTTTGCTAGTGTTTTAACCACTGTCCTCTCTTATTGTCCCCATACCAGAACTCTTCCTATGTCTTCTACACTATTTAAACCAGAGCACCACTCTTGTTTTCCTCTTCTGCTGCTCAGCCAACTTAGAATGAGATTAAATGTTCTCAACTTCTCTGCACTATTACTTTACCCAAAACATCCATTGCATGCACAGAGAGAGGCACAGTGACTCTGCATACTTATTTATTTTAAATGCCTGATTAAAAATTAATGACAACAGGAAGTGAGGAGAGGGAGAGGACTGAGATAAATAATGGAATCCAGGATCTACTCCTAGCAGGCTGTGGAGAAGTGTTAACTGCTGAGATTTTATATTTAGAGGATAGTGTGGGCTCTAGCTGAAAACACTATTTGGGAATAACTAAGCGGCTCATGACCGTGGAGGAAATCTTGGCTACAATAGAGGCTTTATACTTTGTGAGGAATTGACATTCACATTGTGAACATCTGCATGTTTTTTTGTACATGGCTGAACAATGTTTATTGTACATTATAACTGGGCTGATTTCAGGCATAAGTGGGCCAAGGGCAAAAATGAAACATGTAAGTCCTGCTATAAAACCAAAGGGTAGCAGAATCCCTGAAAAATACACTTTTAAGAAACAGTTTTGACATGTTAAGGACCGATCCTCAGTGATAAACACCCAATATGCCTGACCTCCACCACATACCCCTACTTACCCCAATAAAACGACTGACAAAGTTGTGGAGTAAAATTGGCCTTACGGCCTATTTATTTAACAATTTCTATACTTAACATAAATAACCATTTTAAATAACATTATACACATTTTCCAATATCTTGGTGGTCTAGGACAGGGGTCTCCAAACTTTTCAAACAAAGGGCCAGTTTATTGTCCTTCAGACCTTAAGAGGGCCGGAGAGTGTGGACAGAAAGGGCAGAAATGTCTCCGGCCTGGCATCAGTGAGAAATATGGCCTCAGGGTTGGCGGTCAAAGAGGAGGAGTATTGCCCCTGTAAGGAGGAGGAGTTGTATCCCGTCATTGGTATGGGTGGAAGAAATAGTGACCAATTGTTGGTGTCAGTGGAAGGAATAGTACCCCAAGGGCCGGATAAAAGCATGCAAAGGGCCGCATCTGGCCCTCGGGCCACAGTTTGGAGACCCCTGGTCTAGGAGACCACAACTCACAAATTGGACACTGGGACAAAACTATTTAACTTAAGCCTTAGTCGCAAGACAATGGCTCAGAGGCAGTACACATGTCCGCAGTGACCTACCATTTCCCCCCTATCTGATCAACCCTTATTAACCGAAAGGTACCCGATAACCCCATACCACCTATGGGTACCACCATTTTACTAAAACTTCCAGCCTTTTCCTCCTCTTCCAGAGACCCAACACTTGGGGACGGTGGGTGGGACGCTTCTTCCTCACTGTAAAATGGAGGACTGACGAAACCTCACTTGCTTCACTGGCTAACTCTCCCAGCAGCACCTCCTGACCCGGACTACTCCCCTTTTCTTAGTGGAGAACCATTACTGCCACTATCTGCTGCACTGTTCCTCCCTGTCATGCCATCCCTCCGCCTATTGTTCCTCTTTCTGCTCCGTGACTCTCTTTCTTTCTTCCTGTGGCCCTTGGGGCACTAGTTCATCCACTAAAACCAACAATGGTACATAATTTCCCCCACTGACACCAACAAAGGGGGGGGGGCGATTCCTCCCAATGACACCAACGGTGGGGCACGATTCATCCCACTGACCCCAAAAATGGGGCACAATTCATCCCTCTGACACCAACAATGGGTGCCAATGACATCAATGATGGGACACAAATCCTCCCAATAACACCAAAGACGGGGCACAATTCCTTCCACTTACAGCAACAATGAGGCACAATTTCTCTCACTGAAACAAACAATGGGGCATTATTTTTTCCCACTGACATTGAGACCGTTTCTTCTCCCCCCCGGCCACAGTCCGGCCCCTCTTAAAGTTTGAGGAACAGTAAACTGGCCCTTTGTTTAGAACGTTTGGAGACCCCTGTGCTAGTACATCTAAAGCCTCATACACATGATCGGACTTCAAACAAACTTTTGTCCGGGAGTTGGCGGGGCACACCCATAGCATACACACGCTCTGACTTTTCTGCAAACTTTCCCAAAACTTTCCCAACATCACATGGTTTTTGTGATCTTTTCTGCTCTTTACTGCCACCCTTTGGTCAATTTCTGCTATTGTTGGTTGATTTTAACATTGGTTCTGGGCATGTGTGTTTGTACTTTGGACAAATGTCTGATGGATTTCTGTACACATGGTTGGACTTTGCACCATTGGACTTTTGTTGCTAGAAAAGTTTGTTCGTTTGCAGAGCAAACTTTTGTCCGATGAAAACAAAAAAAGTTTGTCCGATGGAGCGTACACACGGTTGGATTTTTTTGAAAACTTGCTCATTTTGAATTGTGTTGGCAAAAAGTCTGGGCCTTAACACTCCCCTCCCTTGAAACTGAAAATGCTGCTGACCAAAGGTGCCCCCTGTGCTCTTTCATCCAGAATGGGGGCAATCTAACACAGAAGGTGAAAACAGAGGAAAAAAATCCTTAAAAAAGAAAATGAATGCAGCCACCACATCTAATAATTTGCATTTTTGGTTTTAATACCGCTTTAAAGTAGTACTGAGGCAGGAAGAAAAAATGGAGCCTGTTGCAAACTATATTTCCCAAAACTGGAGAGTACAACATCTGGTGCAGCTGTGCATGGTAGCCAATTAGCTTCAAGGTTTTATTGTTAAAGCTTAATTGAACAAGATGAAGTTAGGAGCTGATTGGCTACCATGCACAGCTAGACCAGATTCTGGGTGCCCCCCCCCCCTTTAGTAAATCTCCTCTTTTGCAGGCTATATTAAATTTCCACACATTGTCAAGTTGTCATGCTGACTTGTTGAAGTGGCAAGTACACATTTTACTTTAATGACGAGAACATAACTAACGCAATCACAGACCGGCAACCCTCTTATGGGCCCCACAATGAGTTACACCCTAAGAAATGCCCTCATTGACCTTCTTTATCTGACTCAGCATTGCACTGCATGTTGCCACACTGTGTACCATAAGTAAGAACATAAAAGGACCAGTGACAATGGCATTCTGTAATTATTCATTAGCCTCGTCCATCTTCAGAATATGGGCTAGATTCAGTAAGAAGATACGTCGGCGTATCTCGAAATATGCCGCGTAACTTCTAAGATGCGCCGGCGTATCTTTTTTCTGTATTCAGAAAACAAGATACACCAGAATTTAGCTAAGATCCGACCGGCGTATGTCTCTTTTGCCGTCGTATCTTAGTTGCATATTTACGCTGGACGCTGGGTGGCGCTTCCGTCGATTTATGCGTCTAATATGCAAATGAGCTAGATACACCGATTCACGAACGTAGTTGCGGCCGGCGTATCTATTTGCATCGTTTACGTTAGACTTATGAGGCGCAGCCAATGTTAAGTAAGGACATCGGGACAGCGTTGTATTGTACATTCGTTTACGTCGTTTGTATAAGTCGATTCAGAATTGGGCGTAAGTTACGTTCACGTCGTTTTCATTGACTATTTGCGACGTGATTTGGAGCATGCGCACTGGGATACGTTCACGGCTGGCGCATGCGCAGTACGTTCAGCGCGTCATTTACGTGGGGTCAGTGTTAATTTTAATACAACACGCCCCCACCTGCCCTATTTAAATTACGCGGGGATACGCCGGCCCATTTACGCTACGCCGCCGCAACTTACGGAGCAAGTGCTTTGTGAATACAGCACTTGCCTGTAAAAGTTGCGGAGGCGTAGCGTAAATAGGATATGCTACGCCCGCACAAAGATACGCTCTCCATCCTAAATCTAGCCCTATATGTCTAAATTTGAGTATAGCCTCACATAATATAGGTAATATATCAAAAAGGTAGTACCATCATCCAAATTAATATAGGAAAACTGGATGAAGTGGAGGTATGGGGGCAGTTGCTGATGCTGACCAAACCACACATAACCACCTACAAGGGGAAGGTAATGGACTATCTCGGTACTGATATAACGGTAAAAATACTGTTTAACCACTTAAGACCCGGACCAATGCGCTGGTAAATGACCCAAGGTGTTTTTGCGATTCGGCACTGCGTCGCTTTAACAGACAATTGCGCGGTCGTGCGACGTGGCTCCCAAACAAAATTTGCGTCCTTTTCTTCCCACAAATAGAGCTTTCTTTTGGTGGTATTTGATCACCTCTGCGATTTTTATTTTTTGCGCTATATACAAAAATAGAGCGACATTTTTGAAAAAAAAACACTATTTTTTACTTTTTGCTAAAAAAAAAATCAAATAAACTAAATTTTAGTCAAACATTTAGGCCAAAATTTATTTAGCCACATGTCTTTAGTAAAAAAAAAAATTGCAATAAAAAAAAATAGCTACCTAGCGGGAACAGCGACACTAATACAGCGATCAGAAAAATGATCGCTTAGTAACGCTGGCAATAGGGAGTGAAAGGGTTAACTAGGGCGGTGATCAGGGGGTTAAAACTTTATTAGGGGGGGTGGGGGGGCTATCCTAAACCTAACAGTAACTGTTTTTTACACTGCCTGTCACACTGACACTAAATACAGTGATTAGATCACTGCATTCAGTGACACTGTGACAGGGGGGTGGGGGGGGGGCGATCACAAGGGGTTAATATGCCTATGTGAGTGTGTGTCAGTGTTGTGTTGGTGCACACTTACTTGTCATGTCTTCTCTCATCAGCAGCGCTGGGAAACAGCGCTGCGATGAGAGAATACATAATTTCCTCCTTCCTGTGTAAACACAGGAGGAGGAAGTGACAGGTTGGGAGCGCGCTCCCATTGGCTGGGAGCGATCGCGGGGGGGCGGGTATTCGCCGACATCCGCCCCCAGATCCCGGATCGCTCCCGGAGCCAGGGGGACCCCCGCACGCCACGGAGGGGGTCCCGATGGGACCCCCGAACCGCACTTAGGCGAGGACGTAAATTTACGCCCTTGTGCCTGTACGTGCCATTCTGTGGCCGTATATGTGCGTGCGGGGGTCCTTAAGTGGTTAATACATGTAGCACTACCCCCGAAGGAGCTGCTGGTTTGTTTTGCTTTATTTACCAAATGTGGTAAAAGAATAACAAATAGTAGTTGAAGAGGTGGAAGGGTAATAGGAAATAGGTTTGGGTGTCTAACTTTTAATCACTTAACACTCCTGCTTCCAGAAACGTAGCCAGAGTGGATCTTGTGCACCGGTATGGCCTCTCTCACTAACCTTACAGCCAGGGTGTTACATGGAAACTTCTGCAAAGTCTCTGCAACAGACCTTCCAAAAGGTGGAAATATGTTCAGTCCAGAATCCTCTCAGCACAGGATTAAGCTCCCGGATCTCTTCTTCAATATATTTTTGTGAACTCAGAACTGACAAGCGACCTTCACTCAGCCTCCCAGTAATTGTGCGTCCTTCAATGAAGTTCAAGTCCTCTCCTGAGCGTACCAGCCTTCTGCTCGGTGCTCTCCAGAATAGGTACTTCATTAAGTGGCTTCCTCCCTCTAGGACAGACAGCACAGGACCACTCCGTAAACGCAGACCCAATCTGACTACCGGGCCTACTTGGTAGATCACAGCTCCGGACCAACGTGGTCCCGGAGCCAGAAACACTTGAACACTCACCCCAGGCCAGGAGGGTCACACACGGGGGGTTCTGGGATGACTGACCAGGGACAGACGACGACCCCGAACTAATGACGTCTGTCCCTTAACTGCTTGCCTACCTGCCGCCGTCAATTTCGGAAACGTGTCAGCCCTAACATCGATTGTAGATTCAAGTGATTGTCGTGTTCTTCTGATGTTGCTGTATTTTAAGGCCTGGTTTTAAACTCCATATTGTGAGTATAATGATTGATTTTAACATTTTAATAAAATTCATTTAAGCAGTATCACACTAGGTCGGTGCGCCCTCCGTTCTTTTCTCTTTTTCACTCACAATACAGCCATGGCTGGAACAGAAGTCCAAATTTGACAAAACAATACAGTAAGAAGTAGCTAAATCTCTGACTACCCTCTAAATTTAAGGCAGCGCCATCTATAAAAGTAGCAACCCGCTACATACATATAAAACATGCAAGGGTATTTAAAGAAATTCACCACAAAAACAACTACTGACAGGTCTGCCCCGTAAGATTTCTGTTGAAATGGAGCATACATTGTTTCCTCAATTTATGCTCCACTCCAACAGAAATCTTGCGGGGGTACCCGTCAGTAGTTGTGTTTGTGGTGTATTTCTTTTAATACCCTTGCATGTTTTATATGTGTTAACCACTTCCCGACCGCCCACCGCAGGTATACGTCGGTACTTTGAAGATGGATATCTCGGTAACGGCAGCAGCTGCTGCCACAACCGAGATGTCCATCTCTTCTGTGCGCGGTCGGGTAAACGATAATGGCGGTCTCCGCAGCGGAATCGCCGCGAGATCGCCGTTATCGGTGGCGGGCTAGCGTCCCCCCCCCCCTCCCACTGCGCTCCCACGCCCTCCGCCGCTTACCGGAGCCGTCGGTAGCGGCGGAGGCGATCGGGTGCGCTCGTCTGTTCAGCGGGGATGCGAGTGAGGGAAAAAATTTCCCTCGTCCATCCCCGTAGCTCTGCTGGGCGGAAGTGACGTCAAACGTCAGTTCCGCCCAGCGTCTTAAAGATACATTTTTTTTTAAATGTCATTTGAAAAATGACATTTAAAATTTTTTTTTTTTTTTTTGCATTTTAGCCTAAATATGAGATCTGAGGTCTTTTTGACCCCAGATCTCATATTTAAGAGGACCTGTCATGCTTTTTTCTATTACAAGGGATGTTTACATTCCTTGTAATAGGAATAAAAGTGATAATTTTTTTATTTTTTTTATTTTAGTGTTAAAAATTGGTAAAATAAATACAAATAAATACGAAAACAAAAAAAAATAATTTTTAAATCGTCCCTTTACGACGAGCTTGCGCACAGAAGCGAACGCATACGCGAGTAGCGCCCGCATATGAAAACGGCGTTCAAACCACACAAGTGAGGTATCGCCGCGATCGTTAGAGCGAGAGCAATAATTCTAGCCCTAGACCTCCTCTGTATCTCAAAAAATGCAACCTGTAGAATTTTTTAAACATCGCCTATCGAGATTTTTAAGGGTAAAAGTTTGACGCCATGCCACGAGCGGGCGCAATTTTTAAGCGTGACATGTTGGGTATCATTTTACTCGGCGTAACATTATCTTTCACAATATGTAAAAAAATTGGGCCAAATTTATTGTTGTCTTATTTTTTAATTTAAAAAAGTGAATTTTTTCCAAAAAAGTGCGCTTGTAAGACCGCTGCGCAAATACGGTGTAACAAAAAGTATTGCAATGACTGCCATTTTATTCTCTAGAGTGTTAGAAAAAAATATATATAATGTTTGGGGGTTTTAAGTAATTTTATAGCAAAAAAAATGTTTTAGTCTCGTAAACACCGAATCTGAAAAACAGGCCCGGGGCTAAAGTGGTTAAACAGTATTTTTTACTGTTGTATCAGTACCGAGATAGTCCATTACCTTCCCTTTGTAGGTGGTTTTGTGTGGTTTGGTCAGCATCAGCAACTGCCCCCATACCTCCACTTCATCCATGTTTCTCATATTCTTTCTCTCCTTTTTTCTTGGTTTAATGTATTCTCTCATTTTTTTCTTTCTCTTACTCCTTGGCGGGGGGAATGGGATGAGTGGCAGTGCTGGGGTGGAGTTCTGATCAGGTGCACTTGATCAAGGTCATCTTCTGATCTGAGAACTGTAGTGGGGACTTCTAATGGCAAAAATAATCACAGGTAGTGTTACTCACTGTATCTCCAGCTACACTGTGTCTCTGACTTTGTGGTGTCTCGTAGCAGTGACACCAATGCCGAAATCAGGAGATAGTGTCTCCTCCAGCCCCTCCCACTTCACATTCCTCACCTGTCAGCTGACCTCTAGTCTCTGCCCTCCAGCCATACCACAGGCTCCAGGAACAGTCCTGCTGGGCGGTTGCAAAAGGCTGGGAGAGTGGTGCGGGCTTTCAGGAACAGCCCAGGATTTGGTGACCCCTGGCAAATCATCATTTGACCCCTGAGGGTGTCCCAACCCCCAGGTTGAGAACCACTGATCTAAGGTCTATGGCCGGCATTAATAGAGCCTCTGTTGGACTAAGCCAGATATCCCCCACCCAAGAAGAATAAAGTTGCCATTTGTACAGCTTCTAATGTTGACTGCTGATAATTTCTACTAAATATGACCTTATGGGACTTGTGTGCTGATAGACAGCTGCAGGACTTGAGCTGTTGATCAGGCCTCCCTCCAAGAAACACACCACCCCCTTATCAAACAATGGCTCCCCTTTGAAGCCCTCACTATCTCTCTCTGCTTAATGTTCAGGGCGGTCTTTAGCTCTTGAACGTGCAGTGATCGTTGTTCATCAAGATTATAGTGAACTTTGTGCTCCTGCTCAGTAGTTTATCAGTTCAACCATTAGCACGTTAAATCCCCTTATCTTCCAGATCCACAGAACATTTAAAAAGTTGAGACAAATTCCTAGAACTGTATTTTTTCTTTAAAAAAAAGTTTTGTTTTAAATATCTGGGACCCTGAACCTCCACAACAGCTGGAGGGTGCATTGTGGGACTTATAGGTTGTCACCTCAAACTCTAGACAGGTGGCGGATGGATGGCAGCAGCTTCTGTGCCGGGAGCAATTATCACTTGTCATAAGTCCCCTTTTGAAGACCCTTCTATGTTCCAAGTGCTTATCTCCACTAATCTCTGCAGGAACAACTACAGTACTGGTCCAGACAAAACGATTCGTTTTAAGGTACAACCAAAAAAAAAAAAAGGCGTTGACTTTACATGTACTGACTTATTTTGAAAGATGCCACATTTAATTGTTTTGCTTTGAATGTTTTTTTTTTTTTTTCAGCTTGATTTTTTCTTTTTTTAATTCATAGTTTTCTTAATGCTCTTAACCACTTGTCCACCGGGCCTATTTTGGCACTTCTTTCCTTCATGTAAAAATCAAATCAGAACCCCCATACATTATATTATTTTTTTAGCAGACACCCTACCCTAGGGAAAAAAATGGCGGTCATTGCAACTTTTTTTCTTGCACGGTATTTGCGTAATCATTTTTCCAACGCTTTTTTTTGGGGGGAAAAAAAAACGGTTTCATGAATTAAAAAATAACAAAAATTAGCCTAATTTTTTTGTATAATGTGAAATATGATAAATAGATACCTAACATGTCATTCTTTAAAATTGCGCACACTCATGGAATGCCGCCAAACTTTGGTACTTAAAAATCTCCCTAGGCAACGCTTAATTTTTTTTACAGGTTACTATTTTCGAGTTACAGAGGAGGTGCTAGAATTGTTGCACATGCTCTAACGCACGCGACAATACCTCACATGTGGGGTTTTAACAGCGTTTACATATGTGGGCGGGACTTACATGCGTGTTTGCTTCTGAGTGCGAGCTACCGGAAACAGGGGCGTTTTAAAATCTTTTTTTTTTTATTTATTTATTTATTTTACTTCATTTTTTAATTTTTACACTTTTTATTTTACTTTTTTTTTATCACTTTTATTCCTGTTACAAGGAAGTTAAACATCCCTTGTAATAGGGATCACTCTGACAGGTCCTCTTCATGGAGAGATGTGGGGTCAATAAGACCCCACATCTCTCCTCCAGGCTTACAAGCATGAGATTGTGAAAAAAATTCACCGATCTCATGCCCACAGCCGCGATTGCGGTTTTGTTTACTTCCGGGCAAAACGTCATAACGTCTGGGCAAGACGTCATAACGTCGCGCCTGGGCCTCCGACGGTCTTAGAGATGACTGGTGACCATCTTCGTTCTCCGGGCCCCTGATGGCATGGGAGAGCCCGGAGAAGCACTGGATGGCGGCGGGAGGGGGGGGAACGTCCCCTGCGGCTGCCTATAATAATGATCAATCGACTTTGATCATTCTTATCGTGCGCAGAATCGCCAGGTGAAGACAGTGATATTTGAATGATGCCTGTAGCGTCATATGACGTCCTCGGTTGTCAAGTGGTTAAAATAAACAGGCTATCACACAAGCAGACTTGCAAATTACAGGTAAAGGAAAATGTTGAAAACATTTATTAGCTCTGTGGGCTTTATACACAGTCCAATAATTATATGTGGTTTGTTTTGAAAATGTTTGCTTTTAGGCAGAATTAATAGATTTTTAGAAATACATACAGATATTCAGTTTTAAAATAGCATTACTTGCCCACCATAGTAGTACCCCAAAATAACTTTTTTTAATAAAGTTCTTACAATATTGCAAGCTCAGAATAAATTAGACCGCAATTAATAGTTTAAGGGTCCAAATTTATTACAAATTGTTATAAAAAAGTAAAAATAAAGTTTGTACTTTAGTATTCAACCAAGCCTTCAGTCTTTCATTAGTTACAGCGAACAACAGAAAGTTAGGTTTCCTGGTACCTGCTGTTCTCCTCCAATAATCTGGTACCAGTAGTTGTCCCAGTACCCAGGGCTGTCTTAATGAGAGGGCACACCTGGGCACTGCCCAGTGGGTCCCAGCTGTATGGGGGGGGGGGGGGCTGCAGTTTCCCCAAAGCAGCTGGTCCTTGAGCCCACACTGCCCCGAAATTGGGGGCCCCATGATGGCAGTGAGAGTGATAGATGCAAAGGGGAGGCAGTCTGCCTTCTACCTACCTAATGTCTGTTTACCTGCACTGTCATCATTGAAGGGGCTCCAGAGCATTACTTTGCCCAGGGGCCCATGATGCTATTAAGATGGCCCTGCCAGTGCCCCTCCCTTCTCCCCACTTCAAAGAATACTGTACATAGAAATGTTCGGATACGCCAGATAACCATGTTTAGAACAATCTAGCACAGGTGCCTCAGGTCAGTTGAAATGTGCCTGCTCCGCCTAGGCATTTATTTTTATTTTTCTTCTCCTTCTTTTACCCATGCAGGCCAAATGAGTTATGCCCACCTCTTAAACAAATTTAGGTCAGCAGCTACACATACTGTAGATACTGACCTTTAACATTAGGACGTTTACCTGTCCTGGAGTTGAGTGATGTCGGCACCGCAGACAATGTTTACATCGGCTGGTCGGGTGCTGCCGCAGACATTGCATGTAAGGGAACCTGGCAGTGTAGCCTTTGGCTTCATGGCCCGGTCTCTCAGAAGTGGGGACAGGATTACTGTAAAAAACTTACTCCGTCCTCCCCCCAAAAAGGTGCCAAATGTTATAGGCACTGATAAGGCACAACTGATGAGCACTGATAGGTGTTTCTGATGGGCACTGATAGGTGGCATTGATGTGCACTGATGAGGTGGCACTGATGAGGCTGCCCTGATAGGTGGCACAGAAGGGCACTGATAGGCGGCACAGAAGGGCACTGATAGGTGGCACTGATAGATAGCATTGATGGCCACTAATAGGCATGGGTAGGTGACACTGATAGGTGGCATTAATGGGCACTGAGGAGGTGGCACTGATCGGGGGCACTGATGAGGCTGCCCTCAAGGTGGCACTGAAGAGCACTGATAGGCGGCACAGAAGGGCACTGATAGGTGGCACTGATAGATAGCATTGATGGGCACTAATAGGCATGGGCAGATGACACTGATAGGCATCACCGATAGGTGGCACTGATGATGAGGCACTGAGTTGCAGAAAATAAAATTACTAGCTTCCCCCATCGACATTCAGTTTTGATGGGAGAATACCTCCCGTGGAGCTATTGTGTTCACTTGCCAGGGGTGAGTGGAAGGTGTGGGATGCCGTCCCAACGGGAGAACACACAGTGATTATTGGCAATAATCGCATTACAAATCTGACATGCTGGTTGTACCCAAGTTGATCGATCGATCAATTTGTGTACAATCAGCCTGCCCATACATGGTTTTAAAACTCACCAGTCCCTGCTGAACCTGCTGAGATTTGAATGATATCCATAACCAATCCATCTGTATTTGCTAACATAGCAACATCCACAATCCAGAGCATGCTAAGGAATACGCAATGTGAAAAATTCAAACATTATAATCAAATGCTTGAAATCAACCAGTAAGGGATATGCAGTTTGAAGATAATATTGAATAAACCTTTACTAAATCATATAGGTAAACATACAGTATAATAAAATAGCAAAAATAAATCAGGTGTGGAATTCCATTTCTGGACTAAGAGCAAACAAAAATCTTGAAAGGGTTTCTCAGCTAGGCCTGTCTTCACTTTTTATTATCATGTTTAATAACACGTTTCAGACCCCAATGTGAGGCTACCCATAGAAATAAGACAGCGCCCATAATGTGGAAATATTCCAGGTCCAGACATGAACTTTTCTAGCAATGTGCACCTGTTGTGAGGAGTCTTTAGTTATGATGTAAATCAAACCTGCACATGCACTATATTACCATTGGGACACCTGCCTTTACACGCACATGAACTTTAAAGCGGTTGTAAACCACTGGGTGTTTTGTTTTTCTTTTTCAGACCTGCAAGATAAAGACATAATGTGCTAGTATGCATCCTGAAAACAAAGCGATGCAATCTCATTGATGGAGGCAGCTTCCATCTTCACCCGTTTCCATTCCAGTTCTACGGACTCTGGTTGTGTGGCTGGGCGGAGGCGCAATGTTGTCACTCCCGCGCATTCACGGGGGAGCCGTCATTTATGGCACAGGATTCTGGAGGAATGGCCTGGGTGGCCGTTCCTTCAAAGCACAAGCACAAATGATGTCATCAGCTGCATATATGGTAAATATCTCCTAAACGGTGAGATATTTACAGTACCTATAGGTAAGCCTTATTATAGGCTTTTCTATAGGTACAATTACAGGACTGAGGTTCACTTCCACTTTAATGGCATCCCAGTCTTAGTCTGTAGGGTTCAATATTGAGTTGGCCCACCCTTTACAGGTATATCAGCTTCAACTCTACTGGAAAGGCTGTCCACAAGGTTTAGGAGTGTGTCTATGGGAATGTTTGAGCATTCTTCCAGAAGTGCATTTGTGAGGTCAGGCACTGATGTTGATTAGAAGGGCTGGCTTGCAGTCTCTGCTCATCCCAAAGGTGTTCTATTGGGTTGAGGTCAGGACTCAAGTTCCTTTATCCCAAACTCGCTCATCCATGTCTTTATGGACCTTGTCAGAATTCTGACTTTCAAGCTCAGAAATGTGTTTAATAAATTTCAGCATGGCCCAAACTATTAATCTAACAATTCTGACTTTTAAACTCAGAATTGTGTTTAAAACATTTTAGGATGGCCCCAGAGCTTTTCCATAGCAATCTAACTGGTCAGGGGGCGTACACGCGACCGAGGTTGCATTCCAGCGAGAACCTCGGCCGTGTGTACGCTCTCGGCGAGCATCCCGTCGGGAATGCCGTCGAGCAGAAATAGAGAGCATGTTCTCTATTTGCTCGACGGCCCGTCGGGAAGAATGGCTGGTTGCCATTCCTGACGGGCGGGTCGCCGAATCTGACGGCCGGCAGAGAACCTCGACGGGCGGAACAATGTGTTCTGCCCGTCGAGGTTCTCTGCTGTGTGCTTCACTGTGAGCAACAGCATTTTCATATTATGTCAGTAAGAATGTGTAACATTGGCCAAAAGTTTTGACAGTTGGAAAGGATTAGATAAGTCGTTCTCAACATTTGTATCCCTGAGGAGCACTTGAAAAAAATGTTAAGGTCTTGGGGAACCCCCCTGCTAAAAAAGTTTACATCTAAAGCTCACAGTGCTATAGCATGAATTTTCAATAAAAATTTAAAGAATGTGGCACACTTAGGCCGCGTACACACGACCGGTTTCCTCGGCAGAATTCAGCAAGAAACTCGATGGGAGACGTATTCTGCCGGTCGTGTGTACACTTTTCGCTAAGAAACCCGTCGAGGAACTCGTCGAGCCAAAAAGAGAGCATGTTCTCTATTTCCTTGATGGGCAATGGGAAAATTTGGCTAGACGCGTTTTTTGACTGCCGAACAAGGAACTCGACGGGGAAAACGATGTGTTTCGCCCGACGGAAAAAAATTTGATCGTCTGTAGCAATTTCGGCGTGCAAAATTCCGACGCATGCTCGGAAACAATTCGACTCATGCTCGGAAGCATTGAACTTAATTTTCTCGGCTCATCGTAGTGTTGTACGTCACTGCGTTCTTGACGGACGAAAGTTCAGAGAACTTTTGTGTAACCGTGTGTATGCAAGCCAAGCTTGAACAGAATTTAGTCTGAAAAACTATCCAAGGTTTTTCCAACGGAAAATCAGATCGTGTGTACGCGGCATAACAAGGATACAAACAACAATTAAACCTAACAACCTACTATATTGAAAACATTCTGGGCCAGATTCAGGTACAATTACATTGGCGCAGAGTATCAGAGATACACTACGCCGCCGTATTTTACCTGGCTCTATGACGAATTCAGGTAGATTACGGCCCGTAAGGTACGGCGGCGTAGTGTATTTCTCGCGGCGGAATTAAAATACGTTATTAGGGGGCGTGAAGCATTTAAATTAGGCGCGTCCCCGCGGCGATCGAACTGCGCATGCTCCGTTCAGAAATTTACCGTCGTGCATTGCGCAAAATAACATCGTTACGTCATTTTTTGGTTGAGTAGCGTCGTTTACGTACATTCCTATTTCCGGACGACTTACGTAAAAATTAAAAAAAGACATTGAAATTCGACACGGGAACGACGGCCATACTTAACATGGACTGTCTAAAACTAGACCAGATAAAAGCTGGAATAACTTTACGCGGCAAAAAGATGACTACAGATGCCGTAAGAGATTGCGAACGACGCTCCTAACTTTGTGGATCGTCGGAAAATGCTCATTTGCATATCCCGATGCGGAAAACAACGGGAACTCCACCCAGCGGCCGCAAAATTATTGCAGCGTAGATCCGAAGGCGTATGAACACGTAAGCCAGTCGGATTGAAGCCCGAAGCCGTCGTTTCATGGTTTGAGGCTTCAGACTAATGAAACGACGTGCGTAATTTGAAAGTACTCCGATCTAACGCGAGATAAGGGCTCTGTAAATTGGGCCCTCTATTTTTAATGCTGTGTACAGTATGTCATCATCGCAGCACTCTCTTTTTTTCACTCACTGCCATCACTTGGAGATGAAGTATGGATGTCTCATCCAATAAGAACACAAACAAGTATATAAGTCAAAGATGTTCCAATCTTTACCTATTACATATGAAGTGAACCAAATCTTATATCTGGAGTTTTACTTTAATCAGCACCACTGTTAATAATGACCTGAATCTCCGATTGATTTGACATACTTGTTTGACCTCAACTGAAAGGACATTCCACAAATACACTACATGTTTAGTAATGCAATACTTCCTTCCGAATCAAGGAGTATGCTACCCATCTCCTGTTTTATTATATACTATCCTCTGTGAAAGCTATGTTTAGATTAAAGGGCCACGTTCAGCTTAATTTAAACATAGAGAAGGTACTAACTACATTCAGTATTTATGTAAAATAATTTTTTCTGCATAGCATTAAAATATTGTCATTTTTTTCCATTTGGCTGTGAACTCTAATTCTACAGGTCAGCTGCCAGTTTAGGTTAAGGTAGAACTTTAGGCAACACGTTTTTTTTTTATTTCATTTTGGATAGAGCAAGGGAGGGTTATAATCCCTGTCAGATTTTTTTTTCCACCATCTGTGTCCCATTGGGGAGATTTCCTTTCATTTCCTGTCCCATAGCCAAAACAGGAAGTGAGGGGAAATCCCTGAAAATTAAGGGAATCTCTTTGGGACCACCAGGTCACCAGAACGAGTGTCCCCATTGAAAGATTTCCCCTTTATTAGTTTTCTAGGGACAACCCAAAATTTGAGATTTTCTTTTACTTTCTATGATAATGGTAAACAGGATGAATAGAGAGGGGACATCTCCTTAACCGGGGGCACAGGCAGCAATAAAAAACTGTTAAAAATCCCTCTCCACTTTATCTGAAACAAAATAAATAAAAAAAAATTGCTTTTAGTTACAATTTAACTACTTGCCGAGCAGCCGCCATAGAGAGTGATACTGTGGCAGGGCGGCTCTACTTCTCGAATTGCCATACCGGTATAGCACTTTGTTCAATAAATACAATAGGTGCACGCGTAGTGCCAGAGCCGATGCATGTGGCTGGTGGCCGCGATGTCCACCGGCCACCCATGATCGCTCCACAGAGAAGCTAAATGCAGGTCTGTCTGTCAATGTAAACAAAGACGGATCCCCGTTCTGACGGGAGGAGAGAGCGATCAATTGTTCCTAGTGATCATTTGTGATTACAACAAATTGTGCCACTCTGACAAAAGATGAATAATACCCTTGCTATAAGTGTAGGCCATTTACATACCTTATAAAGCCTGACTGGAATACTCTCAGGACATTGCCAAATACTCCCAGGATTTCGCTAAGTAAGGCCTAGTCGTTACTGCTCACCTCCGCCATCACAGGAGTGAGCTCTTTCTCTAAGGCCCCTTTTACACTGAGCGCTTTTGAAGAGCTTTCCTGACAGGAAAACTGCCGGGAATGCCAGCGGGAAAATAGAGAACCTGCTCTCTATTTTCCCACCGGGATTCCCGGTGGTTTTAAACCCGGCAGTTTTCCTATTGGAAAACACTATGAGGGAGCATACACACGGCTGGGATTCCTGGCTAAAGCTCTCCCTGCAGTTTTCCCGACGGGAAAACCTCTTATGTGTACACAGGGAAAGTTACCGAGCAGGTTTCCGGTTTTCCCGTCGAGATTCCCGGCGGACTTCATACCGCCAGGAATCCCGGTCTTGTGTACAGGGCTACAGACTCTCTCTCCTCTGATGTGGTAGCTCTGAGCTCAGAATTTGAGAGCTTACTCCTGTGATGGTGGAGTTGAGCAGTGATGACTAGGCCTCACTCAGCAATGTCCTGGGAGTATTCCAGTCAGGTTTCATGAGGTGTGTAAATGGTTTACACCGATAGCAATGGCTTTTGGCAATGGCAATTCATCTTTAGTCAGAGCTGCACATTTTGGCCCAGATTCAGAGAGAATTGGATTCTCGTAGCGTATCAGAAATACACTACGCCGCCGTTTTTTACCTGGCTCTACGTGGAATCCAGGTAGATTTTGTCCAGTAAACGACGGCGGCGTAGTGTATTTCTCCCGTCGCAATCCATCTAGACGAGTAGGGGGCGTGAAGGATTTAAAATAGGCGCGTTCCCGCGGCGAGCGAAGTGCGCATGCTCCGTTCGCAAATTTCCCGCCGTGCATTGCGCGAAATCACGTCGTTACGTCATTCGTTGTTTGAGTAGCGTCGTTTACGGACATTTCTATTCCCGAACGAGTTACGCAAAAAAAATAAAAAATAAATTAAATTCGACGCGGGAACGACGGCCATACTTAACATGGGCTACGCACCGTTAGACCAGCAAAAAGCTGGTCTAACAGTACGTAAAAAAAAACAGACGTAAGCGATTGCGAAGACCGCTCGTATCTTCGTGGATCGCCGTAAAAACACATTTGCATATCCCGACGCATGAAAACGACGCGAACTCCTCCCAGCGGCCGGAAAAATATCGCAGCGTAGATCCGAAGGTTTACGAAGACGTAAGCCTCTCGGATCGAAGCCCGAAGCCGCCGTATCATGGTTTGAGGATTCAAACTAGTGATACGGCGCGCGAAATTTGAAATGACTCCTGTCTAACACCAGTTAGACAGGCGTAATTGCTTTATGAATCTGGGCCTTTGTTTTTATCTGCAGATGCCCCTTATCTGCAGACGTTTTGTGGTAAAGGTAAATTGTCCCTTTAGCCACTTTCCTGCCAAGACCAATTTTCAGCTGTAGTTGAGTTGACCTGTATTACATAAGCACAAATTATGATACAATATACAGTAAAACCTTGGTTTGCGAGCATAATTTGATCCAGAAACATGCTTGTAATCCAAAGCAATTGTATATCAAAGCATTTTTTTTAAAGGGTATAAAAGAGAAGAGAGGCACCTCTAAGTATTGCTATGCGTTGCTAAGTGTTGTATCTTCATTAAATGTAACCATATTGCTATACTTAGAGGCTCCTCCTTTCTTTTTTTAAATCAGTTGTGACATGACGCTACTCTTATATAGGGATGAGCCGAACACCCCCCCGTTCGGTTCGCACCAGAACCTGTGAACAGACCAAAAGTTTGTGTGAACTTTAGAACCCCATTAAAGTCTATGGGACTCGAACGTTTGAAATCTAAAGTGCTAATTTTAAAGGCTAATATGCAAGTTATTGTCCTAAAAAGTGTTTGGGGACCCGGGTCCTGCCCCAGCATTGATTTTAAATGACTTTTTATCCTTCAGAAATGACACTTTGTGCAGGGATAGTTCTAAGCACGGGAAACAAGCACTACTTTACAGGCATGCTATACACACCCCCTAGGTATGAAATTTAAAGGAATATTTCACTTTTATTGTTCCACTTTAACCACTTAACCTCCGGACCATATTGCTAGTCAAAGACCAGAGCACTTTTTCGCACTGCGTCGCTTTAACTGACAATTGCGCGGTCGTGCGACGTGGCTCCCAAACAAAATTGGCGTCCTTTTTTCCTACAAATAGAGCTTTCTTTTGGTGGTATTTGATCATCTCTGCGGTTTTTATTTTTTGCGCTATAAACAAAAATAGAGCGACTATTTTGAAAAAAATTCAATATTTTGTACATTTTGCTATAATAAATATCTCCAAAAAATATATAAAAAAAACATTTTTCCTCAGTTTAGGCCGATACGTATTCTTCTACATATTTTTCATTAAAAAAAAACGCAATTAACGTCTATTGATTGGTTTGCGCAAAATTTATAGCGTTTACAAAAAAGGGGGTAGTTGTATGGCATTTTTATTAATATTTTTTTTTTACTAGTAATGGCGGTGATCAGCGTTTTTTTTCAGTACCGAGACATTATGGCAGACACATCGGACAATTTTGACAACATTTTGGGACCATTGGCATTTTTATAGCGATCAATGCTATAAAAATGCATTGGATTACTATAAAAATGCCATTGGCGGTGAAGGGGTTAACACTAGGGGGCAGGGAAGGGGTTAAGTGTGTTCCTGGGTGTGTTCTAACTGTATGGGGGGGTGGACTCACTAGGGGAAATCACTGATCTTCTGTTCATACAAACATGTATGAACAGGAGATCAGCGTTTTCCCCGCTGACAGGACCGGGAGCTTTGTGTTTACACACAAAGCTCCCGGTCCCCGCTCTTTAACGAACGAGCGCTCGTGCTCGCGTGCCCCCCCAGCGGCCGCTAAAGGGAGGACGTAGAGCTATGTGCTCTCGCCCAGTAGTGCCACCGTCCTGCCGTATAACAACGGTGGGCGGTCGGCATCTGGTTAAGCATTATTAAAATCACTGCTCCCGAAAAAAAAATAACATTTTTTTAAAACTTTTTTTTTGCATTGATACATGTCCCCTGGGGCAGGACCCGGGTCTCCAAACACTTTTTAGGACAATAACTTGCATATTAGCCTTTAAAATTAGCACTTTAGATTTTGTCCATAGACTTTTCCAGGGTGTTCTGCGGCTTTTCAAATTGCCGCGAACACCCCAAATTGTTCGCTGTTCAGCGAACAGGCAATGTTCAAGTCGAACATGAGTTTGACTCGAACTCGAAGCTCATCCCTACTCTTATATGAAGACATCGCTTTTATATCAAGGCAAAGTTTATTAAAATATGTTGTTTGTCTTGCACTACTGTAGTAAAATTCTGTAGAATAAGGTGCAATACTCTACTCTTTAAAAAGCATCCTTTTCTGGGAGTTACAAGACCAAAAGTAACATTTTTACAGAGACAAAAAAAAGACAAAGAAAAAACACAGAGAACTCTATCCTGTAACATTGTGCTGAGTCACATTAGGGAGGCAGGAAAAAAAAGATGTTTGTCAGATATTTTATTCCCTATGAGTCAGCCGGATCGGAATTGTCTGGTCTTCCAGCTGCCTTATCTGCTCCTCATGACCTTGTATGAGACAGAATTAGCTCTTAATTGGCCCTGTTTTGCTAATATAACCAACAATAACAGCGCTTCTATCAACAGTGTTCCAACTATGAGTGGTTTGTCCTGATTATCCGTGTGTGGGAACCATCTGAAGACTTTCTTCATCCTTGTCTTTTCATTAAACAAAATAATTAAAGACAAATAGCAAAGCCAATAGTAATTCTGGTGAAGAAATAAATATAAGTCATAATGTACTCCAATGTATACAAAGTTTATATTATTTTTATTAAGAAATTAACCAGTTAAAGACCGCCCCATAGCAAATGTATTGCTACAGGGTGGCTCTCCTGTGCAGGATCATGTACATATATATATATATGTGTGTGTGTGTGATTCTTCACTTCTACCTGCAGGGGGCATGCTCACGGCTGGTGGGCTGATTATTCACGGTAGGAGATGATCTGCGGGTTGCCAGGGACTGGATGTCTTCTTGTCAAGCCACTCCTGGCTAAAGAAAAACACACCTGGTCTGTTGCTCAGTGGTCAAAAGTCCTCTTTAACCCCCCTGCCGGTAAACCCGAGCGCGACTCGGGTTGGATTTTTCATGTAAATAGCGATATCCACGAGTCGCGCTCGGGGTCAATATGCAGAGCCTGCAGCGCGCGCTGGCTTACCTTGGATCCAGGCGGGGTACTGTACTTACCTTGTCCCTGGATCCAGCGATGCATCCCCGCTGTGTGAGCGAGTGGCGTCCTCCATTCGACTCACACAGTGCCCGCGCGCCGCCGATCTCCGTTTCCTGCGACGTAACGGCGCACGGGGGCGGAGACCGGCGGCAAATTCAAAAATGTAAACAAACACATTACATACAGAATACTGTAATCTTATAGATTACAGTACTGTATGTAAAAAATACACCCCCCCCCCTGTCCCTAGTGGTCTGCCCAGTGCCCTGCATGTTCTTTTACATAATAAAAACATTTTTTTTCTCCCTGCAAACTGTAGATTGTCCATAGCAACCAAAAGTGTCCCTTTATGTCAAAAGTGATTTTAGATTAGCTAGAAAACAGCGATAATAAATTATAATCACTTGCAGAATTGAGCGTTAGCGATTTGTGGGAAAATTCGTCATAAAAAAATAAAAGTAATGACAGCGACAATTCTGCAACTGAGCAAATTTCAGTGATTTTGATTTGATTACATTAGTGAATAATTTTTATTATAATTACATTATTATTTGTTATAATTATTTATAGTTATTTATTATATTATAATTTTATGATTTTGTGTTTCAAACTTTATCATACCCGGGATGTCTACTAGACTCTGGTTTGGACATATTTAAGCGAGTTATTCCTAAAAATTGCAGGCCTACAGTATAAAACGCAGAATTTCCATGCAAAATAATTGTACCGCTTTTGGTACGTAATTCCAGACAGAATCATACCGCCAGGGAGGTTAAGGCTCCATTCACACCTAGGCGTTTTGTCGCCAGTAGCGCAACGCTCACAAACGCCAGAGGGAGAAAAATACATGAAAGCCTATGGAGATGGTTCACATCTGAATGCTGATGCGCCTGACGCCCATCGCCTGTAGTTAAAAAAAGTTCCGGACCCTTTTTTGTCGCGCGTATCGGGCGGTTTGGGCGTATTTGAGCGTTTCCATTTCCCATAGAAACTAATGGAAACGCTAGATTCAAGCGACTAGCGCGACAACGAGCATTTGCTACAGGCGTTTTGTCGCTTTAATCAATAGAACTTTTCACCCAGGCAGAAGATTAAACAAATCTACCAACATAGCAACAAGTGATGAAAAGATGATAATTTTTCCTATTGGCTAAAATAAAAAACGTCAAAGTACAAAAACGTCGGACGACGCTGTATGCAAACGCGCAAATAAGCATAAAGACGCGCGACAAAACGCTGGAAAAAAACGCCCAAAAAACAACCAAACGACCGTCGCTCAGGTGTGAATGCAGCCTTATGATAAGAGCAAATTTTGCATCTCATTTGGAAACCAAGGACCCAGAGTATGGAGAAAGAATGGAGAGGCACACACTGCAAGATGCTTGAAGCCCAGTGTGAAGTTTCCACAGTCAGTGTTGATTTGGGAGCCGTGTCATCTGCTGGTGTTGGACCACAGTGTTTCATTAAGTCCGGGGTCACTGCAGCCGTCTACCAGAGATTTTGGAGCACTTCATGCTTCCTTCCACAGACGAGCTCTATGGGGATGCCGACTTCATTTTCCAGCAGGACTTGGCACCTGCCCACACTGCCAAAAGCACCAAAACCTGGTTCAATGACCGTGGGATTACTGTGCTTGCAAACTCGCCTGACCTGAACCCCATAGAGAATCTATGGGGCATTGCCAAGAAAAAGATGAGAGACATGAGAGCGAACAATGCAGAAGAGCTGAAGCCGCTATTGAAGCATCCTGGTCTTCTATAACACCTCAGCAGTGCCACAGGCTGATGGCTTCCATGCCACGCCGCATTGAGGCAGTAATTGCTGCAAAAGGGGCCCAAACCAAGTACTGAGTACATATGCATGCTTATACTTTTCAGAGGTCCGATATTGTTCTATGTACAATCCTTGTTTAATTGATTGCACGTAATATTCAAATTTTCTGAGATTGTGGATTTGGGGTTTTCATGAGCTGTAAGCCATAATCATCACAATTGTGACAAATCACGGCTTGAACTAACTTGCTTTGCATGTAATGAGTCTATCTCATATATTAGTTTCACTTTTTGAGTTGCATTAGTGAAATAAATGAACTTTTGCACGATATTCAAATTTTTCGAGTATCACCTGTACATTCTGAATGCCATTGTTCACTTTGTAGCCTTTCATTGCTTTGTATTACTATAAATCTAACATGAATGTAAAAAATGTATGTGAAAAAAAAAGAAGAAATACCTGACTTGGAGCCTAAATCATAACTTTTGTGTCCCCACATGGGAGAGTTCCTCCTTGACCTCCTGGGCCAGATTCACAAAAGAATTACGCCGGTGTATCTACAGATCCCCCGGCGTAATTCGAATTTCCCGCCGGCGTATCATATCAACATGATACGCCGGATTTACGCTTAGAATAATCTTACACCGTCGGATCTTAAATGTAATGTTACGCCGGCCGCTAGGTGGCGTTTACGTAGATTTCTCATTTGACTATGCAAATAAGCCTGATACGCCGATTCCCGAACGTTTTTGCGCCGCCTCGACGTCGTTTACGTAAGCGTAAACTTACCCCTGCTATATGAGGGGTACGTTTACGAAGGTCCGTCGTATGCCATGTTAAGTATGGCTTCGGGACAGCGTCGTCTTTTTCTGTTGTTTACGTCGTTTTACTAAGTCGTTCGCGAATAGGGCTTTATGTAAATGACGCTCACGTCGGCTTCATTGACGTTTTCCGACGTGAGCTGGAGCATGCGCACTGGGCTATTTTTACGCATGCACAGTTCGATCGGCGCGGGGGTGTGCTTAATTTAAATACAAGCCGCCCCCTTTGAATTACGCGGCCTTACGCCGGGCCATTTACACTACGCCGCCGCATATTACGGAGCAAGTGCTTTGAGAATACGGCACTTGCGCCCAAACTTGCGGCGGCGTAGCGTAAATGCTATGCTATGTGAATACGGCACTTGCTCCAGTAAGTTGCGGCGGCGTAGAGTAAATGGCATACGCTACGCCGCCGCCGATTCTATGTGACTCTGGCCCCCTGTCTTGGTCTCCCCAGTGACAATACAGACAGTAACAAAATCAGGCCGTTCCTTACTCTACAAGATAAACGCATTTTCTTTCTCTCCACTGTCTGTGCTGCCATTGGGGGAAATTTACCATCATATCTTTTTCTGGTGGCACCTATTATTGGAACAGGGAGTGAGGGGAAATCTTCACAACTTTAACAATGATAAAAACCTTGCCAAGTTTCTTCCCTTCTACTCATTAATTTTTCAAATTAAAACTGTGCTGGCTGAAGTTGAGCTCCAATTGGCACATTGCATGTAGAAATCATAATATAAAACATGAAGGCCTGAATGACACACAGTTATTTTTTCCTAAGCTCATTCTTCATTAATTTACACAGTTTGTGTTACAGTTTGTCTTCCAAAAATTCCAAGCATATCTTATCACCTACTGTACTGAGATCATGTTGATAGTCCGAGGTTGTATCAGCAGACATTCTTGTATAGAAGCATGCAGAATAAATGATTAAGTCTTAAGCTGGCTACACACTATACAATTTTTATAAAATTTTCTTGTACACTGTCTTGATTTACCAAAACCATATAATATGAGGTTAAACCTAAACACTTTTAATTTGTATCCAATCAGGCAGGCCGTTGCTCTACATAGTTGAAAGTAAATCTAAAAATAACATAAACAATTTCTTTGTTTATATATATATATATATATATATATATATATATATATATAGATACATATCTATATCTATATCTATATATATATATATATATATATATATATATATATATATATATATATATATACAGTATATACAGTATATATACAGCCCTCAAAATTTCCACTCGCCTACTAGCATTTGGCGAGTGGATTTAAGCTGGGGGCGAGTGATGACAGGGCTACATGACCAATCTCCCTCCAATCTGTGCCTACACTTAGAGTTCCGATGCGATTGGCGGCCGAGGAGGAAAGGTGCATGCTCGGGAAAAATAGTCTGGTAAGCCGCGCACAGGCAGAGCAGTACACAGGTGCTCTCCTTACAATTCTCATTAAGCCATGGGACCTAACAGTATGACCTCTCTGAGCCTGCCCCCCCCCCCCCCCGATCAATGTAGCTGGAGAGCAGAGAGCAGGGAGCAGGAAGTAATGAGTGAGGTGGAGGATTGCGAAAATTACCACTCCAGTGCAGCGCTCACTGAAAGTTGCCCTGACATGAGAGCGGAAGCCTTCCAGTTTGTGCAGTTTTCTTCTCCTTGTGCTCTATGTAAGTGTCCAGCAGTTCAGCCTGAGCACTGCGAACAGACTGGTCTCAATGTGTGCTGTGCGGTGTCAGTGTGCGCTGTGCTATGGTGTCAATGGCTGTGCAGTTGTGTGGATCTCAGCGCTGGATTGTACTCCCTCCCGCTGTGCTGCAGCTCCTCTCCTCACTGCCAGCCTGAATAAAAGGGGGGAGTGGGGACATGCAAGCGTGGAGCCGCACACACAGGCTCCTGATGATGAAATGAATAGGAGAGAGAGAGAGAGAGAGGATGGATGGGAGTTGCAGAGAATGGGGAAGAGACCCAGTTATAGTGCCCTGTCCCTCTGGTCTGCCCCCAGTGCCCTGTCCCTCTGGTCTGCCCCCAGTGCCCTGTCTCATTTTGTTAAAGTTGTTGTTGGTAATATTTAATTGTGTAACTTGATTCTGCATAAAACAATTAACAGTGTCATTCCATGAGCTAATCTATGAGGGCGTGTTTACAGGCGCATTTAGGCGCAGAGCAGTGTATGAATTAGGTGGGGCAACCGGTGGCGAGTAACTCTTGAGGCCTGGCTAGTAGCTCAGGGCTTGAAATTTTGAGCCCTGGATATATATATATATATATATATATATATATATATTTTTTTTCCTATTGTCCCCTAGATTCTAACCCCATACCATTATTGAACCAGATTGGTAAATGCATATACATACTTATATCATATACTACTTTACTTCTATGCTGTTATGACAGCATCTATTGAATGGATGCTAGGAGATCTTTGATGACACACACCCCCATTCCGGCCATGTCTGCCCTCCAATTATGCTCTGTTGGGTTGGTTTTTCCTCTGCCTCCTCAGCTCCAGAGCTGGACGCTCATTACTGCCGCTTCCGGGTATTCAGCATTTGGTAGTCTGATCCAGCCTTTGGTGAGTATAGGGCCATGCATTTTGGACCCTTTAAAATTGTATTTGATTCATTATACTCTTATGCCGCGTACACACGGTCGTTTTTTGCGATGAAAAAAAACTTTGTTTTTTAAAACGTCATTTAAATTGATCGTGTGTGGGCAAAACGTCGTTTTTTGTCTTAAAAAAAACGACCAAAAAAAAATTCCAACATGCTTGAATTTTTTGTGTCGTTTTTCAAAACGTCGTTTTTTGTTTCACAAAAAGTCACCGTGTGTAGCAAAAACGTCGTTTAAAACGAAGTTTTTCAACCCACGCATGCCCAGAAGCTAGTTATGAAGCGAGCTTCAATGGAAAAGTGTGGTGAACGTAACCTCGTTTTTTGTGAAAAAAACGATGGTGTGTATGCAACATCGTCTTTGAAAGTGACGTTTCAAAAACGTCGTTTTTTACTTCACAAAAAACGTCGTTTTTTTTCATCGCAAAAAACAACCGTGTGTACGCGGCATTAGGCATACACACGACCAAATATATCTGTTCAAATCGGTCTGACAGACCGATTTGAACAGATATGTCTGCTAGCTGTTTTGGTTTGATCGCTGTACACACGATCAAACCAAAATCCCCGCCGGCAGACGGCGCGGTGACGTGGAGGTGATGTTGACGCCGCCACGTCACCGCACCAGGAAGTAAAACACTTCCGCGCATGCGGCGAATCCATTCGACGCATGTGCGGGCAGATATGTCTGCTGGTTAGCGTACTAACCAGCAGACATATCGGTCCGACGGGTTCCCAGCAGACAGATTTTAAAGCAGGCTTTAAAATCTGTCTGCTGGACAAATCCGTCTACTCGCCCGTACACACGATCGAATCTGTCTGCTGAGACGGTCTGTCAGACCGTTTTCAGCAGATAGATTTGATCATGTGTACGCGGCCTTACAGATATACTACACACCATCTTTTTTTTACCACCTGTGTCCCATTGAGGAAATTTGGCTTCACTTCTGGCCCATAACTGAAACAGGAAGTGAGAGGAAATCCCTGCAAATTAAGGGAATCCCTTGGGGTCCCCCAGGTTATCAGAACTAGTGTCTCCATTGGAAGTTTTCCCCTCTATTACTGTACTTTCACTTTCAATGATAATGGTAAACAGGCAAATAGAGAGGGGGAATCTCCGTAACGGGGGTACAGAAAGCAATAAAAACCTAATAGGTGTTCTAATTCCTCTCCACTCTATCCAAAACTAAAAAAAAAAAAAAAGTTTTGCCTTTTCGTTATACTTTAGAGGCTGGTTTACAAAAAAATACAGTGCAAGAAAGGCAGGCTGGCCTTGCAAGAGAGTGTAGTGCCAATGAATTGTCAAATCTTGCATGGTACCACAGTACGTTCTAGAAAAGTAATGGTTGTACTACTTTTTCCACATTCCAGTCCTTTTTTCAGTCCGTTGGGCAGCACAGTGACTAAGGGCCAGATTCACAGAGCCATTTCTCCGGTCTATCTCCTGTTAGACCGTAGTAATTTCAAATTACCCGCGTCGTATCATTAGTTTGAATCCTCAAACCATGATACGACGGCTTCGGGCTTCGATCCGACAGGCTTACGTCTTCGTACGCCGTCGGATCTACGCTGCAATCTTTTTCCGCCCGCTGGGTGGAGTTCGGGTCGTTTTCAGCGTCGGGGTATGCAAAATAGCTTTTTCCGGCGATCCACGAAGTTACGATCGTCCATCGCATTCTCTTACGGCATCTGTAGTCATCTTTTTGCTGCGTAAAGTTAGGAAAGCAAAACTGTTGTCTAACGTTAGACAGCCAATGTTAAGTATGGCCGTCATTCCCGCGTCGAATTTCAATATTTTTTTTTGTGTTTGCGTAAGTCGTCCGGGAATAGGAATGTACGTAAACGACGCTACTCAAAAAAAACTGTCGTAACAACGTTATTTCGCGCAATGCACGGCGGGAAATTTCTGAACGGAGCATGCGCAGTTCGATCGCCGCGGGGATACGCCTAATTTAAATGCTTCACGCCCCCTAATCGCGTATTTCTATTCCGCCGCGAGAAATACACTATGCCGCCGTACCTTACGGGCCGAAACCTACCAGAATTCATCTTAGAGCCAGGTAAAATACGGCGGCGTAGTATATCTCTGATACTCTGCGCCAGGGCAATTGTACCTGAATCTGGCCCTAAGTGTTTAGCACTTCCATCTAGCAGCACTAAGGTCGTTGGTTCGAATCCCATACATAATACTACCTGCCTGGAGTTTGCATTATCTCCCTGTGCCTGTGTGGGTTTCCTCCAGGTACTCTGGTTTTCTTCCACACTTCAAAGACATGCTGGTAGTTTAATTGGCTCCTGTCTTAATTGTCCCTAGTGTATGAATGTGAGTTAGGGAACTTAGATTGCAAGCTCCTTGAGGTCAGGGACTGATGTGAATGTATACTATATGTAAAGCCCTGTATAAATTCATGACACTAAGTAAACTGAAAATTAATAATAAAAAAAATTATGCTGCAAAACCAACCCTAATGCCGCATACATACAACTGTTGTTCATGACAAGAAAAATGCAATTTTTAAAATTGGTTATTAAAAACGACCGTGTGTAGGCTCCAGAGAATTTTTCTCGACTTGAAAAATGGGCGTTAAAAATTTAGAACATGCTCTATTTTTTCTCTTTGTCTTTTAATGTCGTGAAAAACGGTTGTGTTTAGGCTTTAACGACGGGGAAAAAAACGTGCATGCTCAGAAGCAGGTTATGAGAAGGGAAATTAGCATAATCCACCCAAAGAGTATCACCAATCGAATTGAACTTCCCCTTTATAGTGCCGCTGTACGTGTTGTACGTCACCGCGCTTTACTCAAGCATTTTTTTTTCACGCTTGTGTTTATGCAAGGCAGGCTTGACAAGAATCACGTAGAGAAAAACTTTGTTTTTTTCCATGATATTAAAAACGGTTGTGTGTACGCGGCATACGGCTCCTTTCACACTAGGCGGACTCCGTCACTTCGGAGTCCGCCTGCTCCCGCCAGCTCAGCGGGAGATCTGTCCGTAGATCTCTGCTGAGCAGGGCCAGACTGGCCTACCGGGATACCGGGAAACTTCCCGGTAGGCCGCTTGCTGTCAGTCAAACTAATCAGCTGTGGGGGCCACGACGGCGGCCTACCGGCCGCCATCGCGGCCGCACTTTGCTATTATACGCCTGCCCCATGCTTAGCTGCAGTCACTCCAGTCACCAGTGTCCTGTTAATATTTACATTGTGTTAATAAACAGCAGCGGCGGCCGGCCGCCGGTGGGTTGCGGCCGCCATGCTCGCCGCTGCACTTTCCTTCCCGCACTGTGTGGACTGGAGGCTGGAGCGATCATGTGTCTGGGGGAGGGGAGGAGCCGAGCGGGAGAACCAAACGTCAGATGATAGATTTAGTTCCATCGTCCCGTGTGGCGCCAGCACCGCCCACTATGAGTCATCACGTGTGAAGGCAGAGCTGCAGGAGAAGAAGTGAACGGTGCCGGCCAGCCTTGGAGTTGGGGCACAAGGTGAACAGATACATTTTTAATGAAATCCATACATGCTGTTCCATCCTCTATCTCGACTCTCTCTCACCATATAACAGTGCACCCCCCCGCCCCCCCCACCTCCTCTCTCTGTCACGGTCACCTACCTTTGCTGCCCTTGGAAATTGTAAACTGTCTGTATAATAATCTCAGAGAGAGGGGGGGTGCACCATGCAATGGGTGGTGTGAGAGAGATTATACAGTTTTGCTGTATCTCTCTCTCAAAGCAAACAAATTATGTTTTTTTGCCGGTAAATGGTCTGCAGAGCATTTTAATCTCTTTCACTTTCCCACTATTGCAGTCGCTCTCTCTCCCTCCCACCATTGCAGCCCCCCACCGTTGCAGCCCCTCTCCCCCCACCATTGCAGCCCCTCTCCCCCCCACCATTGCAGCCCCCTCTCTCCCTCCCACCATTGCAGCCCCCCCTCTCTCCCTCCCACCATTGCAGCCCCCCTCTCTCCCTCCCACCATTGCAGCCCCCTTTCTCTCCCTCCCACCATTGCAGCCCCCTCTCTCCCTCCCACCATTGCGGCCCCCCCTCTCCCTCCCACCATTGCAGCCCCCCTCTCCCTCCCACCATTGCAGCCCCCTTCTCTCCCTCCCACCATTGCAGCCCCCCTCTCTCCCTCCCACCATTGCGGCCCCCCCTCTCTCCCTTCCACCATTGCGGCCCCCCTCTCTCCCTCCCACCATTGCAGCCCCCCTCTCTCCCTCCCACCATTTCTGCCCCCCTCTCTCTCCCCCACCATGTCAGCCCCCCTCTCTCCCTCCCACCATTTCAGCCCCCTCTCTCTCCCTCCCACCATTTCAGCCCCCTCTCTCTCCCTCCCACCATTTCAGCCCCCTCTCTCTCCCTCCCACCATTGCACTCCCCCACACCATTGCAGCCCCCCTCTCCCCCCCACCATTGCAGCCCCCCTCACTCTCCCATATCACTGCAGCCCCCTTTCTCTCACTATTGCAGCCCCTTTCTCTCACTATTGCAGCCCCTTTCTCTCACTATTGCAGCCCCTCTCTCTCACTATTGCAGCCCCTCTCTCTCACCATTGCAGCCCCCCTCTCTCTCACTATTGCAGCCCATCTCTCTCTCCCTCTTCCTTACTATTGCAACCCCTCTCTCACCATTGCAGCTTTCTCTCTCTCTCTCTCCCACCATTGCAGCCCCTCTCTCTCTCTCTCCCACCATTGCAGCCCCCTCTCTCTCTCTCCCACCATTGTAGCCCCCCCCTCTCTCCCACCATTGCAGTCTCTCTCTCTCTCTCTTCCATCTCCTGTATCGTGTCTGCAGGCTCTGACCATCTCTTGTATCGTGTCTGCAGGCTCTGACCATCTCTTGTATCGTGTCTGCAGGCTCTGACCATCTCTTGTATCGTGTCTGCAGGCTCTGACCATCTCTTGTATCGTGTCTGCAGTCCCTGACCATCTCTTGTATCATGTGAAGTCTGCAGTCTCTGAGGGAGTTTGGAGAGGAGTCAAGAGTGGGAGTGTCGCTGGGATGGGGATCATGGGAGAAGTCAGAGAAACCAGAGCCACCAAGCTGGAGCCGATTAACTGATCCCTGCAAGGTGCACCTAAAAGGAGGTCAGTGACAGCACCGCAAGGCCAGCCTAAGGGGGGGGGGTGGTCACTGATGTAAGGGGGAGTGAATACAATAATGTAAAGGGACACTGATATAAAGGTTTCCCCCCTTATATCAGTAACCCACCCCTTACCTTAGGCTGCTTTCACATTGAGGCGTTGGGGGCGTCGGCGGTAAAGCACTGAAATTTTTAGCGGTGCTTTACCGACTTTTTTGCAGTGCTTTTTGATTGACCACTTTTAACTGGCATTTGCATATATATAAAGCCCGATGTCTGTCTTCTGTATATATGATACACTCTTCAAATGTGCATAGTTTTCCCTTTCATGAATAAGAAAAAAATGACGTTATGCTATGGGGCTGGTATGACATTTTTTCCAGGGCTGGTTTTTATTCCCAGTCCGGCCCTGCTGCTGAGCCGACGGGATGGCAATCTCCTCTCTGTTCACTGAGCTGGAAGGGGCTTGTCGGTGCCGCTGTCTCCTATGGAGCGATCTGATGAAAACAGACTACATGTCCGTTTTCATCGGATCTTACCCGATCCGATCCGCCATGGACGGATGGGGACGTATCCCCATGCATCTGTTTTTAGCGGATTGGATCGGGTCGGATGTCAGCGGACACGCTCCAAAGAGAGGCATGGAGCAGCCGTTCAGGTCCGCCGTCAAAACTGACAGGGGGACCTGAACGGTCCGCCCTTGTGAAAGGGGCCTTAAACAGCAATATTGATTTAAATATGTGCTTACTAAAAAATATACTATTCGTTCCTATAGTAACAACCACAAGTTTGGATGGATTGGTCCAATAAAAAATATACAAAAAAGATACAAAAAAGTAAAAATAAGAAGGGGATAGAAAAAAGAAATGCAATATAAAATCATATGCTGTAAGTATTTATCATTGTGTTGATTAGAACAAAGCACACTCTGTGTAAAATTGGTTAGTTTATTGCATGTTAGCCTTGAGAAGAAACAAAGCAGGCAGAAAAAGATAGAGAGGATTTTGGCACTAAAAAGTGACATTTGGGAGCTATGTAATAATGAACTGCAATGCATTTGGTATGTGCAGCCTGTACGTCATGGAAAACTTGACAGGCTCCAAATTCCTACTTCTGCTGGTGTGAATTTGCTGTATTTTGATTGCAGAATAACACCTAATTTTTACAATTTATAGATCTTAATTGATGGCAGAAATCTAGGCGTCTGTGATTGTTAGCTGGAGTCAATTTACCCAACCTGGCTCAGGCAAGGACTGGTAGGGGAGGCTTTATCTAACATTTCAAGAAAGAAAGGTGAAGTTCTCTGATATTGCTTGTGCATACATAGAGGTTATAGAGGACACATGGTGTGATCAGGTTATATTTTCAATTTAACCTATACTCAGATGCCTCTCTACCCCACAGGTGGGAAATAGTTTACTCTACTGGGACAAAGGACATCAGATAATAATTGATTTTTGTGTATTTCTATACAGAATGGTTTAGAATTCAGGGGTGACCAAACTTTTTTCAAAGGGGGCCAGATTTGATGAAGTGAACATGTGTGAGGGCCGACTATTTTGCCTGAAATTTTTTGAATCATTAAAATTAAATGCAAATTACCTAATACACTGCCCAGTGAGAATTCTCCTGCCTTTGTGGCTGGCAGTGTGTGGTGAAGAGTCTAAGGATGAGCTTGGGCGTGTTATTTGGATATACTGTATTTATCGGCCTATAACACCCACCTTCACTTTAAGGCCGCGTACACACCATCGAATATATCCGATGGAAACGGTCCTCGGATATGTCCCCTGGGCTGTTTTGGTCCGATGGCTGTACACACCATCGGATCAAAATCCCCGCCGGCGGATGGCGCGGTGACGTGGCGGTGACATTGACGCCGCCACGTCACCACAGCAGGAAGTGAAACACTTCTACGCGCATGCGTCAAATCCATACGACGGCTTCGACGCATGTGCGGGCAGATATGTCCGGCGGACAAATTTTAAAGCATGCTTTGAAATTTGTCCGCCGGACAAATCCATCCGCTAGCCCGTACAGACGATCGGATTTGTCTGCTGAAATGGTCAGTTGGACCATTTCCAGCAGGCAAATTCGATCGTGTGTACACGGCCTAAGAGGGAAGTTTCAGTATTTTTTTTTTTTTAAATAATGAACTGTGAAGCAAAATAAGTGGCAGTGCCCATCAATGCAGCCTCACCATTGCCATGAATGCAGCCTAACAAGTGCAATGAATGCAGCCTCACCATTGCCATGAATGCAGCCTTACCATTGACATGGATGCATCCTCTGAATGCAGCCTTACTACAGTATTGCTATCAGTGCAGCCTGATCAATGCCCATCTACAGCCTCGGAAGGGACAGGGAGGGGGGCGGAATGAGCGCCAATGGATTACATACAGAAGAATCTCCTGTTTACTTGACAGCCTTCCTATTACAGAGGCCGCCAAGTAAACAGGAGATTCTCCTGTATGTTATCTGACAGCACTCATCCCACCCCCCTTCCTGTCTCCTCTGAGGCTGCCAGAACAATAAATACGGTAGATATCTTTTGGTGCTCTGGGATTCTTTGGGGCCACAAAAGATGTACATATATCCAAATTACCAGTAGGGCCGCATTAAACCAAAACGTGGGCCGCATTTGGCCCCCGGACTTTGGACATGCCTGGTTTAGATTGTCTGATCCCTTCAAACGGACTGCTTTAGTGTGTCCTTTAGATCAGAAAATAGTTGACCTGCTCTTACCTAAAGCTCACCATGGATGGAGAAAATTCCAGCCAGTGCAGCTTGGACCAGACAAATTGTGTTCCCTCTATGGCTGTTCCTGCTCAACAGAAGGTGATCTAATGATCAACACCTGTCAAACAGAAATGTTGGAAATTGTTTATTCGATCAGCGATATAGCCGGGTTGGCTGTCAACAAATGGGTCAACCAGTGGACTGATTGAAAAAAAAAAAGAAGGAGCTACCCCATCCACACAAGTGAGGTGGGTGGTAGAAATCCTCTCCACTGTGCTATAGTATTCTGACAGCAGAGTAGTCCGGAATACTATAGCACAGTGGAGAAGATTCCTCCATCCACTTCACTTCTGTGGACTTTTTTTTTTTTTTTTTATCAGCCCATTGGTCGACCCATTTGTTGGTAGGCTAAGGCTAGGTACACACCTTTCCATACCCACTTTCATGTATTTTTTATTTATTTTTTAATGCACTTTGATGTGCATTTTGCAACATGAGTTGACAAACATTTTGTATGTGTTTTCACGCATCATAGTTTTTTTAATGAAAACTATAAAAACACAATTTACATTAATTATTATTGACTTATTTTGGCCTCAATATGCATTAAAGCAGAAAAAAATTTCTATTTTCAAAAATGCGTGGCAGCATTCATATGTGAATAGGCTCTACCTATTTCATTGTCTTTCATAAACTCAGTAGGAAAGTTCATAGAGCGTGGTTGGGCTGAGCACCTGGAGTTCCATTGGGAAAATATTTTTTTACAGACCTGGAGTAAGGTGGTAACATTTCCCTACATGTCTATTGTCTTTGATGACATATGTATTTTAGCTAGGGATGAGCCGAATATACCCGCGTTCGGTTCGCACCAGAACCGTCGAACAGACCGACCCTTTCGGGCGAACATTTAGAACCCCATTGAAGTCTATGGGACTCGAACGTTCGAATTCAAAAATGCTCATTTTAAAGACCAATATTGAAGTTATTGTTGGAAAACGTCTTTGAGAACCCGGGTCTTGCCCCAGGGAACATGTATCAATGGAAAAAAGTTTAAAAAACGGTTGTATTTTCAGTAGCAGGACTCCTGAAAAAGTGACCGTTTTTAAAACTTTTTTCCATTGATACATGTTCCCTGGGGCAAGACCCGTGTTCTCAAAGAAATTTTCACAGGCAAGCTATAGACACACAGCAGGTACAATATTTAAAGGAATCTTTCTTTTTTTTTTTATTTAAACATTATTAAAATCACTACTCCAGGAGCAGTGATTTTAATGATGAACTTAAAAAAATTAAAATAAAATTCCTTTAAATATTGTACCTGCTGGGTGTCGATACCTGTGATAACGTCTTTAAATAGCAAAATCACCTGCCTGCCAGTAAATTAGGAAGAACTGATCTATCTAAGCTATACAGTGTATAAATATATGTACAACTCCTAGGGATGTATATATATTCTCTACACACTGTGAATTAAGCTAAACTGACTAGCCTGCCTGCTCTATCTAGCTATATAAAAAGACAATCTCTCTGTCTCTCTGACTGCTCTCATTAACAAGCCGATACGCACTACACAAGGCCGTTCAGCAGGCGGCCTTTTATAGTGTGGGGCGTGTGCTAAAGCCCTGAGCCATAATTGGCCAAAGCCACCCAGGCTTTGGCCAATTATGGCTCTTCGTTTTTTGCACGCTGTGATTGGCCAAGCATACGGGACATACAGCATGTTTGGTTAATCATTAGCGCGCAATGCCGCAGTGAATTATGGGCCGTTTTGCATCACTCAAATTTGGTGCGAACGACCGCTTTTGTTCGAATTTCGTCGAACGTACGAACAGACAATGTTCGAGTCGAACATACATTCGTATCGAACGCGAAGCTCATCCCTAGCAGAGACACCTATTTTCTATCGTCTTCGTTTTTTGAATGTCACATTTGATCCCTGAACTACCCTTATGGTGCCACTGTACCCTATACATACATGGTTACCCCACATCTGATTTTAATTTATGCTAAACAATAAAGTAAGCTTTATTAATATGATAGAAAAAAGAGAGTTCACTTCACAAAATTGGATTATGGGAGCAAGGTTCTTACAGGCTATGGTCTTCATAGGATATTAATGCTTAGGAAGGATTTCAGAACTGAAGTGGCATTTGGTAGTTATTCAAATCTCCAAAGACGTCCATACACCGAGTGAATTTCGAGCCATGGGTGGCCCTGTCAGCACCTTCCTGTATCACATCCTTTGATCTGAAAATTGAAGGAGCCAAGTGGAAAATTGTTGCCCAAACAGAAGCTACATCCAATCAGATGCAGCCATTGTACAGGTATTCTGCTGTCAGAATACAATAGCCAGAAGGTGAGATTCCTCCATCCATGCTGTTTAAGGCCGTTCAGGTCCGCATGTCAGTTTTGAAGTCCCGCTCCATACATCTCTATGGAGCGTCGGATGTCAGCGGAGACATCTCCACTGACGACTGATCCGATCTGCTAAAATAGGACGGATGGCAATACGTCACTATCCGTCCATGGCGGATCAGATCGGGTGACATCTGATGAAAACGGACATGCTGTCTGTTTTCATCAGATCTCTCCATAGGAGACAGCGCTGCTGGACAAGCCCCTCCCTGCTCAGTGAGCAGAGAGGGACCTGTCATCCGCCGGCTCAGCGGAGATCCACGGAGAGATCTTCTGCTGAGCTGGCGGGAGCTGGTGGACTCCGCTGCAACGGATCAGCCTAGTGTGAAAGGGACCTAAGGTGAACAATAAAACAAGAAAAATCTTATGCCGCGTACACACGGTCATTTTTCGGCATGTAAAAAAACTACGTTTTTGAAATTTTTTATTTAAAATGATCGTGTGTGGGCTTCACATCATTTTTCGGGTTCTGGAAAACGACAAAAAAATAAAATTCGAACATGCTGCATTTTTTAACGACGTTTTAAACTATGTTGTTTTTCGGGTTGGAAATGTTTTTCGTGTGTGGGCTAAAACGACGTTAAAAACCCGCGCCTGCTCAGAAGCTAGTTATGAGACGGGAGCGCTCTTCTGGTAAAACTACTGTTTGTAATGGAGTAAGCACATTCATCACGCTGTAACAGACTGAAAAGGGGTGGCGTCATCTGAATGGAACTTCCCCTTTACAGTGCCGTCGTACGTGTTGTACGTCACCACGCTTTGCTAGAGCATTTTTTTTTTTAACGATCGTGTGTACGCAAGGCCGTTTTAATGATGAAGTTGGAAAAAACTTTGTTTTTTACATGCCGAAAAATGATCGTGTGTACGCGGCATTACAGTTCTTGACCATCTTTAGTGGACTATTGATGTTCTTTTAGGTCATTGTATGAAGATTAAAAGTTTCTCACACTACTGTAATATAGGGAGTGAAGTACGGCATCTTCTTTTGTATTACTTTGCTAGCTCTGCTTAGTCTTCAATTATTAACCACTTTAGCCCTGGACCATATTGCTGTCCAAAGACCAGAGCACTTTTTGTGATTCGGCACTGCGTCGCTTTAACTGACAATTGCGCGGTCGTGCGACGTCGCTCTCAAACAAAATTGGCGTCCTTTTTTTCCCACAAATAGAGCTTTCTTTTGGTGGTATTTGATCATCTCTGCGGTTTTTATTTTTTGCGCTATAAACAAAAATAGAGCGACTATTTTGAAAAAATTTCAATATTTTTTACATTTTGCTATAATAAATATCCCCAAAAAAGATATAAAAAAAACATTTTTTTTCCTCAGTTTAGGCCGATACGTATACTACATATTTTTCGTTAAAAAAAATCACAATTAGCGTTTATTTATTGGTTAGCGCAAAATGTATAGCGTTTACAAAAAAGGGGGTAGTTTTATGGCATTTTTATTAATATTTTTTTTTTACTAGTAATGGCGGCGATCAGCGTTTTTTTTTTCGGTACTGCGATATTATGGCGGACACATCGGACACTTTTGACACATTTTTGGGACCATTGGCATTTTTATAGCGATCAATGCTAAAAAATATGCATTGGATTACTATAAAAAATGCCATTGGCAGTGAAGGGGTTAACACTAGGGGGCAGGGAAGGGGTTAAGTGTGTTCCTATTTGTGTTTTAACTGTATGGGGGGGTGGACTCACTAGGGGAAATCACTGATCTTCCGTTCATACATTGTATGAACAGAAAATTAGCGTTTCCCCCGCTGACAGGAACGAGAGCTGTGTGTTTACACACATACCTCCTGTTCCCCGCTCTGTAACGAGCAATCGCGGGTGCCCGGGGGCTATCGTACCCGCCGGCGGCGCGCTGGCCCCCTAGTGGCCGAAAAGGAGAGGACGTAGAGCTACGTGCTCCCGCGAGACCGAGCCACCGTCCCGCAGTAATATGACGGTGGGCGGTCGGGAACCAGTTAAGGCATTTTTGTTTCTCCATGAGTCTGTGTTGACCGAGATATTTCCTTCTTTGGGCTTACAAGATTAGGCTCACTAGATCAGATGCAGTTTTATGGTCCTTTGCCTGAGTGTTCAAAGTAGATCGTGTCAGGTACTCTTTATAGGACAACATGACATATTTTCTTATTACTGGTTGTACTGGAAGTGTTTCTAAGTTATTCACTTTTATACTGTATTCTGAAAATGACAAGTTTTCCTTCCGAATTGTAAAGGGTATCTGGCTTTTCATTGCTTGGTGGTCGAACCAAACTGTTACAGATGCAAGACACAGAGTTTGTAAGATGATATACAAAGCAGATGGTATTAATGTCACCTTTAATGTCACCTTTATTCTATATGGTTTCATGCTACCTGCTCTGAATTCAAATACCTTTGACGCAAATTCCTCACATCGGTTCAGTAAGTGCTTGTTCAAAGCTGGCAGTTTTATTGAGGCATAAAATTCACTTAAAATTAAAATAATGTGTAATGAATCTTCTTCAAGCACTCCATAAATCAGGTGTGTAAAATATATTTTGGAGCTGCTCACTGTTCACTTTTCATCTCCAACACCGGTCTACAGGATTCCAGGAAGGACCATTCTTGTTATCTTGAGCAACTGGATTCTCCATCAAATAGTCTTAGCTTTATAAGGCAAACTAAAAGGAAAATACTAAATTGCTATACAACCGAAGCATATCTGCCTTCAAATCTTTAGATCATGAACCCGTGCTGTCATTATGTATTAGGCCTCGTACACAGAGGACAACGATCTGATGGACCGTTTTCAACGGTCAAAATCGATCGTGTGTGGGACTCATAGGTTATTTAACCTTTGGTTAAAAAAAAGCTAACTTGCTTTAAAATTTAACCGATGGATACCTAACGATAGGTCAAAACCGATTAGTAGGCACGGCCATCGGTTAAAAATCAACGCATGCTCAGAATCAAGTCGACGCATGCTTGGAAGCATTGAACTTTATTTTTTTCAGCACGTCGTTGTGTTTTACGTCACCACGTTCTAACACGATCGTTTTTTTTTTTAACCAATGGTGTGTAGGCACATCAGACCATCAGTCAGCTTTATCGGTTAACCTTCAGACCGTTCTCATCGGATGGACTGATCGTGTGTACGAGACTTTAGATGTATTCTAGGGAAATATGTTTTTTTTTTATGCTTATGACTACAGCTTCCAGCAGGCAATAAAATAAGAATGCAGTAGTAGAGTTAGGCCTCGTACACACGAGCAAGAATCTCGTCAGGAAAAAAACGTTTTTCCCGACGAGATTCCTGGCAAGAATCTCTTGCCGCCCGAGTGTACACACTGACATTTCAAAAGAACCGCGGTTCTCTTGAAAGGCAAGAACGCAGTGACGTCATCGCGTACGACGAGTCACATTCGATGTCTACCTATGCTTTGGAAGCTACCACACATGCGTCAAAGTCATTTCGAGAATGCGTGGGTTTCCACGGCGACAGGTAAGTATACACACTCTCGGGTTTCTCGTCGGGAAACAGGCCGACAAGAATGTCGATGAGAAAATAGAGTGCGGGTTCTCTATTTCTCTCATTGAGATTCTGCCCAGATTTCCCGACGAGAAACCTGAAAGCCTTGTACACATGAACGGTTTTCTCGGCAGCAGTTTTCTTGCTGGTTCTTGCCGAGACAAACCGGTCGTGTGTACAAGGCTTTAGTGTGGGTTCTTAAAGTGCCACCTTTACCTATATTGTAGGCCTGTATAGCCAGGGCTGTCTTTAAGGCAGGGCAAAAGGGGAAGCTGCCCTGGGTCCTGTCATTGTTGTGGGGCCCAAAGCAGCTGTCTCATACTTGCCAACTATCCCAGTTTAAATTCCCTCAAAGTTTTAGTCCTTTGCTGTGTCCCGATATCTCAGTGTGAAGTGCTGCTACTAATGCTGCCCAGCTTTGCCCTATTGTTGTGTACAGATGACTCACCTGCAGACCCTGTGTTTACATTAAAATAGACATCATTCATATGTAAATAATGGCGGCTATCATATGTAAATAGTGGCAGTATTCATATGTAAATAGCTGAGGCCGACAGCATGCATATGCAAATAAAGGCGTGATTAATATGTATATCATGGCCCTCTACAGTGAAGAGATGATGTTCTGTAACCTCATACAACCAATTAGTGAGCAGTATAACTGTACAGTAACCTCTAGCAATGAATCCGTGAACAGTATAACTGCACAGTAACCTCTAGCAACCAATCAACAAGAAGAAATCATGTGCTGTAACCTCTAGCAACTAATCAGTGAGCCGTGATGTGTGCTGTAACCATGCACCAATGCTTGGGTGACTGGTGGTGTCACAATCTGGAGTCAGGCTCAGAGGCCAGTAGCTATAGCAGTAGCTAGAAACCAACCAACCAGCTGGATAAGTACAGAAGCAGGTAACCCTGGTGGATGACACAGGCTCACCTTAGGTGTGAGGTCAAAATACTAACCGGTGTTCTGCAGAGCTCCAGATGGTGGTTTTTTCTGTGGCTATGAGTTAATACCAGGTTGTGGTCCTCAGTATCACCCTACCAGAATATGAGCAAGCAGAGGTTCAGCAACAGATATACAAGGTAGGGATAAGCAGAAGAATATCCAGTAAACAAGGTGGGTAATGAGTAGTTGCAGGAGGAACAAGCCAAAACGGTAGCAAAGATATGGATGGCAGCAGGAGTGACAAGAGCAAGACATTGTGTGGAGGGAGCACAATAATCTGTCAAACAGGAAGTGAAGAGACATTGCTTAAATCGGGAAGCTCATGAAAAGAGCAAAGAGGTCAAGGTTCACCAAAAAACAAGAGACAAGGCAAGAAAGTCCTAAACAATCAGAGAGGGAGCTGTCCAGCCTCTCAGATGACACAGTGAAGCCGCGTACACACGGCAGAGAACCTCGACGGGCAGAACACATCGTTCCGCCCGTCGAGGTTCTCTGCCGGCCGTCTAAATCGGCGACCCGCCCGTCGGGAATGGCAACCAGCCATTCATCCAGGCGGGCTGTCGAGCAAAAAGAGAGCGTGCTCTCTATTCGCTCGACAGGATTCCCGACGGGCGGGGCGAGCCAGGAGCGTACACACGGCCGAGGTTCTCGCTGGAATGCAGCTTCCAGCGAGGTTCTCGCTGGTTTCCAGCGAGAACCTCGGTCGTGTGTACGCCGCCTGAGAAGTAGAGATGGGCAATTTGTTTCGGAACTAATCCAAATTCTGACAAATTTTGCATCTTTCGGACATTCGGATGCATCCGAATAAAAAAATAATGAATTTCATCTGATACAAAAGAAATTATAACTAAAATAACGGATGAATTTGGCATGATTTGTTAATGGTCCCATCTCCTCGTTCTGCCGCTCCACGAGACGATCACGGGCACCCGACGGACATCGAGTCCCCGAGACCCGCAGGCACTCTCACCGAGCATACGGAACGCTCAGCTGTGCCTTCTGCCGACATAAATGTACATGCGGGGGTCGGCAAGTGGTTAAATTGTGGAGGAGATGAAACATGCACAGGTGGGCAGTAACATCCAAAACTCCCAGATAGATAGGAAGAGATTTGGGAATCTCTCAGTTGTAGTTTCCAATACAAACTGTATAAGAAGCCAGGTATTGACTCGGATCACCAGGCTGCATATATAACTACTGTAAATATCACTTTCGAGAAACTGACCCTTTTGGACACTTTTGTTCATTACTGTTCGAATAAGCCACCTATGTGGATATTGTCCTTGATGTAACTTGGCAAAAACACAGTTTATTAAACAAAGTATCTTACCAATCCAATTATAACATTCAAATGAAGGTGAAATAAGGGATATCAACTACAATTAAAGTTCCATGTTCACAGAAAAATAACTTCCAGACGTGTGAGGAATTAAAAGCGAATTTCATCAAAGTCAGCATTTTTTCTCAAAAACAGCGGAATGAAGATGAGAGTGAAACAATTCATTTTGGTTCTGGGGGGAGTGCGACTGTTTGATCACGGCTAATGCGAAGCATCATTCTCGTATCAATGCAAATTATTTCAGACCTGCGCTCATTCTTCAAGGATAAAAATGACCTAGAATTTTAATTCCTTGTTGAAACAGTCTTACAGGGACTGTCACACTGCAAGACAAAAAAAAACAACAACCCAGCTTTGCATACAAAAAATCACTCCACCCAACATGATTGTTCTATTGTGAGGGGGTTGGGGCAGGGTTTGATCTGCAGGGCATCAACAGTCACTGCTACAACCTTAAAGATACTCTATCGCCCGACCATTCATCCTAACAATTATCTTCCCATAAGATTTAATATATTGTATGCATGTTTTTTACCTGTAATTTTTTTTTGTGTGTGGTGACATCCAAAAGCCCTGAGATTGGCGCTAGGTATGGCGCTAGGTACTGCCATCTTGAATGTTATGTCAGCGACCCCCAATTTGATTTTTAAATTGGGGATATTTATTACTGTAGAGCAAAAATTTGCGTATTTTTTTTGTTTATTGCACAAAAAATAAAAAAGGAAGAGGTGATCAAAAACCACCAAAAGAAAGCTCTATTTCTGTGAAAAAAAGAATATACATTTTGTTTGGGTACAACGTCCCACGACCACGCAATTGTTAGTTAAAACAACGCAGTGCCGTATCAGAAAAAAATGGCCTGGTCATTAAGGGGGTAAATAGTTACCCCAATTTTTTTCTAGAATGTGAAAGATGATATTACGCTGAGTAAATAGATACCTAGCATGTCATGCTTTAAAACTGTGCATGCTTGTGAAATGGTGACAAACTATGATATTTAAAAATCTCAATAGGCGACATTTTAAAACATTTTACAGGTTACCTGTTTAGAGTTACAGAGGAGGTCTTGCGCTAGAATTATTGCTTTCAAATATTGACTTTAAAAAATAAATAAAAATGTGTTAATGCCAGAGTGCCGGAAATGACCTCAGAGGTCCTCCAAGGGCATAGAGATGAGTGGAGGCCATCACATGCTCACTTGACTTCCTGCCCAGCGAACGGCTGCATCGGATAGCTTCCAGGTTTACCGACAGCTCCGGTGAGCTTGGAAACGACCGGGAAGCAGCGGAGAGACCTCTCTTACCGTTTCTAAAAGTGATCCTGTGGCATATTTGTTGGCGGGACTACTTTTCTTCTATGCCGATTTGCCCACAGTAAATAATTATACTGGGGTTATGGCAGATATCTGCTGCCATAACCCCGGTATTCAATGTCAAATTAATGACGTATATTTACTGTGGGCAGTCGGCAGTGTCTAAGGCCGAGTACACACAATCAGCCCATCCGATGAGAACGGATGAAGCTGACTGATGGTCTGATGTGCTTACACACCATCGGTTAAAAAAACGATCGTGTTAGAACGCGGTGACGTTTATGTGTTTTAACACAACCACGTGCTGAAAAAAACGAAGTTCAAAGCTTCTAAGCATGCGTCGACTTGATTCTGAGCATACGCGGCCATTTAACCTATGCTTTTGCATACTAACGATCAGTTTTGACCCATCGGTCAGGCGTCCATCGGTCAAATTTTAAAGCAAGTTCTCTTTTTTTGACCGAAGGATAACTGACCGATGGGGCCCACACATGATCGGTTTGGACCGATGAAACTGTCCTTCAGTCTGTTTTCATTGGTTTTGACCGATCTTGTGTACGCGGCCTAAGAGGTCCTCTAAGGGCATAGAGATGAGTGAAGGCCATCACATGCTCACTTGACTTCCTGCCCAGCGAACGGCTGCATCGGATTTCTTCCAGGTTTACCAACGGCTCCGGTAAGCTTGGAAACGACCAGGAAGCAGCGGAGACACCTCTCTTGGCTTGCCGTTTCTAAAAGTGATCCCGTGGCGAATTTGTTGGCGGTACCACTTTTCTTCTATGCCGATTTGCCCACAGTAAATAACGATATTTACCATAACCCAGGTATTAAATGTCAAATTAATGATGTATATTTACTGTGGGCAGTCGGCAGTGTCTGAAAGGCCACATTTGATTTTAAATTGAGCACAAGTATTCAAAAGTTAGCAAATGGAGCAAGGGACCATTTTCACTTTATTGCTATACTTTTTTCTAGAGCATTATATATAAACTTTCCTACCTGCACCTTGTGTTTTCACCTGTATGGGATATGCATTGATCGTGTTGTTTTCATGGTGCCATTTGTTGCTCTGTATGCACAGTCTAAAGTAGAGTAAATCTTTACATTCCCGTGTCAAATTTTTGTTTGTGCTCAAACATTAGGCATGCCATATGGTTGCAGGTTGTGTGCTGTACACTTTGGAAAGTGCAGTTTGGCTGTATTGCTGGATCCCACCTTTCTTTCTTATAAGATCTTTAATCCACTGATGCTTTCTATATATTTGGACATTATTTATTGGACCTAGGGATTGGCTGGCTTCCCTCTTCATTTTATCTTTATTGACATTAGAGTTTGAGATTAAAGGCCTCTTCAGATCTGTTATACATTTACATATTTTTAACTTGTATTCTTACCCTGCTAACACTGCTCCTATGTCCACCCAGGGAGAGATGTGACCTTCGTCTTTGACCTAGTGGGTGGGTTTGTCCTGCTCCCCTGGGTAAGATTGGAGACCAGTGGCGGCTGGTGCTCTATTTTTTTTGTGTCAAACAATTCGCCCCACACCCCCTCCCGGTCAGTCAGATGAGCCGCGCTGCACCCCGCACTTACCCTATCCAGGCTGCGGGCAGTGCTTTTTCCGGGTGGCGGCTTCACCCTGTGTCTCCTCCTTGGCTTCATGGCGGCTTTCCCTATGTCTCCTCCTCCTCATTGGCGGCCAATAGGATCACTTCCCCTCCTCGGCCAATCGGGTCTCAGCACCTGCTTCCTGATTAGCTCGGGAGGAGAATCAGGAAGACAACAGCAAATATTAATTTGCTATTGTCACACAACTGGGTGAGCTCAGAGCCCACCCTTTTTTAAGCCAATTAAAGACTCTGGCTCTAATCACGTGCCTCTAAAAAAAACAAAAAAACTTTTAGAATTCATGTGTCTGGCATCCTTCATGTAGATTAGGGGACGGCACATGGATTAGGGGGGCAGCATCCTGTATTAGCCCCATGATTAAGCAATTTTTCGTGAGAACGGTCGGGCGGGATATTGTGTTTCATCGGTTCATCCCCCGCTGTGTACCTCTTCCCGTTCCTTGTTTGGACGGGTCAGGTTTTTTGCATGGATCGCTTCTGGCCGGAGTCCCAGCATACTACTGACATGCCTGTTTCCATTGATTTTATGTAGGTGTGTTTTTTGGTTTTTGATGGATTTTATATGACGGTATCACACTATTGTGGCCTTTCTTGTTTTTCCCTGGAAATCGGTTCCGAGTGCTTAGCCTGACGGGGATTGACAATTGACCTGGCCTCACTACCTCCCTCCAGTGGACAAATATATGCGATCTGGGGTCTTCTTTTCATTAAGAGACCACCGGATTTCTGGTAAGCAGTTATTGGTTTTCTGCAAGGTGGAGGATCTACTATCAGCACCATCCATTGAATGTCACCACGTTTATTGCTAATATCACAGTTTCTTCACTGGTGGTTTTTTTTTTCAAGAACTTGTAATGAGATTTATTCTGGTCCGGAAAGGATCAGTTGGACACTAGTCCTTTGATTATCACTCATGGACATTTATTTGGTTTGTTTTATTAGTCTTATGACTATCATTCACGGACAGTAATTTTGTTTGTTCTTTCATATTTTAGCGCATCCTGTTTTTTTGCCATCCTGTATGGACAGTCCGCCACTGTTCGAGAGCCCTTTTCTGGCAGTCTGAAACTCATGTTTTCTCAAAGCACTTGCTCCGTAACTTGCGGCGGCGTAGTGCAAATGGCCCGGCGTAAGGCCGCGTAAATCGAAGGGGGCAGCTTGTATTTAAATTAAGCGCGCCCCCGCGCCAAACGAACGGCGCATGCGCCGGCCGAAAAAAAACCCCAGTGCGCAATGCTCCAACTCTAGTCGGAAAACGTTGATGAAATCGACGTGAAAACGACGTGATCGTCACTTACGCAATGCCCTATTCGCGAACGACTTAGGCCTCGTACACACGATGAGATATGTCCGCTCAAACTTGTCCGACGGACAGTTTAGAGCGGACATGTCTCATCGGATTTCGGTCCGATGGCGTGTACACACCATCGGATCAAAATCCCCGCCGGCAGACAGCGTGGTGACGCAGCGGTGACGTTGACGCCGCCACGTCACCGCTACGTCACCGCACCAGGAAGTAAACACTTCCGCGTGCATGCGTCCGATCCATTCACAGGATACGACGCATGTGCGGGAAGATATGTCCGCTGGTTTGCCGTACTAACCAGCGGACATATCCGACGGACAGGTTTGTAGCGGACAAATTTCAAAGCATGCTTTGAAATTTGTCCGATGGACAAACCTGTCCGCTAGCCCGTACACACGATCGGATTTGTCTGCTGAAACGGTCCATCGGACCGTTTTCAGCGGACAAATTTGATCGTGTGTACGCGGCCTTAGTTAAACGACGTAAACAATGGAAAAAGACAACGCTGTCCCGACGCCATACTTAACATGGCATGCGACGGACCTTCGTAAACTTACCCCTCATATAGCAGGGGTAAGTTTACGCTTACGGAAACGACGTAAACGACGACGAGGCGGCGTAAAAACGTTCGGGAATTGGCGTATCTCTCTCATTTGCATAGGCAAATGAGAAATCTACGTAAACGCCACTTAGCGGCCCGGCATAACATTACATTTAAGATCCGACGGTGTAAGATTATTCCGCCAGTCGGATCTTAGCGTAAATCCGGCGTATCATGTTTTCAGGATAGAAAACAATGATACACCGGCGTAATTCTTTTGAGAATCTGGCCCAATATATATATATATATATATATATATATATATATATATATATATATATATATATATAAAATGATACAAAAAAACAACAATAACTTAAATAATAATAAAAATAAACTCCAGCAAAAGTACTGAAGGCTTGAATTATTTGCTGGTTGCGGCGACAGCAGACATGCCTCGTGGCAATATTGTAATCAGCTTTGTCTCATTTGTTTGTGTCCTGATTTTTTCCACTTCCACTTTAGTTTTCAGGGCTCCTTGTTTTGCATAGTCAGCCATGCTTACTTTGTGCCTGACAAATGAATTGACCAAAAATGAAAGGTTATCCGTACGACACAGCTCATTTAGGAAACACCCTGGGGCCTGCATGTCAGCCAGCTCTGAAATTCTACACATAGTGTATACATAGAGATGTATGGATGTATGCTTCAAATATGAATGTTTTACAGCTGGATGATCCTCACATTGCCGTGTCTAGGTGTTTGCTGTATGGTTCTAATTGCCGGGAGTGATTTGTGTAAATGTTGTCCTCACCTGCTACATAAAGTTCTGGACAGCAGACTGCTAATTATTTTATAAGGAAAGATCTAGAGACTTTTTTGGTGATAATAAAATTTTAGTTGACTCCAGGGGCTGAAGAGCTGACCCAGACCCTAATATGCCTAAGTTGCCTCAATCATCCTCCAGAGTCCAAACCCAAATACCTGTCAAATCCCTATTGGAGATTCACGCTCTTGCATCCCTTTAAAAATGTTGTACCCAACAGGTAGGGATCTGTGGCAAATTTTTGTGCTTGGAAATTACGTAAAATTACTTGACTGCTGAGAATCAGTTTAAAACCTCAAACCTGGTCCTTAAAGGGGAGTTCCACCCACAATTTCACTTTTTAAATATAATACCCCTGTAATACACAAGCTTAATGTATTCTAGTAAAGTTAGTCTGTAAACTAAGGTCCATTTTGTTAGGTTGTTACAGCATTTTATAATCTAGAAATAGACCGTGGCCATCTTAAGTGTGGGGATCATGAAACCAGACTGTATGACTTCCTGGATTTCAGCTTTGCATATCTCGCACATGCTCAGTGCTGCACAAGCAATGTAATAGGTTTCAGTCAGGTTTGCAAGGACTACTGGGAAACATGATGCCTATCCCAGAAACCCTTGCAAATAGCCTTGTGACTTAATAGCCTAGGCTAATAAGGAGGAGGAAGTAATGGAGGACTACAAAATAAAGGTATTTACAAGCAACAAAATAAATAAAAAATGTCCAATCTGAACACTATGAGATTAGGGCATGCAGCACAGACAAACATAAAAAAATGGGTGGAACTCCACTTTAACCCAGTGGCCCCTGCCGCATGAAAATATGTGGACTCTCGGCAGGTAGGCCACACATTTGCACCAATTGGTGAGTATACAGCTGTGCCTAGAGCATTCACCTTGCACGTTCCTGACACAGTTACCGGCGGCTAACTTGGGATCGAGAGCTTTCGAATCGCATGACCACTGTGACAGCCAATTGCGGTGGTCACATGATAATCCTAAACCTCTTAAAGGACTCCAAGAGGTTAAAGTGGAACTTTAGATCGAAAATTCAAGTCATGATACATCACCTCGGAATGGTCCCTTTTGCAGGTATAGCTGTGAAAAACATGAAAAATAAGTGTCTATACTGTTTAAAATCTGGTAATGCACTGTCTACCCTGATCTGCACATGCTCAGTTGCTAAATTCAGAGGACAATCTGCTGACAGCTCTAAGGCTTCATGTACACTGCAGCTGCTAAACTCATATTTAGGAGCAGTTGGGTGTTTATTTTCAGTAGCCCCTTAACGCTCCTGTTATCTTATGTGTAAATGTACACTCAGTCGTTTATAGTAGGTTAGAGTTTTTTTTTAAAGCACGTTCCGGACTGTAGTTTACTGGCATTTCAAACACCAAATGCTTGTAATTGCTTGTAAATGTGTGTAAACGTTAAGATACAGCATTAAGCTGCTCTTTCAGACCATTGATTTGAATGGAAGTCACATCCAAGTGGGATCATCATGGTCCGACCGGTGGTGCGACTTGTGTTCTGAAGTCCTTGAAGGGAAACCCCATGGCAAAATGTAATAAAAAAAATGGCGTGGGTCCCCTAAGATTCATACCGGGCCCTTTGAGTCTGGTATGGATCTTGAAAGGGAAACCCACGCCAAAATGGAAAGAAAAATGGTGTGGAGTCCTCCCACATAACCAGAGCGCCCCCTAAAGAACCACACCCTCCATGTTGAGGTCATGTGGCCGGGAATGGTCCAGGGGGGTCCCTGGACCATCATCCCCTTTCCTGGCCTGCCGTGCTCCATGCTCGGATAAGGGTCTGGTATGAATTTTGGCAGGACCCCACGCCATTTCTTTTTTTTTGGACATGGGGTTTTACCTCAAAATGCATACAAGACAGAGGGGTCTGGTATGGACTTGGGGGGGGGGGGGGGGGACCCCATGCTATTTTTTTTCCATTTTGGTGTGGGGTTCTCCTTCATGATCGTCAGATCACATGTGGTGCCATAAGTCGGATCATGATGATCAGACTTGAATGCAACTTCTATTCAAATCAATAGGCTGAAGGTTGGATCAGGAGATGGCTGTCATAGGAAAATAAAAAGGAAAAATACTGCACTTATCTGAACAAAGTAAGCTGCTACACAGCAATGTGACAAAATTGAGTGAAGTGATAAGTATAAATGTAGTGCTAGTGGTGATGTAAAAAACTCAAAATCAACTGAGTGACTGAAACAAATTGAACAAATTGAACAAAAAGTCCATAGAAGTGAATAAATAATGTGAGACAATGTCTATCGGACGAAACGCGTAGTGCTTGGTTTACCTACACCTCATATTGCTTTTATGCATTTAATTTTATCTTGTGATCACTTTTATGTCATTTTTGTTTGTTTTTTATTATAATAAATCCCAGATTATTTTTGACCTGCACCATTGGGAGCCCCTGTTTTCTTTTTCCTTGCATGTCCTGCTGGATTAAGTTTTTTTGGAGTTCTACCTTCGTTCCTTACTCTGTGGGTGTTGTTTTTTTTTATTTGTAACACCTGCCGGAAGGAAAAGAGCTATTACAGTTCTCCTGGTCCATTCCTGTCATTTTGATTGTCATCTACCCAGTGAGAGGCCTCCAGCGAATGATTGTCGTGTTCCAGGGTGGTCAAGCTTGTGGCTCTTTAGAATCAGCAGACCAGTCAACCTTTTCGTTTGGGAGCTTTCATGCCTGTATGATCTACTGTCGTTGACGGTTAGATCCACCAGTTCCGGTAAGGGTATTCCATTCCTGTCATAGGAAACAATTGATTTGGAATAGAGGCAGAGAAAGGCTGCGAAAAGCTAACGCAGCTAAGCACGCATTAATGCCAATGCAAGAAGTTACTAAAAGCATGTTTTTACAGCCACTTTTTACTAGCGTTGGTAGTGGCTCGTTTTTTCTTCCTCCCTATGTACATGAGGCCTAAGATTTACTGTTGCTGAGGGAGGAAGAAAGCAACAAGAATGACACAGATTGTCCGGAGGGAACACAGATTAGGGAGGGAGGAAGAAAAGAAAAGAAGCAGGAGAGGTGACCGGACAAATTCTGCTGCCAGGAAGACACAAAAGTTATATGTACAAGAATATTGTCTTATCTCATCTCCCTCCCTGATATTCTCCCCTTACTCCCTCATTGTCAGCCTGTGAACTTCTGCATTGTAATGGCCCGTACACACGCTTATAAAATCATATTAAAAATACTGCTTTTGAAGCGATTGTGCTATAATCTTTAGTACACAGCTTTAGAGAGTCGATCATGACAGTTCAGCGCAAAAAAAGTTCTCGCATGATACCAGATCGTACGATTTTAGTTTAATCAGTACAGTTGTACAACACCTTACATGTTTTCCGAATTGTATTCTGTGGTACAAGAATATTTCGGGAACTTTAGTAAACTCTTAATTTTCGATATGAGATTAGCATGCAAAATAAAAAAAAGAAAGATGATCGTTGGGCCGATAATCTCATTGTGTGTACCAGGCTTAGAGCTTCTGTCAGCTTCCCTTTCTAACTTCACCAAGAAATACACAAGATGCACACATTTTAATTGAAGAAAGTGACTATGGGGTAGATTCAGGTAGGAGATAAGAAGGCTTATCTCCAGATAAGCCGTCTTATCTCTGCGTTTTATGTGCCCAATCTATGCCACTGATTCATAAAATCAGTTAAGCATAGATTTTCCTTAGATCAGACATGCGTAAGTCTATTACGCTGTCTAATCTTATTTTCATATTTTAGGCTGGCCGCTAGGTGGCGTTGCCGTCTAAAATATGTAAATGAGCCTATACGCCCTATTCCCGAACGTAGGCCCGGCCGCCTCTATTCAATTACGTAGTTTGCGTTAGCGTAGTACCGTCGTAATGTTATGCCTGCTATATGAGGCGCAGGCAATGTTAAGTATGGACGGCGTGCCGATGCTTTTTTTCCCGTCGCTTACGTTGTTTACGTAAAACGTTCGCGAATAGGGTTTTGCGTATGTGCCGTTCACAACGTTTTCACGTCGAATTGACGTAGAGATTTGGAGCATGCGCACTGGGAACCAATCACGGCCAGCGCATGCGCAGTTCGTTCGGCACGGGGACGCGCTTCATTTAAATGATACACGCCCCCTACCTACCAAATTGGAATTTGGCCGGCTCTTTTACGCTACGCCGCCTCAACTTTACAGGCAAGTGCTTTGAGAATAAAGCATTTGCCTGAAAAAATTGCGGCGGCCTAGTTTAAAAGCCAGACGCTAGGCATGCCTATAGATACGTGAATCTAGCCCATAGTGTATAGTTTAAGAGACCAATGAGAGGGCAAGAGATTCCAATAAGAAAGTGACTGCTCTGGTCTTCAAAAAATGGCAGCCTCCAGCAAAAAGAAACAGGAGCAATGCTGGAGTCAATTTACAGTACTAATTTTGGTAGCATAATTATTAATGTAGTACATACAGTACAGTATGTTCTTTTGTTGAAGAACATTATTATTATCAAAGTGTTATGGGTTTCACTTTAAACCTCATCCAAATTAAGAACCAGACAACATAATCTATTGAAGGGCGAGGTTACCGCTTTATTGGATTTAAACTGCTTATTCAATAAACAACTTTTTATTAAATCCAACATAAATCCATGTTGGTCAGAGAAAAACTGTGAGCAGCCAATAACGTCATAACCATATAATATTATTTAAACGCTTCACATCACTTCAAGTTTCAGACCGGCATTCAGCAAACCAAAGAACCTCAGAGGGCCTAAAATCCTAATCAATCAAAGCCGACAAGGTAAAACAGCCATCAAACTGTGACACTCTCTTAATAGGGAGAGAAGGTGGGGACATTCATACTTGCTGGTTGGGTTCCAAAAGAGCCATTAAACCCACTCCTTACAAACTTTAACCACTACCCTCCTGGCCTATAGCAAAATGACAGCCGGGTGGTGGTTCAGTTATCCTGACTGGGCGTCATGTGACGTCCAGCAGCATAAGCCAGGGGGGGCACTCAATGCGGCGATCGGTGGTGCGGCGTGTCAGTCTGACACATCGCATCACCGATCTCAGTAAAGAGCCTCTGACAGAGGCAGTTTACCACGTGATCAGCCATGTTCAATCAGGGCAAATCACAGTGTAAACCGGAAGAGCTGTTTATCGGCTTTTCCACACTCGCGTCTGATAGGGCAGATCAGCGGCTCTTCTGACAGGGGGGATCTGCGCTGATTGTTTATCAGCTCACCCCACCTGCGGATGCCCAACTAGGACCACTAGGGATGCCACCAGGACCACCAGGGATACCCATAAAGGACGCCCAGCAGGTAAGCCACCCTGGACCACCAGGGATATGCCAATCAATGTCCAGGCAGATGCCAATCAGTGCCCATCAGCAATACCTACCAGTGCCATCAGTAATGCCTATCAGTGCAATCTATCAGTGCCACCCATCAGTGCTCATTAGTGCAACCTATTAGTGCCCATCAGCGCCCATCAGCGTAGGTGGAGGTTGTTAACACAATGTCTGTTCAACTGCATATCTTTTGGCGTGCCTTCTAGATGTCCTCTCATAATACAGACTGGACATTTTGAGCCCTGTAATCTGATCGATTCATAAATATGATTACAATATCAACCATTGCTGATTATGTCAAGCTGCATTCCCTCTGGGTCCCAAAACTGGCTTGTATTAATTTGGCTTGGAATAAAATAACAAAATATATACACTACTGTGGCTTTTAATTCATAATAAGCTGCAACTTATTGAAGACTCCCCTCCCCGGTGCACATACTTTAACACTGGACATTAGTGATGAGCTGGGTGTTTAGACATTAGTCTGAATGGCAGACGTGCACTTGGTTCGGTGTGCATAAATGTGACAACTTCCTGTTATTGGTTGCTAAGGAAGTGGCGGGGGATTGCACCTGCTGTGTCCTTATTAACCACTAATGTCATCTGACCCATTCACTTACATGGCGAGGTAATCCAGCCATGTAAGTAAAGGGGCAGGGATTGTGGGGGAGGTGACATCATTGCCGAAATATGAACGCCCTCATGCTGTTTTTTGACAATGCTTTCCTATTAGCCCAGAAAATGGGCATTGTTAATTTAAGAAGTTCAGCTCCCTTTGATTTTAATGGGGTTCACGTTTAGCATCCAAACTTTGAAGTACCCCCATAACCCTGCTCCAATGCTCCAACTAAACCTAAGGCAGTTCGGCTCATCCCTACTTGACATTATTCAACAATAAGCCTTCTGATTCTTTATTGGCTGTAGAATGGTCATTGATCACAACAGAACATTGATCAGTATGTCAAGAGAAATGGGCAGTGTAGAGCTGCTCCAGGTTGTGATATCTTTCTCCTGTTCCTCTCTGTAAAAATCTTTGCAGGAAAGGAAATAAAACAATAAACATTCACTAATTCTAAGACCAAAAGTTTGGCACAGGAGACATTGCATAAGGCTGTAAGGCACCTTTGAAATAATTTTCAGGTCTTGAACCCCTGCTAAAATTTTATGATTGGGGTCAGTGGGAAAAATGCCCCTTACAATGGTGGCCAGGTGGAAGCATGCCCCCCCCCCCCCCCCCCACAGTTGAGGTCATAATACCACCCTTACAAACAGCTGGCTCTGCCAAGTGGCAATGGCCCTGAAATCATGCATGAACCATGAAATAGGAGGTCAATCGGCCAACCTCTGGAAGAGTCCTAGGGATCCATGAAACCATGGAATGGCTGCTTTAAAGTGGAGGTTCCACAGCTGCTGACTTTGAAAATATGGACACTTAAGGTCCAGCTCGCCCGCGATGTCGGCAGCCGAAGGACGCACAATCACTCGTCCCTTGGCTGCACTCGCCGCCATCCTCGATGAGAGATTTAGGAAGTGAAGCGTTGCGGCTTCACTGCCTGGTTCCCTACTGGGAATGCGCAAGTAGCGTGGCGGGCCGTCACTGGTCCCCACTCTCTCTTGGGAACAGTGTGTTTCCCAGAAGACAGCGGGGTGCGGGTAGGGGCGGGGCTGCCGCACGAGAGCATTCCGGGAAGTGGGGGCAAATACCTGTCTTAGACAGGTATCTGCACCCAGGGCCGGCCTTAGGTGTTCAGGTGCCCTGTGCAAGCTAATCCTGTGGGCCCCCCCTGTTCAGTGTCACCTCCCCCCCATTCAATGTAGCCTCCCCTCGTTCAGTGTCGCCCCCCTTCAGTGCCGCCCCCCGTTCAGTGCACCCCCCTTCAGTGTAGCCCCCCCGTTCAGTGCATTCCCTCTTCAGTGTAGCCCCCTCGTTCAGTGTAGCCCCCCATTCAGTGCAGCCCCCCCGTTCAGTGCAGTCCCCCCATTCAGTGCATTCCCCCTTCAGTGTAGCCCCCTCGTTCAGTGTAGCCCCCCGTTCAGTGCATTCCCCCTTCAGTGTAGCCCCCCCGTTTTCAGTGCAGCCCCCCTTCAGTACCTCAGATCAGTGCAGCGGCACATGCACAGCAGGTCCCCTCCCCCTGTTTACACATAAAAAGAGAGGAGGGGGAGGCGGCTTCACTCGACTGTGCCTGTGTCACATCCAGGATCGCACAGACAGGCAGCCCGTGGCCGCAAGAGGAGGGGATGGTAGGTGCAGCAGTGTCACCCTGCACCCCCCCCCCCCCCCGCACACCCCCTCGCCACTGTAGCTAGCTCACCTCTCCTTGCCTGTGCCAGTGTGCCGCTGCCTAAACCCGCTGCGCTGCCACCGCGGGTGTAATACAATCGCGGAGGGGGGTGCGGTGCCGGTCTGACACCCCCCCCAGTGTGTGGTACCCGGGGGCAGCTCGCCCCCCCTCCCCCTTAGTACGAATCTGGATGGCCGGACGGCGTCCCTGTTGCCCATGGCGCACAGCTCGCACACCCCAAAGGCCGGCCCTGTCTGCACCCCCCTCCCCCTGAAAGGTGCCAAATGTGACACCGGAGGGTTGCGAAAAGCAGAAGTTCAATTTTTGGGTGGAACTCCACTTTACAAACACAAATTCAACATCACTGCCATCAAACCTAGAGTGAGGTTGGCAAATGAAAATAAGTGCAAACTTATTTTGGTAAGTAGACAGAGTCTGTCCGTTTTTCAACGTTCTTTGGTCTAAGGCAGAATAATAAAGGTTTGTTGATATGAAGAACAAAGACATTCTCCTTTCCTACATTTTTATAATACAGCCCTCATATACTCCAGATGTCTCATCTATAAAAGGGTTAATACATTGTCTCTCCGGACTGAGATGACACATGTTGTTTGGGTTAAATGCCCCATAATTGGAAAAGCTAAGAGGCCAAAGCACCTTCCCATGTGGGCTGAGTTCATGCACAGCACATCTGCAGTGTGAAATGGGCCACATCGAGTTCCAGCGTGAAAAAATAAATCGCAAAATGTCACAATTATTATTTTGTTTTTCATTTAGAAAGAATGGGCTAGAGCCAGTCCCAACAAACTGTGCGGTTTTCAGTGGGAAAATCCATTTTAGTAGCAGGAAGCCAAGTGCAATTTTGTGTTTCTTGTCTGTGTCTGGACAGTTATTATCTGTGGGCAAATCAATAATATTACAATGGAACTCTCTGAGTGTCCTCTCATAGGTGACATTCATTAGGCCTCTTTAAATTTCCACTTGAATAAAACTCTTATTGCAAGTTCAGTGCACTATTCTCAACTATGTTGTGTCTTGTGCTGTCTAGATCCCGGGACATACATCTTATGCTGGCCTCCGATTTTCAGTTTTCTTTAAAGCTGAATGCTAGGCAGGTAGTCACCAATGAATGCAGATCTGTATGGGTGTATTTTTAACCACTTCAGCCCCGGACCATTTGGCTGCCAAATGACCGGGCCACTTTCTGCGATTTGGCACTGTGTCACTTTAACTGACAATTGCGTGGTCGTGTGACGTTTTTCCCCAACAAAATTGATGCCCTTTTTTCCCCACAAGCTTTTTTTTTTTTTTTTTTTAGCAAAATATTAAAAACCCAGTGATGAATAAATATCACCAAAAGAATGCTCTATCTAATGATAAAAAATTCATATGGGTACAAAGTTTTCTGTTTGTGGTATTTAGATGCAATTTCATTTTGTATTAATTAGGGTTGTCCCGATACTAGTATCGGTATCGGTACTGACACTGAGCATTTGCTCCTGATGCTTCACCCGATACTTTTTTTTCCCCTGAGAGCGGGTGGAGAGGGGGTGAAGAGCGGGTGGAGAGCAGAGCACAGCAGTCCTCGGATAGGGAGGAGAGGAGAGCTGCTGCCGCCTAGTCCCCTAAGAGAAAGCCAAGCCCCTCCTCGCCACTGCCGTCTAGTTGATTAGCGCTTGGGGAACATAACAGCTTTAATTTGAATACCTGTGTGTTCCCTGCTGCGCCTCGTCATATATAGCCCCTCCCCCTTGTCCCAGGATTGGACGGGTGATCTGTCTATCAAAGTGCCCGGGCAAGGGGGAGTGTCTATATATGACGAGGCGCGGCGGGGAACACCCAGCTATTCAAATGAAAGCTGTTATCTTCCCCAAGCGCTAATTAACTAGACGGCGAGGGGCTTGGCTTTCTCTTTGGGGACACAAGGATGCATTTAGGGACATGGCTGCATTTAGTGACAAGGCTGCATTTGGGGGACACAAGGCTGCATTTAAGGACATGGCTGCCTTTAGGGACACAAGGCTACACAAGGCTGCATTTGGGCACATGGCTGCATTTAGGGACATTGCTGCATTTAAGGACATGGCTGCATTTGGGGACACAGGGCTGCATTTGGGGACACAAGGCTGCATTTGGGGACATGGCTGCATTTAGGGACATGGCTGCATTTGGGGACACAAGACTGGATTTGGGGACACAAGGCTGCATTTGGGGACACAAGGCTGCATTTGGGGACACAAGGCTACACAAGGCTGCATTTGGGCACATGGCTGCATTTAGGGACAAGGCTGCATTTAGGGACACAAGGCTGCATTTGGGGACATTGCTGCATTTAAGGACATGGCTGCATTTGGGGTCACAGGGCTGCATTTGGGGACACAAGGCTGCATTTGGGGACATGGCTGCATTTAGGAACATGGCTGCATTTGGGGACACAAGGCTGGATTTGGGGACACAAGGCTACACAAGGCTGCATTTGGGGACACAAGGCTGCATTTGGGGACACAAGGCTACACAAGGCTGCATTTGGGGACACATGGCTGTATTTAAAAAAAAAGTATCGGTATCGGCAAATACATAAAAATAAAATATCGGTACTTGTACTCGGTCTTAAAAAAATGGTATCGGGACAACCCTAGTATTAATACCTGTTTAAAGATGTATTAATGAATACAGAGCTGTGTTAATGTCTTTATATCTGATTACGTTTTTTATACCAGATCATAATAAATTAACTAAGATATGAAGATATTATGGAGAGCATGGGCAGCAGAGGAGGATCCTGAGAGTTTAAAGGGGTAAACATGTATCCAATCCCGTCTGCGAGGTTACATGAGGCTTCCAAGTCTCTCTTCTTTAGTAAGAATCTAAAGTGCTCATTGCAGCAGCATTATGAAATCAGACCACAGAATATATGGAAAGTGCTTTTAAATTGAAAGATGCAATAAAAGCGCTCATAAACTAATAAAGCTTCCTGTTAATTTTATGTCGGATACAACCTTGTAATCAATCAAAACAAACAGTAAACTTCCCAAAGATATTGATGATGTTTGTGTGTGTGGGGCTCTGTATTAAACCCACAAGGAGCTTTCCACACTCATTACAGTGATGGTGAGCCGGTGTCAATGCAATGACTAATTCTCTCCCAACGACTCCATTTGTCATAGGTATTGGGTCTTAAGAGTTAGTAAGGTCTTCAGAAAGGCCTTAGATGCCCTGGCCTAGAAACCTGGTTTGCACATTAAGTCATTTGGACTATATGTGGCCTGTACTGGGAATACATGCTTTACCATAGAGTAAGTCATTTATCATATACCTAATCACTATCACGTGTCTGGGGTTATCTTACAGGCAAATGAGGAAACGTATTGATCTTCCAGTTGGCTGCATCAAGAAAGAAAGGACCACTATTGTGACAAATAATATATTCTAACTGGGTGAAGTTATACCGTTATGATAGTATAAAATATATATATATTTTTTTATCTTGCTTGCCTTTATTGATATTTTTGTCTCCGTATTCACATGCAGACCAAGTTGACCAAAAACATTGACAGGGCCTGGGACAAACTATAACATTATGGTTACATGGTTTAAATCTTTTGGCATTATGATGGCTTGTCCCAACACCTGTCAGTATCAAAGGCTTTGTGCTGGCTGGGGACCCAGGGCCTGGCCTAGGAAGTTCACTCTTGCTAGGCCAGCCAATGAAAAAAGATAAAAAAAATAATTTAGGGTTCTTCTGATACCACTTTTTTTAAGACTGAGTACTGTACAAGTACCGATACTTTTTTTTCGAATACTGGCCAATACCGATTACCGATACTCTTTTTAATGTCATGTGACAGTTTGACAGATGGACACTGATAGGTGGCACTGACTATGGACACTGATAGGCAGCACTTATGGGCACTGATAGGTGGCTGGCACTGACTGGTGGGCACTGATAGATGGCACTGACAGGTATACAAGTACCGATAATTTTTTCAAGTAGTCGCCGATACGGATTACAGATTCTTTTCTTAATGTCATGTGACAGTTTGATGGGCACTGATAGGTCACACTGACTATGGACACTGATAGATGGCACTGACAGGTGGCTGGCACTGATGGCTGGCACTGATAGATGGCATTGAGTGATGGGCACTGATAGGTGGCACATATGGGCACTGATAGGTGGCACTAACAGGTGGCTGGCAGTGATGACTGGCACTGATGGCTGGCACTGAGTGATGGGCACTGATAAGCGGCACTTATGAGCACTGATAGATGGCACTGATAGGTGACACTGTTGGGCACTGATAGATGGCACTGATAGGTGGCACTTATGGGCAGGCACTGATTGGCAATTGCATAATAAATTACATGAATGATGAGAAGAAAAAATGTTTTAACCTAGAGGCAATCATTTTTTGGGGGAAAAAAAATCTAGACAGAACCAAAAGAAAGCTCTATTTGTGTAAAGAAAATAATAAAAATTTCACATGGTTACAGTGTAGCATGACCGCGCAGTTGTCATTCAAAGTGTGATAGTGCTGGAAGCTGAAAAATGGTCTGGGCAGGAAGGGGGTTTAAGCAGTGGCGGTGCGTCCATAGAGGGCGCAGGAGCGCCGCCCCCTCTCGCTCCCGCACCGCCACTGAATACAATACACAGGTTCATGCATTGCATGAATCTATGTATTGTCGCTGCCGCCCACTATTCAGATGGCCGGCCCCCTGGTGAGTGACGGTCACCTGAATAACGGCAGCTGGTTGGCTTTGGAAGTGCCTATTAGAGCCAAATAGTTAACCAGGGGATGCACGGGGAATGCGCTCCCTGGTTAACACTGACAGGCGTCTCAGCCAAACAGGTTCACCGGTTTTGCTGAAGCGTCATCGAGGGTGGGAGAAGTCTTCGAGGGATGGTGGAAGGAGGTTGACTGACCCCAGAAAGGTAAGTGCCGGGCGAGGGCAATCTTGCAGCATTTTACAGGGCACAGTGGCGACAATTGATGGGCACAGTGGCGACAATTGATGGCACAGTGGTGACAATTGATAGGCACAGTGGTAACAATTGATGGCACAGTGGTGACAATTGATGGGCACAGTGGTAACAATTGATGGCACAGTGGTAACAATTGATGGCACAGTGGCTGCGTTTGATGGCATGGCACAGTGGCTGCATTTGATGGCACAGTGGCTGCGTTTGGCATGACACAGTGGTGACAATTGATGGCATGGCACAGTGGCGACAATTGATGGCACAATGGCTGCATTCGATGGCACAGTGCCTGCGATTGATGGGCACAGTGGCTGCCTTTGATGGGCACAGTGGCTGCGTTTGATGGGCACAGTGGCTGCAATTGATGGGCACAGTAGCTGCGTTTGATTGGCATAGTGAGGCTGCAATTTTTTTTTCGTTTGTTTGCGCCCCCCCCCCCCCCCCCAAAAAAAAAATTGAGCACCACTGGGTTTAAGTGCCCTGTATTGAGGTGGTTAACGTGTATTTTTTTTTCACCATAAATTGCATTTGTAAGACCGCTGCCATTTTTTTTTCTAGGATCTCTGCCAAAAAAAAAAAAACTATATGTAATGTTTTGGGATTCTAAGTAATTTTCTAGCAAAAACATACTAATTTAAACACCATACAAGTGGTTTAGTACAACACACATTATTGCCTGTGTGTAAATACAACACACAGGTGTAAAGTCAACCTTAATGTCACGCCACCTCACATATAAGTAAATCAGAGCCACAGTTTGAAGGCTGTCAGACTGAATCCTTTGCAAAGAAAGGAAATAAGTGTAAACTGGCTACAGTTACTGTATTTATCGGCGTATACCGCGCACTTTTTTCCCCTTAAAATCAGGGGAAAATCGTGGGTGCACGATATACGCCGATCCCTGCTGTCTTTTCAAGAGCCTGCGCACACTGCTAGGCACGGCCATGCTCGGCTCCGCCCGCCGCAGCCTAAAGCCGAGCCGAGTGTACTGCGCACACGGCTAGGCTCGGCCACGCTCAGCTCCGCTCGCCGCAGCCTAGAGCCGAGCCGAGTGTACTGCGCACATAGCTAGGCTCGGCCACGCTTGGCTCCGCCCGCAGCCACGGGAGAGGAACCAAAAGATGCCGAGACAAGCCGAGAGGAGCCGAACACACAGGAAATCCGGCTCGCGCCAAAAACGAACACCGGACACGCTCACCTGGATGGAGGCCACTGACGGACATGCTGGACGGAGACGGACACCTGGATGGAGGCCGCAGACGGACATGCTGGACAGAGACGGACACTTGAATGGAGGCCGCAGATGGACACCTCCAAAGTCGCAGACGGACCCCGCGCAAGGAAGCCGCAGACGGACACCCACAAGGCCGCAGACGGCCGCCGATGGACGCAGTTTTCTTTTTTTTCCTTTTTTACCTTGCTAAGCTTGGGGTGCGCGTTATACGCCGGGGCGCAGTATACCCTGATAAATACGGTATATATTTTTTGTATTTAAAATCTTATCATGTGTATTTGCAACAACAGGAAAAATGACTAAAAGATCACATTTACGGTAAGGATAGATTCCAATCATTACACTGATACAATCGCACTAAAAGTCTCATAATTCTAATGCATTTTCGTCACTGCGACTCCGTCACCCGGATGAACCGAGCCTGGTAAAGGGCAGCCCATCTCCCAATGAGCTCATTTATCGGTAATGCAGGTAGACAACCAGCAAGAGATAAATAAACAAACATCAATTGCGACTGTCTTTGTCAACTTAATGCCAAAGATTTATACCTTGTGCGGTGAGGACCTCTACCCGACACATTTTAATTTAATTAAATTTCTGTCGAATTGATGTTTTATCAATCAATAATGTTAATGTTTTTGCAATTTGGAGATTAAAACACGCACATAAGAAATGTAGATGGGTAATCATGGCCACATAACAATTTTGAACATCACCGGGCCCAAATTAGGAGCTGATGGCTTTACAGGCGGCTTGGGGAAACCAGGAATATGTGATGTACGCCGCTCACTTTCAATGAAGGTCTCCATTTTCTTAGTGGGGATTTTAATAACCTGGACCTGTCCCTAATTGAATCGGGACTTGCTCTGTTCCAATCATGTGCGGCATGGGAGAGCTTGCACTGCCTACACAAAACTGCTAATGAGTTTGGAAAGGTGAGCTTACAAAATGCAAACGATATGGGGAATTCATTTTACATAGACTAGTAAGTGAACGATCGTGGTGGATTAACCCTTAGTCCACATGCACGCTGTATTCTCTATGACACCTGTTTTTCCTACAGAAATTTGGCAGCAGAAAAACACAGTTTATGCGCGCACATTCAAGTGCGTTTGTGCTCAAACGCGCCTCTTCTAAATGCAATTTTTGTGCTTTTTTTCCTGCCTCTAAAGTAGGGTGACCAGACACCCCCGGTTTCAGGGGACAGTCCCTGGATTGAGGACACTGTCCCCGGACCAAGTCTGTCCCCAGTTTTGTCCCCGGATTGGATTTGAACAGGGGCTGGGGCAATTTCAAAGACAATAGGCCAGATTCAGAAAAGGGGGGCGTAATTGTGTGCGGGCGTAGCGTATGCACTTTACACTACGCCTCCGCAACTCTTATGGGCAAGTGCCTTATTCAGAAAGCACTTACTCCATAAGTTGCGGCGGCGCAGTGTAAAGTCTTCGGCGTAAGGGCGCCTAATTCAAATGAGTAATGTGGGGGCATGATTCATGTAAATGAATCATGACCCCACGCTATTTATGTATTTTCTGAACGACGCATGCGCCGTCCGTGGACGTATACCAGTGCGCATCCGTGAAGCACGTCGCAACTAGTCAATGTAAACGGCGTGTACGTAAATGACGTCAAGCCCCATTCCCGAACGATTTACGCATACGACGTAAACGACGTACAATTCGGCGCTGTCCCGACGTCCATACTTAAAGCGGAGCTCCACCCTAAAGTGAACATCCGCTGATCGGAACCCTTCCCCCCCTCCGGTGTCACATTTGAAACCTTTCAGGGGGGAGGGGGGTGCAGATACATGTCTAAAGACAGGTATTTGCACCCACTTCCGGCCACACATCTCGGGCAAAAGACGTTTTTTTTCCCCACATCTCGTCTGTCCCCCGTTGTGTGCTGGGAACACTCGGCTCCCAGCACACAGCGGGAGCCAATCGGCAGGCGCAGCGCGACTCGCGCATGAGGCGTAGGGAACCGGGCAGTGAAGCCGGAGCGCTTCACTTCCTGGTTCCCTCACCGTGGATGGCGGGGGAGCAGCAGGGTGACGAGCGATCGCTCGTCCTTTGCTGCGGAAGCCGCTGGACTCCAGGACAGGTAAGTGTCCTAATATTAAAAGTCAGCAGCTGCAGTATTTGTAGCTGCTGGCTTTTAATATTTTTTTTTTAGGGGGACATCCTCTTTAACATTGGCTGCGCCTCCTATAGCAGGGGTAACCTTACGCCGGAATAACGCTTACGCAAACGATGTAAACTACGTAGACGGGGCACAAATAAGTTCAGGAATATGCATATCTAGCTCATTTGCATATTTGACGCAGAAATCGACGGAAACGCCACCTAGCGGCCAGCGTAAAATTACAACTAATATAGGACGGTGTAACAGACTTACGCCGCTCGTATATTAGCAGAATTCCGGCGTATCTTCTTTTATGAATACCAAAAAAAGATACACAGGCTATTCTTAATATTTACACAACGTATCTCTTAAAACGCTGATGTCAATTCTATTTAAATCTGGCCCAATCAGTGCAGAATAAAAAAAAAAATATCTGAATTCCTCACCCGTCGCTCCTACTAGCTTAGGGAGTGTATTTTTTTTCCATTATCTGTGCCCCTTTCTGAAGATCATGTGCTAGTAGGAGCGGAGGGAATATTTCTTCAGTTTCGGGTGCCCATTCAGCTCCGCTTGCATGTTCTTCTGCCTCAGGTCAAGTCCCGGCCAGCCGTCTGCTTATCTCCTTGCCTTCCCTGGTGGAGTGATTTTCCTCAGCTTCCCACCCAGCAGTAGCCGGGGGCCAAGAGTGTAATGCACACGATCGGTCAAACCGATGAGAATGGTCTGATGGACCGTTTTCATCAGTCAAAACCGATCGTGTGTGGCCGCCATCGGTTATTTAACCTTCGGTTAAAAAAAAGCCAACTAGTTTTAAATTTAACCGATGGATTCCTAACCGATAGAACAAAACCGATCGTTAGTAGGCACGACCATCGGTTAAAAATCCACGCATGCTCAGAATCAAGTCAACGCATGCTTGGAAGCATTGAGTCAAGTGTTTTACGTCACCGCGTTCTAACCCGATCGGTTTTTTAACCGATGGTGTGTAAGCATGACTGACCATCAGTCAGCTTCATCGGTTAACTGATGAAAACGGTCCATCAGACCGTTCTCATCGGATGGACCGATTGTGTGTATGCGGCATAAGACTTAAAAGGCTGTAAGGCAGGCGGCCGCAGAGACGGGCAAAGAGTCGCTAATTTGCCTCCATTACTAGTAAAAAGAAAATGGTCAAAAAAATCTGGTCACCTTACTCTAAGGCCCCTGCTTCTGACCTCCTGTAGTCCAAGGGAGGGGGCGAGCACGACACTCCACACCAGGGAGAAAGCCTTGCATTACTGTGTGGAGTTACAGACAGAAGAAACAGGAAGTGAGGATTTCTCAGAAGAAATGAGGACATTTAAAAGCAAAATGGAAGGATGAGGTAAGTGAAGGAGGACTGCACTAAGGTAAAGGAAGCTATTTAGGGAAAAAAATTACCTTTACAACCCCCTTTAAAGGCAAAGGGTGGTCACAGCAAATATTGATTTGATTCAGATTTCTCTTCTGTTCCTTTACTTTCCATTTTGTTAATTGATAAAAATAAACTATTAACATTTTTATTTCTGAAAGCATTCTCAACAATGTTTTTTCACACCTGCCTAAAACTTTTACACAGTACTATAAGTACCTAAATAATAATAATAATAATAATAATAGTAATAGTAATATATATATATATATATATCCTATTGTGCTGGCACCCTCCCTCTTTAAGGCCCTTATGGCTCCTCAGTTTGTTTGTGTTATGTATGGACAAATCACGCTGTTCTAAATAAATGTAAATTGTTATTTTCAAAGTCACGCCGCTCCCGATACGCACCTGTGTTCTACATTCTTTCACCTAACGGCATTTTCTTGCATTGAGCCAATTAAAGAAAATAAGCTTCAGGCAGCAATTTGGAGAGTGTGCAATTTGTCTTGTGCTGAAGTGCAGAGCGGTGTTGTGTGCTCTGGATGTCAGTGCAGAATTCTGAGATCTTGTCAACCTTCTTGTCCCACTCTTGGCAACGTTCTCTTCTCTTTGTGTACGATAAACACACCATATGCTATATACAATGTTCAAGCTCATTTTGCAGTCTAGTATTTTTAACACTAGAAAGTACAGACCAGCAACTCGACAGCTTCTTCATAGAAAATATTTATTGACGCATTACAGCAGTAATGTCATCCAAACTGACGCGTTTCGGCCTTAGGCCTTCATCAAAGCATTTTATTTTTAACATTCCATCTGCATAAAAAGAGCATTGATAGTATTTACACCACCTGAACTAGATCTTGAACCTTTGCCTGTGATAAGCCCCACCTTAAGAAATAAGCCCCACCTTCTCACACAAAATCTGCAGTCCCCAATTGATACACTAGCTCAGGGCTCAAAATTTAAAGTCCTGAGCTGCTACCCAGATCTCAAGGGTTACTCGCCACCAGTTGTCTCACCCAACCATTACCCTACCCCGCCCCTAATCACACCATCATAAATTATCTCATGGAATTACACTTAAATGTTTTATGCAGAATTAAAAAAAAATATATTAACCACAACTTTATCAGTTCCCCTCAGCACAGCCTCACCTGTGCCCATCAATGCAGACTCACCTGTGCCCATCAATGCAGCATGACCTGTGCCTATCATTGCAGCCTCACCATGCCCCACATTGTAGCCTCACTGTGCCCCAAATTGCAGCCTCACTGTGCCCCTATTGCAGCCTTACAGTGCCCCCATTGCAGCCTCACTGTGCCCCAAATTGTAGCCTCACTGTGCCCCGATTGCAGCCTTACAGTGCCCCCATTGCAGCCTTGCCAGGACGAAAAAAGGGAGAGGGTGGCCAGAGTTAGAGGAGAGCTGTGGGAATAACAGAGCGGTAAAACACGCTGTAACAGCTTACATTGAAACTGTCTCCGCTCTGCTCACTCTCACACAGCCCCGCCTCCTTCTAGCCCTGTGCCTGTAATAGACAGAATGCAACCCAGCATTGGTCTCACATTCTGTATATTACAAGCGCGGGGTTAGAGTGAGCAGAGTGGAGACAGTTTCAATGTAAGCTGTTACAGCGTGTTTTACCACTCGGTGATCCCGCTGCTCTCCTCTAGCTCCATGCACTCTTCCGCCGGGAGAACAGCTCCCTATCAACTCCTCCCTCCGGCTTAGCTGGCCCCCCCCATTCCCAGGCAGCCCAGCTCCTCGCCAGCCAGCCAGCCAGCAAATTGCGAGTAGGCGAGTGGAAAATTTGAGGGCTGCACTAGCTGATACATACGCTAATATGTAAAGGTCCCCAAGGCAAGTTAGGAAACGTGATGGGTAAAGTAGTTATTCCTGTGCTACAGTAGAAACTTTGGGCCAGATTCAGGTAGATGGGAGTATCTTTCCTCTGGAGTAACGCTTCTCATTTACGTTACTCTGAAGACCCTTTCGGCGCAAGTACTGTTATTCACATAGCAGTTGCGCGTAAACTTGCGCCAGAGTAACGATAATGCGCTGGCGTAACCCGACGCAAGGGGAAGTGGGTGTGATCATATGTAAATGATGGGCGGAGCCCAGTGCAGAGGCTTACGTTCAGCGCATCAACCACGGAGCATGCGCAGTGAGTGAGGCTCCACTCGCCCCCTTTGTGCGCATGCTCACAACTTCCGTCGGCACCACTTCACGGGAAACGTCAGCGCAATGCCTTCCGTTGGGCGTTTAAATGCGCCCGTAGAAGCGCCATTCCGGCACTAAAGTATATCCTGCTCCCCCTCCCCGCAGTGATGTTACTTTTGTTCTGAGATGGCTGCTCCCGTTCCCCGCAAACACACAGGAGAAATCTGAACTCTAATGGCCAGGAGCTGACAGCCATCATCTCGGCTATGGAGACCTATGATGTCTTCCTCCATGGCTGTAAAATTTGACAGACAAGCATGGACAGAGGTGTTGTCCTGCAAGTGGGGGTGCTCAGCTAGCTCTTATCGTCGGTAACGCTGATGTAGCTGCTCTCCTGCTGACCTGTGACCGTCTGGAGTAAAGATAAAGCAGCCTTTTGTAGAAATAACTTTGCGCCGGACGGACGAGATACGCGCGGCGCATGTAGCCGGCGTATGGTGCTAATCCGTTCGTGAATTGGGAAAAATCCCTCATTTGCATATTTGCAGGGGAAATCAATAGGCGCGACTGATGCGCCCAGCGAAATTAAGCGCTGACGATACTCTGGCGTCGGAACGTTCCGCCGGTCGCAAATGACCCGTTATTGGGCGCATCTAGTTTGGTGGGTACGGGCACATAGAAACGACGGCGCATCATCACAGTTACGCGGCGCATATCGAAATACTCCAGCGCAAGTGTTCCTGAATCTGGCCCTATGTGTGCAGAGGGTAAAGGTGAGGCAACTACCGGTTGGGGCGTACTCACTTTTGTTGCCAGTGGTTTAGACATTATTGGCTGTGTGTTGAGTTATTTTTAGGGGAAAGAAAATTTACACTGTTATACAAGCTGTACACTCACTACTTTACATTGTAGCAAAGTGTAATTTCTTCAGTGTTGTCACATAAAAAAAGATATAATAAAATATTTACAAAAATGAGGTGTACTCACTTCTGAAAAAAATGGGAGGAAGGAAGAGGTCACAAGCCTTGGGACTTTGGGGGTGTCAATCAAGATAACAACCAGAATAGACTGATCAACCAAATTAAAATGTATAATAGCTTTATTGAAAAGGATTAAAATGAAGACATGAGAGCAAAACACATCCAAGGTCAATTGTTCCTCAAGTGTAGCAATGCAACAGACAATACCAATTTTCTCTACATGTTTCGCTCTAGAGAGCTTCTTCAGGAGTTGAATCATGGCGTCTGTTATTTTCATTTTTCTTTCATTGTCTTCCTTCTTTTTTTTTTTTGCCAGATTGAGCACCCTCAGTTTTTCCCCCTAATATATAGTATATTCATAGTTGGTCAGGCTGACATTTTTTTTTTTTATAAAATGCGTGTTTCTCATTGGTCCTTGCACTTATACTAATCTGGTTCCAACAAATATAAAAGAACTAAGGCTGCTCACAAGCAGCTAAAGGTGACCGTTATGAAATATTTATATTGCATTCCTACATTTAAAGAAGTGGTAATGTGATCTTGCGCTACCAAGAACAAAACAAAGAGCTATTGCGGAAGCGGGAAATCACTGTATTAGTTGGCATGTCGGTGGGGGCAACATGGTGTGGCGGAAATAACCCAGGTTGGGCTGGATGGACTATTATTTTTATTGAACCTTACCTATTATGTAACTATATGCAGGGCCGCCATCAGGAATTTTGGGGCCCCTTACACAGCATTAGGCATGGGCCCCCTGGAACAGAGGAGACTCAGGGGGTGCTGCTACCGCAAATTGGGAAGCGGGGGGGGGGGGGCTGTCGCGCATTGAGAAGCGGGGGGTCCCCCAAATTGAGAAGCGGGGGTGCTTCCACCGCAAATTGTTGAGGTCGGGCAGGCTTTGGGTGCTGCCAAACAAAAAAAAGGACAATAAAAAAGGACGTTGCCACCCTTACAAAAAAATAAAGAAAACAAATAAAATAAAAATGTTATAAAAAAAGGGGGTTGCCATCCGAAGCCCTGGGGGACCTCTGGGCCCCTTACAAAAAAAAGAAAGGAAATAAAAAAAACATGAATAAAATAAAACATTTTGTAAAAAAAAAAGGGGGGGGTTGCCATCCGGTGGCCCCTGGGGACCTCCGGGCCTCTGGGGACCTCTGGGCCCCTTACAAAAAAATGAAAGAAATAAAAAAATGAATTAAAATAAAAAAATGGATAAAAAGGGGGGGGTTGCCATCCGGTGCCCTGGGGACCTCCAGGCCTCTGGGTACCTCTGGGCCCCTAACAAAAAAATGAAAGAAATAAAAAAAATGAATAAAATAAGGGGGGGTTGTCATCCGGGCCCCTGGGGACCTCCAGGTCCTCTGGGCCCCTTACAAAAAAATTATAAAAAAAAGGGGGGTTGCCATCTGGTGCCCTGGGGACCTCTTACAATTTTTTCATTTTTTTTAAAAACAAAAAGAAAAAAAGGGGGTTGCCATCTGGGCCCCTGGGGATCTCCGGGCCCCTTACAAGTGTACTGCCTGTACCCCCCAGGTGGCGGCCCTGACTATATGTGACTATGTAACTACGGTATGTTTTAAAAAAAATTCTTGTGCATATCTAGAAGAATGCTGGTGAGCTTTTCATTGGTAAAAAAAGATATCTAAACGGTGGTGGACTTCTGTAAAAGATATAAACTGTTGTCTCCAATCTCTTGCTATTGTGTGTTTTGCTGCCTGTAGTACATATGTGGCCAATTTAAATTGAGACCTCAGGCTTCAAGTGAAACATGACATCATACAGATGATAACTGATCAATTTTCTTCTAATTGACATACTTTTAAGAAAAAGGTAAATTAATCGTCATTTCTCAACTTCACAATCACTGTAGCCTTGAGATTTTTCTCCCATTCGTTACTTTATAATACTGACCTGGTTCTTCATCATCGGTTCTCAGTATGTGGTGAATGGACCCACAGCAGTACATCTCGCAGGTGCAAAGGGTTCTCCTGCTTACTTACATTCAATCAGCATACTGCACTGAAATTCCATTTAATTGAACCCTACGTAATATTGAACTTTAAAAAGGAAACACGCTAAGTACAAATAAGAATTTTAACCACTTGCCGACCAGAGGACGCAGTTTTACGTCGGCTGAATGGCACAGACAGGCAAATGGGCGTACAGGTATGTCCCTTTAAATTTACCCTGCCGCGAGCTCCGTGACCATGCCCGTGGGAGCCGTAGACTCGATGTCTGCCGGTGTCTCGCTATCGTGTCATGGAGCTGCAGAATGGGGGATGCCTGTTTAAACAAGGCATCTCCCTGTTCTGCCTAGTGACAGGACAGTGATCGTCTGCTTCCTGTCATCGGGAGCAGCGATCAGTGATGTGTCACAGTAAGCCCAGCCCCCACACAGTTAGAATCACTCCCAAGAACACACTAAACCCCTTCCTTGCCCCCTAGTGGTTAACTCCTTCCTTGACGGTCACATTTACACAGTAATCATGGCATTTTTATAGCACTGATCAGTGTATAAATGTGAATAGCCCCAAAACAGCGTCAAAAGTGTCCGATGTGTCCGCCATAATGTCTCAGTCACGGAAAAAAATCGCCTCCATTAGTAGTAGAAAAAAAAATATTAATAAAAATGTTACTGTGTGGCTGCGTCGCTTTAACTGAAAATTGCGTGATCGTGCGATGTGGCTCCCAAACAAAATTGGCGTCCTTTTTTTCCCACAAATAAAGCTTTCTTTTGGTGGTATTTGATCACCTCTGCGGTTTTTATTTTTTGCGCTATAAACAAATATAGAGCGACAATTTTGAAAAAAATTCTATATTTTTTACTTTTTGCTATAATAAATATCCCCCAAAAACATATAAAAAAAATGTTTTTGTCAGTTTAGGCCGATACGTATTCTTCTACCTATTTTTGGTAAAAAGAAAATAGCAATAAGCGTTTATCAATTGGTTTGCGCAAAATTTATAGAGTTTACAAAATAGGGGATAGTTTTATTGCATTTTTATTATTATTTTTTTTTTACTACTAATGGCGGCGATCAGCGATTTTTTTCATGACTGCGACATTATGGCGGACACTTCGGACAATTTTGACACATTTTTGGGACCATTGTCATTTTCCTAGTAAAAATTTTTTACTGTGAAAATGACAATTGCAGTTTGGGAGTTAACCACAAGGGGGCGCTGAAGGGGTTAAGTGTGACCTCATCTGTGTTTCTAACTGTAGGGGGGGTGGCTATAGGTGTGACGTCATTGATTGTGGTTCCCTATATTAGGGAACACACAATCAATGACGGCACCATCGTGAAGAACAGGGAAGCTGGGTTTACACACAGCTCTCCCTGTTCTTCAGCTCCGGGGACCGATCGCGGGACTCCAGCGGCGTTCGGGTCCTGCGGCCGCGGTCACGGAGCTTCGGACCGGGTCGCGGGCGTGTGCCGCAGGTGCGCTCCCACGGCTGGGCACTTAAAGTGGACGTACCTGTACCTGTGCCATTCTGCCGACGTAGATGTGCAGGAGGCGGTCCTTAAGTGGTTAAATGGTCTCTTAGTCTGGTTCAGTAGGTTACACAATCATGGGGAAGACTGCTGACTTGACAAATGTCCAGAAGACAATCATTGACACCCTCCACAAGGATGGTAAGTCAAAAATAGTCATTGCTAAAGAAGCTGGCTGTTCACAGAGTGCTGTATCCAAGCATATTATTGGAAAGTTGAGTGGGAGAAAATACGTGTAGAAAAAGGTGCTCAAGCAACAGGGATAACTGAAGTCTTGAGAGGATTTTGAAGCAAAGACCATTCAAGAATTTGGGGAAGATTCATAAGGAGTGAACTATTGCTGGTGTCGGTGCTTCAAGACATCAGAAACATCTTACCTGGGCTAGGGAGAATAAGGACTGGACTGTTGCCTGGTGGTCCAAAGTTCTATTTATGGATGAAAGTTAATTTTGCATTTCATTTGGAAATCAAGTTTCCAGAGTCTGGAGGAAGAATGGAGAGGCATGAGGTCCAGTGTGAAGTTTCCATAGTCAGTGATGAATTGGGGAACCATGTCATCTGCTGGTGTGGGTCCACTGTGTTTTATCAAGTCTAAAGTCAGCACAGCCCTCTACCAGGACATTCTAGAGAACTTCATGGAGTCAAGTTTCTCCCCTCCAAACTCACTCATTCATGTCTTTATGGACCTTTTTTGCGCATTGGTGCAGTGGCAGCCGCTCATAAGGGGGGCCATCCCCCCAAACCATGCACCCGGCCCCTAATTCCCATGCAGGGCACTGGAGCCTGAGGCTCTAATTGGCTTCAAAATGGTGGGCTTGAGCCTACCCACTTGTGTGAGAAGTAGGCCCCAAGACCGGATTGGTTGGGAGTGGAAGCGACCCCCGGGACTCAGGAGGAGATGCAGGGGAGAAGCAACTGGATGGGTAAGTGCAGGGCTGGCGGGCGGGCAGACGGGCAGGGAAGGGGAACGGAAGGACGGGGAACCAGTCTGTTGCGCTGAAAAGCTTCCTTGCCAACAAGGAACATGCTGGTATGAGGAGAGAGCACAGCGAGATGAGCTCATCAGTGTGCTACTTCCCATTTATTGTCCAATCACAGGATGGGGGAGGGGAAAACACTTTTAATTGTTTGATTAATTGTGATAAAGAAAAGGCTGGTCTCCTGCCCTACCAGGTAGGGCTGTGCACTAAGGCAGAGCTGTATAAATCCCAGAAATGGATGGACAAAAATTCAAAGCCTTTGGGGAGTAAAACAGTCCCATATACCATACGTATTTCATCTGTGTACTGCACTGTTTGCCTAGATTTTAGCTTTAAATTTCATTGTTTTTCTCTGTGAAAGTGTTGCCAATATTCTTGTTATCACAGCTCTTTCAGCATAAAGCTGTGACCATAACCACACCACTAAAACCAGCGATTTTATCACAAATAATCATCTAAACAACACAGAAAGAGCACTGATATCTCTAACCAAAAGTCTGGACACTGCGCTAAGCCACTTCCTTCCGCAGCCGAGATTTACTCAGAATTTCTTGTTCTTCACATCTAATCTTTCTGCATTATGTGCAAGACTCAGTATAGTCTAATCTGAGATACAAACATAGATACATAGATAGATAGATAGATAGATAGATAGATAGATAGATAGATAGATAGATAGATAGATAGATAGATAGATAGATAGATAG